>OX637537.1:6496875-7225000 GCA_951800035.1 Linnaemya tessellans | reverse complement strand
CCTCTTGTAGTACGGGCAAACTACGCATCCGGTGACATGGTCACCATTAGTACTTCCACCCTTTCTACAGAGCATGCACGAAGGTCTGTTGGAACATGTTGCAATCTTGTGGCCAGCTTCCCCACAACGCAAGCAATTTCCGGATAGATCCTGGCCGCTACAATTCGTCGCCCTATGTCCAAAATCGAGACAGTTGTAGCACCTCTTCGGTGCTATCTTTTCCCATATTCGACACACGACCCAGCCGATGCGTATCTTGGACATCTCTAGAAGGCGTCTAGCTAGAGGAGCACTCAGGCCAATCGTGGCAGTTTGTGTTCCCCCATACGCTCTCCTCAGTGATTTAATTGCAGTCAACTGCAGAACCTTAAAATCGTTGGATTTACTAACTATGGCGTCATAGATGTCCTCCTTGGAAGTCACCTCATCTATGTCCCTAATTTCAATCCTAACCTCTTGGGATAGTGCCCGTACTTCGGCAGTCCCACCCAGTACCGCTTCCACCTCCGACCTGAACACACCTATATTCTGGTGAGCGGGTTTAGTGAGCTCCAGTAGCAGCTCACCCTTCCCAGTCTTCCGAATGCCCTTCACATTCTCCCCCAGATTACTAAGTTTAGGGTCCTTCTTCACTTGCCTGAGAATCTCAGCATAGGAAGCGTTCCCACATGTTTTAATAACTAGGGCATCCGAACGTGACACCTGCTTACTCCTAATCCTATTTCTATTCGCTTCCCTGGGACGGACCTTTATCCACCCAGGTTCCTTAGTGCCTGGGTTCGGCAAAGCAGCACCATTCGCTGCCGCCGATCCCACACAGCTACCTTCACTACTCGGGGTCGCACCTGCAGGGACAGGGGGAGATGGTCTTACCATAACCCCTGTCTGCGTCTGCTTATTGCAGGGCACCTTGAGCTGACCAGTTCCACTGCTCAGCTGTATATATATATATATATATATATATATATATATATATATATATACATATATATATATATATATATATATATATATATATATATCTATATATATATATATATATATATATATATATATATATATATATTTATATATCAGTCGCAAAGCAGCTCTGAGTCAGTTAACATCAAGCCTCGTTGGCAATTATTTTTTAAGTGCAGCCAGACCACTGATTGTTTACTCTCTTTCGAGAGTTTTGCGTCTCACTCGCACTAGTTAATTTCAACACCTCAGATAACTGTATAGTTTTACAGTTCTTCTGAGGAATATTCCGTGGTTAACTACGTTGCTACTTCCTATGTGAAGGCATAGGTCGTGTACAGTCAGTCACAGTAACGGAAGAAAATAGGGGTAATGACATCGCCGGCATATAGTCTAGGTCACTCCGTCGGCATCTGTGCACCAAATACTTTGCAAATTTACTTTGTAAAGTATTTCAACATACAAATACAATACAATATTTATATATATATATATATATATATATATATTTATACATATGTATATATATATATATATATATATATATATATATATATATATATATATATATGTATGTATATATATTTACATATAATTAATAAAATGACGCCAACGGTAATAGACCCGAATAAATATTATATGCAACTGACTGCTACTTCGTATCCATAGTTCGATAAAAAATAAGGGATTAAATGATTGTAACATTGTAATAACATATTATATATGTTTTGTTGGTAAAAGCATATTAAATTAGGTTCTATTTAATGCCTCGCGCCTTTTTCTCACGTATTAACATTATATAGTTGCAATTAGCAATTACTATTTTACATTTTTGTGCTAATATTTGTCTATTAGTAACTAAAACAGACACAAAATATATACCAGACTAAAACAACTCATCATCATCTTTCATAAGTTTTGCTGTTTCTTGTACCTTTTCGTCTTCTATTTCAACCAGTAGTTCATCGTGAATCTGGATGTTTATGTTACCTACTTTCAATTGGTCAAAAAGGTGAATTCTTTCACGTTTTATTATATCAGCAGCGGTTCCTTGCAGTGGTGCGTTTATTGCTGCCCTTTCTGCAAATTGTCCTACATAAGGAATTGTATTGTTTATGTCTCTTACAAAGCATCTCCTGCCAAACAAAGTTTCTACATAACCATGCAATCTTGCGATAGACACTGCTTTCCATATAGGCAGCGGCTTAAGAAATTACAAAAATTTTGATGCGCCATAACGGATGCGCAGCGTAACTACTAAATTTCGGCCTCTGCATGTGAAATTTAAAGTTGAATAGCATGCCTACAAAAGTTCCACGGATACTACTGGAATGAAACATTTTTCCATAATATGAATGGGAATCGCATTCTGTGTAGTTGTGAAAAGTATTATGAAAAGTGTTATGAAAACAAAAATTAAAAGTGTGTTGTTGTACTTTTCCCTACTGTTTATAACACAAAATTGACAAACTGTACAACAGCAGTGTTTGTTTGTACGAAAAAATAAGAACGTTTACAATGCGATCTAATATAAAAATTATATTACATACATATTTTCAAATTAGTATTTATGAAATTTTTATTTGACACTTAGTCTATTCTATTTTAAATGAAATTATTTGTTTAGCAAATGTCTATATGCATTTCATTGGTGCTTTACCAAATCATCAGTAGACTAACAGTACTTTTGAACCCGTTATTTTATGTATGCACATACTTTCGAAAGCCATCTGAGAATTCACAATTTGTGAATTACAAATTATTTTCAAAAATCACAGCAGAATAAGCATAGTAGGCTTTGCAACTTATACAAAACCAATCCAACAAATAAGTTATATTTGATAAGTTATATATATTTTTCTGCGCCTTTATACAATTGGAAATCAATTTGATAACAAGAAAAGTGTTTATAAGGCAAAATGAAATATAAAATCTAAATTGAACTGTTAAGAAATTTTTATTTCATATTGTCACAATTATATTTTAAATGAAATTATATTGTTGATGGTTAAAGTCTAATGATGATTTGGTAAAGCCCGAATGAAATGCATATAGACATTGCATCACCATCAACAATTAACTTAGCTTTAAAGTCACAGTTTAATGGCATCAATGTGAAGTTGTAGATGTAGAAGTCAGAATAAGGTGGAATGTACGAGCATGTTATATAAACTTTAATATGATTTATCTTTATGACTGCCGTAATAACTTCAATATTAAACGGTGAATCCATTTTAATATTCTCCATTGGAAATAGGGTTGAAATAGCAATTAGTACTCCACCACCAGTCGTGATTGTAATTCCATCTCGACAAAATATATGAAAATTGTCACCAAAAATTTTGGAGTTTAAATAAGTATTGTTCAGCCAGGTTTCAGAGAATACATGAACATGATGATTAAAGTTCAAGCTTTGTAAATATAAGTTGGTAAGTTTTGTTTTATACCCACGAACATTCTGATAAGTAATGTGAAGTTGATTATCAGAAAAGTTGATTAGTTTTTTGTATGAGTTTCAAAGCTTACTGTTCTTATTCTGCTGTGATTTTTGAAAATAATTTGTAAAGTTGTGAATTCTGAGATGGTTTTCAAAACTATGGTTAAAGCCTACTGATGATTTGGTAAAGCAGCAATGAAATGCATATAGGCATTGCTTAACCATCAACAAATATATTGATGTGTAAACATGTATACGCTTAGGGGTAAAAATATTATTCACAATGCAATCACAAATTTAGAGTAAGATCAAATCGGTGTGAGTTACATATATATAAGTGGATTAGAGTACTCATACGACAACAACAAGTATAGAGAAACTTAACAGCTGCATAGGAATACACTCAACACCATCTAGTGTGCAATAGACTTTTGTACAACTAGCTCATTCGCTCAGTTTTGACAAGAACCTCTAATCAAACCCTTTTAAATTATATAGGTTTTATTAAATGTTCTTGTCAAAACTGAGCGAATGAGCTAGTTGGACACAAGTCTAGTGTGCAATAGTAGTAGTCGTACATTATGTTATCGAAGGCAAATACAAACAAATAAATAAAATGAATACAAAAACATTTAATTTTAATAACTTTTAAAAAGATTTTTTGCGCTTTTAATAAGAAATTTACTAAAACAAAGCAAAATAAAGAAACTAAACTTGCCAAACTAAAAGTCTTCTTCGTCTTTGAGATTGTAATTCATACGGACAACAAAAAGTACAGAGAAACGTAACAGCTGCATTTAAACACCATCTAGTGTACAACAGTAGCTACTAATTTTCATTAACTTATAATTGTGTAGCGCTGTACAGTTCGAAAGCCATTGCTGTAAAATAACTTCACGCATTACATTTCAGTAAACAACTGATTAATAGCCTTTTCATCACAGGGGAGATGTTTACACATCTCCCCTGTGATCGGACTCACATTGCTTTTTTTCATTCTAAATGAATATTTTTTAACTATGCATGCAATTACACATAGTGAATAACTGCTTGGAAAACACATTATTTCATATAAAAATCATGTAAATTCTCAAACAATAATGCTGGTTTTATGGAATTTTTGGTGCATTATAAGCTGATTTTAATATTTGATTTGACAGCCCCCTATTAGCGCAGACAAAAACAGTTTTGCATTTCCCGAATCTTACTTAAAACAAATTCAAAAATAATTGTATGAAAATCGTTTTGTATGATCAAAACAGATTTTAATGTTAAACTTAACAACTATTAAAGGTGTTGTTTGTTGGTTGAAATAGTTAACACGAGACTATGAAGCGGAAAGCCCTGTAGCAAAAGTTAGGAGGCGAATTAAAAGGTTAAAATAGCTACGAAGAAAATTCTCTTAAAATTCTTTTCACCTGTCTTCTCAATATTATCTTCTCCTTTCATGTTCCGATGCAATGCGCAGCATATGTTGGGGTCATCCCCTGAGTGGTGGTTCTACTCGTAATTGAAAAATTTTTTTAACATATGTAGGTAAAGTCATACGTAAACATTTTTTTTTAACTTATGATGCCACAAAGCTACGCATAATCCGTGGGACTTTAAATGTGATTTTTATGATACAGTTCTTCTGCGTAGCTTTGATACATTTAGAAACATATTGTAATTACTCACATTTTTCCGAAATTACAAAAAATATTTCTATAACAAACATATACATAATATGAAGAAATGTGTATAAAGAAATTACACACTCGTGTTAATGATCTCATTAAATAATGAATTGAACTTTTACTTCAGTTCTTGCAGCAAATGATCTTAAATGGCAGATTCCATCGGGGATGTTTCGACCTTTTGTAGAGATAAATCTTATTGGACCACATTTACAAGATAAGAAGCGGAAATTCGCAACCAAATCAAAATCTAACAACTGGTCTCCAAAATACAACGAATCATTTAATTTGTAAGTTTAAAATATGGTGGATATCCTGAACTAATGAAACTGTGTTATTGTTTTAACTGAATAGTCAAAATACCTCAAAAACAATGTTTAAAATATTGTTCTTTGATTTGGTTAAACTTTCACTTATCAAGAGTTTTCCGGAATATCCGCAACATTTGTATAAATATATAGAACTACATTTATGTTAAAATTTTAGCACTATTGGCACCGAGGAACAACTAGATTTTTTCGAGCTGCATATTTGCGTTAAAGACTATTGTTTTGCTCGAGACGATCGATTAGTGGGAGTGGCCGTAATTCCTCTCAAAGATATACTAGAAAAGGTAACGTTTTCGAAAAAATGGAATCCTCTGAAGATTATAATTAATGATACTTTTCTTGGTGTCTTCTTTAGGGTTCCGTTGCGTCATGGCTGTCATTGCAAAGAAGAATTCAGATGGATGAGACTGGTTGGACCATTTTGCGTATTTTATCTCAACGTAACAACGATGAAGTTGCAAAGGAATTTGTTAAGCTAAAATCGGAAATCCGTCAAGAACCAACAGCAGGAACATAGAAACGTTTACTAATTATAGCACTGTACGCACACATCAATATACACTTGAAAAAACCTAGAGACAAGCATACATCGTTGGATGCAAAAATAAAGACTTTCATACGTTCATACGTACCTAGAAAACATGCTTGAATACATAACTTCATATATATATATATATATATATATATATATATATATATCGAACATTTTCAAATATATACATATATATATATATATATATATATATATACATATATATATATATATATATATATATATATATATATACATATATATATATATATATATATATATACATATATATATATATATATATATATATATATATATATATATATATATATACATATATATAAATATATATATATATATATATATATATATATATATATATGTATAAGTAAAAATTATAATAATTAAAAATAAAATACTTTATCAACTTAATTTGGAAAGAACCTAAAAATCGATTTTACTTACATACGTTAATACTAAATATGTATCTAGTTGATATTACACTGTACATACCTTGGATCCGAAAATTGGTGGGAACCGGTTTTCTAAAAACGCACATATTTTCAAAATAAAATCAATATTAAAATCTCTTGTGATTTCTTTAACAATATACATATGTATACATAATACGTTTTGTAGTAACTCTATTACTCTAGTAGTAACTCTATTACACTAGTAGACATCGCTTGTGAAATAGGAGTTTACCAAGGTCTTTGTACTTCAGCAGACGTTATTGGCTTTTTTTGTTATCTCTGCCAAACACCATTAGATAAAAGCAAACTGAGTACTGACATTTCTGTCATATTACGACAAATCTTTTCTTTGTACAGACATTATATTATAATTGATCGTTATATCATAAGGTATATATATATATTACAAAGTTTGTTAAGAAAAAATAGATGATATCGTCGTTGAATGTTTTTCATAGAGACTGCAACTAAAAATTGAAATAATAAAACGCATTCAAAAAGAGACGGTGTCCCAATATAAGTAACGTTGAATTATTTTAAGTAATCTTGTACGATATTTAGCAATAGAAGCATCAAAGTTGTTAATAAGTTAGCTTTTTTAATATACTGCACTTAATGAAAATATTTAATCCTACTAATTGAAAACACTTTACGTTTCACACTCCCAAACTATGCTCTTTGCTTAATTGCAATGAAAGGAGTTATATCTGATGTTATAACAAATGGGTCGAACGCACTTTCAGGCTCGGAAGCAACCTCGTTCGCTAATGTTATTAAGGGTATTTTTAAATCCAATAGCACTTATAAAAAAGGTAACTGTCATACTGCGCTCACTTATTGACATTTAGAATCAGCATGCTTTGGTCAACTAGAATAGGTTTTGTTTGAAAATTAGTTATCAATTCGCACACATTTTTGATAACATCGTGATTTTTATACCACATACTTTTAATTAATTGTGGTTGATCTGTCAAGTGCCAGGCTTTCTTTTCAATTCAGATGGGACATTCTTAAAAAGAATTTCTGTAAAAAAAATAAATACATAAGTATATGTTTAAAAATATAACTGTTGTGAGTTTTTGTATAACCAAAAATTGTTAATATAAATTTCCATTACTACAGCGCGTTGCAAGAACGTATCACGGAAGATCGAATTAAACGGACAGAGTGGGTTCTTAAAACGTAATCTGTGCACGGAATCAAATCGAAGAAGAATTTCTCTCAGTGTGCGATTAATTCGAAATTATACTTGTTAAACGAAATCTTTCAAAAATGGCTATACACAAAGGAACATTAGTAAAAACGCAAAGATGTTACAACTAAAATTTTTTTTGTAGTAAGAATTTTAACGAACATTTTATATTGCTATATTAAATTGAATTAAGATTCTATAGGCTAATTGTTCGAAATTTTAATTTAAATCTCAGAAAGACATGATAAATATTCCAAGGCACAAAGGCAAGTCAACATCGGTTTTATTCAACTTACACAGCAGAGCAGAACAGCTGTTTTCGAAAGACGCAACCCTTTCATCATCAGTGCTCATGTGTATTGTGTTTGTCACCACTTATTAGGTGGCTTAGTTGAATGTGATAACAGTTCCTATTTTCACAATAAAATTTGTGTAAATAGGAACTGTTATCACATTCAACTAAGCCACCTAATAAGTGGTGACAAACACAATACACATGAGCACTGATGATGAAAGGGTTGCGTCTTTCGAAAACAGCTGTTCTGCACTGCTGTGTAAGTTGAATAAAACTGATGTTGACTTGCCTTTGTGCCTTGGAATATTTATCATGTCTTTCTGAGATTTAAAAACAAATTTCGAACAATTAGTCCATAGAATCTTAATTAAAATTTTTTTTGTTTTTCGGATATATATGTATATATATATATATATATATATATATATATATATATATATATATATACATATATATATATATATATATATATATATATATATATATATATATATATATATATTTATTTATTTTCATTTCCTGTACAACAAGATCGAGTCTTACAATTAGAGTACAGGAACGCATGGTGTTACAAAATTTTATGATTAATGAATAGCTTAATGTAAATTAAAAATGAAAAAAAAGTTATATAAAATTATAACAATCAAAAAAGAGAAAAAAAATATAATAATTAAAAAAATTTAATAATAAAAGAGTATGAATTTTATTAAGAAAAAACAAACAAACAAAATAGTTACGTAGAATTTAAATAAAAATGTTTTAAAACTATTAGCATTGCTATTAAGTTGCTGGTTTAGTGGAAGATTATTCCAAAGTCGAGGGGCATGTATATAAAACTGCCATTCAGAAACTAGGCATTGGTGCCGAGGTATTACGAGGTTACGACTACGTTGCGATTGAAAAAAACAAAGTTTATGAAATATATATTTGGGGGGTTCAGTGTTAATTCTTTTATGCAAAAAATTTAGAGAGCGAATTTTTAATAAGTTATCAAGCGACACTCCATAAAGATTTTTGGAGACAGTGGCCACATGATCATACCTTCTCAATTTATATACGTATCTTTTTTTTTTTTTTTTTTTCTTGGACCAGCACTCAGGGGATGACCCCTACATATGCGATGCATTGTGCCAGAACTAGGAAAGTTGGTTATGGGAAGGAGGATAGAGGGAGTAGTGTTTGTGGACGTTCGATTTGAACCTCCCCAAGTTAAAACTGACAGGAAAGACCTCTGTTGGAAGTTTGTTCCACATACGAACCGTTCGGCCAAAGAACGAATTCTCTCTGTAATGCGTGGTGCGATTCACTGACAACTCAACCACAAAAGGATGTGCCCTATGTGAAGAGCGGGTAGCTCGCAGAAATAAATGGTTATTCGGCACAAGCTCCCTTATTTCACCAGAACACATTCCGTTGTAGTATCGGTAGAACAGTGAAACACACCCCACGTTGCGTCGATGCTCCAGTGAGTCAATAGAGTTGGCTACCCTACTGTCACCGATGAGCTTCTTCGCTCTCTCTTGTACGCGGTCGAGCAACTTCAAAACAGACTTTGAAGCACCGGCCCATACATGAGAGTTGTATTCCATCTTTGGTCGGATGTAGGTGGTATATATATTGAGGAGATCAGTTGGGGTGAAGTATGTCTTACACCGTCTTAAAAAGCCGAGACACTTGAAAGCTTCTTTTGAAATATGAAAAATGTGATCTGTCCATCGAACGTCACACTGTATTTTCATACCAAGAACATCAAGAGCTTCTGATTCCCCAATACCTATACCATCCATAAACACGGATGGCGCAGAACCTTCGACCAGCCGCCTATGCGTAAGCACGCAGCACTGCGTCTTATGAGGGTTAAAGTTAACCGTGTTCGCGAGGCCCCATTCGGAGATTGACACGAGATCACTTGTGAGTGACTCGTTCATCCTTTGTCTCCTGGCGTCAATCTCCTCCAGGCTTGGCCGGCTGGTGAAAGAGAAAGAATGGATAATGCTGCTATCATCCGCGAAAGAGTAGATAGGGTTTGAAGTTTGACATAGAAGGTCATTTATAAAGATGAGAAAGAGAGTAGGAGATAGAACAGAGCCTTGCGGCACCCCTGAATTTACCTTGAACTCGTTTGATGAGACCCCGTCTATAACAACTCGTATAGTGCGGTCTCTGAGGAAGCTCGCTATGAAGCGAGAGAAATCATCACCGACACCAAAAGCAGTCAGTTTTGACAGAAGTGCATCATGCCACACTCTATCAAATGCTTTTGAGATATCTAGAGCCACCATTTTTCTGTTAACAGAGCGAGTAGGTCTCCTGTAGAGCGAGCTCTGCGAAAACCATACTGCCGGTCGTTAAGTAAGGTGTTGGTCTCCAGATACCTTACCAGGTGGAAGTTGTTATATAAGACGTTTAACTTTCTTTTGCTGACTGAGTCACAACTTGAAAATATTTCACACCCATATAGTAAGGAAGGAATCAGGTAAGTTTTGGCAAGTAAGATATTTATTTTTAGTGGAATGAAATACTGTGAAGACCAGAGAGCCCTTAACTTAATATACGTTTGACCAACTAGAGAATTTATGTGATCAGTCCATGTCAGGTTGTTATTGAAAATTATGCCAAGATTTTTCGCAGAATCCACAATTTCGATTTTTTCGCCATTTAAAACAATATCATCGTTAGTGATGGGAACTGATCTTTTTTTACAAATCATGATGCATTTTGATTTGGCCGGGTTCAAACAAAGCCCATTAGACCTAGCCGATAGGTAAATTTTCCTTAAATTGCTGTTTAAATGAAATATACCTGAAGCACTATCTTCTACTGGGCTACTTAATGTGAGTTGTACATGATCTGCATATAAATGGATTTTGCATTTCGAAAGTTGCTTTGGCAGATCATTTGCATACATGGAAAATAAATGTGGGCCTAAATTTGAGCCTTGAGGCACACCTCTATTAACAGACAAACTGTCTGACCAAATATCATTCGCTAAAACCGATTGAGTGCGATATGATAGATATGACGATATCAGATTTGTTGACATGTTCGTAAATTTAAAAAAATGTTTCAGTTTTCTGGTGATCTACAGTATCAAATGCCTTGGAATGATCTAAGAGCACTAAAAAGTTAATATGCAGATTTTCTAATCCCTGCCGTATATTTTCTCAAACTTCCACAAGAGCTGTAATACAGCTGTGGTTTTGTCGAAAAACATATTATTTATCAGAAAGCAAATTTTGGGAAATCCCGATCCCGAAATTCCCGGGAAATTCCGATCCCGAAAAATCCCGAGTCCCGGGATTTTACAAAATAAATCCCGGGATGATGTATATGATATATGATGTATACTATTTTAAAAGTTGAAATATTTGATACACCCTGTTAAAAAATGTAAGCAAATTAATTGTCAAAAATAACTACTCCGTGGAACAAACTAGATAAAAAATAAATTTACATGGAGTTTGTGCCTCACAAAACAAAAAACGATGACATCGGTTCCGTCTGGTTTCACTTTTTGGTGCAATGTGCAAAACGTGCAAAAAAAAATTTAAGACAAATGGAGGTTCTACCAAGGGTCTTATATCGCATCTTAAAGTACGTGATTTTGCTCCTCTAAATATGTGTCCCAAACACAAATCTGTCTTATTATCATATGATACATATTATTGGCAATAACAACGTTTTTTTTTATAGATACATGATATAAAATTGGAGAAAAGTGATACGGACGAGCCACAGCGGAAGATAGCGAAAATAACTGATTTATTGGCAATTAAACATGAGCAGTCTCTTGGTGCGGTTGTTGCTAGATTAACAGCACTTGATGGTTTATCGTTTTCGATATTTATAACATCAATGGAGCTCCGAAAATCGCTAAAAGCCAGGGGATTTGAAATTCCACAATCAAGACAGACAATAAAATCAAACTTTATGGGGTACTTTTTGAAATGCAAGGAGAGTACTGTGCAGGAAATTGAGAAAATCAAGTCACAAGATTTAAAATTTAGTCTTACTTTTGATGAGTGGACATCTACATCAAACAAGCCCTTCATTAATGTAATTGTGCATTCAGAAGAAAAATTTTTTAACATTGGATTGGCGCGACTGAAGAAATCTGGCACTGGTGTTAATTGTGTCCAGTATGTGGAGGAACGGCTATTACAATTACAATGACATAGTGATCTTCACCACTGACGGAGCACCAACAATGCAAAAAATTGGGAAATTAATTGCCCCAAAGCAATAGCTGTGTTTGGCACATGGCATCCATCTAGCTGGTTTTGATGTTTGTTACAAGTCAAACCCAGCGGTACGGCCTGAGGAGTATTGTCAGCAATCGTCAATTCAGCAAAATGACTCTTCTTCAGATGAGGACGATGAATGCGACTCATTTGAAATATATTTGCAAGAAACACAAAATGACATAACTGATAGATTCCATATTAAGCCACTAATAAAAAAGATCTCCAACAAAAAATGACGTTTTCCAGAAATATGTGAAACAAGACAAAGGAAAAGAATTACAGTTAAAACTAGACTGTAAAACACGGTGGAATAAATTGTTTGAAATGTGTCAGAGTTTTTCTGATTTAAAAATGCCATTAAAAAAAGCATTGATAGATTTAAAAGAACCAATGATTGCAGAAGAAGATTTAATTTTACTTAAGCAAATAATAAATGTGTTGAATCCAGTAAAAGTTACTGTGGAGGCTCTTTGTCGCCGTGACATGACGCTTTGCAAGGCAGACGCAGCTCTTTCATTTATGTTAAAGGAGATTTAAGTATGAGCTACGAATTGCATAGCTGTCTCAAAAAAAAAAAATTAAAGAACGGAGAACAGTGTATTCAACACTTTTAAATTTTTTAAAAAATTCTAACATGAATTCCGATTTGGACCATATATCCGATATGCTTCTCATTAAAAACGAATTATTCAAGCTGATTTCACGTTTTGAAAAAAGATGTACGCCCAACAGCCCCATAATAGAAAATTACATCGCTGATAACGAATCGGACGAGGAACTTGACCAAAATGCTTCCATAACAAAGAAGTTAAATGAGGCTATTGAAATGTGTAGAAGTCCAACCAAGTCTAATGTCAGCAACACTAATATTGACATTAACGATAATATTACGAAAGAAATAGACTTATTTCTTTCAGGCGGCGTGAGAGGCCCGTACTTGCAAGCTGCATATAGCTATTTGTTAAAGGTTGTACCAACAAGCGTTAATTACAAAAGATGATTTTCTTCAGCCTCGTATATAGGCAATAAAATAATAAATTGTTTTCAGTATAAAACATATTTTTTTGACTGATATTCATATATTTTTTTGACTGAAATATTATAGTATATGCCTTATATATTTTATGAAATGTGAATTCCTGTTTTTGTTGCTTTTTATGTTTTTTTTGTTAATGTTATTAGTTCTTGTATTCAATACAAATAAATGTGAAATTTATCAAAATATTTTTTGTTTCATTACGAAAAATGCGATTTTTCGATAATAAAATATATATCCCGAGGTCCCGTAAAATCCCGAAATCCCAAAAATCACGGGATCCCATAAAATCCCGGGACTCGGTGTTTTAAAATCCCGATTCCCGGGATTTGTAAAAATCGGTCCCGTTTGACATCCCTAGTATTGACATATGTAATAATCTGTTTATACAGTAACTTCCCTAAAACCTTCCTAAAACATAATATGGCAATGGGTCTATATTCTCCATTGGCCTTGGGCAATGGAACAATTTTGGCATATTTCCAGTTAGATGAATATATACCCGATATTATAACAGAATTAAACAAATGCGTAACGTATGGGAGAATCAGGGGCAAAAGTAGCCGTATAAATTTCGGGTGTGCTTCCCACTGCATTCGATTTTAGAGAAGAGCACATTGAAATAACATCATACAGTGTAACGCAAGAAAATTGAAAGTGGCCGCCTATTATTTCATCTTCAGCATTTGTGTAATCGAAATTATAATAATTGGGATTTGCTTGAATAACCGGAATATTAGTATAGTTTTGTTAAGCACATTTACATCCACATGGCCGTCAACACTGTTACTTGCATTGCCAATTCCTATCTCTCGAATAGTAATCCATGTTTGAGAATTTATGGCATTACTGAAGCGATTAGAATAATATTCAGTCTTGGCTTGTTTTATTTGTTTATTAGAATTTTTCCTGGCGATAGAAAATTGTAATTTAAAATCTGAAGTTCTAAATCTTTTCCACCTGGCGTGAGCTAAGTCCCTTTGGTCTATAGCATTCTTGACAGTACTTGAAAACCAGGGGTTTTGTTTGGGTATTACTTTTTTGTATTTTAATGGTACAGTCAAGTCGAAAAGATTTTGAATGCAGCTTTCCAAAAATGAAGATTTTTCATCAACAGACGGCATAAAATAGATGTCACTCCAAGCAGTAAGTGCCGAATATTCATATAGTTTATTAATATCCAATTTTTTGAAATCACGAAAACAGAAACATTTTTCATTTTGTTGTACTTGAAAATTGTAAGTCAAAGATATTAGGTCATGTTTAGAAAAACATGAAGCCGATATTTGGTCATATAAGATTATACTATTAGTGTTAGATACAAAAAACAAGTCAATCAAGTCTTGTTTGGTCTATAAACACAACCTACCAGAAGCTTATTGCCACATGATAATATTTCAATAAAAATGAACTCAGTATTTTGTTCAAGAGAATTATTTACAAATTGTGACTTGCAGCATATTTTGCTAAAGAGAGTATTTTTTATAAATATGGCAACGCCGCCTCCATGTCTATCTCTGTCAGATCTAAAAACTTTGTAGCCATAAGGACAAATAAGACTATCGGGTGTTGATGCTACTAGCCAGGTTTCTGAAACACAAATAATATCAATATCCGTTTTCAAATACTAATTTAAATTCATCTAGCTTGTTATTTAATTATGCACTATTTTAAATCCACTTTTACATTTAGCCAATATTCTGAACATTTTTATTGTTGAGTCTTTGGATCTTCCACGCACACCACTGTTAAAAGTAATGAAAATATATATTAAAGTGTGCAATGCTAATAGAAGCGAGAATTATAAACAGAATAAAAATAATATTAAGGTTAGAACATAAATAATATAATCAAAGGAATAAAATTTGAGAAGAATGATACAAAAAAATGTCAAATTGTATATAAGAACAATTAACAAGATAATGAACAAAAGTAAACAAAAAGTGAATTAATCAAAGACTATATAAAATTTATTCATCTGTGCGAAGAAACTGTTCGAGTTGTTCTGGAAACATAATATTAACTGGCTCATCATTTTCACTTTTTTTTACGAAAACGAGACCCCGTAGGGTATAAACCGTCTTCAAAAGCTTATCCATTTTTAGTTTGAGGGCTGATTTAAAAATGTTGTAGTTGTGTGGGGTGAGATTTTCATTAATGAAAAAAGAAACATTACTTTAAGCCTAAAGGTGAGTTAGATTTTCGACGGTGGGCTGCAATAACTTTTAAGAAATAGTTTTTCTCGTACGGTGAATTAAATTTTATTACAATGGGCGGATCATCAACGTTTAGATGGTATTGCAAGATTTACGGTGTTGCAGATATTTTCAAAGATTACATTTAACTTTTCGTTGATATAATACCGTATACCGGTGATGCGCACATCTGATGCCACCACAGAGTTTTCTTGGTTTAGGCATTTACAGCCTTATGCAAAAAAACTTAAAACAGACTGGCAAACCAATGTTAAGCAAAATTCCTTAAGGTATCATGCAAAAACGGTTGTTAGCTTAACACACGTGTTGTAAACCGATGTTAACATCAAATAATTTAAAGTAGCTACTCATGTACTTTAAAGCGGTGTTAAATGTTTTGGCAAATGTTTTGTGAAAACTTTTAATTAAAGCATTTCAGTTTTGTGTATTTTTATGTATACTATAAATGGATACATTAAATTTAATGAACAGAATCGGTAAAATTATTTATTTGGATGTAAAAATTTTATTCAATGTGTAATTATACCCTTCATAAAAAAGTCAAAGGATATATATAGGTTTGTCATTCCGTGTGTAATTTCTTCGATATCAACATGGGACCCCATAAAGTATATATATAGGTTTGTCATTCCGTGTGTAATTTCTTCGATATCAACATGGGACCCCATAAAGTATATATATTCTGAAAGATCAGAAGTATGGTTCCAGAGCTGGGAAGCTTACACCTATTTATCGACGCAAAATTTATACCAAAAATCAATTATTTTTTTTAATGTTTGTAAATTAAACCTATTTTGTGCTTTAGGATGCCTCAATGGTTTATTAAAAACTAAAAAAATTGTTTCCAGGGATGGGAAACAAAAATTTTTTTTCGGCCTATTCCGTATATTGTAGTACATGTAGTAACTAAAATTGTTAAAAATTTCAAGTTTTTCTTTAACAAAACCTCTTTATACGCCATGAAGATTTGCATTGGCCAAAAAAAATTTTTAATTCAAATTTTGCTTCCAGGGGTGAAAAATTGCATTTTTTTTATACGTGAAAGTAATCAAACAGGCAACTGATGTTGTTGTTTTTTTTTTGCTAACTAAAACTGTTTTATGATTTAGGAAGAACAAAATTGGTATCAAAAATTCAAAAATAAAAAATAAAATTTCGAATTCTGGGATGGACAAGTGCAATATTTAATAGTACATGAAAGAGACCAAAATGGTTAAAAATTTGAATTTTTTCTTAAAAAAAATTACTTTATACCTCATGAAGCGTTGCACTGATAAAAAAACAAAAATTAAAATTTTCCTTCCATGGTTGGCAAAATGAAAGATTTTTTGGTACATGCAATATTCTGTAGTACATGTAAAAACCAAAATGGTTGTAAAATTTCAGTTTTTCTAAAACAAAACTACTTTATACCTCATATAGATTTGCATTGATAAAAAAATTTTAAAAATTAAAATTTCGCTTCCAGTGCTGGGATATTGAAATTTTTTTTAAACATAAAAGTAACCAAAAAGGCAATTGACGTTGTTTATTTTTGCTAAAACTATTTTATATTTTTGGAAGAACCAAACTGGTATCAAGAATTTCCAAAAAAAATTAAATTTCGAATCCAGGGTTGGACAAGTGCAATATTTTATAGTTCATGAAGGTGACCAAAATTGTAAATTTTTCTTAAATAATACTACTTTATACCTCATGAAGAGTTGCATTGGTAAAAAAAACAAACAAAAAAATGAAAGTTTCACTTCCAGGGTTGGCAATATGAAAGTTTTTTTTGTACATGCAATATATTGTAGTACATAGAAGTGACCAAAATGGTTGCAAATTTTAAGTCTTTCTTAAATAAAGAATAAAGGGTGCTGACGGCTGAAGTAGCAGAACACGAGACCACGAAGCGGAGGGTCGTGAGTTCGAGCCCTCGCTGAGTCATGAAATATTGTGTTGAATTCTTCTTAACAGCATTAGTGCGTGGTTGTGTTAGTTGTTGCCAGCCTGTTTCAATGATGAAGGCATAGTCACTGATTACTGAACATAATTGGCAGCGACTGACACTATCATGTACTAAAAAGCAGAGTAACACCTTCGTCGGCCCTGTAGCAAAAATTAGCCGGCGAAGTAAAAGGTTGACATAGCTGCAAAAACAACTGTCTATCTTCTCATCTTTCCTAATCTGTCCCCTCAATACTATCCCCTCATTTTCAGTTCCGGCGCAATGCATTGCATACATAGGGGTCATCCCCTGAGTGCTGGTCCTACTCCTAAAAAAAAACGACTTTATATCTAATGAAGACTAGGTCATCCTCGAATGTCTCGCTATCTTGTTGATAGACAGTCGGTATTCGACCACAGTTTTTGATGTACTGTACACACCACTAATAGCAGAGATGGCTGCTTTGCTATCGGTAACAATGAAGATATCATTCGATATCCTATAGTACCTTAGCCATCTCGCTGCCCGAGTAATAGCAGAGATTTCGGCTTGCAAGACAGTATAACCGTCTTGGAGCCGGAATGGAGATCTCACGTTGAAGTTCTCCACATAGAAATCTCCGCCCGTTCTTGTTCCCCTTTTGGATCCGTCAGTGAAAACTCTAACTGAATCCTAGGGAAAGGAAAGTCTGTCTACCTGTTCCCTGTCAACGACAATGGAACGGAAAAGTCCACCAAAGAAGGATCTTGGTACACAATAGTCAACATTGGCATGGATTTCCGAGTGCTCTCTTAAAATCCTAGCATGCCCATAGTCAGTGCTAGTCCATGGACATACTGTATTCAACCTGACCGCAGAGAATAGAGCCAATTGTCTGGCCAGAATGTAAACCGGGAGCCAATTTAGCATTGCAAAATTTGCTCCCGTTGGTGTAGATCGTAGTGCGCCTGTCATCAGTCTCGCTACGACCCGAAATACTGTTTCAAAGGTCCTGCGATGAGCCTGATTGTCCATCGCATTTCACCATACCAATACCCCGTAAAAGAGTACTGGTTTAATAACAGCCTCAAGGATCCAAATGATCCCCTTAGGATTGATACCCCATTTGAGGCCTACTGCCCTTTTGCATGTATAAATAGCCACTAAGGCCCTTTCCGTTCTCGCCTGTATGTTCTGATTCCATGATAGCTTATCATCCAGAATCACACCCAGGTACTTGGCGGTTTTAGATAGTTTCAAAGAGGTGCCGTTAAGTTTTGGGTGTATAAAGCTATCGGTCTTGTACCTCCTAGTGAAGAGCACCAACTCAGTCTTGGCTGGGTTGATGCCGAGCCCACAGCTGACACTCCACCTACTCAGCAAAGCCAGCGCAGTTTCCATACACTGAGATATGGTATCCAAGTGTTTACCCGATATCGCCACCGCTACGTCATCCGCGTATGCGACAGTCATAATCTGTCTGCGTTCTAGACTTAGCAAAAGCGAATTAATGGTCAGGTTCCACAACAGAGGTGACAGAACACCTCCCTGTGGAGTGCCCCGATAGACTGCCCTATACTCAGTGACATCCCCAATCGAGGCCCTGACTACCGTAAAAGTTAATAAGTTTCTAACAAACCGGCATAAATTGTTATCATCCCATTGATGATGGAATCGGGGTTGACATAGTTGAAAGCACCTTCTATGTCCAGAAAAGCCCCCATAGTAAATTCCTTATACTCAAGAGGTTTTTCTATGTGGCCCACTAGAGAATGTAGTGTTGTTTCCACAGATTTGCCTTTAGTGTAGGCGTGCTGTGATTTAGAGAGATGAATATCAATTACCCTTTCGAAAGTTTTGAGTAAAAAAGAAGTAAGACTTATCGGTCTGAATTCTTTAGGCTTGGTGTGCGACGGTTTACCCCCCTTCGGGATAAAGACAAGCTTTTACGTACACCAAAAAGTAGATATATATGCCCTCCTAAGGCATTCACTGTAAATTACCGTGAGCCAAGGTAGGACAATGTCCGCATTTCTCTGTAGATCCGCTGGAATTATTCCATCTGGTTCCGGAGATTTGAACGGATCGAAGCTGTGTACAGCCCAGCGGAGCCTATCCATACCCAATGGAGTTGTGACTGCGCCTGTCGTCAAGCTGCCATCGACAGTGCCTGTTAAAGGTGCCGCCTGGCTACCAGAAAAATGAGGGTCGAGTAGTACGCTCAGCGTCTCTTGACTACTCATGGTCCAGCTACCATAGGGTTTATGTATGTAGCTGGGTACAACCGGTGCGGTTGATAGCATCTTACGTAGCCTGTTGGTTTCTGATGAACCCTCCACATTACTGCAGAAAGCCCTCCAAGACCTCCTTTTTGCGTTTCTGACAAGATTCTTAAAGCGATTCAACGAGGTTTTGTATGTCGACCAGTCGCCTGATCGTTTAGCCTCGTTTAATAGCCTGCGACATTCTTTTCGTGAATGTGCAATTTCCGGGCTCCACCATGGTGGTTTGGCCCTTCCCCTGCAAACCGTTGGTTTGCAATCCACATTAGTGCACAGCGAAACGATTCACTTAGAATCTCCACAGCAGAGTCAATGTCCCCAATATTTCTAATAGTTTGAGTCGTCGATAAGGAGTTGCAGAGTACATTGTTCTGTAGCTCCCAGTCAGTCTTCTTCCTGTTAACTATAGGATTAAATCTACTTTTACCTAGCCCTATGTTAAAGTCAATACAGCGATGGTCGGATAGAAAGCAGTCATCCACAACCCTCCAACCGCTTACGAGATTGGTGTGCTCTGCACTAACCAATGTTACATCTAAAACCTCTCTACGGTTAGACACAATAAAAGTGGGTTCTGAACCCCTGTTGACAATTTCAAGATTATTATTTAAAATGAAATCGAAGAGACACTCACCCCGCTCGTTAGTATCGCTACTACCCCAGGAGGTGTGGTGTGAATTAGCGTCAGCACTTATTATTATAGACGTCCTCGTGCTTATCGCCCTGGACACAATACCACGCACCTTGCCATTTGGTGGACTGCCCTCGTGGCTCTCGAGACCACCCAAACCGTACCGAACGGGTTCTCCAGAGCAGCTGCTACAGTATCGCCATCACTTAAATCAGATAGGATAAAGATACGCAAAGAGTTTTTAGCCAAGATACAAGATCTAATATTACCTGTGCCTTTGAAAAACAATAGCTTACAGCCCTTTAGTGTCAGTCCATGAACCCGTCCTTGGTGGACCCAGGGTTCCTGGACCATAACCAGCTCCTCCTTCCTTTCTACCACCCGGAGGAGCATCGCAGCGGATGCTGCTTTAGAGTGGTGAAGGTTTATTTGCGTCACCTTCACCATCCAGGAGCGCAATTACAGTGGTGTTGGCGTCCTCTTGACTGGATTCCAAGAGGGCGTCAGTGTCCTCATCCGCGACTTCCATACGTTCAAAGAAGCCACCCACCAAGTCAGAGACTGAGTGGGTGTCCTCTTGCCCGGATGAAGCTACGTCCGACACACCAGGAGCAGCGCAGTCAACAGCGCCGTCGGCAGCACCATCCCCTCGGTTGCGGTTCTTCTTGGCATCGGTCCGGTAAAGGCGCAACAGAATAGTACTGAAACAGTAGAAGATATTGTTGCCCCTCTTACGGATCGGTGCCAAAGATTCTTTATTGAGAATCAGAACCACCTCCCTTCCGGACCTCTCGGGTGCATTCACCTTAGCTACCTTCCAGTCATGGGTGGGTAGATCCGGGTTGCAGTTGACCGAGTTATGACAACTAATCCTCTCAAGCCAATGTTTTGAAAGAATTTTTTTAAATTGATATTATTTGGATTCCAAAATTAATTCAGATATAAGACATTTTCTGCAATATAGAGGACTTCCTGGGCCACAATTTGCGTGCAGTGGCATACGCGTACTTATCCCCGTTTTTTTATAATAACCAAATTATGACAATTAATCCTCTTAAGCCAATTTTTAAAAAAATATTTTTTTTACGCTCCAAAAAAGAATTTGAAGGGTATATTTACTTTGTCATTCCGTTTGTAACGCATCGAAATATCCATCTCAGACCCCATAAAGAGTATATATTCTTGATCAGGTGATGAAATCAAAGATGATCAGAGCATGTCCGTCCGTCCGTATGTGGAAATCACGATTCAGTCCAAAGGAAAAAAGCTAGACTCTTGAAATTTGGTATAAATATAATTTGAAGCTTAGAGCAGGCTAAGTTCGGAGATGGGCTAAGTCGGGCAAGAGGGAAAAAAGTTCCCCTAAGAAGAACTAAACCAACCCAGAAACAACAACATCATTTTAAAGTTTTTTGGTTATTTTGTTACGCAAGTAATATATTTTTATGTCAAATACGGTCCAACGCCTTAAACTTGGAGCCATAAAATAAAAAAAAATTATTTTTGGACCCCTCCCGCTTTGTGGGCGTTATTATATGCAAAAATAGCATCAAAATTTAACAAATTGTGTTACTTAAGCCTACGTTCCTTAAAAATAAAATTTTTAATTTAAATGTTTTTGAGATAAAACTTGGTACTACTCTGTCCTACCCCTCCTCCCCCTTCACCACCTAAATGACCCTACCAAAAAAGGAAAAATAATTTTAGTTTTGTATACAATTATCCCAAGCACATATTTTTAGAGTTTTATGACTGCCGATTTCTGCCCTACCTCTCCTCCCCCTTTGCCACCTAAATGACCCTACAAAAAAAAAAACAAGTAAAAGTGCCATATTCGACTGTGCCGAATCTTAAATACCCTTCACAGATGTAATTCTTCTTTCTTTCTTGCTAAAACAGACAGTAGCTTTAATTAAAATATCAAAATGATGTTATAGGTTACTTTTATATTTAAGAAAACGTTTAAATTTTTCTGCTATGAAGCTATGTAAATGTTTGACTTTTCTTCTTTCTAATACCTTTGAATGTCCTTCATGTACCATTTAAATTTCTAATTGTCCAACCGTAGAATCGTCTTTTAGATTTGTTTGGTTTTTAATACCAATTTAATTCTTCTCAAAGCATAAAAAAAAGATTTCATCCACAAAAGATTAGAAACTTATATGGCTAGTTTTATGTACTAAAATTTCGATTATCCAACCCTGGAACCGAGTTTTTAGTTTTTAAAATTTTTAATACCAATATAATTCATAGCGAAGTATAAAATATGTTTCCCAAGCCCCCAGAAGAGCTAGAGACTTCGTTCTTGGACCATTGGATTGGATTGGATTCGGATCAGAAAGATCCGAAGTACGGTTCCAGAGCTGGGACACCTATTTCTCGACGCAAAATTTATACCAAAAATCTACTTTTTTATGTTTGTAAATTAAACCTATTTCGTGCTTTGGGAAGCCTCAATGGTCTATTTAAAGCTAAAAAAATGATTTTTTTCCAGGGATGGGAAATTACAATTTTTTTCTTCGGCCCATTCCGTATTTTGTAGTATATGTAGTAACTAAAATTGCTACAAATTTTAAGTTTTTCTTTAACAAAACCTCTTTATACGTCATGAAGATTTGCATTGGCCAAAAAAAAAATTTTAAATTCAAATTTTGTTTTGAATTTTTTTTATACATGAAAGTATTCAAACAGGCAACTGATGTTGTTGTTAATTTGTTTTGCTAACTAACACTGTCTTAGAATTTAGGGAGAACAAAATTGGTTTCAAAAATTAACAAAAAATTAAATTTTGATTCCAGGGTTGGACAAGGGAAATATTTTATGGTACATGAAAGTGACCAAAATGGTAAAATCTTTGAAAATTTTCTTAAATAAAACTACTTTATACCTCAAGAAGCGTTGCACTGATTAAAAAATAAACAAAAAATTTAAAATTTCGTTTCCAGGGTTGGTAACATGAAAGTTTTTTTTTTTGGTACATGCAATATTTTGTAGTACATGTTATAACCTGTTGGCTGAAGTAGTATAACACGAGACTATGAAGCGGAGAGTCCTGAGTTCGAGCCCCAGCTGAGTCATGAAATATTGCGTTGAATTCTTCTGATCAGCATTAGTGCGTGGTTGTGTTAGTTGTTGCCAGCCTGTTTTCAGTGGTGAAGGCATAGTACTGATCACTGGACAATTACTGGCAGCGACTGACCCAATCATGTACTAAAAGCAGAGTAACAGCACCCACCTTCGTCCGCCCTGTAGCAAAAATTAGCCGGCGAAGTAAAAGGTTGAAATAGCTAAAAAAAAAAAAACAACTGTCTATCTTCTCATCTTTCCTAATCTGTCCCCTCAATACTATCCCCTCGCTTTCAGTTCCAGCGCAATGCATTGCATATATAGGGGACATCCCCTGAGTGCTGGTCCTACTCCTAAAAAGAAAAAAGAAAATGGTTGCAAAATTTCAGATTTTCTTAAACAAAACTACTTTATACCTCATGAAGATTTGCATTGATAAAAATATTTATAAAAATTTAAATTTCGTTTCCAGGGTTGGGAAATTTAATTTTTTTATACATAAATGTAACCAAAAAGGCAATTGACGTTGTTTTTTTTTGCGATATAAAACTATTTTATATTTTAGGAAGAAAAAAATTGGTATAAAATATTGGAAAAAAACCAAAATTTCGAATCCAGGGTTGGACTTGCACTTGTCCATGAAGGTGAACAAAATGGTTCAAAATTGTAAATTTTTCTTAAATAACACTACTTTCTATATTAAATTGAATTAAAATTTTATAGGCTAATTGGATATGATAAATATTCCAAGGCACAAAGGCAAGTCAACATCAGTTTTTGTTATTCAACTTACACAGCAGAGCAGAACAGCTGTTTTCGAAAGACGCAACCCTTTCATCATCAGTGCTCATGTGTATTGTGTTTGTTACCACTTATTAGGTGGCTTAGTTGAATGTGCTAGCAGTTCTTATTTACACAAATTTTATTGTGAAAAAGGATACGAGAACTGTATCAACCTGATGTTAACATGTTATTGTTATAATACCCGTGTTACCGTTTGATTATTTTTCTTCATGTCCCATTTTTCTGAATTTTTTGTTCCATCATACCTAAGTCAAACTTTTTTGGTTTGAATTTTATACTTAAGCACATGTGAACGTTTTTCCAAGCTGTGTAAGTTGAATAACAAAAACTGATGTTGACTTGCCTTTGTGCCTTGAAATATTTATCATGTCTTTCTGAGATTTAAATTAAAATTTCGAACAATTAGCCCATAAAAAATTTTAATTCAATTTAATATAGCAATATAAAATGTTCGTTAAAATTCTTACTACTTTCTACCTAACGAAGACTAGCATTGGTAAAAAAATTAAAATTTCGTTTACAGGGCGGGGAAATTGAAATTTTTTTATACATAAAAGTAACCAAAGATGCAACTAACGTCGGTTTTTTACTAATTAAAACTATTTTTTAGTTTAGGAAAAACAAAATTGGTATCAAAAATTAAAAAAAAAATCAAAATTTAGATTCCAGAGTTGCATAACTGCAATATTTTGTAGTACATGAAAGTGACCAAAATTGCTACAAATATTAAGTTTTTCTTAAATGAAACTATTTCATGCCTCATTAAGAGTTGCATTGGTAAAAAAACAAAAAGAATTAAAATTTCTTTTTCAGGGTTGGGAAGTTGAAATATCTTTTATGCATAAAAGTAACCCAAAAGGCAATTAACGTTGTTGTTTTTGCTAACTATTTTATAGTTCAGGAAGTACAAAATTGGCATTAAAATTAAAAAATCAAAATTTCGACTCCAGTGTTGGACAGGTGAAATATTTTGTGGTATCTACATGAAAGTGACCAAAAAAGTTTAAAGATTTAAATTTTTTGTCAAGTAAAACTATGTTACACCTCACTAAAAATTCCAAATTTAGTTTTTTATACTTCAGGAAAAATTAAATTGGTATAAAATATTTTAAAATTCAAAATTCGGTTTCATGGTTGGAAAATCGAAATTTTTCGGTAGATAGAAGTAACCATATATGTTCCCAATTTTGGTTTTTTCAGTGAATTAAACCTGTTTTAAGAATTAAATTGGTATTAAAAATTTTACAAATTAAAAATTCGGTTCCAGGGTTGGAAAATCGAAATTTTTTAGTACATAAAAGTAGCCATATAAGTCCCTAATTTTGGTTTTTTGTGAGTAAGATCTCTTATTCTTCGTTAAGAGTTAAATTAGTATTAAAAATAAAAAAAAAATAAAAAATTCAATTTCAGGGCTGGAATATCGAAATTTTTTTATTCATGAAAGTAACCATATAATTTGCTATTTTTATGATGAATTATACCTACTTTATATATAAGGAAGAAATAAATTGGTATTAAAAACCAAAAAAATCTAAAAGACGATTCTACGGTTGCACAATTAGAAATTTTTGGGGTAGGTACATGAAACGGATTTTTTCTTTTTGTTTGTAAATTAAACATATGTAATATTTTTAAAAGACGTTAAGAGGTATTAGAAATAAGAAGAGCCAAACATTTAGCCTTCCAGCCAAAAAATTTAAACGTTTTCTTTTATATAATAGTAACCGATAACATCATTTTCATTATTTTATTAAACCTACTTTCTGTTTTAGCAAGAAAGAAGAGTTACATCTGTGAAGGGTATTTAAGATTCGGCACAGCCGAATATAGCACTTTTACTTGTTTAAACTGATATTATTTGAATTTCAAAATTATTTCAGAAACAGTTTTTGCATACCCTTCACAAAAAACTGAACGGGTATATCTAGGTTTGTCATTCCATGTGTAATTTTTTCGACATCAGTATGGGACCCCATAGAGTATATATATTCTGAATCCTTATGAATAGAGATGACGATTGAGCAATGTCCGTCTGTCGGGTTTCCCAAGCCGCCAGAAGAGCTAGAGACTTCGTTCTTGGACCGTTAGATTGGAAATGAACTTAAATAGAGAAATTCAAGAAAAATCCGGTTACAGAGCTTGGAAGCTTACACGTATTTCTCGACGCAAAATTAATACCAAAAACCCATTTTTTTTGTTTGTTTGTACATTAAATCTATTTCATGCTTTGGGAAGCCTCAATGCTCTATTAGAAATTGAAAAAATAAAATTTTGTTTCCAGGGATGGGAATGTAAAAGTTTTTTTTTGGTACATTCAGTATTTTGTAGTACATGTAATAACTAAAATTGTTAAAAATTTCAAGTTTTTCTTATATAAAACCTCTTTATACATCATGAAGACTTGCATTGATGAAAAAAAAATTTTTAAATTAAAATTTTGCTTAGGGGTGGGAGAGTAAATTTTTTTGCATAAAAAGTACTTTCATAAAACTATTTTATTTTAAATAAAATTTATTTGTTGGTGGTCAAGCAATGTCTATATGCATTTAAAAAAAAAAGGTGTAGAAAAATAAAATAGATTCATATCAAATATAATTTATTTGTTGGGTTAGTTTTGTATGAGTTTCAAAGCGTACTATGCTATTCTGTAGTGATTTTTGAAAATAATTTGTAATTTACAAATTGTGAATTCTCAGATGGTTTTCGGAAGTATGTGCATAAAATAAGAGGTTTTAAACTTTTCAAAAGTGTGGTTAAAGTCTACTGGTGATTTGGTAAAGTACCAATGAAATGCATATAGAAATTGCTTGACCGCCAACAAATAAATTTCATTTAAAATAGAATTGTGACAATACATATATATGTCAAATAAAAATTTCATAAAACTATTTTATATTTTAGGAACAACAAATTTGGTATCAATAGTTAAAAAATTTCGAATCCAGGGTTGGACAAGTGCAATATTTTATAGTACATGAAAGTGACCAAACAGTTTAAAAATTTTAATTTTTTGTCAAGTAAAACTATGTTAGACCTCACTAAGAGTTACATTGAGTTGGAAAATCGAAATATATTTGGTACATAAAGGTACCCACATAAATTCCGAATTTTGGGTTTTTACTGAATTAAACCTATTTAATACTTCAGGAAAAATTAAATTAGTATTGAAAAATTAAAAATTCAGTTCCAGGGTTGGGAAATCGAATTTACTTGTTATAAAAATACGCACATAAATTCCAAATTTTGTTTTTTTAGTGAATTAAACCCATTTTATACTCCAGAAAAATTTAAATTGGTATTAAAAATTCGGTTCCAGGGTTGGAAAATCGAAATTCTTCGGTACATAAAAGTAACCATATAAGTTCCCAATTTTGTTTTTTTTTTCAGTGAATTAAACATACATAAAAGTAACCATATAAGTTTATACTTCGCTAAGAATTAAATTAATATTAAAAATTTTAATATTAAAAATTTGCTTCCAGGGTTGGCAAATCGAAATTTTTTAGTACATAAAAGGCCTCCATTTAATTTTTTTGTGAATGAAACCTTTTTTATACTTCGCGAAGGGTTCAATTGGTATTAAGATAAAAAAAAATTACAACTAACATTTCAGGGTTAGAATATCGACTTCTTTTTATTCATAAAAGTAACCAACATTAGTAGTTAATAACTGTATGTGCGAGAACAATTAAAATACTCAAATTTCAGCAATTAAATTTTAAAATTTTTAAATTTTAATTGCCAAATTTGTGTTAATGGGTTTTTTTGTAATTTGATACTTTAATGTGTGTGTGTGTATTTTCCCACGGTTAAATAGGGATGTTCACATTGTTGTTGTTTAATTTTTTATGATGTTGGGGTAGGCGTGGGAATTTTTGTCTGTCCATATGAGACCTTGGGAGTTTGTGTCTGTCCGTATGAGACCGTGGGAATTTCTGTCCGTCCATATGTGGGGGGTAGTTTGGTGGAGGGGTGCTGTAGTAACCAAAATGAGTTTGTATAAGTGAGCGTGAGACCGTGGGAATTTTTGTCTGTCCATATGAGAGCTTGGGAGTTTGTGTCTGTCCATATGTGACCTTGGGAATACATGTCCGTCGGTATGTGAGCGTGGGAATTTCTGTCTGTCCATATGTGAGCGTAGGAATTCTGTCTCTACATGGGTGCTATGGCCTAATAGAAAATAATAAATTTTTAGTATCTGACACAACATTTTTTAGGAAGTACAATATCTCAAAAGTGTTGTATAAATGGATGGCCCTAATGTTTGTGGTTCGTTTCTTCTTGCTGGAGTGAGATTTCTTCTTTTATTTTTTAGCTTGTTTTTAATTGTGGTGTGTGTTTACTTAAGATATTTTTAATTTTGGTGTGTGTTTACTTAAGATATTTTGTCCAGCAATTCAGTTATTTCTTTTTTGTGTGCAATGCTTGAGTGTGGGGGAATAATTTGATTATTCTGATCTTGAAGACGTTGTGAAAAAAATTACTATTGCATAAATATTGAATTTGATATTTTGTTTATTTTATACATGACGATCATCGATGGATTTTATTTGGGGATCTGGATGGTGGTGCGATTTCTGTATTTTGTAGAATATTAATATGTGTGTGTTTTTGTGTTCTGAGTGGCGATTGGAATGTCTGCCTGTCAGACAGGGGGTGTGTGTGTGACGATTGGTGAGTCTGTGTGACAGTCCGCTTTTTTGTTGCTTTCCTGGATTTAGCGCAAGTGGGTCAGTATGCAATGTGATAAGATGTACATATTCATGCATACATAAATATCAACAAATTTATTTCATTTACGCATGTACATATGTACATACAAGTGTTTGCTTCTTGTACAAAAATATTTGCTCGACCGCTTGCTTCAATGAACCATTGTACGAACCGCTGAAATAAGTATTTTGATTACAATTAAAATAAAAAGCCATTAGTTTTTTGTTTTAATTTTTTAGATGCATTTATTTATAAATTTTTCAGATATTTCACTTTTAAAGTAAGTTTTCCACCGAACGAGCTGCCTCATCCAAAATTGCATCGTCCGAGTTTTCATACATTGCCAAAAATATTGGCAAATCGATTGGTGGGAGGATTTCCACACTGATGATATCAACAAGTGGGCGATGCGTTTCTTCAAGCTGTTGAGAGTTTATTGCAAGTAATGCATCCTCATCACCTTGCAATAGCGTCTCGAACTCTTCGTCTTCTTCAGTTCGGTGCTGAGTATTTAGCGAGAGAAATAACTCTTCGTCCCCTTCCAGGTGTCTTTCGAATTCCCGCATCATAACTGCTTTAGCCCAGTCTTTTCGAATCTGACGCATGACCCTTTTATATAGAGGTGTCTTCCAAATGGAGGGCATTGTTGAAATGAAATAATGATAGCATTATAAGTTAACAAGTAGATTCGCTGAAAAGTTCTCTTTTTTCTTTAGCTACAAAATTTTTGTAGCATAGACACTCTCTTCGTTCACATAAATTTGCTTACGTGGCAGTTACTTTCTATACAATATGTAGTACGGCATCTATCTGCCTTACTACACTATAAAACTTTGTAGCCTATCTGCATGCTCGAGCATGCCTCCGTGTTCTGTGTATATCACTTATAAAAACTTTGTTTACATGTATATTGTCTACGTAGCAGTTTCATTCCCTTAAACATTTTGTACCGTATCTGCATGCATAATCATGTCTCTGTACTCTGTATACATAACATTCCGTTCAAAACTTTGTAACGTATCTGCATGCACAAGCATGTCTCTGTACTCTGTACATATCACTTATCAAAATTTTTGTTTACATAAATATTGTCTACGTAGCAGATTCATTCCCTTAAACATTTTGTATCGTAGAGGCATGCATAAGCATGTCCCTGTACTCTGTATATATCACATTCTGTTCAAAACTTTGTAACGTATCTGCATGCACAAGCATGTCTCTGTACTCTATACATATCACTTATCAAAATGTTTGTTTACATAAATATTGTCTACGTAGCAGTTTCATTCCCTTAAACATTTTGTATTGTAGAGGCATGCATAAGCATGCCCCTGTACTCTGTATATATCACATTCCGTTCAAAACTTTGTAACGTATCTGCATGCACAAGCATGTCTCTGTACTCTGTAACTTAACAAAATGTTTGTTTACATAAATATTGTCTACGTAGCAGTTTCATTCCCTTAAACATTTTGTATTGTAGAGGCATGCATAAGCTGTATCTCATATACCCGCTGTACTTCTAAAACTACTTTTTTAAAATTTTGCAACCAACGATTTTTGTAGCTACAAGTTACTAACTATGCAAATACTGAAAACTACTTTTTGAAATGTAGCGTACTAGACCATACTAAACATTTTCACGAATTACTGTAAGTCAAATTTTTTAAGATTGAAGTCAGTACATTTTTGTATATAAAACCAATAAGTCGTGAATATTTCTAAACTCCTTGTGTTTTAAAAAATAGAACTTTTTTTATATAACAAACTAAAAACAGTATTAAACATTGATTCTTCAATTAGTTTCTTAGGGGTACTTGCTTCCAACTTCATTGTTGAGTTCTGAGGATGAAAACTGACACTGTCCTCATATTCAGTTTTCTTATCATTCTTTTCTTTTTTATTCGGTATATCAATATATTTAGAGCTATTTATAAATTCTTTTAAAGGTTCTGTTATGGGCTTGAATGTATCACTTAATTGCTGATGTGTATCTATTTCACCATTTTTTATACTACGAAGCTTTTTCTTTAATATATTTCTTGTTGTCACCAAGTCTTTTAGAATTTTTTCATTCATTTTAGCTTTTCAGCTATCAGATCAGCTTATCAAGTATCAGATCAGGTTATCAGATCAGGTATCAGATCAGGTATCAGATCAGTTTATCAGGTATCAGATCAGCTTATCAGGTGTCAGATCAGGTATCAGATCAGGTATCAGATCAGTTTATCAGGTATCAGATCAGCTTATCAGGTGTCAGATCAGGTATCAGATCAGGTATCAGATCAGTTTATCAGGTATCAGATCAGCTTATCAGGTGTCAGATCAGGTTATCAGATCAGGTATCAGATCAGTTTATCAGGTATCAGATCAGCTTATCAGGTGTCAGATCAGGTTATCAGATCACGTATTAGATGAGTTTATCAGGTTATCAGATCAGTTTATCAGATGAGGTTATCAGATCAGCTTGTTAGGTATCTGATCAGATTATTATGTATCAGATCAAGTTTTTGCTTAGATGACCAGTTATAACAATCACATGTATAAAGTTTAAAGCCAGATTATGTACTAAGCGATACCCTTGATGAACAGTAATTTATATTACGATGAAGTAATCAAATGATTTTCTAAAGCGACCATTGTTTAGTTCATTATCTTTACTTATCATCAAAAATCCATATTTATCCTTCCAACATTCTTGACATATATACTGAAACTTTTCAAATTTCATATCGCTGGCAACATGATCATCGTATACATGTCTCATATTTTTCGCATCTTGTTTAAACATTATAATTAAATTGGCATTATCTCTTATTAAATGTTTTGGAATTCTTGTGTAGGTTTGACACAAGTAAAATGAATCTACATTCTTATGACGCCCCATACAAAAATATGCACGTATATTGTTTTGGTTTTCACATGCAACATCATCGAAAATCATAATTGAATTGCTTTTAGCTTCACTAGGAGGAACAACGGACTCATTGTCTGCGAATGTGTAGTATCCCATTCCTTTAATTGGCGAAATTAAATTCTTTAGGTATTCATATTTAGGTTGATACAGAGATTTTGAGTACAAATAGATATTTTCAAACTTGAGACCATTAGGACTTTCTAGCAAACTGATCATTACATTAGTTTTTCCACAATTGGAGGGACCAACTATTAATGCTCGAATAGAATTTGGTAGCAAGGAACTATGTCTTATTTTTGTACTGTCATTTGAAAATACATCCACATTTCGAACTAAAATATTTTTGTGTTGTTTTACTAAGCGCATTTCAATAACTACTTGTAAAATTCACAAAACAATAATATCTTTTATTCTAGAATAAAATAATATGGTTACGTTTTATAAAAAAACATTCAGTCATAAGAAAACTATCGTTGGAGAAGGTTTACTAAATAAAACAATAAATTCTCTACCTTTTGAATTACATCTTCCTGGATATCAGTACTGTGGACCTGGCACAAGATTACAAAAGCGTTTAGATAGAGGAGATAAAGGAATTAATTTATTGGATGCTGCTTGCAAAAATCACGATATAGCTTACTCCAAAAACAAAGAATTAAACAGTAGACACCAAGCTGATAAAATTCTTGAAAATAAAGCTTGGGAAAGAGTTCTTTCAAACAATAGCAGTCTTGAAGAAAAAACTTTTGCATATATGGTGTCCAATGCAATGAAAGCAAAAACTAAATTTGGTATGGGTATGGAGAAGAAGTGCAGAAATAGGCAAAGACTATCGTTACGAACTCATTTAAATGATAAAAAGCTGTTCAATAGTTCAATTAGAGCAGCAACAAAAACATTACGGGAAGAAAAACCACAAGACATTAACTCGGCCATTAAAATCGCTCGTAAAGTTATCAACAGATCACTTAAGGGGAAAAAGGCACGCGTTGTAATACCACGCATAATCAATGTTCCAAAAATTGGTGGATTTTTACCGCTAATTCCAATTCTAACTGCTCTAGGTGCACTTGGTAGTCTAACAACTGGAGGTGCCGCTATAGCTAAGGCTGTAAATGCAACAAAGGACGCAAAAAAACAACTTGAGGAAGCCACCAGACACAATAAGGCAATGGAGTCTATTGCTGTGGGAGAAGGACTGTACCTTAAACCATATAAAAAGGGTTATGGACTTGTTTCTAAAGATCATTCAAAAAACTATTAGAAATGCTACCCAACAGACCATTATCAGAATTTGATCTAAGAAAATTTTCAAGAAATATTCCACACTTTAGAGGAGTTTATATGTTGGATTCTCTACCAAAACGGCCAAGGACAGTAGAATGTGGAATAATTAATTTAGATTTATCAGCAGGACCAGGTACTCATTGGGTAGCATACTATAGAAACAAGGATGAAAAACAATATTTCGACAGCTTTGGAAATTTACAACCTCCTTTAGAATTAATAAAATATCTAGGTAGAAATATTGAATACAACTACAATCAATATCAAAACTTTAATACATTTAATTGTGGTCATTTATGTTTAAAATTTCTTTATGAAGCAACTAAAGAGTTGAAATAAAACATAAGCATATATTTGTATATTTTAAAAAATTCTTTCGTTGTTTTATTGTATTAGTTACAAAATATATGTACATAACATTTTTATTTTTTTATTTTTACTGCCAAACAGGGTACTGGGAGTTTGGTATCAAAAACTCGTGCATCTCGCTATCTAAGATCAGGTTTCGCTCTCCTTTTCTTTGTAGTCGATATTTATCATTCGAAAGATCTTCTAATTCTACATTGGTTAATGCATTATATCGGTTCGGGAGAAACATTATATGGTTTTCCAGCTCAAGTTGAATTGTTTCTCCGTACTTTGTTGTTACCCGCTTTGCACGTAGGATGTTGTATTTGATTGAATCATCTAGATCCTTTATATGTATTAAGGTTTTTGTATTGCACGAATTAAATTTTTTCACCAGATCCATTGCGGTAGAAATTTTTCACAACTTATAGCTTTGAACTTTTATTGCAAACTAATCTCGATTTTAGCTTTCTAGACTGTAAGAAGCCTAACAGAAAATCGTTATACAATGATTTTTTTGTTTTATTTTGACAAAAGACGAAGTGAGGAGAAATGAAATCTATATAAGTATTTAAAACTAAGTAGTTGAAAAAAGATAGAGAGATGATACAAATATGTATACATTTTTTTGAGTCGTTCACACAAAATTTTAAATTATTTTTCGGATTAAAAACGATCAGGCTTCGTTTTTTAAATTTCATAACATGCACCTTCGTACTGGTTCGTTGAAATGATCAATTATAGTTGCAAAGTAACAGTAAAACGGAACGCAAGTAAATTTTGCTAATAAAAAGATTAAATTTAAAATAAAAAACATGAGTCAAATAAGAGACAAGATTGTGCAATTCCTAATCAACTTTGAAGGATGTCAACTACATGAACACCGGGATATGATGAAATATTTCCTAGACATGTTGGATCAAAACGAAGAAATGGGTATAATGGAAGATGAAGACAAGGACGATGGCCATTTCAAATCCTGTCCTTGGAGCCATCCGGATTGTGTGGAGGGACCAGACACCTGCCGGTGTTCGGTATATTATTTAAGAAAAATGGCAATTAGCCATTTAATTAATTCATATTATGCATTATTTCATTAAAAGTAAATAATCAGAATAAAACAAAATCTTTAATGTTTTTTAATATATAATATATTTGTAAAATTCTGGTTTTTTCTCACTCTCTCTTAACAATAAAACAATTTTTAACTTAAAAATAAAACATGTTTTCTTTTATTACTAGATTTAACTACTTACACATAGAAATTATTAGCTAAAAAATTAGTTGCAGTTATTCCATTGCTTCTTCCTTTTCTAATCTTGAAATTTCCCACAATAGCATATCAAGTTCGTAATCGGGATTGGTTTCTTCGATTCGAAAATGATACCATGCATACGTACTTTTATCATCACTTCTTATTTTTCTTTTATCATCTGCATAATTTAATACTACTTTATTTATTTGATTTGAGTAAATTTGATGAATTTTTGATTTAAATGTTAGCATATCATCATACACAGTCGACTTATGGAATAAGCAATTTCTATATGAAGCTATACTATAATTATTAAGAATGCAGTTCTTTACTCCTTTCGATTTTTTAATATCACTTTGATATTGCACACTAAAAGAGTACATTTTTGATCGCAATCCTACAAATTCCTTCATTACCTTTCCACAATTCTCATCCTTCATCATACCCAACACCTTTTTGTTTACCAGAGGAAATCCATATACATTGTCTTTTGGGTAATCTGAAGTATCAAACTTATGGTCGACGTCAGTTTTTATGTCAGCATAGAAATCTTCAGTTTGTACTGTGTAAATGAAAGAGTCTGTGTCCATATAGTTTAATGATAGGTTTGTCTTGAATTTGGGTTGCATGTACCCATAATGGAAATCATACATTTTCCATTTGGAAAGCTCTAATACACAAAATCCTAAATATATGGGTTTATTGTAATAGGTTTTCACTCTTTTCATTTCAATCGCTACCATATCCTCAGAAAATATTGACAAACTATGAAAATTAGGTTTACATATCCAATCTTGAGCTCCTAAATGATTACAGTTTGTCCTATTCCAGTTAGTAACTATTCGTACATCTTTTCTCTTTTCCACATTCTCCATAGTTTTACCATATACTGCATTATTTAACAATTTAAAGAAATTTTTTTCAAAAACATTTTTTGCAGTAGCCCTATGTTTGGTATTCAAGTCTATATAACTTTTCAACCAGGTTGATTGCTTATAGGTGAGAATTCGATGTACTTTCTTTAGAACTAGACCATACTGCAAACATTGTTTAAGAGCTCTATAATGTATGACATATGTTTGTTTTGTAGAAAAATCTGCTAGTAATTTAATGTGCTTTGTTTGCAAAATTTTTTTATTTTCTGGACAGAAAGGAAGGTCATTGTGAGAGTCATGCAAATGAGAAGGATAGTCTAAAGTAATTTCATAGACATATCCATCGCTTGAACTATCCTCTATGGTTGTCGGATCTAGATTTAGCTCTTCAGTTGACATCCATTTGAATCCACCATAAGGTAGATACTCAGACATTGCCCAACCGTAAAGGTTATTTGCGTCTAAGTACACAATAAATTCTGAGGGCTTCTCTCTATCATAATCAGCTAAATATTTATTGTTAGCTTTTGAATAACGATTACTACATTGTACAAGCCCACCACGTATTCCTTTCTTGAAGAAATTGTACATATCTATATCCGTCAAAAGCTCTAATTCTATATTTGTATGCTTCAACATAGCATCCCACGATAGTCCTGGTGCAGTGTAATACTGACATGGATCTAAGTGGTAGATGTTCTTGCAAACCTTTCTAAAACTTTCAAATATATCTGCAAGTAAGAGCACATCCGTTTTTAAATATACTTCCATGTAATCTTGTAAGGTTTTGCAGCTGAAAGCATTCCAAACTTCTTTTGCATGATCATAGTCTTCAATCGAGCACTCCTTATTATTGAGCTGGTTGAAGAAATCTTCCCTTGCTGGAAGTTCACCAACATTCAATTTTTCAAAAGAATTTAGAAAATCATAGGGAAAAACGCCTTTTCTTCTCACAAGATCAAACTCTGTTTTGGTTTTGAATTGTTTTTTAATAATGTTAAAGTCTTGCTCTGAAAGATTATTGGCTAAAGATTCTAAACTATCTGACATAAAACGAATTGTATCTAAAAATCTAATTTCAAGGTTGTAGTTGTCGGTCATTTTTGAAAATGAAGACAGTGATATATATAATTCTTTGTTGAGCGGAAGGACTTTTATATTGTCAGATTTTTTACCCAACTCTTTAACAAAAAGGTGCGAGTCATAGGAAGAATAATTGTGGAAATAAACTGGTATAAATTTAGGAACTTGAAATTTTAAATTGCAAATCTTATGAGCTGCGCCTCTAAATTTACCACTTATGTGACAGTGATCTCGCACTCTATCATTGCCTAGATGTTTGTGACAAATATGACAATTTATTGCATTTTGTAAATTAAAAATTTCGAAAGGAGATAAAGCATCCATTTTCCTCTTGTTTGCTAGATATTCATTATAAATATCTTCACAATCTTCAATCAAATTTTCTACAAACTTTTCTGCTGCATCCCTACCCGTATATAATTTAAATTTATCTAAACTATCATTATGCTTACATTTAATATAATAACTATAAGCACATGGTATGTGCTTCTTAATATAATTACTTTTATCACTTACTCTAATACTAACCTCCTGCAGTATGCATTCAAAGTCTGCATACACAACAAATGGTACATCCATTTGTCGTTGTTGGTCTTTAAACTGCAACACCGCTTTTTCCTCAGAGGGTAGCTCCGCAACAATTTTCCCACATTCTTCTTTATGTTGTTCTAACGTCCTCTCATTGTGGGTATATTGGAGGCAGCTGTTACAAAACAGAAGTTTTCTGCAGTGCTTGGTAGTCTGGGATTTTAAAAGTCTGTGGAAAGAAAAAAGTTATAAGAATACATATTAATATATTTACGTAAATAAATGTATATTTCTTTACTTACTTTGATATATTTGTTATAAGAATATAATGCTGATATCCTCCAGCATTTTCTAATAATAACAAATTTATATGTGTTGATTTTTCATTTTTGGTGTTATAGAATGGTCCAACAATTTCATTCCTTTCATCGTTGTATCCGAACACATTGACGCTGATATTAGGATTACTTTCTTCAAATATCCTAATACTCTTTAATGCCAACGGAAACTTTAAATTTTTAAAATCAAGCTCATTTCCGTTTTGCATGTATATGATGTCAGCGCTGATGTCTGCAATGTTGTATGAGCTGCAACGTTGTGGTTTTAATAACAGAGGTATCCAGTGCAGATATTATAGCCCATTTAAAGCAGTAAATGTCCTTGTTTTCAACATTTATGCAGGCAGCTCTACTTTTTAATTTCTCCGGCGTACTTATCCAGTTCGATCCTCTCACCAAAGATGACTTATTTATGGCGATTTCGAGGCGAACAATTCTAATTAATGTCCATCCTGAATCCCGTTCTTGGAATTCAGACATTTTGTTGTGGATTTCTTGAAATTGCTTTGCCATAACTTCCTCAACATCATCTCCAATGCATAGAAGATCCATCTTTGCCCGGTGGGAAATAGTACACAATTCCATTTCATCGCTTGCAATTTTAATATACTCTCCAATTAGAGTAATATTAAATTTAATGATGTTGTGCACGGCAAGACTATTTTCAAGTCTTTCTTTGATTATAGTTTTATTATCCACAATCACATCTTCAAATAGAATACAATCCTTATTTATTAGAACTCCAAATGTTGTAATATTATTCTTAAAAGCACTATTTATTATATAATATTTGCGTTCATTTCGAGCTTGAGAGAGTAGATCATCCGCAGAATTTGAGATATCCATTTCTACTTCATCATTTTGAGTATTTGCTTGATCATGTGGAATAACTTGACTTATATCCATGTCTTGAGGAGAATTCTCTACGGGCAAATAGCTTGGGTAATTATTATTGGGTCTATTATTTTGCTGCAACTGTATAGGTACACTATATTCAATGGGATATGGAATTTCCATAGGTGCTGTGAATTGGTTGGTTGACACTGGATACGGATACGCTGGAGCCTGCACTGGATACTGATTCTGCACTGGATACTGATACTGCACGGGATACTGATTCTGCACTGGATACTGATATTGCACGGGATACTGATATAGCAAATTGTTGTAGACCATTGGGTTATAGGGTTGTATGGAATGATATACATCTTGGGGTTGTACGGACTGCTGCACATCTTGGGGTTGTACGGACTGCTGCACATCTTGGGGTTGAACATGACTTTTGCAATGATTTAAGTAGCACTTTTGGTATCTGAATTGCTTATTACAGATATTACAACGGAAAACAGAAGAACTAATTTTTTTTTTTTATTTTTTTTTTTTTAATATTTATTTATTGAAAAAACCTTGATATATATATATATATATGTTGAAACAACTTATAAATGCATTTATATACTGTTTTTAGTTTGTAATATAAAAAAAGTTCTATTTTTTAAAACACAAGGAGTTTAGAAATATTCACGACTTATTGGTTTTATATACAAAAATGTACTGACTTCAATCTTAAAAAATTTGACTTACAGTAATTCGTGAAAATGTTTAGTATGGTCTAGTACGCTACATTTCAAAAAGTAGTTTTCAGTATTTGCATAGTTAGTAACTTGTAGCTACAAAAATCGTTGGTTGCAAAATTTTAAAAAAGTAGTTTTAGAAGTACAGCGGGTATATGAGATACAGCTTATGCATGCCTCTACAATACAAAATGTTTAAGGGAATGAAACTGCTACGTAGACAATATTTATGTAAACAAACATTTTGTTAAGTTACAGAGTACAGAGACATGCTTGTGCATGCAGATACGTTACAAAGTTTTGAACGGAATGTGATATATACAGAGTACAGGGGCATGCTTATGCATGCCTCTACAATACAAAATGTTTAAGGGAATGAAACTGCTACGTAGACAATATTTATGTAAACAAACATTTTGATAAGTGATATGTATAGAGTACAGAGACATGCTTGTGCATGCAGATACGTTACAAAGTTTTGAACGGAATGTGATATATACAGAGTACAGGGACATGCTTATGCATGCCTCTACGATACAAAATGTTTAAGGGAATGAATCTGCTACGTAGACAATATTTATGTAAACAAAAATTTTGATAAGTGATATGTACAGAGTACAGAGACATGCTTGTGCATGCAGATACGTTACAAAGTTTTGAACGGAATGTTATGTATACAGAGTGCAGAGACATGATTATGCATGCAGATACGGTACAAAATGTTTAAGGGAATGAAACTGCTACGTAGACAATATACATGTAAACAAAGTTTTTATAAGTGATATACACAGAACACGGAGGCATGCTCGAGCATGCAGATAGGCTACAAAGTTTTATAGTGTAGTAAGGCAGATAGATGCCTTACTACATATTGTATAGAAAGTAACTGCCACGTAAGCAAATTTATGTGAACGAAGAGAGTGTCTATGCTACAAAAATTTTGTAGCTAAAGAAAAAAGAGAACTTTTCAGCGAATCTACTTGTTAACTTATAATGCTATCATTATTTCATTTCAACAATGCCCTACATTTGGAAGACACCTCTATATAAAAGGGTCATGCGTCAGATTCGAAAAGACTGGGCTAAAGCAGTTATGATGCGGGAATTCGAAAGACACCTGGAAGGGGACGAAGAGTTATTTCTCTCGCTAAATACTCAGCACCGAACTGAAGAAGACGAAGAGTTCGAGACGCTATTGCAAGGTGATGAGGATGCATTACTTGCAATAAACTCTCAACAGCTTGAAGAAACGCATCGCCCACTTGTTGATATCATCAGTGTGGAAATCCTCCCACCAATCGATTTGCCAATATTTTTGGCAATGTATGAAAACTCGGACGATGCAATTTTGGATGAGGCAGCTCGTTCGGTGGAAAACTTACTTTAAAAGTGAAATATCTGAAAAATTTATAAATAAATGCATCTAAAAAATTAAAACAAAAAACTAATGGCTTTTTATTTTAATTGTAATCAAAATACTTATTTCAGCGGTTCGTACAATGGTTCATTGAAGCAAGCGGTCGAGCAAATATTTTTGTACAAGAAGCAAACACTTGTATGTACATATGTACATGCGTAAATGAAATAAATTTGTTGATATTTATGTATGCATGAATATGTACATCTTATCACATTGCATACTGACCCACTTGCGCTAAATCCAGGAAAGCAACAAAAAAGCGGACTGTCACACAGACTCACCAATCGTCACACACACACCCCCTGTCTGACAGGCAGACATTCCAATCGCCACTCAGAACACAAAAACACACACATATTAATATTCTACAAAATACAGAAATCGCACCACCATCCAGATCCCCAAATAAAATCCATCGATGATCGTCATGTATAAAATAAACAAAATATCAAATTCAATATTTATGCAATAGTAATTTTTTTCACAACGTCTTCAAGATCAGAATAATCAAATTATTCCCCCACACTCAAGCATTGCACACAAAAAAGAAATAACTGAATTGCTGGACAAAATATCTTAAGTAAACACACACCAAAATTAAAAATATCTTAAGTAAACACACACCACAATTAAAAACAAGCTAAAAAATAAAAGAAGAAATCTCACTCCAGCAAGAAGAAACGAACCACAAACATTAGGGCCATCCATTTATACAACACTTTTGAGATATTGTACTTCCTAAAAAATGTTGTGTCAGATACTAAAAATTTATTATTTTCTATTAGGCCATAGCACCCATGTAGAGACAGAATTCCTACGCTCACATATGGACAGACAGAAATTCCCACGCTCACATACCGACGGACATGTATTCCCAAGGTCACATATGGACAGACACAAACTCCCAAGCTCTCATATGGACAGACAAAAATTCCCACGGTCTCACGCTCACTTATACAAACTCATTTTGGTTACTACAGCACCCCTCCACCAAACTACCCCCCACATATGGACGGACAGAAATTCCCACGGTCTCATACGGACAGACACAAACTCCCAAGGTCTCATATGGACAGACAAAAATTCCCACGCCTACCCCAACATCATAAAAAATTAAACAACAACAATGTGAACATCCCTATTTAACCGTGGGAAAATACACACACACACATTAAAGTATCAAATTACAAAAAAACCCATTAACACAAATTTGGCAATTAAAATTTAAAAATTTTAAAATTTAATTGCTGAAATTTGAGTATTTTAATTGTTCTCGCACATACAGTTATTAACTACTAACATTTGTTATTTTTGATCTTCATGATGAATTATACCTACTTTATATATCAGCAAAATATAAATTAGTATTAAAAACTAAAAAATCTAAAGACTATTCTACGGTTGGACAAATAGAACTTTTTGGGGTGCATGGAACGGATTTTTGTTTTAAATTACACATATTTAATATTTTTGAAAGACGTTTAGAGGTATTAGAAATAAGAAAAGCCAAACATTTAGATTCCTAGCCGAAAAATTTAAACGTTTTCTTAAATACAAAAGTAACCGATAATGTCATTTTGACTTTTTAATTAAACCTACTTTCTGTTCTAGCAAGAAAGAAAAAAGGAAGAATTACATCTGTGAAGGGTATTTAAGATTCGGCACAGCCGAATATAGCTTTTACTTTTACTCGTTTAAATTGATATTATTCGAATTTCCAAACTATTTCAGATATAAGACTCCTTTAACTATATAAAGCGCTTCCTCGGCCTCAATTTACGGGTAGTGACATATATATACTCATCCTCGTTTGTTTTTTTAATTTACCAATTATTGACAACTAATCCTTTCAAGCCAATGTTTAAAAAAAATTTTTTTATTTATATTTTTTTATGTGTACTCATCCCCTTGTTATACCCTCCAAAAAAGAATTTGGAGGGTATATTCACTTTGTCATTCCGTTTGTAACGCATCGAAATATCCATCTCAGACCCCATAAAGTATATATATTCTTGATCAGTGATGAAATCTAAGACGAACTGAGCATGTCCGTCCGTCCGTCCGTCCGTCTGTGGAAATCACGATACAGTCCAAACGAAAAGAGCTAGACTCCTGAAATTTGGCATAAATATATTTTAAAACTTAGAGCAGGTTAAGTTCGAAGATGGGCTAAATCGGGCAAGGGGGAAAAAAGTTCCCCTAAGAAGAACTAAACCAACCCAGAAAAAACAACATAATTTTTAAAGTTTTTTGGTTATTTTGGTAAGCAAATGATATATTTTTATGTCAAATACGGTCCAACGCCTTAAACTTGGAGCCATTAAATAAAATAAAAATATTTTTTGACCCCGCCCACTTCAGTGGGCGTTATTATAGGCAAAAATAGCATAAAAATTTAACAAATTGTTTTACTTAAGCCTACATTCCTCAAAAATAACACTTTTAAGCTTTAATGACGAAGCTGAGACGAAACCTGGTACTACTCTGCCCTACCCCCTCCTTCCCCTTCGCCCCTTAAATGACCCTACCAAAAAAAAATTTTTTTTTTAAATTTTGTATATAATCATCCCAAGCATTTATCTTTAGAGTTTTATGACTGCCGATTTCTGCCCTACCGCCCCCCCCCCCACTCTTCCTTTGCCTCCAAAATGACCCTACCAAAAAAAAAATTTTTATTTAAATTTTGTATATAATCATCCCAAGCACTTATCTTTAGAGTTATATAACTGCCGATTTCTGCCCTACCCCCTCCCACCCTTCTTCCTTTGCCCCCTAAATGACCCTACCAAAAAAAATTTTTTTTTTTAATTTTGTATATAATCATCCCAAGCATTTATCTTTAGAGTTTTATGACTGCCGATTTCTGCCCTACCCGCCCCCCCCTCTTCCTTTGCCCCCTAAATGACCCTACCAAAAAAAAATTTGTTATTTTAATTTTGTGTATAATCATCCCCAGCATTTATTTTTAGAGTTTTATGACTGCCTGTTGCTGCCCTACCCGCTCCTCCCCCTTTGCCCGTTAAATGACCCTATTAAAAATAATTATACATATTTTTTTATTTTGTGTATAATCATCCCAAGCATTTATTTTTACAGTTTTATGTGTATCTGTTTCTGCCCTACCCCCTCTCCCCCTTTGCCCTCTAAATGACCTTATCAAAAAAAAGAAATTTTAATTTTGTTTATAATTATCCCAAGCATTTATTTTTAGAGTTTTATGACAAAGGTGAAATGTTTCCCCCACAGCCCTTGCCAGAGCGACCCCGCCAAAATACAGTTTTTATAGCCTCCAAAGAGAATTGTGGTGAAGTCTAAGACGGTCTAGCAATGCCCATACGTTCGTCTGTGGAAAACATGATATTGTATATTTTTGAACCTCGCCCCCTTTAGTGGGCGTTGACGTACGATATTATATAAAGGAACTCTGTCCCACCAAGTTAAACATTTCAAATTCACTTACTAAATATTTGGAGGGTATTTAAGATTCGACCCGGTCGAATATAACGTTTTTACTTGTTTTTATAATGACTATATTATAACAACTAATCCTCTCAAGCCAATATTTAGAAATAATTTTTTTTTAACTATTATTATTTGAATTCCAAAATTATTTCAGAAACTGTCATTTTTAATTGATATTATTCGATTGATATTATTGATATTATTTCTACAATATAGAGGGCTTCCTCGGAAACAATTTGCGGTTAGTGGCATATGTGTACTCATTCCCGTTTTTTTATAATGACCAAATTATGACAACTAATCCCCTCAAGCCAAGGTTTTAAAATACTTTTTTTAAATTGATATTATTTGGATTCCAAAATTAATTCAGATATAACACATTTTCTGCAATATGGAGGGCTATCTCGGAAACAATTTGTGGGTAGTGGTATATGTGTCATCCCCTTTTTTTATAATGACTAAATTATGGCAACTAATTCTCTAGAGCCAGTGTTTCGAAAGAATTTTTTTTAAATTGATATTATTTTGATTCCAAAATTATTTCAGAAACAGGTTTTTTCAAATTGAAATTATTCGAATTATATAACTATTTCAGTTATAAGCCTCTTTTAACAATATAGAGAGCTTCCTCGGCCTCAATTTGAGAGTAGTGACATATATGTACTCATCCCCGTTATTTATTTTAAAGACCAAATTATGACCACTAATCCTCTCAAGTCAGTTTTTTTTAATTTTTTATACTCTCCAAAAAAGAATATGGAGTGTATATTCACTTTGTGATTCCGTTTGTAACGCAGCGATATATCCATCTGAGACCCCGTAAGGTATATATGTTCTTGATCAGTGATGAAATCTAAGACGATCTGAACATGTCCGTCCGTCTGTGGAAATCACGATTTAGTCCAAACGAAAAGAGATAGACGCTTGAAATTTGGTATAAATATATCTTGAAGGATAGCACAGCTTAAGTTTGGAGATGGGCTAAATCGGGCTAGAGGTAAAAAAGTTCCCTTAAGAAGAAATAAACCAACCTCTAAAATCAACAAAATTTTTTAGGTCTTTTTGTAATTTTGCTAAGCAAATGATATATTTTTATATTAAAGAAGGTCCAACGCGTTAAACTTGGAGCCATAAAATAAAATATTTTTTGGACCCCGCCCCGTTTTAGGTTAGGTTCAAGAGAGGGGCATAAGTTATCCCAATCCGTACAGGATTGCACCTAGGCCTCATAGGCCTGTTGTGTGCTCCATAATAAGCAGTTCCCATTCTACTGTAGGGAGCCTCCACCGATACCATGGAAACCTCTGAGTTTGATTACGTTAAGAACCTAGTTTCTTCAGTGTATTTCCTTAAGTCTCTCCAGTTAGAACCCCTAAGAAATTCCATATCCTGTATAATCTCCTCAATAAATGTTTGTCTCCTGACTTGGCTAAAAGCTGGACAGTAGTCGTCCTCTTCCTGACAGGCCCAGCATGTTATATCGTCAACGATACCCATTCGTGTCAGGTGATTCCTTAACTCTGGATGTCCTGTTATTAAATAAAAGAACCTCCGTAGTGCTGGCCTACTCAATGTCAGGATATCCTTTGTCCTGTTACCATCTGGGTCCCCCCATAGAAATCTAGGTACCCTACCTAAGGTAGAGAGCTGACAATATCTTGTATGCAATTCTATAGGCCCCGCCCCCTTTAGTGGGCGTTATTATTTGCAAAAATAGTGTAAGAATTTAAAAATTTGTTTTACTTAAGCCTACATTCCTTAAAAATAACATTTTTAAGCTTTAATGACGAAGCTGAGACGTAACCTGGTACTACTCTGCCCTACCCCCTCCTCTTCATTCGCCCCCTAAATGGCCCTATCAAAAAACATTTTTTTTTTAATTTTGTATTTATTTTGTAATTTTGCTCCACCACCGCCCTTGCGAGAGCGACCTCGCCAAAATGCAGTTTTAATACCCTCCAAAGAGAATTGGAGCCCATAAAGTATGTATATAAATTCTGGATCAGTGATGAAGTCTAAGACGGTCTAGCAATGACCATAAGTTCGTCTGTGGAAAACATGATATTATCCATTTTTGAACCCCGCCCCCTATAGTGGGCGTTGCCGTACGATATTATATAAAGCAACTCTGTCCCACCAAGTTAAGCATTTCAAATTTACTTACTAAATATTTGGAGGGTATTTAAGATTCGACCCAGTCGAATATAACGTTTTTACTTGTTTTAAATTGATATTCATCGAATTCCAAAACTATATCACTGTTATGAAAATTTTTTATTTGTCAAATTGTTGTCACAATACTATTATATATAAATTGTTAATTTTTATTGGTGCTATAAATGAAATTTATTTGTTGGTGGTTAAGCAATGTCTATATGCATTTCATTGGTGCATATATATAATAATATTGTGACAACAATGTGTCAAATAAAAAATTTTCATAACAGTTTGATTTAGATTTTATTTTTCATTTTGCCTTATAAATACTTTTCCAATGGATTTCTGATAGTATAAAGGTGTAGAAAAATAAAATAGATTCATATCGAATATACTTTATTTGTTGGTTTAGTTTTGTATGAGTTTCAAGGCCTACTATTCTTATTCTGTTGTTATTTTTGAAAATAATTTGTAATTTACAAGTTGTGAATTCTCAGATGGTTTTCGGAAGTATATGCATAAGATAAGAGGTTTTTAACTTTTCAAAACTGTGGTTAAAGTCTACTGACGATTTGGTAAAGCACCAATGAAATGCATATAGACATTGCTTAACCACCAACAAATAAATTTCATTTATACAAAATTATTTCAGATATAACACATTTTCTGCAATATAGAGGGCTTTCTCGGCCACAATTGGGCAGTGGCATATGTGTACTTATTCCCGTTTTTTGATAATGACCAAATCATGAACTCTAATACTCGCAAGCCAATGTTTTAAAATAAATTTTTTTAAATTGATATTATTTGGATTCCAAAATTATTTCAGATGTAAGACATTTTCTTCAATATAGAGAGCTTCCTCGGCCACAATTTGCGGTTGGTGGCATATGTGCACTCACCCCGGTTTTTGATAATGACCAAATTATGACAACTAATCCTCTCAAGCCAATGTTTTGAAAGAATTTTTTTAAAATCGATATTATTTGAATTTCAAAATTATTTCAGATATAAGACTTTTTCTGCATTATAGAGGGCTTTCCCGGAAAAATTTGCGGGTAGTGGCGTAAGTGTACTCATCCCCGTTATTTTTTTTATAATGACCCATGTCGCCATACAATATGCACAATGTGTACATACAAACTTCAAACAAGTAGTGCAACCAACAAACAATAAACGATTGGGTTACACATGTTGAAGTGGGGCAAATGAATATTGTTTGCTTGCATTATTATTGGCAGTTTAATTTCTACGTAAATTTATACTGTAAAATTTGACACTTGTAATTTTAATTTCTATTTTAGTTCAAACATGTATTTGTAAAATATTGAGTGATTTTGAAACCACTCAATGACCTAAGAAATTTTAGTATATAAGCTGGAACAAATTGTAAATAAAATCCAATTATTACAGGTAACTGAATTCGGCAATGGTTTGCCTTTGTAATTTGTTTTAATCTCTACTCTTGGGCGGTTCTTTTGAACGCTTAAGTTTTAGCTTGAACCCTTTCAGCTGTCTAAAATAAATACAAGGGCTATAGGGAACTTTTTAACACATACATATAAGACTTTTACATGGCGATCCTGCAATTCGCACCAATGGGAAGAACAACAAAAAAGTGCATAGTTCTGCCACTGCGGAACAGCAAAAATCTAAAAACATACTTTTGCCCGATAGGGACCAATAAATAAATATTATTCAAACGCTGAGAAATAGCCGTGTTATATAGAGAATTGACCCTAGCAGCCACACGACAACAACAATCAGATATACAAAATAAAATAAGAGTGTTTGTGCTTCGTCCCGTCCGCACGCGTTTTCTTTTTGTAGTCCGCACGTCTACTGTTTTGTTATTTATAGTTACCAAATTATTTGTGTTTAATTGAAACAAAAAAAAAACAATATCAACATAAAACATTATCAACAAAAAACTTCATGCACATTAATAAAATAAAACAATTTTTATAAAGAAAACAACATACAAACCATCAATACCAAATAAAAAAAAAAAAAAAAAAAAAATAGAATTAAAATTTAAAACAAGAAAACAAAAAAAGAATCGATACAATTTAATAACAAATAAAACAACAAAAACACAATTGAAAGAAAATAAACGGCAGTTTTTTTTTTTTTTTTTTTTTTTTTTGTGTTAATCAGTGACGGTCATCTGTGACAGTGATGGCAGCGTGGAACAAAGTGACCAGCTCAGGGCTTTCATGTCCACTTCTGCGATTGTGCCTCTCCCCCTCCCCTATCTAACAATAATAATTTTGTATTGTTGATTCCGGCTTGGAGGTTGCTGTTTGGCTGCCTGGTGGTGAAGGTATAGCACTGACCACCTGGTAGCCACTGAAAAGCAGTAATCACCATCGTTGGAATCAATATTAACAAAATAGACGACTATTTGGATTTCCCTTGACTTATTTCATGACAGGTAGATTCAGAATTGACTTCTGCAACATACGAGGCTTGAGAGCGAACTTCTTCTCAGTTTATGCTCACGTTTGTCTCTATCGGCCGGATGTTTTAGCCTTAAGTGAAACCCAGGTATCTGAGGATGCTGACCCACAGGATTTTTATGTGCCTGGGTATCAACTTCTGTCCCTTTTTAACTTCCAACGCGGTCTTGCATTATATATACGCAATGATGTTGTGTACCAAAGCCAGCAATCACTAGGCTTGTATGATCCAGAATTTAGCTGCCTTTGGGCTAAATTCAAGATCAGGGCACATAGTTTGCATTTCGGATTCCTTTATAGAAGTCCAAACGCGGGAAGGGAACAAACTTTATCGGGCTTCGATTCCCTTTCCGATTCTATAGCAAAAATCCTCGAAAGTTGTCCGGACAGTGAAATTGTTATTGCTGGTGATTTCAATGTCCACAACTCATCGTGGCTTCGCCATTCGAGCCACACAACTTCAGAGGGCCAATATGTTGAGTTATTCGCCGCGCATAATCACCTAGCGCAACTAGTGAATGAACCAACACATATACCGTGTGTTGAAGGGCACCAACTAAATACGCTTGATTTGTTCCTAACTTCACACCCTCAAAAGTATGAAGTGAACGTCAGTGCACCTCTCGGTAATTCGGATCATTGTATCATCTCCGCTTCTTTTTCGTTCTCGGCACTTCGAAACGTTTCACCCACAGCCACGAAACGTTTAAAATACGTATACGAAAAAGCTCGTTGGGCAGAGCTCAACGAATTCTATCGTACTTTCAATTGGAAACTATGTTTCTTAGATAAAAATATCGATTTAATGGCGGAAATGGTTGGAAATATAATTTTGCTGGGAATGAAATACTTCATCCCATCCAAAAAAATTTCGGTTAAGCCGAGACAAAAATCTTGGTTTAACCAATCTTGCAAAGAGGCAATCAGATCCAGAGAGGAAGCATTCAGTACTTGGCGGAATAACAAAAACGCAAATACTGATGCGCTGCGCAAACAAGCGAGGTCTAGATATCTCAAAAGCATTTGAAAGAGTGTGGCATGATGCACTTCTGTCAAAACTGACTGCTTTTGGTGTCGGTGATGATTTCTCTCGCTTCATAGCGAGCTTCCTCAGAGACCGCACTATACGAGTTGTTATAGACGGGGTCTCATCAAACGAGTTCAAGGTAAATTCAGGGGTGCCGCAAGGCTCTGTTCTATCTCCTACTCTCTTCCTCATCTTTATAAATGACCTTCTATGTCAAACTTCAAACCCTATCTACTCTTTCGCGGGTAATAGCAGCATTATCCATTCTTTCTCTTTCACCAGGCGGCCAAGCCTGGAGGAGATTGACGCCAGGAGACAAAGGATGAACGAGTCACTCACAAGTGATCTCGTGTCAATCTCCGAATGGGGCCTCGTGAACAGGGTTAACTTTAACCCTCATAAGACGCAGTGCTGCGTGCTTACGCATAGGCGGCTGGTCGAAGGTTCTGCGCCATCCGTGTTTATGGATGGTATAGGTATTGGGGAATCAGAAGCTCTTGATGTTCTTGGTATGAAAATACAGTGTGACGTTCGATGGACAGATCACATTTTTCATATTTCAAAACAAGCTTTCAAGTGTCTCGGCTTTTTAAGACGGTCTAAGACATACTTCACCCCAACTGATCTCCTCAATATATATACCACCTACATCCGACCAAAGATGGAATACAACTCTCATGTATGGGCCGGTGCTTCAAAGTCTGTTTTGAAGTTACTCGACCGCGTACAAGAGAGAGCGAAGAAGCTCATCGGTGACAGTAGGGTAGCCAACTCTATTGACTCACTGGAGCATCGACGCAACGTGGGTGTTCTACCGATACTACAACGGAATGTGTTCTGGTGAAATAAGGGAGCTTGTGCCGAATAACCGTTTATTTCTGCGAGCTACCCGCTCTTCACATAGGGCACATCCTTTTGTGGTTGAGTTGTCAGTGAATCGCACCACGCATTACAGAGAGAATTCGTTCTTTGACCGAACGGTTCGTATGTGGAACAAACTTCCAGCAGAGGTCTTTCCTGTCAGTTTTAACTTGGGGAGGTTCAAATCGAACGTCCACAAACACTACTCCCTCTATCCTCCTTCCCATAACCAACTTTCCTAGTTCTGGAACAATGCATCGCATATGTAGGGGTCATCCCCTGAGTGCTGGTTCAAGAAAAAAAAAAAAAAAAAAAAAGACTAGATTTAAGTGATTATGATTTCACAATCGTGTAAAGAAAAGGAAACATGAATACAAACACCGCTGCACTTTCTAGGATAGAACTAGACTCAGCCACACTCAAACAAATGATACCGCAGGAGAACGACGAAAAAGAAAAAAAGTATTAGTAACAACGAGGAAGAATAAAAATAAAAACAAGTAAAAGTGTTATATTCGGCTGTGCCGAATCTTAAATACCCTTCACAGATGTAATCCTTCTTCTTTCTTTGTTGCCAAAACAGAAAGGAGGTTTAATTAAAAAATCAGAATGATGTTATCCGTTACTTTTATATTTAAGAACACGTTTAAATTTTTCGGCTAAGAAGCTAAATGTTTGACTTTTCTAATTTCTAATATGTTCCTCTATACATCTTTCAAAAATATTAAATATGTTTAATTTAAAAACAAAGAGTAAAACTCCGTTTCATGTACCCCAAAGAGTTCTAATTGTCCAATCGTAGAATCGCCTTTTAGATTTTTTTGTTTTTTAATACCAATTTAACTTTTCCCGAAGTATAAAAAAAAGATTTCATCCACAAAAAACCAAAATTAGGAACTTATATGGCTAATTTTATGTACTAAAAAATTTCGATTATCCAACTCTGGAACCGAACTTTCAGTTTTTAAAATTTTTAATACCAATTTAATTCTTAGCGAAGTATAAAATATGTTTCCCAAGCCCCCAGAAGAGCTAGAGACTTCATTCTTGGACCGTTGGATTGGAAAGTGGTATTGAAATTCAGAAAGATCCGAAGTACGGTTTCAGATCTGGGAAGCTTACACCTATTTCTCGACGCAAAATTTATACCAAAAATCAACTATTTTGTTTTTGTTTTGGGAAGGTCAATGGTCTATTTAAAACAAAACAAAAAATTTATTTTTTTTCCAGGGATGAGAAATTAAAATTTTTTTTTCGGCCCATTCCGTATTTTGTAGTACATGTAGTAACTAAAATTGTTAAAAATTTTAGGTTTTTCTTTAACAAAACCTCTTTATACATCATGAAGATTTGCATTGGCCAAGAAAATTTTTTTTTAAATTTAAATTTAGCTTTAAGTTTTTTTATACGTGAAAGTAATCAAAAAGGCAACTGATGTTGGTGTTTTTTTTTGCTAACTAAAACTGTCTTAGAATTTAGGAAGAACAAAATTGGTATCAGCAATAAAAAAAATCGAAACTTTGAATCCAGGGTTATACAAGTGCAATATTTTATGGTACATGAAAGTGACCAAAATGGTAAAAAAATTTAAATTTTTCTTAAATAAAACTACTTTATACCTCAAGAAGCGTTGCACTGATTAAAAAAAACAAAAAATTTAAAATTTCGTTTCCAGGGTTAATGATATGAAAGTTATTTTTGGTACATGTTATAACCAAAATGTTTGCAAAATTTGAGTTTTCCTTAAACAAAACTACTTTATACCTCATGAAGATTTGCATTGATAAAAAATACTTAAAAAAAATTCTAATTTCGCATCCACGGTTTTTTTTTATACATAGAAGTAACCAAAAAGACAATTGGCGTTGTTTTTTCCTAACTAAAACTATTTTATTTTTTAGGAAGAACAATATTGGTATCAAAAGTTTCAACAAAAAAAAATCAAAATTTCGAATCCAGTGTTGGACAAGTTGTAATGAAAGTTATTTAAATGTTGTATCAATGAAATAGTGAATATAATAGATCATGTAATAGGTTGTTCGCCCCATGTTGGGATGCTATTTAAAGATGTACTGAAAATAGGTTTGCCTTCGAGAATATCTCCCCTACAAGAAATCAATGACTGAAACTAATACACACAACATTTTTTCACTAACACATATGAAGCAAATTTATATGAAATTTTTGGTAACGATGCTGCCATTGTTTCGTTTTCGCAGAGAAATTTGAAGGATGGGTTTTGTAAAGCTTATTGCTTATTTGATATTAATCATATATTTACATATTCATTTAATTATCATTTGAATAAAAGTTTTATGAAAATTTATTGATTATACTTCAATATATTTTCGTCACTTGCTTATTTATTGTCGCAATAATATAATTTGTATACAATTGAATTTACGATATTTTGGAGATTTTTTGGGAAAAAAGTGTATAGCAAAAGATTTTGGTAGTGGCAATGTAGACGAATTTCGCATTCGTAGTCCTTTTGTAACACATATGTTAAAGTGGAACACATACAGATGCCAATTTAGTTAGCATTGCTTTTTTTGAGTGCTTGTTCTTTTAAGTTTAATATAATATATCGGTCGGTCTTTTTAAAAAAATCTTTGCAGATAAAACAACATAATAAGTGAAAAAATGAATAAAAGAAATTTCCAAAATTTAATTTCAAAAGAAAAAAAGGCATATGAGTCCAGTGTAAAAAAATTTAAGGAATTGCTGAACTCAAATGAGTAGTATGTTTGTGTATGTTTGGGGTCACTTTTTCCATACAAAATGTGGCTCCATGCGTACGCTACAGTCGGCATAGTTGTTTTGAGTGATGGGTTTGTAACATGTAGGGTGTAAATGTGTGTTGTGTGTGTGTGTTTGTTGATGGTCGACTATTGCGTATGGTAGGGTGTTTTTGAAATGGTGACCGCAAATGGTGACCGCAAAAATAACAAATCGCAGAAGGGGAAAAAGGTGTGTGTGTGTGTGTGAAATTTATAAATATCCAAAATCATGTTAAAAAACAAAAACAAATTAAATTATGTGAACTTGATAACCGCAATAAGTTTTGAACTAATTGTAGTATGTATCATCATGTATGCGTAATCATGTTTTTAAAAATATAATCTAAATTAAAACTTGTCCTTGAGTGAATAAAAAAACCAAATAGAGTTTGCTGATACATATGATATTTTAATTATTTATTTAGTTGTATAAAAATAAATTACTTATTCTAAGAAATGGAAAAGTAAATAATATTTTATATATTGAAAGGACACTTTTTACATTTAATTATATTATAAAAGTTGATAATATTTCTTGCTTCATCTTCGGCCTGGTTGTTGTATAGTTTATGATAGTGACATTGGCACGTGTCGGGTCCACATGTAGTGTTTTCGTTTGACCAAATACAATCCTCAAAATGTTCACCATGTTTATTTTTTATGGTTTTTAAGTTGTGTGCATACGCCAGTTGTGAATGTATATTGATAAGTTTAGTTTTATCTTCATTAGAAATTATATGAGAGCATGATTTTAAAAAATCTAATATTTCTTTGAGCATCTTGGTTGTGTGTGTGTGTGTGTGTGTGTGTGAATTAATTAATACTCATGTGAAGTGTTTGTGTGTAATCTTTTATATTGATGGTTCTTATATTTATAAGATTGGAGTAACGTTCTGTGAGATATTGCGTTTCAAAATTATGTTTATGATTTCTTTCGTCGGGGAAGATATCTCTATCGTCGTCAGGATTATATTGAAAACAGTAAATGTTTAATGTATGATATTTATAGTTACTGTAATAACCACAGCGAACTCTGATCTCATAGTAGTCATATTTTAGATTGAAATGTCGATAGAAAACTTTAGAGCTTTCAATGATACCGCCAATGTTAGTTTCTTTTTGAATTAATTCTTTTCTAAATGCTTCAATTAGATCATCTATAGTGAAATGTTTTTCATTATCACTGCTTCGTGACTGTCGCATGTAAGGGTCAGCTGTTGTTGTGGAATTGTTTTCTGATGTAGAAGGATCTAGTTGAACTGATAAATGTATTTCTACATGCAATGTTTGATTTGGGAGCTTAAATTTGAAATTAAGATATCTGTTTGTTTCACCATCTAATGAAATAGTACTATTATGAATTTGATGTTGCTGTTGTTGTTGCTGTTGTTGATATTGTGAATAATACTGACTATTGCACCGTGCAGCAGCATCAAATTGTAAGATTAGAATGACTAGGATTATTTTTAAAAGCTTTCCCACCACCATAGTGGTTTATCTTTTAAGTTCGATTAGTTACTAACGGTTAAACTATTATTCAATAGTCATTTTATATGTTTGTGTATAATTTTTAAGGTTAGTAATTTTGATGTGTTGCAATTTGCGTGATAAGTCTTCTACTCGAATTTTCTCAATTTCACCATTACTAAGAATACGTTCTTGTTCAATTTCACGATATTCAAAACAGCTAATTTTTAAATATTGTGTTTCAAATTTACTGTTATAGGTACAACGAATAGGTATTTCAACATTTTCATATTGGAGATTAAAATGTCGATAAAATGCTTGTTTAGCATCTAGAATTCCACCTATATACATTTCTTTATCAATGAGTTCTTTGCGAAACGCTTCTATTGCATCATCTACTGTAATTATTTTTTGCGGTTCATCTGTTGTTGTTGTGACTGGTGAATCAGTTGTTGTTACTAAAGTTGATTTTGTCAAATTTAAGTTTCCTGCTGTATCAGGTATACTTGTTGTCGTTAATATTTTTGCATTGTCATCTGATTGATATTCATCATCATCTCTTATTTCCAGTGGTTCACTTTCCTTTAACATCACAAATGATATGTTTATTTTGAGAATCTCACTATTGGGAAGGGTAAAATTCAATTCAATGCTTTTTGAATTTGATTCAATTTTTGGAGTACTGATGTTGGATATTGGTAATGACATGGACATACCAGTCAGTATTCTTAACACAACAAAAAAACATAATAAAATAACTTTCATTGTTGTTATGTTTTTGTTTTATGTGATAGATGTGTACACAATTAGAACTAAAGCTGCAATGCTAGAAAGGAGATAATAGCTTACCTTTTTATACATACCTTAAAAAATATTTACAAAATTAAAAACACACAGTTCTTTTGTTTTGTTATTTTATTTATTTTTTAATATTTAAATTTAACATAAATATATATATATATATATATATATATATATATATATATATGTATATATATATATATATATATATATATATATATATATATATATATATATATTTATGTTAAATTTAAATATTAAAAAATAAATAAAATAACAAAACAAAAGAACTGTGTGTTTTTAATTTTGTAAATATTTTTTAAGGTATGTATAAAAAGGTAAACTATTATCTCCTTTGTAGCATTGCAGCTTTAGTTCTAATTGTGTACACATCTATCACATAAAACAAAAACATAACAACAATGAAATTTATTTTATTATGTTTTTTTGTTGTGTTAAGAATACTGACTGGTATGTCCATGTCATTACCAATATCCAACATCAGTACTCCAAAAATTGAATCAAATTCAAAAAGCATTGAATTGAATTTTACCCTTCCCAATAGTGAGATTCTCAAAATAAACATATCATTTGTGATGTTAAAGGAAAGTGAACCACTGGAAATAAGAGATGATGATGAATATCAATCAGATGACAATGCAAAAATATTAACGACAACAAGTATACCTGATACAGCAGGAAACTTAAATTTGACAAAATCAACTTTAGTAACAACAACTGATTCACCAGTCACAACAACAACAGATGAACCGCAAAAAATAATTACAGTAGATGATGCAATAGAAGCGTTTCGCAAAGAACTCATTGATAAAGAAATGTATATAGGTGGAATTCTAGATGCTAAACAAGCATTTTATCGACATTTTAATCTCCAATATGAAAATGTTGAAATACCTATTCGTTGTACCTATAACAGTAAATTTGAAACACAATATTTAAAAATTAGCTGTTTTGAATATCGTGAAATTGAACAAGAACGTATTCTTAGTAATGGTGAAATTGAGAAAATTCGAGTAGAAGACTAATCACGCAAATTGCAACACATCAAAATTACTAACCTTAAAAATTATACACAAACATATAAAATGACTATTGAATAATAGTTTAACCGTTAGTAACTAATCGAACTTAAAAGATAAACCACTATGGTGGTGGGAAAGCTTTTAAAAATAATCCTAGTCATTCTAATCTTACAATTTGATGCTGCTGCACGGTGCAATAGTCAGTATTATTCACAATATCAACAACAGCAACAACAACAGCAACAACAACAGCAACATCAAATTCATAATAGTACTATTTCATTAGATGGTGAAACAAACAGATATCTTAATTTCAAATTTAAGCTCCCAAATCAAACATTGCATGTAGAAATACATTTATCAGTTCAACTAGATCCTTCTACATCAGAAAACAATTCCACAACAACAGCTGACCCTTACATGCGACAGTCACGAAGCAGTGATAATGAAAAACATTTCACTATAGATGATCTAATTGAAGCATTTAGAAAAGAATTAATTCAAAAAGAAACTAACATTGGCGGTATCATTGAAAGCTCTAAAGTTTTCTATCGACATTTCAATCTAAAATATGACTACTATGAGATCAGAGTTCGCTGTGGTTATTACAGTAACTATAAATATCGTACATTAAACATTTACTGTTTTCAATATAATCCTGACGACGATAGAGATATCTTCCCCGACGAAAGAAATCATAAACATAATTTTGAAACGCAATATCTCACAGAACGTTACTCCAATCTTATATATATAAGAACCATCAATATAAAAGATTACACACAAACACTTCACATGAGTATTAATTAATTCACACACACACACACACACACACACAACCAAGATGCTCAAAGAAATATTAGATTTTTTAAAATCATGCTCTCATATAATTTCTAATGAAGATAAAACTAAACTTATCAATATACATTCACAACTGGCGTATGCACACAACTTAAAAACCATAAAAAATAAACATGGTGAACATTTTGAGGATTGTATTTGGTCAAACGAAAACACTACATGTGGACCCGACACGTGCCAATGTCACTATCATAAACTATACAACAACCAGGCCGAAGATGAAGCAAGAAATATTATCAACTTTTATAATATAATTAAATGTAAAAATTGTCCTTTCAATATATAAAATATTATTTACTTTTCCATTTCTTAGAATAAGTAATTTATTTTTATATAACTAAATAAATAATTAAAATATCATATGTATCAGCAAACTCTATTTGGTTTTTTTATTCACTCAAGGACAAGTTTTAATTTAGATTATATTTTTAAAAACATGATTACGCATACATGATGATACATACTACAATTAGTTCAAAACTTATTGCGGTTATCAAGTTCACATAATTTAATTTGTTTTTGTTTTTTAACATGATTTTGGATATTTATAAATTTCACACACACACACACACCTTTTTCCCCTTCTGCGATTTGTTATTTTTGCGGTCACCATTTGCGGTCACCATTTCAAAAACACCCTACCATACGCAATAGTCGACCATCAACAAACACACACAACACACATTTACACCCTACATGTTACAAACCCATCACTCAAAACAACTATGCCGACTGTAGCGTTCGCATGGAGCCACATTTTGTATGGAAAAAGTGACCCCAAACATACACAAACATACTACTCATTTGAGTTCAGCAATTCCTTAAATTTTTTTACACTGGACTCATATGCCTTTTTTTCTTTTGAAATTAAATTTTGGAAATTTCTTTTATTCATTTTTTCACTTATTATGTTGTTTTATCTGCAAAGATTTTTTTAAAAAGACCGACCGATATATTATATTAAACTTAAAAGAACAAGCACTCAAAAAAAGCAATGCTAACTAAATTGGCATCTGTATGTGTTCCACTTTAACATATGTGTTACAAAAGGACTACGAATGCGAAATTCGTCTACATTGCCACTACCAAAATCTTTTGCTATACACTTTTTTCCCAAAAAATCTCCCAAATATCGTAAATTCAATTGTATACAAATTATATTATTGCGACAATAAATAAGCAAGTGACGAAAATATATTGAAGTATAATCAATAAATTTTCATAAAACTTTTATTCAAATGATAATTAAATGAATATGTAAATATATGATTAATATCAAATAAGCAATAAGCTTTACAAAACCCATCCTTCAAATTTCTCTGCGAAAACGAAACAATGGCAGCATCGTTACCAAAAATTTCATATAAATTTGCTTCATATGTGTTAGTGAAAAAATGTTGTGTGTATTAGTTTCAGTCATTCATTTCTTGTAGGGGAGATATTCTCGAAGGCAAACCTATTTTCAGTACATCTTTAAATAGCATCCCAACATGGGGCGAACAACCTATTACATGATCTATTATATTCACTATTTCATTGATACAACATTTAAATAACTTTCATTACAACTTGTCCAACACTGGATTCGAAATTTTGATTTTTTTTGTTGAAACTTTTGATACCAATATTGTTCTTCCTAAAAAATAAAATAGTTTTAGTTAGGAAAAAACAACGCCAATTGTCTTTTTGGTTACTTCTATGTATAAAAAAAACCGTGGAAGCGAAATTAGAATTTTTTTTAAGTATTTTTTATCAATGCAAATCTTCATGAGGTATAAAGTAGTTTTGTTTAAGGAAAACTCAAATTTTGCAAACATTTTGGTTATAACATGTACCAAAAATAACTTTCATATCATTAACCCTGGAAACGAAATTTTAAATTTTTTGTTTTTTTTAATCAGTGCAACGCTTCTTGAGGTATAAAGTAGTTTTATTTAAGAAAAATTTAAAATTTTTTACCATTTTGGTCACTTTCATGTACCATAAAATATTGCACTTGTATAACCCTGGATTCAAAGTTTCGATTTTTTTTATTGCTGATACCAATTTTGTTCTTCCTAAATTCTAAGACAGTTTTAGTTAGCAAAAAAAAACACCAACATCAGTTGCCTTTTTGATTACTTTCACGTATAAAAAAACTTAAAGCTAAATTTAAATTTAAAAAAAATTTTTCTTGGCCAATGCAAATCTTCATGATGTATAAAGAGGTTTTGTTAAAGAAAAACCTAAAATTTTTAACAATTTTAGTTACTACATGTACTACAATATACGGAATGGGCCGAAAAAAAAATTTTAATTTCTCATCCCTGGAAAAAAAATTAATTTTTTGTTTTGTTTTAAATAGACCATTGACCTTCCCAAAACAAAAAAAAAATAGTTGATTTTTGGTATAAATTTTGCGTCGAGAAATAGGTGTAAGCTTCCCAGATCTGAAACCGTACTTCGGATCTTTCTGAATTTCAATACCACTTTCCAATCCAGCGGTCCAAGAGTGAAGTCTCTAGCTCTTCTGGGGGCTTGAGAAACATATTTTATACTTCGCTAAGAATTAAATTGGTATTAAAAATTTTAAAAACTGAAAGTTCGGTTCCAGGGTTGGGTAATCGAAATTTTTTAGTACATAAAATTAGCCATATAAGTTCCTAATTTTGGTTTTTTGTGGATGAAATCTTTTTTTTTATACTTCGGGAAAAGTTAAATTGGTATTAAAAAACAAAAAAATCTAAAAGGCGATTCTACGATTGGACAATTAGAACTCTTTGGGGTACATGAAACGGAGTTTTACTCTTTGTTTTTAAATTAAACATATTTAATATTTTTGAAAGATGTATAGAGGAACATATTAGAAATTAGAAAAGCCAAACATTTAGCTTCTTAGCCGAAAAATTTAAACGTGTTCTTAAATATAAAAGTAACGGATAACATCATTCTGATTTTTTAATTAAACCTCCTTTCTGTTTTGGCAACAAAGAAAGAAGAAGGATTACATCTGTGAAGGGTATTTAAGATTCGGCACAGCCGAATATAGCACTTTTACTTGTTTTTATTTTTATTCTTCCTCGTTGTTACTAATACTTTTTTTCTTTTTCGTCGTTCTCATGCGGTATCATTTGTTTGAGTGTGGCTGAGTCTAGTTCTATCCTAGAAAGTGCATCGGTGTTTGTATTCATGTTTCCTTTTCTTTACACGATTGTGAAATCATAATCACTTAAATCTAGTCTTTTTTTTTTTTTTTTTTTTTTCTTGAACCAGCACTCAGGGGATGACCCCTACATATGCGATGCATTGTTCCAGAACTAGGAAAGTTGGTTATGGGAAGGAGGATAGAGGGAGTAGTGTTTGTGGACGTTCGATTTGAACCTCCCCAAGTTAAAACTGACAGGAAAGACCTCTGCTGGAAGTTTGTTCCACATACGAACCGTTCGGTCAAAGAACGAATTCTCTCTGTAATGCGTGGTGCGATTCACTGACAACTCAACCACAAAAGGATGTGCCCTATGTGAAGAGCGGGTAGCTCGCAGAAATAAACGGTTATTCGGCACAAGCTCCCTTATTTCACCAGAACACATTCCGTTGTAGTATCGGTAGAACAGTGAAACACACCCCACGTTGCGTCGATGCTCCAGTGAGTCAATAGAGTTGGCTACCCTACTGTCACCGATGAGCTTCTTCGCTCTCTCTTGTACGCGGTCGAGCAACTTCAAAACAGACTTTGAAGCACCGGCCCATACATGAGAGTTGTATTCCATCTTTGGTCGGATGTAGGTGGTATATATATTGAGGAGATCAGTTGGGGTGAAGTATGTCTTACACCGTCTTAAAAAGCCGAGACACTTGAAAGCTTGTTTTGAAATATGAAAAATGTGATCTGTCCATCGAACGTCGCACTGTATTTTCATACCAAGAACATCAAGAGCTTCTGATTCCCCAATACCTATACCATCCATAAACACGGATGGCGCAGAACCTTCGACCAGCCGCCTATGCGTAAGCACGCAGCACTGCGTCTTATGAGGGTTAAAGTTAACCCTGTTCACGAGGCCCCATTCGGAGATTGACACGAGATCACTTGTGAGTGACTCGTTCATCCTTTGTCTCCTGGCGTCAATCTCCTCCAGGCTTGGCCGCCTGGTGAAAGAGAAAGAATGGATAATGCTGCTATTACCCGCGAAAGAGTAGATAGGGTTTGAAGTTTGACATAGAAGGTCATTTATAAAGATGAGGAAGAGAGTAGGAGATAGAACAGAGCCTTGCGGCACCCCTGAATTTACCTTGAACTCGTTTGATGAGACCCCGTCTATAACAACTCGTATAGTGCGGTCTCTGAGGAAGCTCGCTATGAAGCGAGAGAAATCATCACCGACACCAAAAGCAGTCAGTTTTGACAGAAGTGCATCATGCCACACTCTATCAAATGCTTTTGAGATATCTAGAGCCACCACCTTACTCTCGCCGAAATGGTGAATCGAATTGCACCATTTTTCTGTTAACAGAGCGAGCAGGTCTCCTGTAGAGCGAGCTCTGCGAAAACCATACTGCCGGTCGTTAAGTAAGGTGTTGGTCTCCAGATACCTTACCAGGTGGAAGTTGGTCATACTTTCCATGACCTTGGAAATTGCCGAACAGACTGCAATTGGGCGGTAATTTTCGGGGTATTGCGCCTCTCCCTTCTTAGGGATCGGCGTTACATTGGCTAACTTCCAACACATCGGAAATTTACCGGCATGATACGATGCACTAAATAGCTTAGCCAATGGACGCGCTAGCGTCAATAAAAACACCGCTTCAAGACCAGTGCTGGAATGCCATCCGGCCCAGGAGACTTGTTTATGTTGAGATTCGCTAAAACCTTTTTAACTGCACGTGGTCAAAAGAATATTCTTGGCATAGTAACTGATACTCTTTCCACCACGGGCAATTGCTGATTGCTACCTGGCAAGCAAGAATTACCTGCAAACATCTCAGCCAAAAGGTTAGCTTTATCAACAGGTTCAGTGAATATTTGGTCATCCCTTAAAAGAGTTGGAATTGATGAACTAGCTTTATCCTTTACTCTTTTCACGAATGACCAGAAGCTTTTACTACCTCTCGTGGCGGTAAGAACTTTAGCACGAAGGCGCTGCTCGTATAAAGCTTTTTCACGCCTTAGCACTCTGGCACACGAAGACCTCGCTTGTTTGCGCAGCGCATCAGTATTTGCGTTTTTGTTATTCCGCCAAGTACTGAATGCTTCCTCTCTGGATCTGATTGCCTCTTTGCAAGATTGGTTAAACCAAGATTTTTGTCTCGGCTTAACCGAAATTTTTTTGGATGGGATGAAGTATTTCATTCCCAGCAAAATTATATTTCCAACCATTTCCGCCATTAAATCGATATTTTTATCTAAGAAACATAGTTTCCAATTGAAAGTACGATAGAATTCGTTGAGCTCTGCCCAACGAGCTTTTTCGTATACGTATTTTAAACGTTTCGTGGCTGTGGGTGAAACGTTTCGAAGTGCCGAGAACGAAAAAGAAGCGGAGATGATACAATGATCCGAATTACCGAGAGGTGCACTGACGTTCACTTCATACTTTTGAGGGTGTGAAGTTAGGAACAAATCAAGCGTATTTAGTTGGTGCCCTTCAACACACGGTATATGTGTTGGTTCATTCACTAGTTGCGCTAGGTGATTATGCGCGGCGAATAACTCAACATATTGGCCCTCTGAAGTTGTGTGGCTCGAATGGCGAAGCCACGATGAGTTGTGGACATTGAAATCACCAGCAATAACAATTTCACTGTCCGGACAACTTTCGAGGATTTTTGCTATAGAATCGGAAAGGGAATCGAAGCCCGATAAAGTTTGTTCCCTTCCCGCGTTTGGACTTCTATAAAGGAATCCGAAATGCAAACTATGTGCCCTGATCTTGAATTTAGCCCAAAGGCAGCTAAATTCTGGATCATACAAGCCTAGTGATTGCTGTATCAGGTATACTTGTTGTCGTTAATATTTTTGCATTGTCATCTGATTGATATTCATCATCATCTCTTATTTCCAGTGGTTCACTTTCCTTTAACATCACAAATGATATGTTTATTTTGAGAATCTCACTATTGGGAAGGGTAAAATTCAATTCAATGCTTTTTGAATTTGATTCAATATTTGGAGTACTGATGTTGGATATTGGTAATGACATGGACATACCAGTCAGTATTCTTAACACAACAAAAAAACATAATAAAATAAATTTCATTGTTGTTATGTTTTTGTTTTATGTGATAGATGTGTACACAATTAGAACTAAAGCTGCAATGCTAGAAAGGAGATAATAGTTAACCTTTTTATACATACCTTAAAAAATATTTACAAAATTAAAAACACACAGTTCTTTTGTTTTGTTATTTTATTTATTTTTTAATATTTAAATTTAACATAAATATATATATATATATATATATATATATATATATGTATATATATATATATATATATATATATATATATATATATATATATATATATATATACATATATATATATATATATATATATATATATATATATATATATGTATATATATATATATATATATATATATATATATATATATATACATATATATTTACAATATTTTTCGTATTTCGTTTGTAAGAGGTATATATTCAAACATTCTATCATGTATAATTAAACAATATGCAGATGTATTAGATGGTATATTCTTTAGTGTTTTTAATTCAATTCGCACATCGATAGGGCCACTTTTAAGTGCTTCATTTTGATGAGATACATCTAGGATTATGATTGGTGCAGTTGATTTAAACTTGTCTCGTTTTAGTAATGGTTGGGGATCGCGTAAATAATAGTTATATTGAAATTTTGAATACATATCATATAGTAGTGCGAACCTATTTCGTTCAAACTTAAGATTTAAATCATCATAAGGATACGTATCTGAGTTGAGATGAACTTTTACGTCAGTTAAATCGCAGTGTATAAATTTGTTGTCACTATCGCGAAAAGCTATAAGCAAAAAGCGTGGTCTTTCATTTTCACTGGCGAGTTTAACATTCCATAACACTGTAGTGCTTTCCGGAAGGGAAGGATAGTAATACATATCCCAACTTCTAAATGATATGTTTAGAGGATGACGTGTGTTGATTGTTTTATACATTTCCAGTTTGTATTCATCAGCAAGCTGTACATGTGGTACTTTCCATGTAATATTTAATAAAGATAATTTAAATTTTTCACTCGATATAATAGACTTGATGACGCGAGAATCGTCTTTGGATCGTAAAAGTATCAATTCATGTTTAGAATTTACTATTATTTTATTGAAATCTTCAGCAAATCCAAGCAACATTTTCAATGGTATACAAAAATTGAAATAACCACTAATAAGTGATAGATCGTCGGCATTATTTGGTGCCCATCCTACATTTACTAATGCATCACTTTCCGCTTGATTTAGTGACACATAGTTTTTTATATCTGTTGTAATTCCAAGTTGACGAGTACGATCAATCTCTACACCATTTAACTCATATCGAATTTCATCAAAAAGATGAGCCATACAATTGTTTAGGAGCTTAAAAGACACTGAAACTGTTGAATCTTCCTTTGTTACGTATCCTTCAATATATATGTAGCTTTCACTGGGTTGTATATATAAATCTTGGTTTTGAATTGATATCCGAATTTCATCGTTATTTTTAAATGATTGTAAATACGATGTATAGCTATGATATTCTTTTCTGATAATTGAGTTATCAAATTGTGGTTTATTTAATATGTTAATTAGACCACTCATTTTTTTTATTATTTATTTCTGATTTTGTATCCTAAATTTTGTAGAAACTCTTTATTAAATTTGCTTAGAGTTTTTCGATGTCTTATTGTTTGATATTTACAATTTTCTATATATGTTGTTGTTGTGTATTGTGTTGATGGTGGTGGTAGTGGTGGTGGTGGTGGTGTTGGTGGTGGTGTTGGGAATCTGAATGTTGATTGATTATTTAAAATATTCTTATTATATATAATCATTCCTTCATCGGTTTTAAATGAAGTCTTATAGATATTTTTTCTCCTCTAAACTTGACAAGATTTCCGTCTTGATCAACCACTTTCACAACAAGTGTATTTATTAATCTTGTATTTACAGGTAAGTATATTACGTTTGCGGGTGCTTCAGTTATTTTATAACCAGGACTGACGTTCAGAGAAAACTGATGTAGAGTGTGCGCAGAAATGTTATTTATATATGAACCAGTTACAATATTGCACTCAACTAATATAGTATTTATTTTTGTAATATCTATAGTTTTATCTGAACTATATTCTTCATTTGGCTCCAATACTCTCTTACTAAAACCAAGAAGTGATCCAATTGTTCGTTCTTTATTAAAATATATACGATCAACAGAGCTTTGTATATAAGTTTGTAATGTATTGTAATTTGCTTGAATATTTAGAGTTCCTTTATTATTCAACTTGTTATATTTTTCAGTAATGTAATCAGCTATATCAGAAAATTCATATGATCCCACCAATATGAAATAAATTGTTTTGCACATCAATATTGGGTATTGAATGATATGTATCAAGACTAATTAATCCACAAACATAGTTTTGATCGAACTCGATAGGTGGAAAGTAGTTGGCAATAAGTAGTGATGAGTCTCCGTTTAACGTTAAAATTATTGTCATCTTAGCGTTTGATCTCTAAGTAAATAGTGTTAACATATATTTAATATATTTTATAGTGATGTATCATTAATGTTGATCCAAGAGTTGTGTTCAGGTGAAAAACCTAACCATTTAACAAACAACAAATTCCCTCTTCTCCTCAAAACTTTCTCAACTAAATATGTTTGTGGATATTTAGTTTCCATTAACTCAAACTCGTAAAATCCACCTTTAATTTCATGTCCTTTATAGTCCTCTAAAATGTAAGTGTTTGGATTTGTATTTCTTACAAATTTAACTTTAAATAAATATTTCTGTAGTCCAGTTTGGTGTATAACCTTTTTCAAATATATGTTTGTATTTACTAATTCGAACATGAGTGCCAACTCTAAACTTTGGTTTCTTAAAAGCTTTCAAATGATTATAGACGGTGTCCAAAAGAGATTTTTTGTTAGAGGAATTTACATCATTAGGTGACATTTTTATTGTTCTATGATAAGTGTTATTATAGTTATTTACAAGTTCTTGATATTTGTTTATCCACTTATATGTACCTTGGTGACTAAACTCTTTCCACATCATACCCTTTAATGTTCTATTGAATCGTTCAACAATGGATGCTTTTAGGCTACTATATGTTGAATAGTGATTAATTTGTTGTGATTGCATTAAATGATGAAATTGATTGTTAAAAAACTCTTTTCCTGAAGCACTTAAAAGTGGCCCTATCGATGTGCGAATTGAATTAAAAACACTAAAGAATATACCATCTAATACATCTGCATATTGTTTAATTATACATGATAGAATGTTTGAATATATACCTCTTACAAACGAAATACGAAAAATATTGTAAATATATATGTATATATATATATATATATATATATATATATATATATGTATATATATATATATATACATATATATATATATATATATATATATATATATATATATATATATTTATGTTAAATTTAAATATTAAAAAATAAATAAAATAACAAAACAAAAGAACTGTGTGTTTTTAATTTTGTAAATATTTTTTAAGGTATGTATAAAAAGGTAAACTATTATCTCCTTTCTAGCATTGCAGCTTTAGTTCTAATTGTGTACACATCTATCACATAAAACAAAAACATAACAACAATGAAATTTATTTTATTATGTTTTTTTGTTGTGTTAAGAATACTGACTGGTATGTCCATGTCATTACCAATATCCAACATCAGTACTCCAAAAATTGAATCAAATTCAAAAAGCATTGAATTGAATTTTACCCTTCCCAATAGTGAGATTCTCAAAATAAACATATCATTTGTGATGTTAAAGGAAAGTGAACCACTGGAAATAAGAGATGATGATGAATATCAATCAGATGACAATGCAAAAATATTAACGACAACAAGTATACCTGATACAGCAGGAAACTTAAATTTGACAAAATCAACTTTAGTAACAACAACTGATTCACCAGTCACAACAACAACAGATGAACCGCAAAAAATAATTACAGTAGATGATGCAATAGAAGCGTTTCGCAAAGAACTCATTGATAAAGAAATGTATATAGGTGGAATTCTAGATGCTAAACAAGCATTTTATCGACATTTTAATCTCCAATATGAAAATGTTGAAATACCTATTCGTTGTACCTATAACAGTAAATTTGAAACACAATATTTAAAAATTAGCTGTTTTGAATATCGTGAAATTGAACAAGAACGTATTCTTAGTAATGGTGAAATTGAGAAAATTCGAGTAGAAGACTAATCACGCAAATTGCAACACATCAAAATTACTAACCTTAAAAATTATACACAAACATATAAAATGACTATTGAATAATAGTTTAACCGTTAGTAACTAATCGAACTTAAAAGATAAACCACTATGGTGGTGGGAAAGCTTTTAAAAATAATCCTAGTCATTCTAATCTTACAATTTGATGCTGCTGCACGGTGCAATAGTCAGTATTATTCACAATATCAACAACAGCAACAACAACAGCAACAACAACAGCAACATCAAATTCATAATAGTACTATTTCATTAGATGGTGAAACAAACAGATATCTTAATTTCAAATTTAAGCTCCCAAATCAAACATTGCATGTAGAAATACATTTATCAGTTCAACTAGATCCTTCTACATCAGAAATCAATTCCACAACAACAGCTGACCCTTACATGCGACAGTCACGAAGCAGTGATAATGAAAAACATTTCACTATAGATGATCTAATTGAAGCATTTAGAAAAGAATTAATTCAAAAAGAAACTAACATTGGCGGTATCATTGAAAGCTCTAAAGTTTTCTATCGACATTTCAATCTAAAATATGACTACTATGAGATCAGAGTTCGCTGTGGTTATTACAGTAACTATAAATATCATACATTAAACATTTACTGTTTTCAATATAATCCTGACGACGATAGAGATATCTTCCCCGACGAAAGAAATCATAAACATAATTTTGAAACGCAATATCTCACAGAACGTTACTCCAATCTTATAAATATAAGAACCATCAATATAAAAGATTACACACAAACACTTCACATGAGTATTAATTAATTCACACACACACACACACACACAACCAAGATGCTCAAAGAAATATTAGATTTTTTAAAATCATGCTCTCATATAATTTCTAATGAAGATAAAACTAAACTTATCAATATACATTCACAACTGGCGTATGCACACAACTTAAAAACCATAAAAAATAAACATGGTGAACATTTTGAGGATTGTATTTGGTCAAACGAAAACACTACATGTGGACCCGACACGTGCCAATGTCACTATCATAAACTATACAACAACCAGGCCGAAGATGAAGCAAGAAATATTATCAACTTTTATAATATAATTAAATGTAAAAATTGTCCTTTCAATATATAAAATATTATTTACTTTTCCATTTCTTAGAATAAGTAATTTATTTTTATACAACTAAATAAATAATTAAAATATCATATGTATCAGCAAACTCTATTTGGTTTTTTTATTCACTCAAGGACAAGTTTTAATTTAGATTATATTTTTAAAAACATGATTACGCATACATGATGATACATACTACAATTAGTTCAAAACTTATTGCGGTTATCAAGTTCACATAATTTAATTTGTTTTTGTTTTTTAACATGATTTTGGATATTTATAAATTTCACACACACACACACACCTTTTTCCCCTTCTGCGATTTGTTATTTTTGCGGTCACCATTTCAAAAACACCCTACCATACGCAATAGTCGACCATCAACAAACACACACACACAACACACATTTACACCCTACATGTTACAAACCCATCACTCAAAACAACTATGCCGACTGTAGCGTACGCATGGAGCCACATTTTGTATGGAAAAAGTGACCCCAAACATACACAAACATACTACTCATTTGAGTTCAGCAATTCCTTAAATTTTTTTACACTGGACTCATATGCCTTTTTTTCTTTTGAAATTAAATTTTGGAAATTTCTTTTATTCATTTTTTCACTTATTATGTTGTTTTATCTGCAAAGATTTTTTTAAAAAGACCGACCGATATATTATATTAAACTTAAAAGAACAAGCACTCAAAAAAAGCAATGCTAACTAAATTGGCATCTGTATGTGTTCCACTTTAACATATGTGTTACAAAAGGACTACGAATGCGAAATTCGTCTACATTGCCACTACCAAAATCTTTTGCTATACACTTTTTTCCCAAAAAATCTCCAAAATATCGTAAATTCAATTGTATACAAATTATATTATTGCGACAATAAATAAGCAAGTGACGAAAATATATTGAAGTATAATCAATAAATTTTCATAAAACTTTTATTCAAATGATAATTAAATGAATATGTAAATATATGATTAATATCAAATAAGCAATAAGCTTTACAAAACCCATCCTTCAAATTTCTCTGCGAAAACGAAACAATGGCAGCATCGTTACCAAAAATTTCATATAAATTGGCTTCATATGTGTTAGTGAAAAAATGTTGTGTGTATTAGTTTCAGTCATTCATTTCTTGTAGGGGAGATATTCTCGAAGGCAAACCTATTTTCAGTACATCTTTAAATAGCATCCCAACATGGGGCGAACAACCTATTACATGATCTATTATATTCACTATTTCATTGATACAACATTTAAATAACTTTCATTACAACTTGTCCAACACTGGATTCGAAATTTTGATTTTTTTTGTTGAAACTTTTGATACCAATATTGTTCTTCCTAAAAAATAAAATAGTTTTAGTTAGGAAAAAACAACGCCAATTGTCTTTTTGGTTACTTCTATGTATAAAAAAAAACCGTGGAAGCGAAATAAGAATTTTTTTTAAGTATTTTTTATCAATGCAAATCTTCATGAGGTATAAAGTAGTTTTGTTTAAGGAAAACTCAAATTTTGCAAACATTTTGGTTATAACATGTACCAAAGATAACTTTCATATCATTAACCCTGGAAACGAAATTTTAAATTTTTTGTTTTTTTTAATCAGTGCAACGCTTCTTGAGGTATAAAGTAGTTTTATTTAAGAAAAATTTAAAATTTTTTACCATTTTGGTCACTTTCATGTACCATAAAATATTGCACTTGTATAACCCTGGATTCAAAGTTTCGATTTTTTTTATTGCTGATACCAATTTTGTTCTTCCTAAATTCTAAGACAGTTTTAGTTAGCAAAAAAAAACACCAACATCAGTTGCCTTTTTGATTACTTTCACGTATAAAAAAACTTAAAGCTAAATTTAAATTTAAAAAAAATTTTTCTTGGCCAATGCAAATCTTCATGATGTATAAAGAGGTTTTGTTAAAGAAAAACCTAAAATTTTTAACAATTTTAGTTACTACATGTACTACAATATACGGAATGGGCCGAAAAAAAAATTTTAATTTCTCATCCCTGGAAAAAAAATTAATTTTTTGTTTTGTTTTAAATAGACCATTGACCTTCCCAAAACAAAAAAAAAATAGTTGATTTTTGGTATAAATTTTGCGTCGAGAAATAGGTGTAAGCTTCCCAGATCTGAAACCGTACTTCGGATCTTTCTGAATTTCAATACCACTTTCCAATCCAGCGGTCCAAGAGTGAAGTCTCTAGCTCTTCTGGGGGCTTGAGAAACATATTTTATACTTCGCTAAGAATTAAATTGGTATTAAAAATTTTAAAAACTGAAAGTTCGGTTCCAGGGTTGGGTAATCGAAATTTTTTAGTACATAAAATTAGCCATATAAGTTCCTAATTTTGGTTTTTTGTGGATGAAATCTTTTTTTTTATACTTCGGGAAAAGTTAAATTGGTATTAAAAAACAAAAAAATCTAAAAGGCGATTCTACGATTGGACAATTAGAACTCTTTGGGGTACATGAAACGGAGTTTTACTCTTTGTTTTTAAATTAAACATATTTAATATTTTTGAAAGATGTATAGAGGAACATATTAGAAATTAGAAAAGCCAAACATTTAGCTTCTTAGCCGAAAAATTTAAACGTGTTCTTAAATATAAAAGTAACGGATAACATCATTCTGATTTTTTAATTAAACCTCCTTTCTGTTTTGGCAACAAAGAAAGAAGAAGGATTACATCTGTGAAGGGTATTTAAGATTCGGCACAGCCGAATATAGCACTTTTACTTGTTTTTATTTTTATTCTTCCTCGTTGTTACTAATACTTTTTTTCTTTTTCGTCGTTCTCATGCGGTATCATTTGTTTGAGTGTGGCTGAGTCTAGTTCTATCCTAGAAAGTGCATCGGTGTTTGTATTCATGTTTCCTTTTCTTTACACGATTGTGAAATCATAATCACTTAAATCTAGTCTTTTTTTTTTTTTTTTTTTTTTCTTGAACCAGCACTCAGGGGATGACCCCTACATATGCGATGCATTGTTCCAGAACTAGGAAAGTTGGTTATGGGAAGGAGGATAGAGGGAGTAGTGTTTGTGGACGTTCGATTTGAACCTCCCCAAGTTAAAACTGACAGGAAAGACCTCTGCTGGAAGTTTGTTCCACATACGAACCGTTCGGTCAAAGAACGAATTCTCTCTGTAATGCGTGGTGCGATTCACTGACAACTCAACCACAAAAGGATGTGCCCTATGTGAAGAGCGGGTAGCTCGCAGAAATAAACGGTTATTCGGCACAAGCTCCCTTATTTCACCAGAACACATTCCGTTGTAGTATCGGTAGAACAGTGAAACACACCCCACGTTGCGTCGATGCTCCAGTGAGTCAATAGAGTTGGCTACCCTACTGTCACCGATGAGCTTCTTCGCTCTCTCTTGTACGCGGTCGAGCAACTTCAAAACAGACTTTGAAGCACCGGCCCATACATGAGAGTTGTATTCCATCTTTGGTCGGATGTAGGTGGTATATATATTGAGGAGATCAGTTGGGGTGAAGTATGTCTTACACCGTCTTAAAAAGCCGAGACACTTGAAAGCTTGTTTTGAAATATGAAAAATGTGATCTGTCCATCGAACGTCGCACTGTATTTTCATACCAAGAACATCAAGAGCTTCTGATTCCCCAATACCTATACCATCCATAAACACGGATGGCGCAGAACCTTCGACCAGCCGCCTATGCGTAAGCACGCAGCACTGCGTCTTATGAGGGTTAAAGTTAACCCTGTTCACGAGGCCCCATTCGGAGATTGACACGAGATCACTTGTGAGTGACTCGTTCATCCTTTGTCTCCTGGCGTCAATCTCCTCCAGGCTTGGCCGCCTGGTGAAAGAGAAAGAATGGATAATGCTGCTATTACCCGCGAAAGAGTAGATAGGGTTTGAAGTTTGACATAGAAGGTCATTTATAAAGATGAGGAAGAGAGTAGGAGATAGAACAGAGCCTTGCGGCACCCCTGAATTTACCTTGAACTCGTTTGATGAGACCCCGTCTATAACAACTCGTATAGTGCGGTCTCTGAGGAAGCTCGCTATGAAGCGAGAGAAATCATCACCGACACCAAAAGCAGTCAGTTTTGACAGAAGTGCATCATGCCACACTCTATCAAATGCTTTTGAGATATCTAGAGCCACCACCTTACTCTCGCCGAAATGGTGAATCGAATTGCACCATTTTTCTGTTAACAGAGCGAGCAGGTCTCCTGTAGAGCGAGCTCTGCGAAAACCATACTGCCGGTCGTTAAGTAAGGTGTTGGTCTCCAGATACCTTACCAGGTGGAAGTTGGTCATACTTTCCATGACCTTGGAAATTGCCGAACAGACTGCAATTGGGCGGTAATTTTCGGGGTATTGCGCCTCTCCCTTCTTAGGGATCGGCGTTACATTGGCTAACTTCCAACACATCGGAAATTTACCGGCATGATACGATGCACTAAATAGCTTAGCCAATGGACGCGCTAGCGTCAATAAAAACACCGCTTCAAGACCAGTGCTGGAATGCCATCCGGCCCAGGAGACTTGTTTATGTTGAGATTCGCTAAAACCTTTTTAACTGCACGTGGTCAAAAGAATATTCTTGGCATAGTAACTGATACTCTTTCCACCACGGGCAATTGCTGATTGCTACCTGGCAAGCAAGAATTACCTGCAAACATCTCAGCCAAAAGGTTAGCTTTATCAACAGGTTCAGTGAATATTTGGTCATCCCTTAAAAGAGTTGGAATTGATGAACTAGCTTTATCCTTTACTCTTTTCACGAATGACCAGAAGCTTTTACTACCTCTCGTGGCGGTAAGAACTTTAGCACGAAGGCGCTGCTCGTATAAAGCTTTTTCACGCCTTAGCACTCTGGCACACGAAGACCTCGCTTGTTTGCGCAGCGCATCAGTATTTGCGTTTTTGTTATTCCGCCAAGTACTGAATGCTTCCTCTCTGGATCTGATTGCCTCTTTGCAAGATTGGTTAAACCAAGATTTTTGTCTCGGCTTAACCGAAATTTTTTTGGATGGGATGAAGTATTTCATTCCCAGCAAAATTATATTTCCAACCATTTCCGCCATTAAATCGATATTTTTATCTAAGAAACATAGTTTCCAATTGAAAGTACGATAGAATTCGTTGAGCTCTGCCCAACGAGCTTTTTCGTATACGTATTTTAAACGTTTCGTGGCTGTGGGTGAAACGTTTCGAAGTGCCGAGAACGAAAAAGAAGCGGAGATGATACAATGATCCGAATTACCGAGAGGTGCACTGACGTTCACTTCATACTTTTGAGGGTGTGAAGTTAGGAACAAATCAAGCGTATTTAGTTGGTGCCCTTCAACACACGGTATATGTGTTGGTTCATTCACTAGTTGCGCTAGGTGATTATGCGCGGCGAATAACTCAACATATTGGCCCTCTGAAGTTGTGTGGCTCGAATGGCGAAGCCACGATGAGTTGTGGACATTGAAATCACCAGCAATAACAATTTCACTGTCCGGACAACTTTCGAGGATTTTTGCTATAGAATCGGAAAGGGAATCGAAGCCCGATAAAGTTTGTTCCCTTCCCGCGTTTGGACTTCTATAAAGGAATCCGAAATGCAAACTATGTGCCCTGATCTTGAATTTAGCCCAAAGGCAGCTAAATTCTGGATCATACAAGCCTAGTGATTGCTGTATCAGGTATACTTGTTGTCGTTAATATTTTTGCATTGTCATCTGATTGATATTCATCATCATCTCTTATTTCCAGTGGTTCACTTTCCTTTAACATCACAAATGATATGTTTATTTTGAGAATCTCACTATTGGGAAGGGTAAAATTCAATTCAATGCTTTTTGAATTTGATTCAATATTTGGAGTACTGATGTTGGATATTGGTAATGACATGGACATACCAGTCAGTATTCTTAACACAACAAAAAAACATAATAAAATAAATTTCATTGTTGTTATGTTTTTGTTTTATGTGATAGATGTGTACACAATTAGAACTAAAGCTGCAATGCTAGAAAGGAGATAATAGTTAACCTTTTTATACATACCTTAAAAAATATTTACAAAATTAAAAACACACAGTTCTTTTGTTTTGTTATTTTATTTATTTTTTAATATTTAAATTTAACATAAATATATATATATATATATATATATATATATATATATATATATACATATATATTTACAATATTTTTCGTATTTCGTTTGTAAGAGGTATATATTCAAACATTCTATCATGTATAATTAAACAATATGCAGATGTATTAGATGGTATATTCTTTAGTGTTTTTAATTCAATTCGCACATCGATAGGGCCACTTTTAAGTGCTTCATTTTGATGAGATACATCTAGGATTATGATTGGTGCAGTTGATTTAAACTTGTCTCGTTTTAGTAATGGTTGGGGATCGCGTAAATAATAGTTATATTGAAATTTTGAATACATATCATATAGTAGTGCGAACCTATTTCGTTCAAACTTAAGATTTAAATCATCATAAGGATACGTATCTGAGTTGAGATAAACTTTTACGTCAGTTAAATCGCAGTGTATAAATTTGTTGTCACTATCGCGAAAAGCTATAAGCAAAAAGCGTGGTCTTTCATTTTCACTGGCGAGTTTAACATTCCATAACACTGTAGTGCTTTCCGGAAGGGAAGGATAGTAATACATATCCCAACTTCTAAATGATATGTTTAGAGGATGACGTGTGTTGATTGTTTTATATATTTCCAGTTTGTATTCATCAGCAAGCTGTACATGTGGTACTTTCCATGTAATATTTAATAAAGATAATTTAAATTTTTCACTCGATATAATAGACTTGATGACGCGAGAATCGTCTTTGGATCGTAAAAGTATCAATTCATGTTTAGAATTTACTATTATTTTATTGAAATCTTCAGCAAATCCAAGCAACATTTTCAATGGTATACAAAAATTGAAATAACCACTAATAAGTGATAGATCGTCGGCATTATTTGGTGCCCATCCTACATTTACTAATGCATCACTTTCCGCTTGATTTAGTGACACATAGTTTTTTATATCTGTTGTAATTCCAAGTTGACGAGTACGATCAATCTCTACACCATTTAACTCATATCGAATTTCATCAAAAAGATGAGCCATACAATTGTTTAGGAGCTTAAAAGACACTGAAACTGTTGAATCTTCCTTTGTTACGTATCCTTCAATATATATGTAGCTTTCACTGGGTTGTATATATAAATCTTGGTTTTGAATTGATATCCGAATTTCATCGTTATTTTTAAATGATTGTAAATACGATGTATAGCTATGATATTCTTTTCTGATAATTGAGTTATCAAATTGTGGTTTATTTAATATGTTAATTAGACCACTCATTTTTTTTATTATTTATTTCTGATTTTGTATCCTAAATTTTGTAGAAACTCTTTATTAAATTTGCTTAGAGTTTTTCGATGTCTTATTGTTTGATATTTACAATTTTCTATATATGTTGTTGTTGTATATTGTGTTGATGGTGGTGGTAGTGGTGGTAGTGGTGGTGTTGGTGGTGGTGTTGGGAATCTGAATGTTGATTGATTATTTAAAATATTCTTATTATATATAATCATTCCTTCATCGGTTTTAAATGAAGTCTTATAGATATTTTTTCTCCTCTAAACTTGACAAGATTTCCGTCTTGATCAACCACTTTCACAACAAGTGTATTTATTAATCTTGTATTTACAGGTAAGTATATTACGTTTGCGGGTGCTTCAGTTATTTTATAACTAGGACTGACGTTCAGAGAAAACTGATGTAGAGTGTGCGCAGAAATGTTATTTATATATGAACCAGTTACAATATTGCACTCAACTAATATAGTATTTATTTTTGTAATATCTATAGTTTCATCTGAACTATATTCTTCATTTGGCTCCAATACTCTCTTACTAAAACCAAGAAGTGATCCAATTGTTCGTTCTTTATTAAAATATATACGATCAACAGAGCTTTGTATATAAGTTTGTAATGTATTGTAATTTGCTTGAATATTTAGAGTTCCTTTATTATTCAACTTGTTATATTTTTCAGTAATGTAATCAACTATATCAGAAAATTCATATGATCCCACGGGAATTTCTATTTCATGATTACCAATATGAAATAAATTGTTTTGCACATCAATATTGGGTATTGAATGATATGTATCAAGACTAATTAATCCACAAACATAGTTTTGATCGAACTCGATAGGTGGAAAGTAGTTGGCAATAAGTAGTGATGAGTCTCCGTTTAACGTTAAAGTTATTGTCATCTTAGCGTTTGATCTCTAAGTAAATAGTGTTAACATATATTTAATATATTTTATAGTGATGTATCATTAATGTTGATCCAAGAGTTGTGTTCAGGTGAAAAACCTAACCATTTAACAAACAACAAATTCCCTCTTCTCCTCAAAACTTTCTCAACTAAATATGTTTGTGGATATTTAGTTTCCATTAACTCAAACTCGTAAAATCCACCTTTAATTTCATGTCCTTTATAGTCCTCTAAAATGTAAGTGTTTGGATTTGTATTTCTTACAAATTTAACTTTAAATAAATATTTCTGTAGTCCAGTTTGGTGTATAACCTTTTTCAAATATATGTTTGTATTTACTAATTCGAACATGAGTGCCAACTCTAAACTTTGGTTTCTTAAAAGCTTTCAAATGATTATAGACGGTGTCCAAAAGAGATTTTTCGTTAGAGGAATTTACATCATTAGGTGACATTTTTATTGTTCTATGATAAGTGTTATTATAGTTATTTACAAGTTCTTGATATTTGTTTATCCACTTATATGTACCTTGGTGACTAAACTCTTTCCACATCATACCCTTTAATGTTCTATTGAATCGTTCAACAATGGATGCTTTTAGGCTACTATATGTTGAATAGTGATTAATTTGTTGTGATTGCATTAAATGATGAAATTGATTGTTAAAAAACTCTTTTCCATCGTCTGTTTGTAAGTTGATGATATTTATCGAAAATACTTTTCATAGCATTCGTTACGTTCTGCGCTGTTTTATTTTTTACTGCAACAGCCTACGCTTTTTTCGAAAACGTGTCTATTACTGTCCGAAAATAACGATAACCGCTATTATTTGCTACATAGGCCCCCATTTCAACCAGATCAGCTTGCCACAAATCATCTATTCCCTTAACTACAACTCGTCTTCTCTTAAAATTTCTTCTAGCTTGTTTATGTAGTTCGTCCACTATTTCTCGTTTATCAACATTAATATCCATTTTGTTTTTTTAGATTTATGTAATGATAATATGTAGCTTTAGTTTTTCTTTTTCATACCGATTGTTCTAAACAGGTAAGTTTCAATGTTATCAAATCTCTGTTCAAGGTTGCTTAAATAGGCTTTATTTTCTGAATATAATTGTTTACTATTGTTAATAGCTTCCTTAAATACTTTCATATCATTTTTAATTTCATTCAATTGATTTGTATATTGATTTTTGAGTTCTTCCATTCCAACCCATTTATGTATAAATTCTTCTATGCTATTAAATCTGTCTTCAATATTATTTCTGTATTCTTTATTTCCATTGATTATCTGATTACTAATAGTTTTACTGAGAGTGCTTGTTGTATTTTCAATATGTCTTTGAATGGAAGTAACAACATTTTCCACATCACCTTTCAATTTATCAATTTTTATAGATCCTTTTTTTAATATCAGCAACGATTTTAGCAATTGAATGTCCGTTGTGAAGTGTTAATTGTTTCACATCAGCTTGATGAAGCATAGAAAGATTATCTATATCCGTTCTTAAACCGTTGATTTTAGCAGTTAGTACATCATTTGTTTTGTTAATATAGTTTTTCGTAACTGAATTTCTGTTTAGTTTTTGTTTAACTGAACTTTCACCAAATTTATTTATATAACTCATTTCATTTAATATATTATTTTAGATTCTCTGAGTTCTTCAATAATAGATATTATTTCGTTTTTATGATTATTATGTCCCACACTTTCTGATGACAGAAGTAAACGTAGTCTATCAACTAATTCATTTGGATCATCCCAATATATATAGTTTGGTTTACGATTATCTACTGATTTTAATGATAAACCGCTACCTTTTGTTACACGTTTTTTCTTTTTGTTGAATAAGTTTTTAATTAATCTTCGATATTTAAATGCTTTAGTTCCCTTTATTTGTGCAGTTGATTGATATTGACGTTTATGTACATTTGTTTGCATTAGAATATCTTTATATTTATTTAGATCATCCTTAGTATAATGTATAGGTTTTGAATGAAATACTAATTGAAACAGTCCTGGAGTAATTTTCCATTTTTTGTTTCCTATTTGCATTGTGTTACTTTTATCAAATAAAATTTGATTATTACCATATTGCCAACGTCCTTCATGATCGATATTAAAACCATAAACTGTATCTATTTTTTTATTTTCTATAAGCAATTCAATATTTCTGTATAATGGTGATATATTTTTTTCTATTTTACTTTGTTTAAGTGTGTTACATACAGTATTATCATCATCATTTATCTCTGTTGCACGTTGTATCGGAGCATCATATATAATTGGTGTAGGATTCATATAAAGTCGTTTTCTACTCCAATTTTTTTTATTATCTTTCCTTATCGTCTTTCCTTCATTTACATCAAGTTTTCCCTTCTTAGTTGATATTGAATCCGTTATATTACTTGATGTGTTAATTTTTTTTTTTTTGGATTACTTGGTTTCGTAGGATTATATATAATTGGTATAGGTTTCACATAAAGTCGTCTTCTACTCCAATTTTTTTTTTATTATTTTTCCTTATCGCCTTTCCTTCATTTACATCAAGTTTTCTCTTCTTAGTTGATATTGAATCCGTTATATTACTTGATGTGTTAATTTTTTTTTTTTTTGGATTACTTGGTTTCGTAGGATTATATATAATTGGTATAGGTTTCATATAAAGTCGTCTTCTACTCCAATTTTTCTTATTATTTTTCCTTATCGTCTTTCCTTCATTTACATCAAGTTTTCTCTTCTTAGCTGATATTGAATCCGTTATATTACTTGATGTGTTAATTTTTTTTTTGGATTACTTGGTTTCGTAGGATTATATATAATTGGTATAGGTTTCAGATAAAGTCGTCTTCTACTCCAATTTTTTTATTATCTTTCCTTATCGTCTTTCCTTCATTTACATCAAGTTTTCTCTTCTTAGCTGATATTGAATCCGTTATATTACTTGATGTGTTAATTTTTTTTTTTTTTGATTACTTGGTTTCGTAGGATTATATATAATTGGTATAGGTTTCAGATAAAGTCGTTTTCTACTCCAATTTTTATACCCTCCAAAAAAGAATTTGGAGGGTATATTCACTTTGTCATTCCGTTTGTAACGCATCGAAATATCCATCTCAGACCCCATAAAGTATATATATTCTTGATCAGTGATGAAATCTAAGACGAACTGAGCATGTCCGTCCGTCCGTCCGTCCGTCCGTCCGTCTGTGGAAATCACGATACAGTCCAAACGAAAAGAGCTAGACTCTCAAAAATTTGGCATAAATATATTTTAAAACTTAGAGCAGGTTAAGTTCGAAGATGGGCTAAATCGGGCAAGAGGGAAAAAAGTTCCCCTAAGAAGAACTAAACCAACCCAGAAAAAACAACATAATTTTTAAAGTTTTTTGGTTATTTTGTTTAGCAAATGATATATTTTTATGTCAAATACGGTCCAACGCCTTAAACTTGGAGCCATTAAATAAAAAAAAATTATTTGTGGACCCCGCCCACTTTAGTGGGCGTTATTATATGCAAAAATAGCATAAAATTTTAACAAATTGTTTTACTTAAGCCTACATTCCTTAAAAATAACACTTTTAAGCTTTAATGACGAAGCTGAGACGAAACCTGGTACTACTCTGCCCTACCCCCTCCTTCCCCTTCGCCCCCTAAATGACCCTAACAAAAAAATTTTTTTTTTTAAATTTTCTATATAATCATCCCAAGCATTTATCTTTAGAGTTTTATGACTGCCGATTTCTGCCCTAGCCCCCCCCCCCCTCTTCCTTTGCCCCCTAAATGACCCTACCAAAAAAAAAATTTTTTTTTTTTAATTTTGTATATAATCATCCCAAGCATTTATCTTTAGAGTTTTATGACTGCCGATTTCTGTCCTACACCCCCCCCCCGCCCTCTACCTTTGCCCCCTAAATGACCCTACCAAAAAAAATTTTTTTTTAAATTTTGTATATAATCATCCCAAGCATTTATCTTTAGAGTTTTATGACTGCCGATTTCTGTCCTACACCCCACCTCTACCTTTGCCCCCTAAATGACCCTACCAAAAAAATTTTTTTTTTTAAATTTTGTATATAATCATCCCAAGCATTTATCTTTAGAGTTTTATGACTGCCTGTTGCTGCTCTACCCCCTCCTCCCCCTTTGCCCGCTAAATGACCCTATTAAAAATAAATATACATTTTTTTTTATTTTGTGTATAATCATCCCAAGCATTTATTTTTACAGTTTTATGTGTATCTGTTTCTGCCCTACCCCCTCTCCCTCTTTGCCCTCTAAATGACCCTATCAAAAACAAGAAATTTTTTTTTTGTATATAATTATCCCAAGCATTTATTTTTAGAGTGTTATGACAAAGGTGAAATGTTTCTCCCACAGCCCTTGCCAGAGCGACCTCGCCAAAATACAGTTTTTATAGCCTCCAAAGAGAATTGTGATGAAGTCTAAGACGGTCTAGCAATGCCCATACGTTCGTCTGTGGAAAACATGATATTGTATATTTTTGAACCCCGCCCCCTTTAGTGGGCGTTGACGTACGATATTATATAAAGGAACTCTGTCCCACCAAGTTAAACATATCAAATTCACTTACTAAATATTTGGAGGGTATTTAAGATTCGACCCGGTCGAATATAACGTTTGTACTTGTTTTTTATTATCTTTCCTTATCGTCTGTCCTTCATTTACATCAAGTTTTTTATTTATAGTTGATATTAAATCCGTTATATTCCTTGATGTGTTAATTCTTTTTAAATTACGTTTTTGTACTTTATGTTCACTATCATCATCATCATCATCATCATCAACATCCTCAATATCTAGTTTTGGTTTAACATTGTCTGCAACTTTGGATGGTAGCGGTGTTGAAGGTAGCGTTGCTGAGTGTTTTGAATTTCCTTCGTCGTCATTGGTAATTGGTTGAAAAGTATCTTCCAACAAATTTATTCTATCAATCTCATTGAATTTGATATTCTTTAATTTTTCTTTTAAAATTGCTCTTGTCTTAACAATATCACTTAAAACTTTTTTATTGTTATTCATATTGATCTGCTTCACATCTGCTTTACATCTGATAACGATCTAGCGATTAGGAGCTAGAACACTTATTGCTAGACCTAATTTTCATAGTTCGCTCATAATTCATGATAATATGATTGCTATTCAAATGAACAGAGTGAGAACTGTATATAATAAACCTATTTACATCGGGTATACAGTTTTAGAATTGTCAAAATATAAAATGTATGAATTTCATTATGATTATATGAAACCGAAATATCTTGAAAATATTAATCCTAATTACATGGATACAGATTCCTTTATATATGATGTAAGAACGAATGATATATACAATGATATTAGAAATGATATCATAACACATTTCGATACATCAGCATATTCCAAAGAAAATCCTTATAATATTCCACTAATGAACAAAAAAGTATTAGGAATGATGAAAGATGAGTGCAATGGGAAAATTATTAAGGAATTTATTGGTTTAAGAGCTAAAATGTATTCTGTAAAAATAGATAGAGTAGATCAGGAACTAAAAAAAATAAAAGGAGTAAAACAAAGTGTGACCAACAAATTAACAATTAATGATTTTAGAAAATGTTTGTTGGAGAAAAAACTATACTATGACACAATGTATGTATTTAAATCAAAAATTCATGAATTGTATACACAACATGTATGTAAACTAACATTAAGTTATTTAGATGATAAGAGATTTATACATGAAAATGGAGTTGATACATATGCTTGGGGGCATTATAAAATAAATGCTTCTTCTGATAACGATGATGATGATATGTTATGTAACTAGCTCTAAGTATAATTGATAAGAAAAACAACTTATACTATACATTTATAAAAAAATTATCTGATTACAAATAAAAGAAAAAAATGTTTTTTATTTTTATTTTAAATTATATTTATTGTATAGAAATTTTAAACACAAGTGACCACAATTAAATGTATTGAATTTCTGTTTTTGATTATAATTATATTCAATAGGTGATTTTAAATAGTTGATGATTTCCAATGGTGGTTGTAAATCTCCAAAGCTATCAAAATATTCTTTATAGTTATGATGTTTATAATATGCTACCCAATGTGTTCCAGGACCATTTGAGTTATCTAAATTAACAATACCGCATTCTTGTGTTAACGGTTTTCTAGGTAAAGTATCACGCCTCTGAAATGTTTCAGTTGTTTGCCATACTTATTCAAATCGATGTCTGTTAGAGGACGATTAGGTAGATTTTTTAAAAGGACTATAATAGAGACCATATCCAGTTTTATATGGTTTTAGATATAATCCTTTCCCCATGGCAATGGATTCCATATATCTATTGTGACGGGAAGCCTCAGCCAATTGCTCTTTACCATTTTTTATATCATTCACTGCTTTAACAATAGCAGATCCACCGGTTTCTAGGCCTCCAAGTGCTGATAATGCTGTAAGAATAGGAACAAGAGGAAGAAATCCACCAATTTTTGGTACTGGTATAACTCTCGGTACAATAATGTTTGGAAGAGGATTTGTAAACAACATAATAAATAAATTACCTATTGAGCTCCATTTACCTGGACATCAGTTTTGTGGACCTGGAACTAAACTTGAAAAACGGTTAGCAAGAGGAGATAGAGGAATTAATTTATTGGATGCAGCCTGTAGAGAGCACGATATTGCATACTCACAATCAAAAGATATAAATACGAGACATCAAGCAGATAGAGTCTTAGCTGAAAAGGCTTGGCAACGAGTGAAATCGACAGATAGTAGTTTAAAAGAAAAGGCTGACTCTTGGTTTGTAACTAACGCAATGAAAGCAAAATTAAAATTTGGTATGGGTATTAAAAATAATTTCAAGATTCGTAAAAATAAAAAAAGAAACGAAGGAAAAACAGAAAGAAGAATAAATGTCATAAAAAATTATTTACAACAACTATAAGGAATACCTTGGAGCCATTGAGAAAAGAGAAGCCTTCCGATATCAATGATGCAGTTAAAATTGCTCAAAAGGCAGTTTATTCCAACTTAAAAGGGAAAAAGAGAACAAACACTATTGTACCGAGAGTTATACCAGTACCAAAAATTGGTGGATTTCTTCCTCTTGTTCCTATTCTTACAGCATTATCAGCACTTGGAGGCCTAGCAACCGGTGGATCTGCTATTGTTAAAGCAGTGAATGATATAAAAAATGGTAAAGAGCAATTGGCTGAGGCTTCCCGTCACAATAGATATATGGAATCCATTGCCATGGGGAAAGGATTATATCTAAAACCATATAAAACTGGATATGGTCTCTATTATAGTCCTTTTAAAAAATCTACCTAATCGTCCTCTAACAGACATCGATTTGAATAAGTATGGCAAACAACTGAAACATTTCAGAGGCGTGATACTTTACCTAGAAAACCGTTAACACAAGAATGCGGTATTGTTAATTTAGATAACTCAAATGGTCCTGGAACACATTGGGTAGCATATTATAAACATCATAACTATAAAGAATATTTTGATAGCTTTGGAGATTTACAACCACCATTGGAAATCATCAACTATTTAAAATCACCTATTGAATATAATTATAATCAAAAACAGAAATTCAATACATTTAATTGTGGTCACTTGTGTTTAAAATTTCTATACAATAAATATAATTTAAAATAAAAATAAAAAACATTTTTTTCTTTTATTTGTAATCAGATAATTTTTTTATAAATGTATAGTATAAGTTGTTTTTCTTATCAATTATACTTAGAGCTAGTTACATAACATATCATCATCATCGTTATCAGAAGAAGCATTTATTTTATAATGCCCCCAAGCATATGTATCAACTCCATTTTCATGTATAAATCTCTTATCATCTAAATAACTTAATGTTAGTTTACATACATGTTGTGTATACAATTCATGAATTTTTGATTTAAATACATACATTGTGTCATAGTATAGTTTTTTCTCCAACAAACATTTTCTAAAATCATTAATTGTTAATTTGTTGGTCACACTTTGTTTTACTCCTTTTATTTTTTTTAGTTCCTGATCTACTCTATCTATTTTTACAGAATACATTTTAGCTCTTAAACCAATAAATTCCTTAATAATTTTCCCATTGCACTCATCTTTCATCATTCCTAATACTTTTTTGTTCATTAGTGGAATATTATAAGGATTTTCTTTGGAATATGCTGATGTATCGAAATGTGTTATGATATCATTTCTAATATCATTGTATATATCATTCGTTCTTACATCATATATAAAGGAATCTGTATCCATGTAATTAAGATTAATATTTTCAAGATATTTCGGTTTCATATAATCATAATGAAATTCATACAATTTATATTTTGACAATTCTAAAACTGTATACCCGATGTAAATAGGTTTATTATATACAGTTCTCACTCTGTTCATTTGAATAGCAATCATATTATCATGAATTATGAGCGAACTATGAAAATTAGGTCTAGCAATAAGTGTTCTAGCTCCTAATCGCTTACCTTTATTTTCCCATTCACATACTATTTTGATGTCTTTTCTTTTATCAACATTTTCCATAGTCTTACCATACACAGCATTGTTTAATAATTTAAAAAAATTCTGTTCAAATAAGTTTTTAGCTAATGTTCTATGATGATTATTTAAATCAATATATTTTTGCAACCAATTTGACTGATTAAACTCAAGGATTCTATGAATTTTCTTTAAAATCAAACCATGTTGAAGACATTGTTGAAGGTTGCGATAGTGAATAATATAATTGTTTTTGTTATTTAAATCTGTTATTAGTTTTCGCTGTTTCATGCTTTCAATTTTCTTGTTTTCTGCACAAAACGGTAAGTCACTATGATAGTCGTGTATTGTAGTTGGATATTCTAAGTCTACTTCCAGTATGTATCCGAATGAAGAATCTTCTCTTACATTATTTACATTAAAATTTTCACAGTTTTCAATCCATTTGAAATTTTTAAAGGGAAGATATTGAGACATTGCATATCCATACAAATTATTTACATCTAAATACATTATATAATTCCATTCTTTTGTTGAATCATAATCACTAACATATTTATTATTAGCTGTCGAATGACGTTTACTGCATTGAACAATACCTCCCCGAATACCTCGTAGAACGAAATTATACATCTCAATATCAGTTAACAATTCAAATTCTATTTCTGTTGTTTTCAACATAGCATCCCAGGATAAGCCCGGGGTAGTATAATATTGACAGGGATCTAAATTATAAATATTTTTACAAACTTTTCTAAAATTTTCGAATATATCACAAAGCAATAAAACGTCTACTTTTAAATATAACAGAAGATAGTCCAATAGTTTAGTACATTGAAATGTATTCCAAACTTTTTTAGCATGCTCATAATCATCTTCGCTACACGACTCATTCGTAAGTTTATTGAAGAAACTTGAACGGGGTGCTAGTTGTGTTTCCTCTAGACGATTCACTGAATCTAGATAATCATATGGAAAGACTCCTTTACGTTTCATTAAACTGAACTCATTCTGATTTTGATAAGTGGATTTTACTGTTGTTAATTCATTATCGGTTAAGTATTGTGCTAGTTTTTCTAAACTTGATCGCATAAACCGACAAGAATCTAGAAAACGCAGTTCTATTGTATTCTTTTCATTTACATGAATTCTCTTGGATATAGAAATATATAGCTCCTTATTTAAAGGAATTATATTTATATCACCTTCAATGGATGAAAGTTCTCTTACAAACAAATGACTATCATATGCCGAAAGATTATGAAAAGTGCTATTTGATATTCTAAGTTACATTTGTTATGTGCAGGCCCCCTATATTCACCTGTTAAATGACAGTGATCAGCTACTCGATCTAAAATAGATAATTCTTTTTGACATATATGACAAATTGTATCCTGGTTTTGCCTTATTTGTTGAGAAAATGTTAAGGAATTTATTGGTTTAACTACACTTAAATAATTATTATATATATCTAAGCTATCCTTAACTAAATTAGTGAAGAAATGTTTTGGTGACTCATCACCACTGTATGTTCTAAATATATCTAAACTAGAGTTAAATGAACATTTTATATAGTAACTATAAGCAAATGGAATATGCTTTTGTGTAGATTTAACATTAACTGAATTCTGGACATTAATAGGATTGAGAATGCATTCAAAATCAGCGTATACTACAAAAGGTACATCCATTTCCTTTTTAAAATTATTAAATTATAATCAGAAAATAAAGCCTATTTAAGCAACCTTGAACAGAGATTTGATAACATTGAAACTTACCTGTTTAGAACAATCGGTATGAAAAAGAAAAACTAAAGCTACATATTATCATTACATAAATCTAAAAAAACAAAATGGATATTAATGTTGATAAACGAGAAATAGTGGACGAACTACATAAACAAGCTAGAAAAAATTTTAAGAGAAGACGAGTTGTAGTTAAGGGAATAGATGATTTGTGGCAAGCTGATCTGGTTGAAATGGGGGCCTATGTAGCAAATAATAGCGGTTATCGTTATCTTCTGACAGTAATAGACACGTTTTCGAAAAAAGCGTGGGCTGTTGCAGTAAAAAATAAAACAGCGCAGAACGTAACGAATGCTATGAAAAGTATTTTCGATAAATATCATCGAAAACCAGTAAACTTACAAACAGACGATGGAAAAGAGTTTTTTAACAATCAATTTCATCATTTAATGCAATCACAACAAATTAATCACTATTCAACATATAGTAGCCTTCATCCATTGTTGAACGATTCAATAGAACATTAAAGGGTGTGATGTGGAAAGAGTTTAGTCACCAAGGAACATATAAGTGGATAAACAAATATCAAGAACTTGTAAATAACTATAATAACACTTATCATAGAACAATAAAAATGTCACCTAATGATGTAAATTCCTCTAACGAAAAATCTCTTTTGGACACCGTCTATAATCATTTGAAAGCTTTTAAGAAACCAAAGTTTAGAGTTGGCACTCATGTTCGAATTAGTAAATACAAACATATATTTGAAAAAGGTTATACACCAAACTGGACTACAGAAATATTTAAAGTTAAATTTGTAAGAAATACAAATCCAAACACTTACATTTTAGAGGACTATAAAGGACATGAAATTAAAGGTGGATTTTACGAGTTTGAGTTAATGGAAACTAAATATCCACAAACATATTTAGTTGAGAAAGTTTTGAGGAGAAGAGGGAATTTGTTGTTTGTTAAATGGTTAGGTTTTTCACCTGAACACAACTCTTGGATCAACATTAATGATACATCACTATAAAATATATTAAATATATGTTAACACTATTTACTTAGAGATCAAACGCTAAGATGACAATAACTTTAACGTTAAACGGAGACTCATCACTACTTATTGCCAACTACTTTCCACCTATCGAGTTCGATCAAAACTATGTTTGTGGATTAATTAGTCTTGATACATATCATTCAATACCCAATATTGATGTGCAAAACAATTTATTTCATATTGGTAATCATGAAATAGAAATTCCCGTGGGATCATATGAATTTTCTGATATAGCTGATTACATTACTGAAAAATATAACAAGTTGAATAATAAAGGAACTCTAAATATTCAAGCAAATTACAATACATTACAAACTTATATACAAAGCTCTGTTGATCGTATATATTTTAATAAAGAACGAACAATTGGATCACTTCTTGGTTTTAGTAAGAGAGTATTGGAGCCAAATGAAGAATATAGTTCAGATGAAACTATAGATATTACAAAAATAAATACTATATTAGTTGAGTGCAATATTGTAACTGGTTCATATATAAATAACATTTCTGCGCACACTCTACATCAGTTTTCTCTGAACGTCAGTCCTGGTTATAAAATAACTGAAGCACCCGCAAACGTGATATACTTACCTGTAAATACAAGATTAATAAATACACTTGTTGTGAAAGTGGTTGATCAAGACGGAAATCTTGTCAAGTTTAGAGGAGAAAAAATATCTATAAGACTTCATTTAAAACCGATGAAGGAATGATTATATATAATAAGAATATTTTAAATAATCAATCAACATTCAGATTCCCAACACCACCACCAACACCACCACTACCACCACTACCACCACCATCAACACAATATACAACAACAACATATATAGAAAATTGTAAATATCAAACAATAAGACATCGAAAAACTCTAAGCAAATTTAATAAAGAGTTTCTACAAAATTTAGGATACAAAATCAGAAATAAATAATAAAAAAAATGAGTGGTCTAATTAACATATTAAATAAACCACAATTTGATAACTCAATTATCAGAAAAGAATATCATAGCTATACATCGTATTTACAATCATTTAAAAATAACGATGAAATTCGGATATCAATTCAAAACCAAGATTTATATATACAACCCAGTGAAAGCTACATATATATTGAAGGATACGTAACAAAGGAAGATTCAACAGTTTCAGTGTCTTTTAAGCTCCTAAACAATTGTATGGCTCATCTTTTTGATGAAATTCGATATGAGTTAAATGGTGTAGAGATTGATCGTACTCGTCAACTTGGAATTACAACAGATATAAAAAACTATGTGTCACTAAATCAAGCGGAAAGTGATGCATTAGTAAATGTAGGATGGGCACCAAATAATGCCGACGATCTATCACTTATTAGTGGTTATTTCAATTTTTGTATACCATTGAAAATGTTGCTTGGATTTGCTGAAGATTTCAATAAAATAATAGTAAATTCTAAACATGAATTGATACTTTTACGATCCAAAGACGATTCTCGCGTCATCAAGTCTATTATATCGAGTGAAAAATTTAAATTATCTTTATTAAATATTACATGGAAAGTACCACATGTACAGCTTGCTGATGAATACAAACTGGAAATGTATAAAACAATCAACACACGTCATCCTCTAAACATATCATTTAGAAGTTGGGATATGTATTACTATCCTTCCCTTCCGGAAAGCACTACAGTGTTATGGAATGTTAAACTCGCCAGTGAAAATGAAAGACCACGCTTTTTGCTTATAGCTTTTCGCTATAGTGACAACAAATTTATACACTGCGATTTAACTGACGTAAAAGTTCATCTCAACTCAGATACGTATCCTTATGATGATTTAAATCTTAAGTTTGAACGAAATAGGTTCGCACTACTATATGATATGTATTCAAAATTTCAATATAACTATTATTTACGCGATCCCCAACCATTACTAAAACGAGACAAGTTTAAATCAACTGCACCAATCATAATCCTGGATGTATCTCATCAAAATGATGTATCTCATCAAAAATATTGTAAATATATATGTATATATATATATATATATATATATATATATATATATATATATATATATATATATATATATATATATATATATATATATATACATATATATATATATATATATATATATATATATATACATATATATATATATATATATATATATATATATTTATGTTAAATTTAAATATTAAAAAATAAATAAAATAACAAAACAAAAGAACTGTGTGTTTTTAATTTTGTAAATATTTTTTAAGGTATGTATAAAAAGGTAAACTATTATCTCCTTTCTAGCATTGCAGCTTTAGTTCTAATTGTGTACACATCTATCACATAAAACAAAAACATAACAACAATGAAATTTATTTTATTATGTTTTTTTGTTGTGTTAAGAATACTGACTGGTATGTCCATGTCATTACCAATATCCAACATCAGTACTCCAAAAATTGAATCAAATTCAAAAAGCATTGAATTGAATTTTACCCTTCCCAATGGTGAGATTCTCAAAATAAACATATCATTTGTGATGTTAAAGGAAAGTGAACCACTGGAAATAAGAGATGATGATGAATATCAATCAGATGACAATGCAAAAATATTAACGACAACAAGTATACCTGATACAGCAGGAAACTTAAATTTGACAAAATCAACTTTAGTAACAACAACTGATTCACCAGTCACAACAACAACAGATGAACCGCAAAAAATAATTACAGTAGATGATGCAATAGAAGCGTTTCGCAAAGAAATCATTGATAAAGAAATGTATATAGGTGGAATTCTAGATGCTAAACAAGCATTTTATCGACATTTTAATCTCCAATATGAAAATGTTGAAATACCTATTCGTTGTACCTATAACAGTAAATTTGAAACACAATATTTAAAAATTAGCTGTTTTGAATATCGTGAAATTGAACAAGAACGTATTCTTAGTAATGGTGAAATTGAGAAAACTCGAGTAGAAGACTTATCACGCAAATTGCAACACATCAAAATTACTAACCTTAAAAATTATACACAAACATATAAAATGACTATTGAATAATAGTTTAACCGTTAGTAACTAATCGAACTTAAAAGACAAACCACTATGGTGGTGGGAAAGCTTTTAAAAATAATCCTAGTCATTCTAATCTTACAATTTGATGCTGCTGCACGGTGCAATAGTCAGTATTATTCACAATATCAACAACAGCAACAACAACAACAACAGCAACATCAAATTCATAATAGTACTATTTCATTAGATGGTGAAACAAACAGATATCTTAATTTCAAATTTAAGCTCCCAAATCAAACATTGCATGTAGAAATACATTTATCAGTTCAACTAGATCCTTCTACATCAGAAAACAATTCCACAACAACAAGTGACCCTTACATGCGACAGTCACGAAGCAGTGATAATGAAAAACATTTCACTATAGATGATCTAATTGAAGCATTTAGAAAAGAATTAATTCAAAAAGAAACTAACATTGGCGGTATCATTGAAAGCTCTAAAGTTTTCTATCGACATTTCAATCTAAAATATGACTACTATGAGATCAGAGTTCGCTGTGGTTATTACAGTAACTATAAATATCATACATTAAACATTTACTGTTTTCAATATAATCCTGACGACGATAGAGATATCTTCCCCGACGAAAGAAATCATAAACATAATTTTGAAACGCAATATCTCACAGAACGTTACTCCAATCTTATAAATATAAGAACCATCAATATAAAAGATTACACACAAACACTTCACATGAGTATTAAGTAATTCACACACACACACACACACACACACACACACACAGCCAACATGCTCAAAGAAATATTAGATTTTTTAAAATCATGCTCTCATATAATTTCTAATGAAGATAAAACTAAACTTATCAATATACATTCACAACTGGCGTATGCACACAACTTAAAAACCATAAAAAATAAACATGGTGAACATTTTGAGGATTGTATTTGGTCAAACGAAAACACTACATGTGGACCCGACACGTGCCAATGCCACTATCATAAACTATACAACAACCAGACCGAAGATGAAGCAAGAAATATTATCAACTTTTATAATATAATAAAATGTAAAAATTGTCCTTTCAATATATAAAATATTATTTACTTTTCCATTTCTTAGAATAAGTAATTTATTTTTATACAACTAAATAAATAATTAAAATATCATATCAGCAAACTCTATTTGGTTTTTTTATTCACTCAAGGACAAGTTTTAATTTAGATTATATTTTTAAAAACATGATTATGCATACATGATTACGCATACATGATGATACATACTACAATTAGTTCAAAACTTATTGCGGTTATCAAGTTCACATAATTTAATTTGTTTTTGTTTTTTAACATGATTTTGGACATTTATAAATTTCACACACACACACACACACACCTTTTTTTCCCCTTCTGCGATTTGTTATTTTTGCGGTCACCATTTCAAAAACACCCTACCATACGCAATAGTCGACCATCAACAAACACACACACACACAACATACATTTACACCCTACATGTTACAAACCCATCACTCAAAACAACTATGCCGACTGTAGCGTACGCATGGAGCCACATTTTATTTGGAAAAAGTGACCCCAAACATACACAAACATACTACTCAAATGAGAAAATTCAGTTAAAAAGTCTTCAAAGAGACAGCTTGGAAAGAGATTTTCCCTATCCAGCAACATCTACATCTGGTTGTGGAGCGCTTCAAAATACAGGTGAGTGCAGTGATAATGTTGATACTGATGGTAAAACAAAATGTGAGGAGATAAGATCATGGGCTGTTAGGAACCAAATTTCTCATTCAGCTTTGGATGATTTGCTACTTACTTTAAAAAGAGTAGGATTTACTGACTATCTTCAAAAACTCTCTTCAATAACAAAAAATAAAGTGTTACCATATCGACTATTCCAGAAGGGAAGTTTATTTTTTTAGGAATACAAAAATACTTCCTTTCAGGAAAATTTGATTATTTAAATGGAAGCGAAGAAGTTTCAATAGATGTGGGAATTCACGGTCTGAAACTTTTTAAAAGTTCTAATAGAGTTTTGTGGCCCATTTTAGGAGCAATTACCGGTTTTCCTAATGTCAGTCCATTTATGATAGGATGTTTTTCAGGTTTTAGGAAACCGAAAAAAATAAATAGTTTTATGGCTGATTTTTGTGCTGAAGCTAAACTTCTTAAGGAAAATGGGATTAAAATAGGCCTTAAGCAACGGTTATTACGGTTTAGTGTTCGCCTATTTGTTTGCGATTCCCCAGCTAGAGCTTTTGTGACAGGCGTAGTGTACCACAATGGCAAGGATGGGAGCCCCAAATGTTGTCAGAAAGGGCTTTATAATAAGAGAAGGGTATGCTTTTTGAAAGAATCTGGTACTCCCAGAACTGATATGACATTTCACTTTAAATGTCATATTTCTCATCACATAGACCAGTTTCAAGAGAAAAGAAGTATTTTAAAAGAATCGGGATTGGAAATGGTTTCTCAGTTCCCCTTAGATAGTATGCATTTAGTTGATTTGGGGGTCACTAAAAAATTGCTTGAACTTCTAATTTGTAAAAGTAATATAGAAAAAAATGATGAGAAAATTAATTTCGTTGCTAAATATGTTCCATCGGAATTTTGCCGTATACCCAGAAAGTTAGACTAAATTAGCAACTGGAAATCTACCGAACTTAGACAATTTTTATTATATACAGGAATTTTTATTCTAAAACATTGCATCAGTAGCGATCAGTATTATCATTTTGTGTTGCTACATTGTTTTATAAGAATGCTGTCTTGCGAACTTTCTTATACAAAACAGGCAGATGTTGCTCAAAAAGCAATTCAAGATTTTGTTAAATATTTTGCTATCTTGTATGGTGACGAACTAATTAGTTTTAATGTTCATGGCTTACTGCATTTATCTGATTGTTGCAAGCAGTTCTGTCCCTTAGATTCATTTTCGGCGTATAAATTTGAAAATTATATGTAATATATAAAAAAGATAATGAGGAAACCATACCAAATTCTGCAACAACTGTTCCGGAGGATTGAAGAAGGGAAAAAGCTGGAATCAGCTTTATCTAATTCTTCCAAATTAGGAAGCTTCAGAATAAACTGCAAGAAAGAAAAAGACAGTTTCTTTTATAGTAAAGTGTCAGGAGTCGTAAAAATTATAGAAAAAGCTACCGTATGCGAAACTGAGACATTTTTATGTCAAGTCTTTCAGAATAAAGAAAACTATTTCGACCAACCTTTTCTCTCCTTTGATCTAGGAATAGTTGTTGCAAGTAATTTATCTGCAGAAACTAAAGTTATCAAAAGGGAAGATATAGAATTTAAGTATTTTTGTATCCCCCAAGATAACAAGTTTCTGTTAATACCCATTTTACAAATTATTTTCCACAACTTTACTCCTTAGCCCAGAATCCACGATCTCGTTTTACCATCCGTTTTAACAAAATAGTTTCACTGCAAACACCTGTATATTTTTCACTTTGAACAAATCCTTAAACAGTTTTACACTCGACTCATATGTTTTTTTTAATATATTTATTACAATAATATATCTAAATAATTTTTTTTCTCATAATTACATGAGCGTTTCCCAAAATTTGTTCCATGACATCAGCCAAGATGTAGATGCGGGGTGCAGTGGTCCAGGCTAGGGACAAATTGTTAGAACCACATTCACTGCTGCTCAAAATAAAGGTATGTATAAATCAATTATCATAAACATTATTGGAATATCTATTAATGACTTTTATTTATTTCTTGCTTCAGATATCGTTGATATATTAAAGCGTATAGAGAAACAAATTGGTGTAATAGAAACCAAACTGGAAAATATTACCCATAACCAGCAAATACTGGCTAATGGGCAATCCACTATAGTCTGCAACCAAGAGGCTATAGCAAATAGAATCGAAATAATGGAGAAAAATGTAAGAATTTTACTAATTTGATTATTGTTAAGTCATAAATGAAATTTGTTTGTAGTATTCAGTAAAACCAGGCCCAAGCGAATGTACTATTAGAATGTAAGGTTGTATTGAAACGGGTAGAATCCTCAGTATGCCACATGACTGGTGAAATGAAAGACGACAAAATGAATGAAGTGGCTGCCATGCTTCCCCTTAAGTCTGAGGAAGACGTCATAAAAATAGAAGAAAAATTAAAGCATGATGACTTTGCCCAAGCAATGGTAATAAAGCTCTATTTAATATGAATGATATCAATACATTTGAACATTAATACTTTTACAGCTTACGTACGCTCATAAACTAAAGGGCGTATCGGAAGATGTAAGCGGTGTAATCCGTGGCGTTTTCACTGATGACCTGCTGCAGACCTACAATTGGGAAGGAAGGTGGGAAAAAAAGCCCTCGCAGATCTTTCAGTCTGCAATAAAGTTATACGAGGTAAGTATATACATATACATATATATAAATATACTGATATCTATATATTAATATCTCCTTGTTACGTTCCAGATGTCTTCAAAAAATTGTCTGAAAGGGAATTTGAAAAAGCTGTTGGGAAGGCTAAAGATCGCAGCCATAATCGGCTAAAACAAAAAAAATATTTAAAAAATCACAAATAATATAATATAAACTTAATTATATTTATTTATTCAGTAGATTTAAAATACTTTAGTTACACAATATTAAATTTAAAATGAAACAAAGCTTTATCTGTATATATTTCTTTTAAATGTAATTCTTAATCTATTAAATGTATTAAAATTCTTCTCTTTTTTCTCCTCATGTAATATACGTATATATTTTTTATCTTATTTTTAGTTAATTTTAAATAAAACTTAATATAACTAATATATATATATATATATATATATATATATATATATATATATATATATATATATAAGTATATATATATATATATATATATATATATATATATACTTATATATATATATATATATATATATATATATATATATATATATATATATATATATATTAGTTATATTAAGTTTTATTTAAAATTAACTAAAAATAAGATAAAAAATATATACGTATATTACATGAGGAGAAAAAAGAGAAGAATTTTAATACATTTAATAGATTAAGAATTACATTTAAAAGAAATATATACAGATAAAGCTTTGTTTCATTTTAAATTTAATATTGTGTAACTAAAGTATTTTAAATCTACTGAATAAATAAATATAATTAAGTTTATATTATATTATTTGTGATTTTTTAAATATTTTTTTTGTTTTAGCCGATTATGGCTGCGATCTTTAGCCTTCCCAACAGCTTTTTCAAATTCCCTTTCAGACAATTTTTTGAAGACATCTGGAACGTAACAAGGAGATATTAATATATAGATATCAGTATATTTATATATATGTATATGTATATACTTACCTCGTATAACTTTATTGCAGACTGAAAGATCTGCGAGGGCTTTTTTTCCCACCTTCCTTCCCAATTGTAGGTCTGCAGCAGGTCATCAGTGAAAACGCCACGGATTACACCGCTTACATCTTCCGATACGCCCTTTAGTTTATGAGCGTACGTAAGCTGTAAAAGTATTAATGTTCAAATGTATTGATATCATTCATATTAAATAGAGCTTTATTACCATTGCTTGGGCAAAGTCATCATGCTTTAATTTTTCTTCTATTTTTATGACGTCTTCCTCAGACTTAAGGGGAAGCATGGCAGCCACTTCATTCATTTTGTCGTCTTTCATTTCACCAGTCATGTGGCATACTGAGGATTCTACCCGTTTCAATACAACCTTACATTCTAATAGTACATTCGCTTGGGCCTGGTTTTACTGAATACTACAAACAAATTTCATTTATGACTTAACAATAATCAAATTAGTAAAATTCTTACATTTTTCTCCATTATTTCGATTCTATTTGCTATAGCCTCTTGGTTGCAGACTATAGTGGATTGCCTATTAGCCAGTATTTGCTGGTTATGGGTAATATTTTCCAGTTTGGTTTCTATTACACCAATTTGTTTCTCTATACGCTTTAATATATCAACGATATCTGAAGCAAGAAATAAATAAAAGCCATTAATAGATATTCCAATAATGTTTATGATAATTGATTTATACATACCTTTATTTTGAGCAGCAGTGAATGTGGTTCTAACAATTTGTCCCTAGCCTGGACCACTGCACCTCGCATCTACATCTTGGCTGATGTCATGGAACAAATTTTGGGAAACGCTCATGTAATTATGAGAAAAAAAATTATTTAGATATCTTATTGTAATAAATATATTAAAAAAAACATATGAGTCGAGTGTAAAACTGTTTAAGGATTTGTTCAAAGTGAAAAATATACAGGTGATTGCAGTGAAACTATTTTGTTAAAACGGATGGTAAAACGAGATCGTGGATTCTGGGCTAAGGAGTAAAGTTGTGGAAAATAATTTGTAAAATGGGTATTAACAGAAACTTGTTATCTTGGGGGATACAAAAATACTTAAATTCTATATCTTCCCTTTTGATAACTTTAGTTTCTGCAGATAAATTACTTGCAAAAACTATTCCTAGATCAAAGGAGAGAAAAGGTTGGTCGAAATAGTTTTCTTTATTCTGAAAGACTTGACATAAAAATGTCTCAGTTTCGCATACGGTAGCTTTTTCTATAATTTTTACGACTCCTGACACTTTACTATAAAAGAAACTGTCTTTTTCTTTCTTGCAGTTTATTCTGAAGCTTCCTAATTTGGAAGAATTAGATAAAGCTGATTCCAGCTTTTTCCCTTCTTCAATCCTCCGGAACAGTTGTTGCAGAATTTGGTATGGTTTCCTCATTATCTTTTTTATATATTACATATAATTTTCAAATTTATACGCCGAAAATGAATCTAAGGGACAGAACTGCTTGCAACAATCAGATAAATGCAGTAAGCCATGAACATTAAAACTAATTAGTTCGTCACCATACAAGATAGCAAAATATTTAACAAAATCTTGAATTGCTTTTTGAGCAACATCTGCCTGTTTTGTATAAGAAAGTTCGCAAGACAGCATTCTTATAAAACAATGTAGCAACACAAAATGATAATACTGATCGCTACTGATGCAATGTTTTAGAATAAAAATTCCTGTATATAATAAAAATTGTCTAAGTTCGGTAGATTTCCAGTTGCTAATTTAGTCTAACTTTCTGGGTATACGGCAAAATTCCGATGGAACATATTTAGCAACGAAATTAATTTTCTCATCATTTTTTTCTATATTACTTTTACAAATTAGAAGTTCAAGCAATTTTTTAGTGACCCCCAAATCAACTAAATGCATACTATCTAAGGGGAACTGAGAAACCATTTCAAATCCCGATTCTTCTAAAATACTTCTTTTCTCTTGAAACTGGTCTATGTGATGAGAAATATGACATTTAAAGTGAAATGTCATATCAGTTCTGGGAGCACCAGATTCTTTCAAAAAGCATACCCTTCTCTTATTATAAAGCCCTTTCTGACAACATTTGGGGCTCCCATCCTTGCCATTGTGGTACACTACGCCTGTCACAAAAGCTCTAGCTGGGGAATCGCAAACAAATATGCGAACACTAAACTGTAATAACCGTTGCTTAAGGCCTATTTTAATCCCATTTTCCTTAAGATGTTTAGCTTCAGCACAAAAATCAGCCATAAAACTATTTATTTTTTTCGGTTTCCTAAAACCTGAAAAACATCCTATCATAAATGGACTGACATTAGGAAAACCGGTAATTGCTCCTAAAATGGGCCACAAAACTCTATTAGAACTTTTAAAAAGTTTCAGACCGTGAATTCCCACATCTATTGAAACTTCTTCGATTCCATTTAAATAATCAAATTTTCCTGAAAGGAAGTATTTTTGTATTCCTAAAAACATAAACTTCCCTTCTGGAATAGTCGATATGGTAACACTTTATTTTTTGTTATTGAAGAGAGTTTTTGAAGATAGTCAGCAAATCCTACTCTTTTTAAAGTAAGTAGCAAATCATCCAAAGCTGAATGAGAAATTTGGTTCCTAACAGCCCATGATCTTATCTCCTCACATTTTGTTTTACCATCAGTATCAACATTATCACTGCACTCACCTGTATTTTGAAGCGCTCCACAACCAGATGTAGATGTTGCTGGATAGGGAAAATCTCTTTCCAAGCTGTCTCTTTGAAGACTTTTTAACTGAATTTTCTCATTTGAGTAGTATGTTTGTGTATGTTTGGGGTCACTTTTTCCATATAAAATGTGGCTCCATGCGTACGCTACAGTCGGCATAGTTGTTTTGAGTGATGGGTTTGTAACATGTAGGGTGTAAATGTATGTTGTGTGTGTGTGTGTTTGTTGATGGTCGACTATTGCGTATGGTAGGGTGTTTTTGAAATGGTGACCGCAAAAATAACAAATCGCAGAAGGGGAAAAAAAGGTGTGTGTGTGTGTGTGTGAAATTTATAAATGTCCAAAATCATGTTAAAAAACAAAAACAAATTAAATTATGTGAACTTGATAACCGCAATAAGTTTTGAACTAATTGTAGTATGTATCATCATGTATGCGTAATCATGTATGCATAATCATGTTTTTAAAAATATAATCTAAATTAAAACTTGTCCTTGAGTGAATAAAAAAAACCAAATAGAGTTTGCTGATGTGATATTTTAATTATTTATTTAGTTGTATAAAAATAAATTACTTATTCTAAGAAATGGAAAAGTAAATAATATTTTATATATTGAAAGGACAATTTTTACATTTTATTATATTATAAAAGTTGATAATATTTCTTGCTTCATCTTCGGTCTGGTTGTTGTATAGTTTATGATAGTGGCATTGGCACGTGTCGGGTCCACATGTAGTGTTTTCGTTTGACCAAATACAATCCTCAAAATGTTCACCATGTTTATTTTTTATGGTTTTTAAGTTGTGTGCATACGCCAGTTGTGAATGTATATTGATAAGTTTAGTTTTATCTTCATTAGAAATTATATGAGAGCATGATTTTAAAAAATCTAATATTTCTTTGAGCATCTTGGTTGTGTGTGTGTGTGTGTGTGTGAATTAATTAATACTCATGTGAAGTGTTTGTGTGTAATCTTTTATATTGATGGTTCTTATATTTATAAGATTGGAGTAACGTTCTGTGAGATATTGCGTTTCAAAATTATGTTTATGATTTCTTTCGTCGGGGAAGATATCTCTATCGTCGTCAGGATTATATTGAAAACAGTAAATGTTTAATGTATGATATTTATAGTTACTGTAATAACCACAGCGAACTCTGATCTCATAGTAGTCATATTTTAGATTGAAATGTCGATAGAAAACTTTAGAGCTTTCAATGATACCGCCAATGTTAGTTTCTTTTTGAATTAATTCTTTTCTAAATGCTTCAATTAGATCATCTATAGTGAAATGTTTTTCATTATCACTGCTTCGTGACTGTCGCATGTAAGGGTCACTTGTTGTTGTGGAATTGTTTTCTGATGTAGAAGGATCTAGTTGAACTGATAAATGTATTTCTACATGCAATGTTTGATTTGGGAGCTTAAATTTGAAATTAAGATATCTGTTTGTTTCACCATCTAATGAAATAGTACTATTATGAATTTGATGTTGCTGTTGTTGTTGCTGTTGTTGATATTGTGAATAATACTGACTATTGCACCGTGCAGCAGCATCAAATTGTAAGATTAGAATGACTAGGATTATTTTTAAAAGCTTTCCCACCACCATAGTGGTTTGTCTTTTAAGTTCGATTAGTTACTAACGGTTAAACTATTATTCAATAGTCATTTTATATGTTTGTGTATAATTTTTAAGGTTAGTAATTTTGATGTGTTGCAATTTGCGTGATAAGTCTTCTACTCGAATTTTCTCAATTTCACCATTACTAAGAATACGTTCTTGTTCAATTTCACGATATTCTAAACAGCTAATTTTTAAATATTGTGTTTCAAATTTACTGTTATAGGTACAACGAATAGGTATTTCAACATTTTCATATTGGAGATTAAAATGTCGATAAAATGCTTGTTTAGCATCTAGAATTCCACCTATATACATTTCTTTATCAATGATTTCTTTGCGAAACGCTTCTATTGCATCATCTACTGTAATTATTTTTTGCGGTTCATCTGTTGTTGTTGTGACTGGTGAATCAGTTGTTGTTACTAAAGTTGATTTTGTCAAATTTAAGTTTCCTGCTGTATCAGGTATACTTGTTGTCGTTAATATTTTTGCATTGTCATCTGATTGATATTCATCATCATCTCTTATTTCCAGTGGTTCACTTTCCTTTAACATCACAAATGATATGTTTATTTTGAGAATCTCACCATTGGGAAGGGTAAAATTCAATTCAATGCTTTTTGAATTTGATTCAATTTTTGGAGTACTGATGTTGGATATTGGTAATGACATGGACATACCAGTCAGTATTCTTAACACAACAAAAAAACATAATAAAATAAATTTCATTGTTGTTATGTTTTTGTTTTATGTGATAGATGTGTACACAATTAGAACTAAAGCTGCAATGCTAGAAAGGAGATAATAGTTTACCTTTTTATACATACCTTAAAAAATATTTACAAAATTAAAAACACACAGTTCTTTTGTTTTGTTATTTTATTTATTTTTTAATATTTAAATTTAACATAAATATATATATATATATATATATATATATATATATATATGTATATATATATATATATATATATATATATATATATGTATATATATATATATATATATATATATATATATATATATGTATATATATATATATATATATATATATATATATATATATATATATATATATATATATACATATATATTTACAATATTTTTCGTATTTCGTTTGTAAGAGGTATATATTCAAACATTCTATCATGTATAATTAAACAATATGCAGATGTATTAGATGGTATATTCTTTAGTGTTTTTAATTCAATTCGCACATCGATAGGGCCACGTTTAACTGCTTCATTTTGATGAGATACATCCAGGATTATGATTGGTGCAGTTGATTTAAACTTGTCTCGTTTTAGTAATGGTTGGGGATCGCGTAAATAATAGTTATATTGAAATTTTGAATACATATCATATAGTAGTGCGAACCTATTTCGTTCAAACTTAAGATTTAAATCATCATAAGGATACGTATCTGAGTTGAGATGAACTTTTACGTCAGTTAAATCGCAGTGTATAAATTTGTTGTCACTATAGCGAAAAGCTATAAGCAAAAAGCGTGGTCTTTCATTTTCACTGGCGAGTTTAACATTCCATAACACTGTAGTGCTTTCCGGAAGGGAAGGATAGTAATACATATCCCAACTTCTAAATGATATGTTTAGAGGATGACGTGTGTTGATTGTTTTATACATTTCCAGTTTGTATTCATCAGCAAGCTGTACATGTGGTACTTTCCATGTAATATTTAATAAAGATAATTTAAATTTTTCACTCGATATAATAGACTTGATGACGCGAGAATCGTCTTTGGATCGTAAAAGTATCAATTCATGTTTAGAATTTACTATTATTTTATTGAAATCTTCAGCAAATCCAAGCAACATTTTCAATGGTATACAAAAATTGAAATAACCACTAATAAGTGATAGATCGTCGGCATTATTTGGTGCCCATCCTACATTTACTAATGCTTGATTTAGTGACACATAGTTTTTTATATCTGTTGTAATTCCAAGTTGACGAGTACGATCAATCTCTACACCATTTAACTCATATCGAATTTCATCAAAAAGATGAGCCATACAATTGTTTAGGAGCTTAAAAGACACTGAAACTGTTGAATCTTCCTTTGTTACGTATCCTTCAATATATATGTAGCTTTCACTGGGTTGTATATATAAATCTTGGTTTTGAATTGATATCCGAATTTCATCGTTATTTTTAAATGATTGTAAATACGATGTATAGCTATGATATTCTTTTCTGATAATTGAGTTATCAAATTGTGGTTTATTTAATATGTTAATTAGACCACTCATTTTTTTTTATTATTTATTTCTGATTTTGTATCCTAAATTATGTAGAAACTCTTTATTAAATTTGCTTAGAGTTTTTCGATGTCTTATTGTTTGATATTTACAATTTTCTATATATGTTGTTGTTGTGTATTGTGTTGATGGTGGTGGTAGTGGTGGTGGTGTTGGTGGTGGTGTTGGGAATCTGAATGTTGATTGATTATTTAAAATATTCTTATTATATATAATCATTCCTTCATCGGTTTTAAATGAAGTCTTATAGATATTTTTTCTCCTCTAAACTTGACAAGATTTCCGTCTTGATCAACCACTTTCACAACAAGTGTATTTATTAATCTTGTATTTACAGGTAAGTATATTACGTTTGCGGGTGCTTCAGTTATTTTATAACCAGGACTGACGTTCAGAGAAAACTGATGTAGAGTGTGCGCAGAAATGTTATTTATATATGAACCTGTTACAATATTGCACTCAACTAATATAGTATTTATTTTTGTAATATCTATAGTTTTATCTGAACTATATTCTTCATTTGGCTCCAATACTCTCTTACTAAAACCAAGAAGTGATCCAATTGTTCGTTCTTTATTAAAATATATACGATCAACAGAGCTTTGTATATAAGTTTGTAATGTATTGTAATTTGCTTGAATATTTAGAGTTCCTTTATTATTCAACTTGTTATATTTTTCAGTAATGTAATCAGCTATATCAGAAAATTCATATGATCCCACGGGAATTTCTATTTCATGATTACCAATATGAAATAAATTGTTTTGCACATCAATATTGGGTATTGAATGATATGTATCAAGACTAAATAATCCACAAACATAGTTTTGATCGAACTCGATAGGTGGAAAGTAGTTGGCAATAAGTAGTGATGAGTCTCCGTTTAACGTTAAAGTTATTGTCATCTTAGCGTTTGATCTCTAAGTAAATAGTGTTAACATATATTTAATATATTTTATAGTGATGTATCATTAATGTTGATCCAATAGTTGTGTTCAGGTGAAAAACCTAACCATTTAACAAACAACAAATTCCCTCTTCTCCTCAAAACTTTCTCAACTAAATGTGTTTGTGGATATTTAGTTTCCATTAACTCAAACTCGTAAAATCCACCTTTAATTTCATGTCCTTTATAGTCCTCTAAAATGTAAGTGTTTGGATTTGTATTTCTTACAAATTTAACTTTAAATATTTCTGTAGTCCAGTTTGGTGTATAACCTTTTTCAAATATATGTTTGTATTTACTAATTCGAACATGAGTGCCAACTCTAAACTTTGGTTTCTTAAAAGCTTTCAAATGATTATAGACGGTGTCCAAAAGAGATTTTTCGTTAGAGGAATTTACATCATTAGGTGACATTTTTATTGTTCTATGATAAGTGTTATTATAGTTATTTACAAGTTCTTGATATTTGTTTATCCACTTATATGTTCCTTGGTGACTAAACTCTTTCCACATCATACCCTTTAATGTTCTATTGAATCGTTCAACAATGGATGCTTTTAGGCTACTATATGTTGAATAGTGATTAATTTGTTGTGATTGCATTAAATGATGAAATTGATTGTTAAAAAACTCTTTTCCATCGTCTGTTTGTAAGTTTACTGGTTTTCGATGATATTTATCGAAAATACTTTTCATAGCATTCGTTACGTTCTGCGCTGTTTTATTTTTTACTGCAACAGCCCACGCTTTTTTCGAAAACGTGTCTATTACTGTCAGAAGATAACGATAACCGCTATTATTTGCTACATAGGCCCCCATTTCAACCAGATCAGCTTGCCACAAATCATCTATTCCCTTAACTACAACTCGTCTTCTCTTAAAATTTCTTCTAGCTTGTTTATGTAGTTCGTCCACTATTTCTCGTTTATCAACATTAATATCCATTTTGTTTTTTTAGATTTATGTAATGATAATATGTAGCTTTAGTTTTTCTTTTTCATACCGATTGTTCTAAACAGGTAAGTTTCAATGTTATCAAATCTCTGTTCAAGGTTGCTTAAATAGGCTTTATTTTCTGATTATAATTTAATAATTTTAAAAAGGAAATGGATGTACCTTTTGTAGTATACGCTGATTTTGAATGCATTCTCAATCCTATTAATGTCCAGAAATCAGTTAATGTTAAATCTACACAAAAGCATATTCCATTTGCTTATAGTTACTATATAAAATGTTCATTTAACTCTAGTTTAGATATATTTAGAACATACAGTGGTGATGAGTCACCAAAACATTTCTTCACTAATTTAGTTAAGGATAGCTTAGATATATATAATAATTATTTAAGTGTAGTTAAACCAATAAATTCCTTAACATTTTCTCAACAAATAAGGCAAAACCAGGATACAATTTGTCATATATGTCAAAAAGAATTATCTATTTTAGATCGAGTAGCTGATCACTGTCATTTAACAGGTGAATATAGGGGGCCTGCACATAACAAATGTAACTTAGAATATCAAATAGCACATTTCATAATCTTTCGGCATATGATAGTCATTTGTTTGTAAGAGAACTTTCACCCATTGAAGGTGATATAAATATAATTCCTTTAAATAAGGAGCTATATATTTCTATATCCAAGAGAATTCATGTAAATGAAAAGAATACAATAGAACTGCGTTTTCTAGATTCTTGTCGGTTTATGCCATCAAGTTTAGAAAAACTAGCACAATACTTAACCGATAATGAATTAACAACAGTAAAATCCACTTATCAAAATCAGAATGAGTTCAGTTTAATGAAACGTAAAGGAGTCTTTCCATATGATTATCTAGATTCAGTGAATCGTCTAGAGGAAACACAACTAGCACCCCGTTCAAGTTTCTTCAATAAACTTACGAATGAGTCGTGTAGCGAAGATGATTATGAGCATGCTAAAAAAGTTTGGAATACATTTCAATGTACTAAACTATTGGACTATCTTCTGTTATATTTAAAAGTAGACGTTTTATTGCTTTGTGATATATTCGAAAATTTTAGAAAAGTTTGTAAAAATATTTATAATTTAGATCCCTGTCAATATTATACTACCCCGGGCTTATCCTGGGATGCTATGTTGAAAACAACAGAAATAGAATTTGAATTGTTAACTGATATTGAGATGTATAATTTCGTTCTACGAGGTATTCGGGGAGGTATTGTTCCATGCAGTAAACGTCATTCGACAGCTAATAATAAATATGTTAGTGATTATGATTCAACAAAAGAATGGAATTATATAATGTATTTAGATGTAAATAATTTGTATGGATATGCAATGTCTCAATATCTTCCCTTTAAAAATTTCAAATGGATTGAAAACTGTGAAAATTTTAATGTAAATAATGTAAGAGAAGATTCTTCATTCGGATACATACTGGAAGTAGACTTAGAATATCCAACTACAATACACGACTATCATAGTGACTTACCGTTTTGTGCAGAAAACAAGAAAATTGAAAGCATGAAACAGCGAAAACTAATAACAGATTTAAATAACAAAAACAATTATATTATTCACTATCGCAACCTTCAACAATGTCTTCAACATGGTTTGATTTTAAAGAAAATTCATAGAATCCTTGAGTTTAATCAGTCAAATTGGTTGCAAAAATATATTGATTTAAATAATCATCATAGAACATTAGCTAAAAACTTATTTGAACAGAATTTTTTTAAATTATTAAACAATGCTGTGTATGGTAAGACTATGGAAAATGTTGATAAAAGAAAAGACATCAAAATAGTATGTGAATGGGAAAATAAAGGTAAGCGATTAGGAGCTAGAACACTTATTGCTAGACCTAATTTTCATAGTTCGCTCATAATTCATGATAATATGATTGCTATTCAAATGAACAGAGTGAGAACTGTATATAATAAACCTATTTACATCGGGTATACAGTTTTAGAATTGTCAAAATATAAAATGTATGAATTTCATTATGATTATATGAAACCGAAATATCTTGAAAATATTAATCTTAATTACATGGATACAGATTCCTTTATATATGATGTAAGAACGAATGATATATACAATGATATTAGAAATGATATCATAACACATTTCGATACATCAGCATATTCCAAAGAAAATCCTTATAATATTCCACTAATGAACAAAAAAGTATTAGGAATGATGAAAGATGAGTGCAATGGGAAAATTATTAAGGAATTTATTGGTTTAAGAGCTAAAATGTATTCTGTAAAAATAGATAGAGTAGATCAGGAACTAAAAAAAATAAAAGGAGTAAAACAAAGTGTGACCAACAAATTAACAATTAATGATTTTAGAAAATGTTTGTTGGAGAAAAAACTATACTATGACACAATGTATGTATTTAAATCAAAAATTCATGAATTGTATACACAACATGTATGTAAACTAACATTAAGTTATTTAGATGATAAGAGATTTATACATGAAAATGGAGTTGATACATATGCTTGGGGGCATTATAAAATAAATGCTTCTTCTGATAACGATGATGATGATATGTTATGTAACTAGCTCTAAGTATAATTGATAAGAAAAACAACTTATACTATACATTTATAAAAAAATTATCTGATTACAAATAAAAGAAAAAAATGTTTTTTATTTTTATTTTAAATTATATTTATTGTATAGAAATTTTAAACACAAGTGACCACAATTAAATGTATTGAATTTCTGTTTTTGATTATAATTATATTCAATAGGTGATTTTAAATAGTTGATGATTTCCAATGGTGGTTGTAAATCTCCAAAGCTATCAAAATATTCTTTATAGTTATGATGTTTATAATATGCTACCCAATGTGTTCCAGGACCATTTGAGTTATCTAAATTAACAATACCGCATTCTTGTGTTAACGGTTTTCTAGGTAAAGTATCACGCCTCTGAAATGTTTCAGTTGTTTGCCATACTTATTCAAATCGATGTCTGTTAGAGGACGATTAGGTAGATTTTTTAAAAGGACTATAATAGAGACCATATCCAGTTTTATATGGTTTTAGATATAATCCTTTCCCCATGGCAATGGATTCCATATATCTATTGTGACGGGAAGCCTCAGCCAATTGCTCTTTACCATTTTTTATATCATTCACTGCTTTAACAATAGCAGATCCACCGGTTGCTAGGCCTCCAAGTGCTGATAATGCTGTAAGAATAGGAACAAGAGGAAGAAATCCACCAATTTTTGGTACTGGTATAACTCTCGGTACAATAGTGTTTGTTCTCTTTTTCCCTTTTAAGTTGGAATAAACTGCCTTTTGAGCAATTTTAACTGCATCATTGATATCGGAAGGCTTCTCTTTTCTCAATGGCTCCAAGGTATTCCTTATAGTTGTTGTAAATAATTTTTTATGACATTTATTCTTCTTTCTGTTTTTCCTTCGTTTCTTTTTTTATTTTTACGAATCTTGAAATTATTTTTAATACCCATACCAAATTTTAATTTTGCTTTCATTGCGTTAGTTACAAACCAAGAGTCAGCCTTTTCTTTTAAACTACTATCTGTCGATTTCACTCGTTGCCAAGCCTTTTCAGCTAAGACTCTATCTGCTTGATGTCTCGTATTTATATCTTTTGATTGTGAGTATGCAATATCGTGCTCTCTACAGGCTGCATCCAATAAATTAATTCCTCTATCTCCTCTTGCTAACCGTTTTTCAAGTTTAGTTCCAGGTCCACAAAACTGATGTCCAGGTAAATGGAGCTCAATAGGTAATTTATTTATTATGTTGTTTACAAATCCTCTTCCAAACATTATTGTACCGAGAGTTATACCAGTACCAAAAATTGGTGGATTTCTTCCTCTTGTTCCTATTCTTACAGCATTATCAGCACTTGGAGGCCTAGCAACCGGTGGATCTGCTATTGTTAAAGCAGTGAATGATATAAAAAATGGTAAAGAGCAATTGGCTGAGGCTTCCCGTCACAATAGATATATGGAATCCATTGCCATGGGGAAAGGATTATATCTAAAACCATATAAAACTGGATATGGTCTCTATTATAGTCCTTTTAAAAAATCTACCTAATCGTCCTCTAACAGACATCGATTTGAATAAGTATGGCAAACAACTGAAACATTTCAGAGGCGTGATACTTTACCTAGAAAACCGTTAACACAAGAGTGCGGTATTGTTAATTTAGATAACTCAAATGGTCCTGGAACACATTGGGTAGCATATTATAAACATCATAACTATAAAGAATATTTTGATAGCTTTGGAGATTTACAACCACCATTGGAAATCATCAACTATTTAAAATCACCTATTGAATATAATTATAATCAAAAACAGAAATTCAATACATTTAATTGTGGTCACTTGTGTTTAAAATTTCTATACAATAAATATAATTTAAAATAAAAATAAAAAACATTTTTTTCTTTTATTTGTAATCAGATAATTTTTTTATAAATGTATAGTATAAGTTGTTTTTCTTATCAATTATACTTAGAGCTAGTTACATAACATATCATCATCATCGTTATCAGAAGAAGCATTTATTTTATAATGCCCCCAAGCATATGTATCAACTCCATTTTCATGTATAAATCTCTTATCATCTAAATAACTTAATGTTAGTTTACATACATGTTGTGTATACAATTCATGAATTTTTGATTTAAATACATACATTGTGTCATAGTATAGTTTTTTCTCCAACAAACATTTTCTAAAATCATTAATTGTTAATTTGTTGGTCACACTTTGTTTTACTCCTTTTATTTTTTTTAGTTCCTGATCTACTCTATCTATTTTTACAGAATACATTTTAGCTCTTAAACCAATAAATTCCTTAATAATTTTCCCATTGCACTCATCTTTCATCATTCCTAATACTTTTTTGTTCATTAGTGGAATATTATAAGGATTTTCTTTGGAATATGCTGATGTATCGAAATGTGTTATGATATCATTTCTAATATCATTGTATATATCATTCGTTCTTACATCATATATAAAGGAATCTGTATCCATGTAATTAGGATTAATATTTTCAAGATATTTCGGTTTCATATAATCATAATGAAATTCATACATTTTATATTTTGACAATTCTAAAACTGTATACCCGATGTAAATAGGTTTATTATATACAGTTCTCACTCTGTTCATTTGAATAGCAATCATATTATCATGAATTATGAGCGAACTATGAAAATTAGGTCTAGCAATAAGTGTTCTAGCTCCTAATCGCTAGATCGTTATCAGATGTAAAGCAGATGTGAAGCAGATCAATATGAATAACAATAAAAAAGTTTTAAGTGATATTGTTAAGACAAGAGCAATTTTAAAAGAAAAATTAAAGAATATCAAATTCAATGAGATTGATAGAATAAATTTGTTGGAAGATACTTTTCAACCAATTACCAATGACGACGAAGGAAATTCAAAACACTCAGCAACGCTACCTTCAACACCGCTACCATCCAAAGTTGCAGACAATGTTAAACCAAAACTAGATATTGAGGATGTTGATGATGATGATGATGATGATGATAGTGAACATAAAGTACAAAAACGTAATTTAAAAAGAATTAACACATCAAGGAATATAACGGATTTAATATCAACTAAAAATAAAAAACTTGATGTAAATGAAGGACAGACGATAAGGAAAGATAATAAAAAAAAAATTGGAGTAGAAAACGACTTTATCTGAAACCTATACCAATTATATATAATCCTACGAAACCAAGTAATCAAAAAAAAAAAAATTAACACATCAAGTAATATAACGGATTCAATATCAGCTAAGAAGAGAAAACTTGATGTAAATGAAGGAAAGACGATAAGGAAAGATAATAAAAAAATTGGAGTAGAAGACGACTTTATCTGAAACCTATACCAATTATATATAATCCTACGAAACCAAGTAATCCAAAAAAAAAATTAACACATCAAGTAATATAACGGATTCAATATCAGCTAAGAAGAGAAAACTTGATGTAAATGAAGGAAAGACGATAAGGAAAAATAATAAAAAAAATTGGAGTAGAAGACGACTTTATATGAAACCTATACCAATTATATATAATCCTACGAAACCAAGTAATCCAAAAAAAAAAAAAATTAACACATCAAGTAATATAACGGATTCAATATCAACTAAGAAGAGAAAACTTGATGTAAATGAAGGAAAGACGATAAGGAAAAATAATAAAAAAAAATTGGAGTAGAAGACGACTTTATGTGAAACCTATACCAATTATATATAATCCTACGAAACCAAGTAATCCAAAAAAAAAAAAATTAACACATCAAGTAATATAACGGATTCAATATCAACTAAGAAGGGAAAACTTGATGTAAATGAAGGAAAGACGATAAGGAAAGATAATAAAAAAAAATTGGAGTAGAAAACGACTTTATATGAATCCTACACCAATTATATATGATGCTCCGATACAACGTGCAACAGAGATAAATGATGATGATAATACTGTATGTAACACACTTAAACAAAGTAAAATAGAAAAAAATATATCACCATTATACAGAAATATTGAATTGCTTATAGAAAATAAAAAAATAGATACAGTTTATGGTTTTAATATCGATCATGAAGGACGTTGGCAATATGGTAATAATCAAATTTTATTTGATAAAAGTAACACAATGCAAATAGGAAACAAAAAATGGAAAATTGCTCCAGGACTGTTTCAATTAGTATTTCATTCAAAACCTATACATTATACTAAGGATGATCTAAATAAATATAAAGATATTCTAATGCAAACAAATGTACATAAACGTCAATATCAATCAACTGCACAAATAAAGGGAACTAAAGCATTTAAATATCGAAGAGTAATTAAAAACTTATTCAACAAAAAGAAAAAACGTGTAACAAAAGGTAGCGGTTTATCATTAAAATCAGTAGATAATCGTAAACCAAACTATATATATTGGGATGATCCAAATGAATTAGTTGATAGACTACGTTTACTTCTGTCATCAGAAAGTGTGGGACATAATAATCATAAAAACGAAATAATATCTATTATTGAAGAACTCAGAGAATCTAAAATAATATATTAAATGAAATGAGTTATATAAATAAATTTGGTGAAAGTTCAGTTAAACAAAAACTAAACAGAAATTCAGTTACGAAAAACTATATTAACAAAACAAATGATGTACTAACTGCTAAAATCAACGGTTTAAGAACGGATATAGATAATCTTTCTATGCTTCATCAAGCTGATGTGAAACAATTAACACTTCACAACGGACATTCAATTGCTAAAATCGTTGCTGATATTAAAAAAAGGATCTATAAAAATTGATAAATTGAAAGGTGATGTGGAAAATGTTGTTACTTCCATTCAAAGACATATTGAAAATACAACAAGCACTCTCAGTAAAACTATTAGTAATCAGATAATCAATGGAAATAAAGAATACAGAAATAATATTGAAGACAGATTTAATAGCATAGAAGAATTTATACATAAATGGGTTGGAATGGAAGAACTCAAAAATCAATATACAAATCAATTGAATGAAATAAAAAATGATATGAAAGTATTTAAGGAAGCTATTAACAATAGTAAACAATTATATTCAGAAAATAAAGCCTATTTAAGCAACCTTGAACAGAGATTTGATAACATTGAAACTTACCTGTTTAGAACAATCGGTATGAAAAAGAAAAACTAAAGCTACATATTATCATTACATAAATCTAAAAAAACAAAATGGATATTAATGTTGATAAACGAGAAATAGTGGACGAACTACATAAACAAGCTAGAAGAAATTTTAAGAGAAGACGAGTTGTAGTTAAGGGAATAGATGATTTGTGGCAAGCTGATCTGGTTGAAATGGGGGCCTATGTAGCAAATAATAGCGGTTATCGTTATCTTCGGACAGTAATAGACACGTTTTCGAAAAAAGCGTAGGCTGTTGCAGTAAAAAATAAAACAGCGCAGAACGTAACGAATGCTATGAAAAGTATTTTCGATAAATATCATCAACTTACAAACAGACGATGGAAAAGAGTTTTTTAACAATCAATTTCATCATTTAATGCAATCACAACAAATTAATCACTATTCAACATATAGTAGCCTAAAAGCATCCATTGTTGAACGATTCAATAGAACATTAAAGGGTATGATGTGGAAAGAGTTTAGTCACCAAGGTACATATAAGTGGATAAACAAATATCAAGAACTTGTAAATAACTATAATAACACTTATCATAGAACAATAAAAATGTCACCTAATGATGTAAATTCCTCTAACGAAAAATCTCTTTTGGAAACCGTCTATAATCATTTGAAAGCTTTTAAGAAACCAAAGTTTAGAGTTGGCACTCATGTTCGAATTAGTAAATACAAACATATATTTGAAAAAGGTTATACACCAAACTGGACTACAGAAATATTTATTTAAAGTTAAATTTGTAAGAAATACAAATCCAAACACTTACATTTTAGAGGACTATAAAGGACATGAAATTAAAGGTGGATTTTACGAGTTTGAGTTAATGGAAACTAAATATCCACAAACATATTTAGTTGAGAAAGTTTTGAGGAGAAGAGGGAATTTGTTGTTTGTTAAATGGTTAGGTTTTTCACCTGAACACAACTCTTGGATCAACATTAATGATACATCACTATAAAATATATTAAATATATGTTAACACTATTTACTTAGAGATCAAACGCTAAGATGACAATAACTTTAACGTTAAACGGAGACTCATCACTACTTATTGCCAACTACTTTCCACCTATCGAGTTCGATCAAAACTATGTTTGTGGATTAATTAGTCTTGATACATATCATTCAATACCCAATATTGATGTGCAAAACAATTTATTTCATATTGGTAATCATGAAATAGAAATTCCCGTGGGATCATATGAATTTTCTGATATAGCTGATTACATTACTGAAAAATATAACAAGTTGAATAATAAAGGAACTCTAAATATTCAAGCAAATTACAATACATTACAAACTTATATACAAAGCTCTGTTGATCGTATATATTTTAATAAAGAACGAACAATTGGATCACTTCTTGGTTTTAGTAAGAGAGTATTGGAGCCAAATGAAGAATATAGTTCAGATAAAACTATAGATATTACAAAAATAAATACTATATTAGTTGAGTGCAATATTGTAACTGGTTCATATATAAATAACATTTCTGCGCACACTCTACATCAGTTTTCTCTGAACGTCAGTCCTGGTTATAAAATAACTGAAGCACCCGCAAACGTAATATACTTACCTGTAAATACAAGATTAATAAATACACTTGTTGTGAAAGTGGTTGATCAAGACGGAAATCTTGTCAAGTTTAGAGGAGAAAAAATATCTATAAGACTTCATTTAAAACCGATGAAGGAATGATTATATATAATAAGAATATTTTAAATAATCAATCAACATTCAGATTCCCAACACCACCACCAACACCACCACCACTACCACCACCATCAACACAATACACAACAACAACATATATAGAAAATTGTAAATATCAAACAATAAGACATCGAAAAACCCTAAGCAAATTTAATAAAGAGTTTCTACAAAATTTAGGATACAAAATCAGAAATAAATAATAAAAAAAAATGAGTGGTCTAATTAACATATTAAATAAACCACAATTTGATAACTCAATTATCAGAAAAGGATATCATAGCTATACATCGTATTTACAATCATTTAAAAATAACGATGAAATTCGGATATCAATTCAAAACCAAGATTTATATATACAACCCAGTGAAAGCTACATATATATTGAAGGATACGTAACAAAGGAAGATTCAACAGTTTCAGTGTCTTTTAAGCTCCTAAACAATTGTATGGCTCATCTTTTTGATGAAATTCGATATGAGTTAAATGGTGTAGAGATTGATCGTACTCGTCAACTTGGAATTACAACAGATATAAAAAACTATGTGTCACTAAATCAAGCGGAAAGTGATGCATTAGTAAATGTAGGATGGGTACCAAATAATGCCGACGATCTATCACTTATTAGTGGTTATTTCAATTTTTGTATACCATTGAAAATGTTGCTTGGATTTGCTGAAGATTTCAATAAAATAATAGTAAATTCTAAACATGAATTGATACTTTTACGATCCAAAGACGATTCTCGCGTCATCAAGTCTATTATATCGAGTGAAAAATTTAAATTATCTTTATTAAATATTACATGGAAAGTACCACATGTACAGCTTGCTGATGAATACAAACTGGAAATGTATAAAACAATCAACACACGTCATCCTCTAAACATATCATTTATGCCCGTAATTTCAACTAATAGATATCTCTGAGTGTTTATACCTTTTAGTTATCTTTACCTAGCCGATAAAATGAATCTGGTAATTTTATCGTTTTTTTAACCTACGTGTATCTACCGACTGCATTAGTTAAAAAAAGTGGTAGCACTGGTGTTTGACGGTTACTTCACAACAAACAATTTGCATTTTTTTTATGCTTTCAAGTTTTATTTTTTTCAATAATTAAAGCACAAATTGGAGTTTTCTTTAGAAATGTCTGCAAAAGATAATAAAAGAAGCGCTAATTTCTCGGAGGGAGAAAAAACTACACTGATACAATTAGTGTATCAATATAAAAATGTTTTAGAAAACAAAAAAACCGACGCAGCTACCAACCAGAAAAAAAATGAAGTGTGGGCCAAATTAGCCGAAAAGTTTAATGCTGCAAGTGGAAGATCGCCGAGAGATTTTTCGAATTTGAGATCGAAGTATGATGACTTGAAAAAAAATCTTCGAAAGAAAATGGGAAACAACCAAAGGGAAATGTTCAAGACAGGCGGAGGACCGGCTCCAAAATTAAACTTGTCATCTGATGAGGAGCTGCTTTTATCATTAATAGGACCGTCTACATTTGGTTTAAAAGATCGTGGCGGGGGCGATAAAGAATTTGCTTTAAGTGTAAGAACATATGTATGAAAAACTTAAGTTGTACTTATTTTTAAATTATTAAAATTAGAGTGAAAAAGAAACGTTGTGTAAAGACTGGAAAGAAGAAATGGATGAATCTGTCGAGTTTTTGGAGTCGGAAGTGGAATTTTTGTTAGAGGAAAATCAAAATGATGAACTAAAATTCCGCCCAAGCGATGCTGTTAATATTTTAAAACGTCCCATACAAAAGGCTCTAGCTTCGGATAAAGCCCAGAGTGGTGATGAAAATAATAACACTAAAAAATTCTTTCCTACCCTTGAGAGTTATGAAAAGCCAAAAAACAGAAAACGCAATGAAGAAAAACTCGATGATTTAATAGAGGAATATGAAGATCTTAAAAATGAGCGAAAACTTTTACTGGCAGAACAAACAAAGTATTACAAGGATAAAAATCAGAGAGAACAGCTTCTTTTTGAAATAGAAATCGAAATAAAAAACAAGCAAAAAGAAGAAATAGAACTTAAGTTAAAAATATTGAAGAACTAAACATTCGTATTAAAGACTGAAAGAATACATTTTTTTAATGGTAATAATTATTAATGTTAATTAGCTACATATGTTTACCTTTTTTTTTAATTTAATTACTTATTATCTCTTTATTTTTAAACAAAACTTTTTTTTACAAAAAATGTTTTTGGTTTTGGCATTTTGAATTCGCGGCCACGTTATTTTTAAATAAATAAAAATAGTTTACAATAAACGAAAATAGTTTATTAATGAATTTCTGGTTGTGTTTATTTGGTTATGGTTAAAAACGTAATCCCGTGTCATTCTAGTCGTACTTATTTTGTAAGAGTTTTGTTGTTCTATACTTTCAAATGGAGGAATCGCATCAGAGTTATTACGGCATATGTTATGCAATATCGCAGTTGAAATAATAATATCTTGAGCTGTTGACAAATTAACTCTTAAACCCATTGAAAGAATTGGAAACCGACGCTTCCAAGTCCCAAAACACCTTTCAATAGTATTCCGAGTACGAATCTGAGATTCGTTATACAATTTTTCTGCATTTGTTTTAGGGTTGTCCAGTGGTGTCATTAGATACATTGATGAACTGTATCCAGCGTACCCCCCGTCTCCAAGCATGAGTTGGTCCTTTCTAGATCCGGACTCGAAGATGTACTTTAGTCTGCTATTGTTAAATATTGTACTGTCGTGAGTTGACCCAGGCCATCGAGTGACAACATCTATAAAGAACAAATCTGCATCACACACAGCTTGGACATTCAAAGAAAAATATCCTTTTCTATTACGAAAGATTTCTGCATATTCTCCTCCTATATGTAATGATAAAAAATCTTTATGTGTGGATGACTGAAATTCAAAATTAAATTACCTGGTGACATAATTTTAACATGGGTGCAGTCCAAAGCACCAACGCATCTTGGAAATTTTGCAATTTTATAGAATTGCGATTGTGTATTCAAAATTTCTTTCTCTGTTGATGGATGTTTTATATATAAATCATACAATGAATTTATAGCTGCAGAAACTTTTCGAATAATTTTACTTGCGGTAGTTTGGTGAATGCCTCCAAAATCTGCTACAACTAGTTGAAAACTTCCAGAAGCGTAAAATCTTAGGGCAATTAACAATGGAAGGCTTGGTGAAACATTAGTTTTCCTAAAGAAGAAATAAATAAATTGCAATAATCATTTTAAATTAGGTTATGCTTCCTAAAACTTACTTTGCTACTCTATGTGATAGTTTTGATCCAATTTTTTCTAATATCATTGTTGCACTTTTCTTGGAAAGGCGAAATCTTCGTATAAATTCCAAGTCATTCCAAATTTGAAAGTGGTCGATTCTTTCTCTGAATTTGTGTGTTCTTCTTTGGGCATTTCCTCTAATCATATTCCTTAAGGTTCTTAGTTCTTGAAGTTCCGAAATCATATTTTGTTATTTTAATTTTATTTTATCTTTTTATGAAACTAACACTATTTGACAAAAAAATGTTACCTGACAATTAACTAGCTGAAATGGTCGGGGTAAAATAAACCACGGTTTATCTGGTCGGTAACGCTACCGACGAGTTAAAATTGCGAAATTTTAAATACGCGGTTGATAACTTGACAGTGATAGATATCTATTTGTTGAAATTACGGGCATTAGAAGTTGGGATATATATTACTATCCTTCCCTTCCAGTGAAAATGAAAGACCACGCTTTTTGCTTATAGCTTTTCGCGATAGTGACAACAAATTTATACACTGCGATTTAACTGACGTAAAAGTTCATCTCAACTCAGATACGTATCCTTATGATGATTTAAATCTTAAGTTTGAACGAAATAGGTTCGCACTACTATATGATATGTATTCAAAATTTCAATATAACTATTATTTACGCGATCCCCAACCATTACTAAAACGAGACAAGTTTAAATCAACTGCACCAATCATAATCCTAGATGTATCTCATCAAAATGAAGCACTTAAAAGTGGCCCTATCGATGTGCGAATTGAATTAAAAACACTAAAGAATATACCATCTAATACATCTGCATATTGTTTAATTATACATGATAGAATGTTTGAATATATACCTCTTACAAACGAAATACGAAAAATATTGTAAATATATATGTATATATATATATATATATATATATATATATATATATGTATATATATATATATATATATATATATATATATATACATATATATATATATATATATATATATATATATATATATATTTATGTTAAATTTAAATATTAAAAAATAAATAAAATAACAAAACAAAAGAACTGTGTGTTTTTAATTTTGTAAATATTTTTTAAGGTATGTATAAAAAGGTAAACTATTATCTCCTTTCTAGCATTGCAGCTTTAGTTCTAATTGTGTACACATCTATCACATAAAACAAAAACATAACAACAATGAAATTTATTTTATTATGTTTTTTTGTTGTGTTAAGAATACTGACTGGTATGTCCATGTCATTACCAATATCCAACATCAGTACTCCAAAAATTGAATCAAATTCAAAAAGCATTGAATTGAATTTTACCCTTCCCAATAGTGAGATTCTCAAAATAAACATATCATTTGTGATGTTAAAGGAAAGTGAACCACTGGAAATAAGAGATGATGATGAATATCAATCAGATGACAATGCAAAAATATTAACGACAACAAGTATACCTGATACAGCAATCACTAGGCTTGTATGATCCAGAATTTAGCTGCCTTTGGGCTAAATTCAAGATCAGGGCACATAGTTTGCATTTCGGATTCCTTTATAGAAGTCCAAACGCGGGAAGGGAACAAACTTTATCGGGCTTCGATTCCCTTTCCGATTCTATAGCAAAAATCCTCGAAAGTTGTCCGGACAGTGAAATTGTTATTGCTGGTGATTTCAATGTCCACAACTCATCGTGGCTTCGCCATTCGAGCCACACAACTTCAGAGGGCCAATATGTTGAGTTATTCGCCGCGCATAATCACCTAGCGCAACTAGTGAATGAACCAACACATATACCGTGTGTTGAAGGGCACCAACTAAATACGCTTGATTTGTTCCTAACTTCACACCCTCAAAAGTATGAAGTGCACCTCTCGGTAATTCGGATCATTGTATCATCTCCGCTTCTTTTTCGTTCTCGGCACTTCGAAACGTTTCACCCACAGCCACGAAACGTTTAAAATACGTATACGAAAAAGCTCGTTGGGCAGAGCTCAACGAATTCTATCGTACTTTCAATTGGAAACTATGTTTCTTAGATAAAAATATCGATTTAATGGCGGAAATGGTTGGAAATATAATTTTGCTGGGAATGAAATACTTCATCCCATCCAAAAAAAATTCGGTTAAGCCGAGACAAAAATCTTGGTTTAACCAATCTTGCAAAGAGGCAATCAGATCCAGAGAGGAAGCATTCAGTACTTGGCGGAATAACAAAAACGCAAATACTGATGCGCTACGCAAACAAGCGAGGTCTTCGTGTGCCAGAGTGCTAAGGCGTGAAAAAGCTTTATACGAGCAGCGCCTTCGTGCTAAAGTTCTTACCGCCACGAGAGGTAGTAAAAGCTTCTGGTCATTCGTGAAAAGAGTAAAGGATAAAGCTAGTTCATCAATTCCAACTCTTTTAAGGGATGACCAAATATTCACTGAACCTGTTGATAAAGCTAACCTTTTGGCTGAGATGTTTGCAGGTAATTCTTGCTTGCCAGGTAGCAATCAGCAATTGCCCGTGGTGGAAAGAGTATCAGTTACTATGCCAAGAATATTCTTTCGACCACGTGCAGTTAAAAAGGTTTTAGCGAATCTCAACATAAACAAGTCTCCTGGGCCGGATGGCATTCCAGCACTGGTCTTGAAGCGGTGTTTTTATTGACGCTAGCGCGTCCATTGGCTAAGCTATTTAGTGCATCGTATCATGCCGGTAAATTTCCGATGTGTTGGAAGTTAGCCAATGTAACGCCGATCCCTAAGAAGGGAGAGGCGCAATACCCCGAAAATTACCGCCCAATTGCAGTCTGTTCGGCAATTTCCAAGGTCATGGAAAGTATGACCAACTTCCACCTGGTAAGGTATCTGGAGACCAACACCTTACTTAACGACCGGCAGTATGGTTTTCGCAGAGCTCGCTCTACAGGAGACCTGCTCGCTCTGTTAACAGAAAAATGGTGCAATTCGATTCACCATTTCGGCGAGAGTAAGGTGGTGGCTCTAGATATCTCAAAAGCATTTGATAGAGTGTGGCATGATGCACTTCTGTCAAAACTGACTGCTTTTGGTGTCGGTGATGATTTCTCTCGCTTCATAGCGAGCTTCCTCAGAGACCGCACTATACGAGTTGTTATAGACGGGGTCTCATCAAACGAGTTCAAGGTAAATTCAGGGGTGCCGCAAGGCTCTGTTCTATCTCCTACTCTCTTCCTCATCTTTATAAATGACCTTCTATGTCAAACTTCAAACCCTATCTACTCTTTCGCGGGTAATAGCAGCATTATCCATTCTTCCTCTTTCACCAGGCGGCCAAGCCTGGAGGAGATTGACGCCAGGAGACAAAGGATGAACGAGTCACTCACAAGTGATCTCGTGTCAATCTCCGAATGGGGCCTCGTGAACAGGGTTAACTTTAACCCTCATAAGACGCAGTGCTGCGTGCTTACGCATAGGCGGCTGGTCGAAGGTTCTGCGCCATCCGTGTTTATGGATGGTATAGGTATTGGGGAATCAGAAGCTCTTGATGTTCTTGGTATGAAAATACAGTGTGACGTTCGATGGACAGATCACATTTTTCATATTTCAAAACAAGCTTTCAAGTGTCTCGGCTTTTTAAGACGGTGTAAGACATACTTCACCCCAACTGATCTCCTCAATATATATACCACCTACATCCGACCAAAGATGGAATACAACTCTCATGTATGGGCCGGTGCTTCAAAGTCTGTTTTGAAGTTGCTCGACCGCGTACAAGAGAGAGCGAAGAAGCTCATCGGTGACAGTAGGGTAGCCAACTCTATTGACTCACTGGAGCATCGACGCAACGTGGGGTGTGTTTCACTGTTCTACCGATACTACAACGGAATGTGTTCTGGTGAAATAAGGGAGCTTGTGCCGAATAACCGTTTATTTCTGCGAGCTACCCGCTCTTCACATAGGGCACATCCTTTTGTGGTTGAGTTGTCAGTGAATCGCACCACGCATTACAGAGAGAATTCGTTCTTTGACCGAACGGTTCGTATGTGGAACAAACTTCCAGCAGAGGTCTTTCCTGTCAGTTTTAACTTGGGGAGGTTCAAATCGAACGTCCACAAACACTACTCCCTCTATCCTCCTTCCCATAACCAACTTTCCTAGTTCTGGAACAATGCATCGCATATGTAGGGGTCATCCCCTGAGTGCTGGTTCAAGAAAAAAAAAAAAAAAAAAAAAAAAAGATTTAAGTGATTATGATTTCACAATCGTGTAAAGAAAAGGAAACATGAATACAAACACCGATGCACTTTCTAGGATAGAACTAGACTCAGCCACACTCAAACAAATGATACCGCATGAGAACGACGAAAAAGAAAAAAAGTATTAGTAACAACGAGGAAGAATAAAAATAAAAACAAGTAAAAGTGCTATATTCGGCTGTGCCGAATCTTAAATACCCTTCACAGATGTAATCCTTCTTCTTTCTTTGTTGCCAAAACAGAAAGGAGGTTTAATTAAAAAATCAGAATGATGTTATCCGTTACTTTTATATTTAAGAACACGTTTAAATTTTTCGGCTAAGAAGCTAAATGTTTGGCTTTTCTAATTTCTAATATGTTCCTCTATACATCTTTCAAAAATATTAAATATGTTTAATTTAAAAACAAAGAGTAAAACTCCGTTTCATGTACCCCAAAGAGTTCTAATTGTCCAATCGTAGAATCGCCTTTTAGATTTTTTTGTTTTTTAATACCAATTTAACTTTTCCCGAAGTATAAAAAAAAAGATTTCATCCACAAAAAACCAAAATTAGGAACTTATATGGCTAATTTTATGTACTAAAAAATTTCGATTATCCAACCCTGGAACCGAACTTTCAGTTTTTAAAATTTTTAATACCAATTTAATTCTTAGCGAAGTATAAAATATGTTTCCCAAGCCCCCAGAAGAGCTAGAGACTTCATTCTTGGACCGTTGGATTGGAAAGTGGTATTGAAATTCAGAAAGATCCGAAGTACGGTTTCAGATCTGGGAAGCTTACACCTATTTCTCGACGCAAAATTTATACCAAAAATCAACTATTTTTTTTTTGTTTTGGGAAGGTCAATGGTCTATTTAAAACAAAACAAAAAATTAATTTTTTTTTCCAGGGATGAGAAATTAAAATTTTTTTTTCGGCCCATTCCGTATTTTGTAGTACATGTAGTAACTAAAATTGTTAAAAATTTTAGGTTTTTCTTTAACAAAACCTCTTTATACATCATGAAGATTTGCATTGGCCAAGAAAAATTTTTTTTAAATTTAAATTTAGCTTTAAGTTTTTTTATACGTGAAAGTAATCAAAAAGGCAACTGATGTTGGTGTTTTTTTTTGCTAACTAAAACTGTCTTAGAATTTAGGAAGAACAAAATTGGTATCAGCAATAAAAAAAATCGAAACTTTGAATCCAGGGTTATACAAGTGCAATATTTTATGGTACATGAAAGTGACCAAAATGGTAAAAAATTTTAAATTTTTCTTAAATAAAACTACTTTATACCTCAAGAAGCGTTGCACTGATTAAAAAAAACAAAAAATTTAAAATTTCGTTTCCAGGGTTAATGATATGAAAGTTATTTTTGGTACATGTTATAACCAAAATGTTTGCAAAATTTGAGTTTTCCTTAAACAAAACTACTTTATACCTCATGAAGATTTGCATTGATAAAAAATACTTAAAAAAAATTCTAATTTCGCTTCCACGGTTTTTTTTTATACATAGAAGTAACCAAAAAGACAATTGGCGTTGTTTTTTCCTAACTAAAACTATTTTATTTTTTAGGAAGAACAATATTGGTATCAAAAGTTTCAACAAAAAAAATCAAAATTTCGAATCCAGTGTTGGACAAGTTGTAATGAAAGTTATTTAAATGTTGTATCAATGAAATAGTGAATATAATAGATCATGTAATAGGTTGTTCGCCCCATGTTGGGATGCTATTTAAAGATGTACTGAAAATAGGTTTGCCTTCGAGAATATCTCCCCTACAAGAAATGAATGACTGAAACTAATACACACAACATTTTTTCACTAACACATATGAAGCAAATTTATATGAAATTTTTGGTAACGATGCTGCCATTGTTTCGTTTTCGCAGAGAAATTTGAAGGATGGGTTTTGTAAAGCTTATTGCTTATTTGATATTAATCATATATTTACATATTCATTTAATTATCATTTGAATAAAAGTTTTATGAAAATTTATTGATTATACTTCAATATATTTTCGTCACTTGCTTATTTATTGTCGCAATAATATAATTTGTATACAATTGAATTTACGATATTTGGGAGATTTTTTGGGAAAAAAGTGTATAGCAAAAGATTTTGGTAGTGGCAATGTAGACGAATTTCGCATTCGTAGTCCTTTTGTAACACATATGTTAAAGTGGAACACATACAGATGCCAATTTAGTTAGCATTGCTTTTTTTGAGTGCTTGTTCTTTTAAGTTTAATATAATATATCGGTCGGTCTTTTTAAAAAAATCTTTGCAGATAAAACAACATAATAAGTGAAAAAATGAATAAAAGAAATTTCCAAAATTTAATTTCAAAAGAAAAAAAGGCATATGAGTCCAGTGTAAAAAAATTTAAGGAATTGCTGAACTCAAATGAGTAGTATGTTTGTGTATGTTTGGGGTCACTTTTTCCATACAAAATGTGGCTCCATGCGTACGCTACAGTCGGCATAGTTGTTTTGAGTGATGGGTTTGTAACATGTAGGGTGTAAATGTGTGTTGTGTGTGTGTGTTTGTTGATGGTCGACTATTGCGTATGGTAGGGTGTTTTTGAAATGGTGACCGCAAATGGTGACCGCAAAAATAACAAATCGCAGAAGGGGAAAAAGGTGTGTGTGTGTGTGTGAAATTTATAAATATCCAAAATCATGTTAAAAAACAAAAACAAATTAAATTATGTGAACTTGATAACCGCAATAAGTTTTGAACTAATTGTAGTATGTATCATCATGTATGCGTAATCATGTTTTTAAAAATATAATCTAAATTAAAACTTGTCCTTGAGTGAATAAAAAAACCAAATAGAGTTTGCTGATACATATGATATTTTAATTATTTATTTAGTTGTATAAAAATAAATTACTTATTCTAAGAAATGGAAAAGTAAATAATATTTTATATATTGAAAGGACAATTTTTACATTTAATTATATTATAAAAGTTGATAATATTTCTTGCTTCATCTTCGGCCTGGTTGTTGTATAGTTTATGATAGTGACATTGGCACGTGTCGGGTCCACATGTAGTGTTTTCGTTTGACCAAATACAATCCTCAAAATGTTCACCATGTTTATTTTTTATGGTTTTTAAGTTGTGTGCATACGCCAGTTGTGAATGTATATTGATAAGTTTAGTTTTATCTTCATTAGAAATTATATGAGAGCATGATTTTAAAAAATCTAATATTTCTTTGAGCATCTTGGTTGTGTGTGTGTGTGTGTGTGTGAATTAATTAATACTCATGTGAAGTGTTTGTGTGTAATCTTTTATATTGATGGTTCTTATATTTATAAGATTGGAGTAACGTTCTGTGAGATATTGCGTTTCAAAATTATGTTTATGATTTCTTTCGTCGGGGAAGATATCTCTATCGTCGTCAGGATTATATTGAAAACAGTAAATGTTTAATGTATGATATTTATAGTTACTGTAATAACCACAGCGAACTCTGATCTCATAGTAGTCATATTTTAGATTGAAATGTCGATAGAAAACTTTAGAGCTTTCAATGATACCGCCAATGTTAGTTTCTTTTTGAATTAATTCTTTTCTAAATGCTTCAATTAGATCATCTATAGTGAAATGTTTTTCATTATCACTGCTTCGTGACTGTCGCATGTAAGGGTCAGCTGTTGTTGTGGAATTGATTTCTGATGTAGAAGGATCTAGTTGAACTGATAAATGTATTTCTACATGCAATGTTTGATTTGGGAGCTTAAATTTGAAATTAAGATATCTGTTTGTTTCACCATCTAATGAAATAGTACTATTATGAATTTGATGTTGCTGTTGTTGTTGCTGTTGTTGATATTGTGAATAATACTGACTATTGCACCGTGCAGCAGCATCAAATTGTAAGATTAGAATGACTAGGATTATTTTTAAAAGCTTTCCCACCACCATAGTGGTTTGTCTTTTAAGTTCGATTAGTTACTAACGGTTAAACTATTATTCAATAGTCATTTTATATGTTTGTGTATAATTTTTAAGGTTAGTAATTTTGATGTGTTGCAATTTGCGTGATAAGTCTTCTACTCGAATTTTCTCAATTTCACCATTACTAAGAATACGTTCTTGTTCAATTTCACGATATTCTAAACAGCTAATTTTTAAATATTGTGTTTCAAATTTACTGTTATAGGTACAACGAATAGGTATTTCAACATTTTCATATTGGAGATTAAAATGTCGATAAAATGCTTGTTTAGCATCTAGAATTCCACCTATATACATTTCTTTATCAATGAGTTCTTTGCGAAACGCTTCTATTGCATCATCTACTGTAATTATTTTTTGCGGTTCATCTGTTGTTGTTGTGACTGGTGAATCAGTTGTTGTTACTAAAGTTGATTTTGTCAAATTTAAGTTTCCTGCTGTATCAGGTATACTTGTTGTCGTTAATATTTTTGCATTGTCATCTGATTGATATTCATCATCATCTCTTATTTCCAGTGGTTCACTTTCCTTTAACATCACAAATGATATGTTTATTTTGAGAATCTCACCATTGGGAAGGGTAAAATTCAATTCAATGCTTTTTGAATTTGATTCAATTTTTGGAGTACTGATGTTGGATATTGGTAATGACATGGACATACCAGTCAGTATTCTTAACACAACAAAAAAACATAATAAAATAAATTTCATTGTTGTTATGTTTTTGTTTTATGTGATAGATGTGTACACAATTAGAACTAAAGCTGCAATGCTAGAAAGGAGATAATAGTTTACCTTTTTATACATACCTTAAAAAATATTTACAAAATTAAAAACACACAGTTCTTTTGTTTTGTTATTTTATTTATTTTTTAATATTTAAATTTAACATAAATATATATATATATATATATATATATATATATATATATATATATATGTATATATATATATATATATATATATATATATATATATATATATTTATGTTAAATTTAAATATTAAAAAATAAATAAAATAACAAAACAAAAGAACTGTGTGTTTTTAATTTTGTAAATATTTTTTAAGGTATGTATAAAAAGGTAAACTATTATCTCCTTTGTAGCATTGCAGCTTTAGTTCTAATTGTGTACACATCTATCACATAAAACAAAAACATAACAACAATGAAATTTATTTTATTATGTTTTTTTGTTGTGTTAAGAATACTGACTGGTATGTCCATGTCATTACCAATATCCAACATCAGTACTCCAAAAATTGAATCAAATTCAAAAAGCATTGAATTGAATTTTACCCTTCCCAATAGTGAGATTCTCAAAATAAACATATCATTTAAGATGTTAAAGGAAAGTGAACCACTGGAAATAAGAGATGATGATGAATATCAATCAGATGACAATGCAAAAATATTAACGACAACAAGTATACCTGATACAGCAGGAAACTTAAATTTGACAAAATCAACTTTAGTAACAACAACTGATTCACCAGTCACAACAACAACAGATGAACCGCAAAAAATAATTACAGTAGATGATGCAATAGAAGCGTTTCGCAAAGAACTCATTGATAAAGAAATGTATATAGGTGGAATTCTAGATGCTAAACAAGCATTTTATCGACATTTTAATCTCCAATATGAAAATGTTGAAATACCTATTCGTTGTACCTATAACAGTAAATTTGAAACACAATATTTAAAAATTAGCTGTTTTGAATATCGTGAAATTGAACAAGAACGTATTCTTAGTAATGGTGAAATTGAGAAAATTCGAGTAGAAGACTTATCACGCAAATTGCAACACATCAAAATTACTAACCTTAAAAATTATACACAAACATATAAAATGACTATTGAATAATAGTTTAACCGTTAGTAACTAATCGAACTTAAAAGATAAACCACTATGGTGGTGGGAAAGCTTTTAAAAATAATCCTAGTCATTCTAATCTTACAATTTGATGCTGCTGCACGGTGCAATAGTCAGTATTATTCACAATATCAACAACAGCAACAACAACAGCAACATCAAATTCATAATAGTACTATTTCATTAGATGGTGAAACAAACAGATATCTTAATTTCAAATTTAAGCTCCCAAATCAAACATTGCATGTAGAAATACATTTATCAGTTCAACTAGATCCTTCTACATCAGAAATCAATTCCACAACAACAGCTGACCCTTACATGCGACAGTCACGAAGCAGTGATAATGAAAAACATTTCACTATAGATGATCTAATTGAAGCATTTAGAAAAGAATTAATTCAAAAAGAAACTAACATTGGCGGTATCATTGAAAGCTCTAAAGTTTTCTATCGACATTTCAATCTAAAATATGACTACTATGAGATCAGAGTTCGCTGTGGTTATTACAGTAACTATAAATATCATACATTAAACATTTACTGTTTTCAATATAATCCTGACGACGATAGAGATATCTTCCCCGACGAAAGAAATCATAAACATAATTTTGAAACGCAATATCTCACAGAACGTTACTCCAATCTTATAAATATAAGAACCATCAATATAAAAGATTACACACAAACACTTCACATGAGTATTAATTAATTCACACACACACACACACACACAACCAAGATGCTCAAAGAAATATTAGATTTTTTAAAATCATGCTCTCATATAATTTCTAATGAAGATAAAACTGAACTTATCAATATACATTCACAACTGGCGTATGCACACAACTTAAAAACCATAAAAAATAAACATGGTGAACATTTTGAGGATTGTATTTGGTCAAACGAAAACACTACATGTGGACCCGACACGTGCCAATGTCACTATCATAAACTATACAACAACCAGGCCGAAGATGAAGCAAGAAATATTATCAACTTTTATAATATAATTAAATGTAAAAATTGTCCTTTCAATATATAAAATATTATTTACTTTTCCATTTCTTAGAATAAGTAATTTATTTTTATACAACTAAATAAATAATTAAAATATCATATGTATCAGCAAACTCTATTTGGTTTTTTTATTCACTCAAGGACAAGTTTTAATTTAGATTATATTTTTAAAAACATGATTACGCATACATGATGATACATACTACAATTAGTTCAAAACTTATTGCGGTTATCAAGTTCACATAATTTAATTTGTTTTTGTTTTTTAACATGATTTTGGATATTTATAAATTTCACACACACACACACACCTTTTTCCCCTTCTGCGATTTGTTATTTTTGCGGTCACCATTTGCGGTCACCATTTCAAAAACACCCTACCATACGCAATAGTCGACCATCAACAAACACACACACACAACACACATTTACACCCTACATGTTACAAACCCATCACTCAAAACAACTATGCCGACTGTAGCGTACGCATGGAGCCACATTTTGTATGGAAAAAGTGACCCCAAACATACACAAACATACTACTCATTTGAGTTCAGCAATTCCTTAAATTTTTTTACACTGGACTCATATGCCTTTTTTTCTTTTGAAATTAAATTTTGGAAATTTCTTTTATTCATTTTTTCACTTATTATGTTGTTTTATCTGCAAAGATTTTTTTAAAAAGACCGACCGATATATTATATTAAACTTAAAAGAACAAGCACTCAAAAAAAGCAATGCTAACTAAATTGGCATCTGTATGTGTTCCACTTTAACATATGTGTTACAAAAGGACTACGAATGCGAAATTCGTCTACATTGCCACTACCAAAATCTTTTGCTATACACTTTTTTCCCAAAAAATCTCCCAAATATCGTAAATTCAATTGTATACAAATTATATTATTGCGACAATAAATAAGCAAGTGACGAAAATATATTGAAGTATAATCAATAAATTTTCATAAAACTTTTATTCAAATGATAATTAAATGAATATGTAAATATATGATTAATATCAAATAAGCAATAAGCTTTACAAAACCCATCCTTCAAATTTCTCTGCGAAAACGAAACAATGGCAGCATCGTTACCAAAAATTTCATATAAATTTGCTTCATATGTGTTAGTGAAAAAATGTTGTGTGTATTAGTTTCAGTCATTCATTTCTTGTAGGGGAGATATTCTCGAAGGCAAACCTATTTTCAGTACATCTTTAAATAGCATCCCAACATGGGGCGAACAACCTATTACATGATCTATTATATTCACTATTTCATTGATACAACATTTAAATAACTTTCATTACAACTTGTCCAACACTGGATTCGAAATTTTGATTTTTTTTTGTTGAAACTTTTGATACCAATATTGTTCTTCCTAAAAAATAAAATAGTTTTAGTTAGGAAAAAACAACGCCAATTGTCTTTTTGGTTACTTCTATGTATAAAAAAAAACCGTGGAAGCGAAATTAGAATTTTTTTTAAGTATTTTTTATCAATGCAAATCTTCATGAGGTATAAAGTAGTTTTGTTTAAGGAAAACTCAAATTTTGCAAACATTTTGGTTATAACATGTACCAAAAATAACTTTCATATCATTAACCCTGGAAACGAAATTTTAAATTTTTTGTTTTTTTTAATCAGTGCAACGCTTCTTGAGGTATAAAGTAGTTTTATTTAAGAAAAATTTAAAATTTTTTACCATTTTGGTCACTTTCATGTACCATAAAATATTGCACTTGTATAACCCTGGATTCAAAGTTTCGATTTTTTTTATTGCTGATACCAATTTTGTTCTTCCTAAATTCTAAGACAGTTTTAGTTAGCAAAAAAAAACACCAACATCAGTTGCCTTTTTGATTACTTTCACGTATAAAAAAACTTAAAGCTAAATTTAAATTTAAAAAAAATTTTTCTTGGCCAATGCAAATCTTCATGATGTATAAAGAGGTTTTGTTAAAGAAAAACCTAAAATTTTTAACAATTTTAGTTACTACATGTACTACAAAATACGGAATGGGCCGAAAAAAAAATTTTAATTTCTCATCCCTGGAAAAAAAAATTAATTTTAAATAGACCATTGACCTTCCCAAAACAAAAAAAAATAGTTGATTTTTGGTATAAATTTTGCGTCGAGAAATAGGTGTAAGCTTCCCAGATCTGAAACCGTACTTCGGATCTTTCTGAATTTCAATACCACTTTCCAATCCAACGGTCCAAGAATGAAGTCTCTAGCTCTTCTGGGGGCTTGGGAAACATATTTTATACTTCGCTAAGAATTAAATTGGTATTAAAAATTTTAAAAACTGAAAGTTCGGTTCCAGGGTTGGATAATCGAAATTTTTTAGTACATAAAATTAGCCATATAAGTTCCTAATTTTGGTTTTTTGTGGATGAAATCTTTTTTTTTTATACTTCGGGAAAAGTTAAATTGGTATTAAAAAACAAAAAAATCTAAAAGGCGATTCTACGATTGGACAATTAGAACTCTTTGGGGTACATGAAACGGAGTTTTACTCTTTGTTTTTAAATTAAACATATTTAATATTTTTGAAAGATGTATAGAGGAACATATTAGAAATTAGAAAAGTCAAACATTTAGCTTCTTAGCCGAAAAATTTAAACGTGTTCTTAAATATAAAAGTAACGGATAACATCATTCTGATTTTTTAATTAAACCTCCTTTCTGTTTTGGCAACAAAGAAAGAAGAAGGATTACATCTGTGAAGGGTATTTAAGATTCGGCACAGCCGAATATAGCACTTTTACTTGTTTTTATTTTTATTCTTCCTCGTTGTTACTAATACTTTTTTTCTTTTTCGTCGTTCTCCTGCGGTATCATTTGTTTGAGTGTGGCTGAGTCTAGTTCTATCCTAGAAAGTGCAGCGGTGTTTGTATTCATGTTTCCTTTTCTTTACACGATTGTGAAATCATAATCACTTAAATCTAGTCTTTTTTTTTTTTTTTTTTCTGGAACCAGCACTCAGGGGATGACCCCTACATATGCGATGCATTGTTCCAGAACTAGGAAAGTTGGTTATGGGAAGGAGGATAGAGGGAGTAGTGTTTGTGGACGTTCGATTTGAACCTCCCCAAGTTAAAACTGACAGGAAAGACCTCTGCTGGAAGTTTGTTCCACATACGAACCGTTCGGTCAAAGAACGAATTCTCTCTGTAATGCGTGGTGCGATTCACTGACAACTCAACCACAAAAGGATGTGCCCTATGTGAAGAGCGGGTAGCTCGCAGAAATAAACGGTTATTCGGCACAAGCTCCCTTATTTCACCAGAACACATTCCGTTGTAGTATCGGTAGAACAGTGAAACACACCCCACGTTGCGTCGATGCTCCAGTGAGTCAATAGAGTTGGCTACCCTACTGTCACCGATGAGCTTCTTCGCTCTCTCTTGTACGCGGTCGAGCAACTTCAAAACAGACTTTGAAGCACCGGCCCATACATGAGAGTTGTATTCCATCTTTGGTCGGATGTAGGTGGTATATATATTGAGGAGATCAGTTGGGGTGAAGTATGTCTTACACCGTCTTAAAAAGCCGAGACACTTGAAAGCTTCTTTTGAAATATGAAAAATGTGATCTGTCCATCGAACGTCACACTGTATTTTCATACCAAGAACATCAAGAGCTTCTGATTCCCCAATACCTATACCATCCATAAACACGGATGGCGCAGAACCTTCGACCAGCCGCCTATGCGTAAGCACGCAGCACTGCGTCTTATGAGGGTTAAAGTTAACCGTGTTCGCGAGGCCCCATTCGGAGATTGACACGAGATCACTTGTGAGTGACTCGTTCATCCTTTGTCTCCTGGCGTCAATCTCCTCCAGGCTTGGCCGGCTGGTGAAAGAGAAAGAATGGATAATGCTGCTATCATCCGCGAAAGAGTAGATAGGGTTTGAAGTTTGACATAGAAGGTCATTTATAAAGATGAGAAAGAGAGTAGGAGATAGAACAGAGCCTTGCGGCACCCCTGAATTTACCTTGAACTCGTTTGATGAGACCCCGTCTATAACAACTCGTATAGTGCGGTCTCTGAGGAAGCTCGCTATGAAGCGAGAGAAATCATCACCGACACCAAAAGCAGTCAGTTTTGACAGAAGTGCATCATGCCACACTCTATCAAATGCTTTTGAGATATCTAGAGCCACCACCTTACTCTCGCCGAAATGGTGAATCGAATTGCACCATTTTTCTGTTAACAGAGCGAGTAGGTCTCCTGTAGAGCGAGCTCTGCGAAAACCATACTGCCGGTCGTTAAGTAAGGTGTTGGTCTCCAGATACCTTACCAGGTGGAAGTTGGTCATACTTTCCATGACCTTGGAAATTGCCGAACAGACTGCAATTGGGCGGTAATTTTCGGGGTATTGCGCCTCTCCCTTCTTAGGGATCGGCGTTACATTGGCTAACTTCCAACACATCGGAAATTTACCGGCATGATACGATGCACTAAATAGCTTAGCCAATGGACGCGCTAGCGTCAATAAAAACACTGCTTCAAGACCAGTGCTGGAATGCCATCCGGCCCAGGAGACTTGTTTATGTTGAGATTCGCTAAAACCTTTTTAACTGCACGTGGTCGAAAGAATATTCTTGGCATAGTAACTGATACTCTTTCCACCACGGGCAATTGCTGATTGCTACCTGGCAAGCAAGAATTACCTGCAAACATCTCAGCCAAAAGGTTAGCTTTATCAACAGGTTCAGTGAATATTTGGTCATCCCTTAAAAGAGTTGGAATTGATGAACTAGCTTTATCCTTTACTCTTTTCACGAATGACCAGAAGCTTTTACTACCTCTCGTGGCGGTAAGAACTTTAGCACGAAGGCGCTGCTCGTATAAAGCTTTTTCACGCCTTAGCACTCTGGCACACGAAGACCTCGCTTGTTTGCGTAGCGCATCAGTATTTGCGTTTTTGTTATTCCGCCAAGTACTGAATGCTTCCTCTCTGGATCTGATTGCCTCTTTGCAAGATTGGTTAAACCAAGATTTTTGTCTCGGCTTAACCGAAATTTTTTTGGATGGGATGAAGTATTTCATTCCCAGCAAAATTATATTTCCAACCATTTCCGCCATTAAATCGATATTTTTATCTAAGAAACATAGTTTCCAATTGAAAGTACGATAGAATTCGTTGAGCTCTGCCCAACGAGCTTTTTCGTATACGTATTTTAAACGTTTCGTGGCTGTGGGTGAAACGTTTCGAAGTGCCGAGAACGAAAAAGAAGCGGAGATGATACAATGATCCGAATTACCGAGAGGTGCACTTCATACTTTTGAGGGTGTGAAGTTAGGAACAAATCAAGCGTATTTAGTTGGTGCCCTTCAACACACGGTATATGTGTTGGTTCATTCACTAGTTGCGCTAGGTGATTATGCGCGGCGAATAACTCAACATATTGGCCCTCTGAAGTTGTGTGGCTCGAATGGCGAAGCCACGATGAGTTGTGGACATTGAAATCACCAGCAATAACAATTTCACTGTCCGGACAACTTTCGAGGATTTTTGCTATAGAATCGGAAAGGGAATCGAAGCCCGATAAAGTTTGTTCCCTTCCCGCGTTTGGACTTCTATAAAGGAATCCGAAATGCAAACTATGTGCCCTGATCTTGAATTTAGCCCAAAGGCAGGTAAATTCTGGATCATACAAGCCTAGTGATTGCTGGCTTTGGTACACAACATCATTGCGTATATATAATGCAAGACCGCGATGGAAGTTAAAAAGGGACAGAAGTTGATACCCAGGCACATAAAAATCCTGTGGGTCAGCATCCTCAGATACCTGGGTTTCACTTAAGGCTAAAACATCCGGCCGATAGAGACAAACGTGAGCATAAACTGAGAAGAAGTTCGCTCTCAAGCCTCGTATGTTGCAGAAGTCAATTCTGAATCTACCTGTCATGAAATAAGTCAAGGGAAATCCAAATAGTCGTCTATTTTGTTAATATTGATTCCAACGATGGTGATTACTGCTTTTCAGTGGCTACCAGGTGGTCAGTGCTATACCTTCACCACCAGGCAGCCAAACAGCAACCTCCAAGCCGGAATCAACAATACAAAATTATTATTGTTAGATAGGGGAGGGGGAGAGGCACAATCGCAGAAGTGGACATGAAAGCCCTGAACTGGTCACTTTGTTCCACGCTGCCATCACTGTCACAGATGACCGTCACTGATTAACACAAAAAAAAAATAAAAATAAAAAACTGCCGTTTATTTTCTTTCAATTGTGTTTTTGTTGTTTTATTTGTTATTAAATTGTATCGATTCTTTTTTTGTTTTCTTGTTTTAAATTTTAATTCTATTTTTTTTTTTTTTTTTTTGATTTGGTATTGATGGTTTGTATGTTGTTTTCTTTATAAAAATTGTTTTATTTTATTAATGTGCATGAAGTTTTTTGTTGATAATGTTTTATGTTGATATTGTTTTTTTTTTGTTTCAATTAAACACAAATAATTTGGTAACTATAAATAACAAAACAGTAGACGTGAGGACTACAAAAAGAAAACGCGTGCGGACGGGACGAAGCACAAACACTCTTATTTTATTTTGTATATCTGATTGTTGTTGTCGTGTGGCTGCTAGGGTCAATTCTCTATATAACACGGCTATTTCTCAGCGTTTGAATAATATTTATTTATTGGTCCCTATCGGGCAAAAGTATGTTTTTAGATTTTTGCTGTTCCGCAGTGGCAGAACTATGCACTTTTTTGTTGTTCTTCCCATTGGTGCGAATTGCAGGATCGCCATGTAAAAGTCTTATATGTATGTGTTAAAAAGTTCCCTATAGCCCTTGTATTTATTTTAGACAGCTGAAAGGGTTCCAGCTAAAACTTAAGCGTTCAAAAGAACTGCCCAAGAGTAGAGATTAAAACAAATTACAAAGGCAAACCAGTGCCGAATTCAGTTACCTGTAATAATTGGATTTTATTTACAATTTGTTCCAGCTTATATACTAAAATTTCTTAGGTCATTGAGTGGTTTCAAAATCACTCAATATATTACAAATACATGTTTGAACTAAAATAGAAATTAAAATTACAAGTGTCAAATTTTACAGTATAAATTTACGTAGAAATTAAACTGCCAATAATAATGCAAGCAAACAATATTCATTTGCCCCACTTCAACATGTGCAACCCAATCGTTTATTGTTTGTTGGTTGCACTACTTGTTTGAAGTTTGTATGTACACATTGTGCATATTGTATGGCGACATGGGTCATTATAAAAAAAATAACGGGGATGAGTACACTTACGCCACTACCCGCAAATTTTTCCGGGAAAGCCCTCTATAATGCAGAAAAAGTCTTATATCTGAAATAATTTTGAAATTCAAATAATATCGATTTTAAAAAAATTCTTTCAAAACATTGGCTTGAGAGGATTAGTTGTCATAATTTGGTCATTATCAAAAACCGGGGTGAGTGCACATATGCCACCAACCGCAAATTGTGGCCGAGGAAGCTCTCTATATTGAAGAAAATGTCTTACATCTGAAATAATTTTGGAATCCAAATAATATCAATTTAAAAAAATTTATTTTAAAACATTGGCTTGCGAGTATTAGAGTTCATGATTTGGTCATTATCAAAAAACGGGAATAAGTACACATATGCCACTGCCCGAAAATTGTGGCCGAGAAAGCCCTCTATATTGCAGAAAATGTGTTATATCTGAAATAATTTTGTATAAATGAAATTTATTTGTTGGTGGTTAAGCAATGTCTATATGCATTTCATTGGTGCTTTACCAAATCGTCAGTAGACTTTAACCACAGTTTTGAAAAGTTAAAAACCTCTTATCTTATGCATATACTTCCGAAAACCATCTGAGAATTCACAACTTGTAAATTACAAATTATTTTCAAAAATAACAACAGAATAAGAATAGTAGGCCTTGAAACTCATACAAAACTAAACCAACAAATAAAGTATATTCGATATGAATCTATTTTATTTTTCTACACCTTTATACTATCAGAAATCCATTGGAAAAGTATTTATAAGGCAAAATGAAAAATAAAATCTAAATCAAACTGTTATGAAAATTTTTTATTTGACACATTGTTGTCACAATATTATTATATATATGCACCAATGAAATGCATATAGACATTGCTTAACCACCAACAAATAAATTTCATTTATAGCACCAATAAAAATTAACAATTTATATATAATAGTATTGTGACAACAATTTGACAAATAAAAAATTTTCATAACAGTGATATAGTTTTGGAATTCGATGAATATCAATTTAAAACAAGTAAAAACGTTATATTCGACTGGGTCGAATCTTAAATACCCTCCAAATATTTAGTAAGTAAATTTGAAATGCTTAACTTGGTGGGACAGAGTTGCTTTATATAATATCGTACGGCAACGCCCACTATAGGGGGCGGGGTTCAAAAATGGATAATATCATGTTTTCCACAGACGAACTTATGGTCATTGCTAGACCGTCTTAGACTTCATCACTGATCCAGAATTTATATACATACTTTATGGGCTCCAATTCTCTTTGGAGGGTATTAAAACTGCATTTTGGCGAGGTCGCTCTCGCAAGGGCGGTGGTGGAGCAAAATTACAAAATAAATACAAAATTAAAAAAAAAATGTTTTTTGATAGGGCCATTTAGGGGGCAAATGAAAAGGAGGGGGTAGGGCAGAGTAGTACCAGGTTACGTCTCAGCTTCGTCATTAAAGCTTAAAAATGTTATTTTTAAGGAATGTAGGCTTAAGTAAAACAAATTTTTAAATTCTTACACTATTTTTGCAAATAATAACGCCCACTAAAGGGGGCGGGGCCTATAGAATTGCATACAAGATATTGTCAGCTCTCTACCTTAGGTAGGGTACCTAGATTTCTATGGGGGGACCCAGATGGTAACAGGACAAAGGATATCCTGACATTGAGTAGGCCAGCACTACGGAGGTTCTTTTATTTAATAACAGGACATCCAGAGTTAAGGAATCACCTGACACGAATGGGTATCGTTGACGATATAACATGCTGGGCCTGTCAGGAAGAGGACGAGACACTGGAGCACTACTTGTGCTACTGTCCAGCTTTTAGCCAAGTCAGGAGACAAACATTTATTGAGGAGATTATACAGGATATGGAATTTCTTAGGGGTTCTAACTGGAGAGACTTAAGGAAATACACTGAAGAAACTAGGTTCTTAACGTAATCAAACTCAGAGGTTTCCATGGTATCGGTGGAGGCTCCCTACAGTAGAATGGGAACTGCTTATTATGGAGCACACAACAGGCCTATGAGGCCTAGGTGCAATCCTGTACGGATTGGGATAACTTATGCCCCTCTCTTGAACCTAACCTAAAACGGGGCGGGGTCCAAAAAATATTTTATTTTATGGCTCCAAGTTTAACGCGTTGGACCTTCTTTAATATAAAAATATATCATTTGCTTAGCAAAATTACAAAAAGACCTAAAAAATTTTGTTGATTTTAGAGGCTGGTTTATTTCTTCTTAAGGGAACTTTTTTACCTCTAGCCCGATTTAGCCCATCTCCAAACTTAAGCTGTGCTATCCTTCAAGATATATTTATACCAAATTTCAAGCGTCTATCTCTTTTCGTTTGGACTAAATCGTGATTTCCACAGACGGACGGACATGTTCAGATCGTCTTAGATTTCATCACTGATCAAGAATATATATACCTTACGGGGTCTCAGATGGATATATCGCTGCGTTACAAACGGAATGACAAAGTGAATATACACTCCATATTCTTTTTTGGAGAGTATAAAAAATTAAAAAAAACTGACTTGAGAGGATTAGTGGTCATAATTTGGTCTTTAAAATAAATAACGGGGATGAGTACATATATGTCACTACTCTCAAATTGAGGCCGAGGAAGCTCTCTATATTGTTAAAAGAGGCTTATAACTGAAATAGTTATATAATTCGAATAATTTCAATTTGAAAAAACCTGTTTCTGAAATAATTTTGGAATCAAAATAATATCAATTTAAAAAAAATTCTTTCGAAACACTGGCTCTAGAGAATTAGTTGCCATAATTTAGTCATTATAAAAAAAGGGGATGACACATATACCACTACCCACAAATTGTTTCCGAGATAGCCCTCCATATTGCAGAAAATGTCTTATATCTGAATTAATTTTGGAATCCAAATAATATCAATTTAAAAAAAGTATTTTAAAACCTTGGCTTGAGGGGATTAGTTGTCATAATTTGGTCATTATAAAAAAACGGGAATGAGTACACATATGCCACTAACCGCAAATTGTTTCCGAGGAAGCCCTCTATATTGTAGAAATAATATCAATAATATCAATCGAATAATATCAATTAAAAATGACAGTTTCTGAAATAATTTTGGAATTCAAATAATAATAGTTAAAAAAAAATTCTTTCTAAATATTGGCTTGAGAGGATTAGTTGTTATAATATAGTCATTATAAAAACAAGGGGATGAGTACACATAAAAAAATATAAATAAAAAAATTTTTTTTAAACATTGGCTTGAAAGGATTAGTTGTCAATAATTGGTAAATTAAAAAAACAAACGAGTCTTATATCTGAAATAGTTTGGAAATTCGAATAATATCAATTTAAACGAGTAAAAGTAAAAGCTATATTCGGCTGTGCCGAATCTTAAATACCCTTCACAGATGTAATTCTTCCTTTTTTCTTTCTTGCTAGAACAGAAAGTAGGTTTAATTAAAAAGTCAAAATGACATTATCGGTTACTTTTGTATTTAAGAAAACGTTTAAATTTTTCGGCTAGGAATCTAAATGTTTGGCTTTTCTTATTTCTAATACCTCTAAACGTCTTTCAAAAATATTAAATATGTGTAATTTAAAACAAAAATCCGTTCCATGCACCCCAAAAAGTTCTATTTGTCCAACCGTAGAATAGTCTTTAGATTTTTTAGTTTTTAATACTAATTTATATTTTGCTGATATATAAAGTAGGTATAATTCATCATGAAGATCAAAAATAACAAATGTTGGTTACTTTTATGAATAAAAAGAAGTCGATATTCTAACCCTGAAATGTTAGTTGTAATTTTTTTTATCTTAATACCAATTGAACCCTTCGCGAAGTATAAAAAAGGTTTCATTCACAAAAAAATTAAATTGAGGCCTTTTATGTACTAAAAAATTTCGATTTGCCAACCCTGGAAGCAAATTTTTAATATTAAAATTTTTAATATTAATTTAATTCTTAGCGAAGTATAAACTTATATGGTTACTTTTATGTATGTTTAATTCACTGAAAAAAAAACCAAAATTGGGAACTTATATGGTTACTTTTATGTACCGAAGAATTTCGATTTTCCAACCCTGGAACCGAATTTTTAATACCAATTTAAATTTTTCTGGAGTATAAAATGGGTTTAATTCACTAAAAAAACAAAATTTGGAATTTATGTGCGTATTTTTATAACAAGTAAATTCGATTTCCCAACCCTGGAACTGAATTTTTAATTTTTCAATACTAATTTAATTTTTCCTGAAGTATTAAATAGGTTTAATTCAGTAAAAACCCAAAATTCGGAATTTATGTGGGTACCTTTATGTACCAAATATATTTCGATTTTCCAACTCAATGTAACTCTTAGTGAGGTCTAACATAGTTTTACTTGACAAAAAATTAAAATTTTTAAACTGTTTGGTCACTTTCATGTACTATAAAATATTGCACTTGTCCAACCCTGGATTCGAAATTTTTTAACTATTGATACCAAATTTGTTGTTCCTAAAATATAAAATAGTTTTATGAAATTTTTATTTGACATATATATGTATTGTCACAATTCTATTTTAAATGAAATTTATTTGTTGGCGGTCAAGCAATTTCTATATGCATTTCATTGGTACTTTACCAAATCACCAGTAGACTTTAACCACACTTTTGAAAAGTTTAAAACCTCTTATTTTATGCACATACTTCCGAAAACCATCTGAGAATTCACAATTTGTAAATTACAAATTATTTTCAAAAATCACTACAGAATAGCATAGTACGCTTTGAAACTCATACAAAACTAACCCAACAAATAAATTATATTTGATATGAATCTATTTTATTTTTCTACACCTTTTTTTTTTTAAATGCATATAGACATTGCTTGACCACCAACAAATAAATTTTATTTAAAATAAAATAGTTTTATGAAAGTACTTTTTATGCAAAAAAATTTACTCTCCCACCCCTAAGCAAAATTTTAATTTAAAAATTTTTTTTTCATCAATGCAAGTCTTCATGATGTATAAAGAGGTTTTATATAAGAAAAACTTGAAATTTTTAACAATTTTAGTTATTACATGTACTACAAAATACTGAATGTACCAAAAAAAAAAAACTTTTACATTCCCATCCCTGGAAACAAAATTTTATTTTTTCAATTTCTAATAGAGCATTGAGGCTTCCCAAAGCATGAAATAGATTTAATGTACAAACAAACAAAAAAAATGGGTTTTTGGTATTAATTTTGCGTCGAGAAATACGTGTAAGCTTCCAAGCTCTGTAACCGGATTTTTCTTGAATTTCTCTATTTAAGTTCATTTCCAATCTAACGGTCCAAGAACGAAGTCTCTAGCTCTTCTGGCGGCTTGGGAAACCCGACAGACGGACATTGCTCAATCGTCATCTCTATTCATAAGGATTCAGAATATATATACTCTATGGGGTCCCATACTGATGTCGAAAAAATTACACATGGAATGACAAACCTAGATATACCCGTTCACTTTTTTGTGAAGGGTATGCAAAAACTGTTTCTGAAATAATTTTGAAATTCAAATAATATCAGTTTAAACAAGTAAAAGTGCTATATTCGGCTGTGCCGAATCTTAAATACCCATCACAGATGTAACTCTTCTTTCTTGCTAAAACAGAAAGTAGGTTTAATAAAATAATGAAAATGATGTTATCGGTTACTATTATATATAAGAAACCGTTTAAATTTTTTGGCTGGAAGGCTAAATGTTTGGCTCTTCTTATTTCTAATACCTCTGAACGTCTTTTAAAAATATTACATATGTTTAATTTACAAACAAAAAGAAAAAATCCGTTTCATGTACCTACCCCAAAAATTTCTAATTGTGCAACCGTAGAATCGTCTTTTAGATTTTTTTGGTTTTTAATACCAATTTATTTCTTCCTTATATATAAAGTAGGTATAATTCATCATAAAAATAGCAAATTATATGGTTACTTTCATGAATAAAAAAATTTCGATATTCCAGCCCTGAAATTGAATTTTTTATTTTTTTTTTTATTTTTAATACTAATTTAACTCTTAACGAAGAATAAGAGATCTTACTCACAAAAAACCAAAATTAGGGACTTATATGGCTACTTTTATGTACTAAAAAATTTCGATTTTCCAACCCTGGAACCGAATTTTTAATTTGTAAAATTTTTAATGCCAATTTAATTCTTAAAACAGGTTTAATTCACTGAAAAAACCAAAATTGGGAACATATATGGTTACTTCTATCTACCGAAAAATTTCGATCTTCCAACCATGAAACCGAATTTTGAATTTTAAAATATTTTATACCAATTTAATTTTTCCTGAAGTATAAAAAACTAAATTTGGAATTTTTAGTGAGGTGTAACATAGTTTTACTTGACAAAAAATTTAAATCTTTAAACTTTTTTGGTCACTTTCATGTAGATACCACAAAATATTTCACCTGTCCAACACTGGAGTCGAAATTTTGATTTTTTAATTTTAATGCCAATTTTGTACTTCCTGAACTATAAAATAGTTAGCAAAAACAACAACGTTAATTGCCTTTTGGGTTACTTTTATGCATAAAAGATATTTCAACTTCCCAACCCTGAAAAAGAAATTTTAATTCTTTTTGTTTTTTTACCAATGCAACTCTTAATGAGGCATGAAATAGTTTCATTTAAGAAAAACTTAATATTTGTAGCAATTTTGGTCACTTTCATGTACTACAAAATATTGCAGTTATGCAACTCTGGAATCTAAATTTTGATTTTTTTTTTAATTTTTGATACCAATTTTGTTTTTCCTAAACTAAAAAATAGTTTTAATTAGTAAAAAACCGACGTTAGTTGCATCTTTGGTTACGGGCTGAGTACACATATGCCTTTATCCTTAAATTGTAGCTGAGGATGCCCCCTTTCTTGCACAAGAAAATCTTTTATCTGAAATAATTTTGGAATTGGAATAATATAAATTTTAGTGAGGACTAGTTATCATAATTTGCTCATTGCAAAAAAAACGGGGCTGAGTACACAAATGCCACTACCCGTAAATTGTAGCTGAGAACGCCTTTTTCTTGCACAAAAATAATTTTGGAATTGGAATAATATCAATTTTAGTGAGGGCTAGTTATAATAATTTGGTCATTATAAAAAAACGGGGCTGAGTACACATATGCCTCTACCCTTAAATTGTAGCTGAGGACGCCCCCTTTCTTGCACAAAAAAATCTTATATCTGAAATAATTTTGGAATTGTAATAATATAAATTTTAGTGAGGACTAGTTATCATAATTTGTCCGTTATAAAAAAACGGGGCTGAGTACACATATGCCTTTACCCTTAAAATGTAGCTGAGGACGCCCCTTTTCTTGCACAAGAAAATCTTATATCTGAAATAATTTTGGAATTGGAATAATATCAATTTTAGTGAGGACTAGTTATCATAATTTGGTCATTATAAAAAAACGGGGCTGAGTACACATATGTCTTTACCCTTAAATTGTAGCTTAGGACGCCCCCCTTTCTTACACAAAAAAATTTTATATCTGAAATCATTTTGGAAGTGGAATAATATCTATTTCAGTGAGGAATAGTTGTCACAATTTGGTCGTTATAAAAAATGGGCTTAAGTACACATCTGCCAATACCCGTAAATGGTAGTCAAGAACGCCTTTTTCTTGCACAAAAATAATTTTGGAATTGGAATAATATCAATTTTAGTGAGGACTAGTTATCATAATTTGGCCGTTATAAAAAAACGGGGCTGAATACATACATGCCACTACCCGTAAATTGTAGCTGAGAACGCCTTTTTCTTGCACAAAAATAATTTTGGAATTGGGATAATATCAATTTTAGTGTGGACTAGTTATCATAATTCGGTCATTACAAAAAAAAACGGGGCTGAGTACACATATGCCTTTACCCTTAAATTGTAGTTGAGGACGCCCCCTTTCTTGCACAAGAAAATCTTATATCTGAAATAATTTTGGAATTGGAATAATATCTATTTTAGTGGGAACTAGCTATCATAATTTGGTCATTATAAAAAAACGGGTCTGAGTACACATATGCCTTTACCCTTAAATTTTAGCTGAGGACGCCCCCTTTCTTGCACAAGAAAATCTTATATCTGAAATAATTTTGGAATTGGAATAATATCAATTTTAGTGAGGAATAGTTGTCACAATTTGGTCGTTATAAAAAATGGGCTTAAGTACACATATGCCACTACCCGTAAATTGTAGCCAATAACGCTTTTTTCTTGCACAAACATAATTTTGGAATTGGAATAATATCAATTTCAGTGAGGACTAGTTATCATAATTTAGTCATTAGAAAAAAAAAACGGGGATGAGTACACATATGCCTTTACCCTTAAATTGTACCTGAGGACGCCCCCTTTCTTGCACAAGAAAATCTTGTATCTGAAATAATTTTGGAATTGGAATAATATCTATTTTAAGTTAAGTACACATATGCCACTACCAGTAAATTGTAGCTGAGAACGCCTTTTTCTTGCACAAAAATAATTTTGGAATTGGGATAATATCAATTTTAGTGTGGACTAGTTATCATAATTCGGTCATTACAAAAAAAAACGGGGCTGAGTAGACATATGTCTTTATCCTTAAATTGTAGCTGAGGACGCCCCCTATCTTGCACAAGAAAATCTTTTATCTGAAATAATTTTGGAATTGGAATAATATCAATTTTAGTGAGGACTAGTTGTCATAATTTGGTCGTTATAAAAAAACGGGGCTGAGTACACACATGCCACCACCCGTAAATTGTAGCTGAGAACGCCTTTATCTTGCACAAAAATAATTTTGGAATTGGAATAATATCAATTTTAGTGAGGACTAGTTATCATAATTTGGTCATTATAAAAAAACGGGGCTGAGTACACATATGTCTTTATCCTTAAATTGTAGCTGAGGACGCCCCATTTCTTGCACAAGAAAATCTTATATCTGAAATAATTTTGGAATTGGAATAATATCTATTTTAGTGAGGACTAGTTATCATAATTTGGTCATTATAAAAAAACGGGGCTGAGTACGCATATGCCTTTACCCTTAAATTGTAGCTGAGGACGTCCCCTTTCTTGCACAAGAAAATCTTATATCTAAAATAATTTTGGAATTGGAATAATATCAATTTTAGTGAGGACTAGTTATCATAATTTGGTCATTATAAAAAAAGGGGGCTGAGTACACATATGTCTTTACCCTTAAATTGTAGCTTAGGACGCCCCCTTTCTTACACAAAAAAATTTTATATCTGAAATCATTTTGGAAGTGGAATAATATCTATTTTAGTGAAGACTAGTTATCATAATTTGGTCGTCATAAAAAAACGGGACTGAATACACACATGCAACTACCCGTAAATTGTAGCTGAGAACGCCTTTTTCTGGCACAAAAATAATTTTGGAATTGGAATAATATAAATTTTAGTGAGGACTAGTTGTCACAATTTGGTCGTTATAAAGAAACGGGGCTGAGTACACACATGCCACTACCTGTAAATTGTAGCTGAGAACGCCTTTTTCTTGCACAAAAATAATTTTGGAATTGGAATAATATCAATTTTAGTGAGGACTAGTTATAATAATTTGGTCATTATAAAAAAACGGGGCTGAGTACACATATGCCTTTATCCTTAAATTGTAGCTGAGTACGCCCCCTTTCTTGGACAAGAAAATCTTTTATCTGAAATAATTTTGGAATTGGAATAATATCTATTTTAGTGAGGACTAGTTATCATAATTTGGTCATTATAAAAAAACGGGGCTGAGTACACACATGCCACTACCCGTAAATTGTAGCTGAGAAGGCCTTTTTCTTGCACAAAAATAATTTTGGAATTGGAATAATATCAATTTTAGTGAAGACTAGTTATCATAATTTGGTCATTATAAAAAAACGGGGCTGAGTACACATATGCCTTTACCCTTAAATTGTAGCTGCGGACGCCCCCTTTCTTGCACAAACAAATTTTATATCTGAAATAATTTTGGAATTGGAATAATATCAATTTTAGTGAGGACTAGTTATCATAATTTGGTCGTTATAAAAAAACGGGGCTGAATACACACATGCCACAACCCATAAATTGTAGCTGAGAACGCCTTTTTCTTGAACAAAAATAATTTTGGAATTGGAATAATATCAATTTTAGTGTGGACTAGTTATCATAATTCGGTCATTATAAAAAAACGGGGCGCAGTACACATATGACTTTTTCCTTAAATTGTAGCTGAGGACGCCCCCTTTCTTGCACAAGAAAATCTTTTATCTGAAATAATTTTGGAATTGGAATAATATCTATTTTAGTGAGGACTAGTTATCATAATTTGGTCATTGTAAAAAAACGGGGCTGAGTACACATATGTCTTTATCCTTAAATTGTTCCTGAGCACGCCCCCTTTCTTGCACAAGAAAATCTTAAATCTGAAATAATTTTGGAATTGGAATAATATCTATTTTAGTGAGGACTAGTTATCATAATTTGGTCGTTATAAAAAAACGGGGCTGAGTACACATATGTCTTTATCCATAAATTTTAGCTGAGGACGCCCCCTTTCTTGCACAAGAAAATCTTATTTCTGAAATAATTTTGGAATTGGAATAATATCTATTTTAGTGAGGACTAGTTATCATAATTTAGTCGTTATAAAAAGCGAGGACTAGTTATCATAATTTGCTCATTATAAAAAAACGGGGCGGAGTACACACATGCCACTACCCGCAAATTGTAGCTGAGAACGCCTTTTTCTTGCACAAAAATAATTTTGGAATTCGAATAATATCAATTTTAGTGAGGACTAGTTATCATAATTTGGTCGTTATAAAAAAACGGGGCTGAGTACACATATGTCTTTATCCATAAATTGTAGCTGAGGACGCCCCCTTTCTTGCACAAGAAAATCTTATTTCTGAAATAATTTTGGAATTGGAATAATATCTATTTTAGTGAGGACTAGTTATCATAATTTAGTCGTTATAAAAAGCGAGGACTAGTTATCATAATTTGCTCATTATAAAAAAACGGGGCTGAGTACACACATGCCACTACCCGCAAATTGTAGCTGAGAACGCCTTTTTCTTGAACAAAAATAATTTTGGAATTGGAATAATATCAATTTTAGTGTGAACTAGTTATCATAATTCGGTCATTATAAAAAAAACGGGGCTTAGTACACATATGACTTTATCCTTAAATTGTAGCTGAGGACGCCCCCTTTTTGCACAAGAAAATCTTATATCTGAAATAATTTTGGAATTGGAATAATATCTATTTTAGTGAAGCTTAGTTATCATACTTTGGTCGTTATAAAAAAGCGGGGCTGAATACACACTTGCCACTACCCGTAAACTGCAGCTGAGAACGCCTTTTTCTTGCACAAAAATTATTTTGGAATTGGAATAATATCAATTTTAGTGAGGAGAAGTTGTCACAATTTGGTCGTTATAAAAAATTGGTTTAAGTACACATATGCCACTACCCGTAAATTGTAGCCAAGAACGCCTTTTTCTTGCACAAAAAAAATTTTGGAATTGGAATAATATCAATTTTAGTGAGGACTAGTTATCATAATTTATTCATTATAAAAAAACGGGGCTGAGTACACACATGCCACTACCCGGAAATTGTAGTTGAGAACGTCCTCTTTCTTGCACAAAAAGCTTATATCTAAAATAATTTTAAAATTGGAATAATATAAATTTTAGTGAGGACTAGTTGTCACAATTTGGTCGTTATAAGAAAACGGGGCTGAGTACACACATGCCACTACCTGTAAATTGTAGCTGAGAACGCCTTTTTCTTGCACAAATATAATATTGGAATTATAATAATATCTATTTTAGTGAAGACTAGTTATCATAATTTGGTCATTATAAAAAAACGGGGCTGAGTACACATATGCCTTTATCTGAAATAATTTTGGAATTGGAATAATATCTATTTTAGTGAGGACTAGTTATCATAATTTGGTCGTTAAAAAAAACGGGGCTGAATACACACATGCAACTACCCGTAAATTGTAACTGAGAACGCCTTTTTCTTGCACAAAAATAATTTTGGAATTGGAATAATATCAATTTTAGTGAGGACTAGTTATCATAATTTAGTCGTTATATAAAAGCGGGGCTGAGTACACACATGCCACTACCCGTAAACTGTAGCTGAGAACGCCTTTTTCTTGCACAAAAATAATTTTGGAATTGGAATAATATAAATTTTAGTGAGGACTAGTTGTCACAATTTAGTCGTTATAAAAAAACGGGGCTTAGTACACACATGCCACTACCCGTAAATTGTAGTTGAGAACGCCCTCTTTCTTGCACAAAAAGCTTATATCTAAAATAATTTTAAAATTGGAATAATATAAATTTTAGTGAGGACTAGTTGTCACAATTTGGTCGTTATAAGAAAACGGGGCTGAGTACACACATGCCACTACCTGTAAATTGTAGCTGAGAACGCCTTTTTCTTGCACAAAAATAATTTTGGAATTGGAATAATATAAATTTTAGTGAGGAGTTGTTGTCACAATTTGGTCGTTATAAAAAAACGGGGCTGAGTACACATATGCCTCTACCCTTAAATTGTAGCTGAGGATGCCCCCTTTCTTACACAAAAAAAATCTTATATCTGAAATAATTTTGGATTTGGAATAATATCAATTTTAGTGAAGACTAGTTATCATAATTTCGTGATTATAAAAAAACGGGGCTGAATACACACATGCCGCTACCCGTAAATTGTAGCTGAGAACGCCTTTTTCTTGCACAAAAATAATTTTGGAATTGGAATAATATAAATTTTAGTGAGGACTAGTTATAATAATTTGGTCATTATAAAAAAACGGGGCTGAGTACACATATGCCTTTATCCTTAAATTGTAGCTGAGTACGCCCCCTTTCTTGAACAAGAAAATCTTTTATCTGAAATAATTTTGGAATTGGAATAATATCTATTTTAGTGAGGACTAGTTATCATAATTTGGTCATTATAAAAAAACGGGGCTGAGTACACACATGCCACTACCCGTAAATTGTAGCTGAGAACGCCTTTTTCCTGCACAAAAATAATTTTGGAATTGGAATAATATCAATTTTAGTGAGGACTAGTTATAATAATTTGGTCATTATAAAAAAACGGGGCTGAGTACACATATGCCTTTATCATTAAATTGTAGCTGAGTACGCCCCCTTTCTTGCACAAGAAAATCTTTTATCTGAAATAATTTTGGAATTGGAATAATATCTATTTTAGTGAGGACTAGTTATCATAATTTGGTCATTATAAAAAAACGGGTCTGAGTACACATATGCCTTTGCCCTTAAAGTGTAGCAGAGGACGCCCCCTTTCTTGCACAAGAAAATCTTATATCTGAAATAATTTTGGAATTGGAATAAAATCTATTTTAGTGAGGACTAGTTATCATAATTTAGTCGTTATAAAAAAGCGGGGCTGAGTACACATACGCCACTACCCGTAAACTGTAGCTGAGAACGCTTTTTTCAAGCACAAAAATAATTTTGGAATTGGAATAATATCAATTTTAGTGAGGACTAGTTATCATAATTTGCTCATTACAAAAAAAAAAAAAAAAACGGGGCTGAGTACACACATGCCACTACCCGTAAATTGTAGCTGAGAAGGCCTTTTTCTTGCACAAAAATAATTTTGGAATTGGAATAATATCAAGTTTAGTGAAGACTAGTTATCATAATTTGGTCATTATAAAAAAACGGGGCTGAGTACACATATGCCTTTACCCTTAAATTGTAGCTGCAAACGACCCCTTTCTTGCACAAACAAATTTTATATCTGAAATAATTTTGGAATTGGAATAATATAAATTTTAGTGAGGACTAGTTATCATAATTTGGTCGTTATAAAAAAACCGGGCTGAATACACACATGCCACTACCCGTAAATTGTAGCTGAGAACGCCTTTTTCTTGAACAAAAATAATTTTGGAATTGGAATAATATCAATTTTAGTGTGGACTAGTTATCATAATTCGGTCATTATAAAAAAACGGGGCTTAGTACACATATGACTTTATCCTTAAATTGTAGCTGAGGACGCCCCCTTTCTTGCACAAGAAAATCTTTTATCTGAAATAATTTTGGAATTGGAATAATATCTATTTTAGTGAGGACTAGTTATCATAATTTGGTCAATGTAAAAAAACGGGGCTGAGCACACATATGTCTTTATCCTTAAATTGTAGCTGAGGACGCCCCCTTTCTTGCACAAGAAAATCTTATATCTGAAATAATTTTGGAATTGGAATAATATCTATTTTAGTGAAGATTAGTTATCATAATTTAGTCGTTATAAAAAGCGAGGACTAGTTATCATAATTTGCTCATTATAAAAAAACGGGGCTGAGTACACACATGCCACTACCCGCAAATTGTAGCTGAGAACGCCTTTTTCTTGCACAAAAATAATTTTGGAATTCGAATAATATCAATTTTAGTGAGGACTAGTTATCATAATTTGGTCATTATAAAGAAACGGGGCTGAGTACACATATGCCTTTACCCTTAAAATGTAGCTGAGGACGCCTTCTTTCTTGCACAAAAATGCCCCGTTTTTTTATAATGACCAAATTATGATAACTAGTCCTCACTAAAATTGATATTATTCCAATTCCAAACTTATTTTTGTGCAAAGAAAAGGCGTTCTCAGCTACAATTTACGGGTAGTGGCATGTGTGTATTCAGCCCCGTTTTTTTATTACCACCAAATTATGATAACTAGTGTTCACTAAAATTGATATTATTCCAATTCCAAAATTATTTCAGATATAAGATTTTTTTGCGTAAGAAAGGGGGCGTCCTCAGCTACAATTTAAGAGTAAAGGCATATGTGTACTCAGCCCCGTTTTTTTATAATGACCAAATTATGATAACTAGTCCTCACTAAAATAGATATTATTCCAATTCCAAAATTATTTTTGTGCAAGAAAAAGGCGTTCTCAGCTACAATTTAAGGTTAAAGCCATATGTGTACTCAGCCCCGTTTTTTTATAATGACCAAATTATGATAACTAGTCCTCACTAAAATTTATGTTATTCCAATTCCAAAATTATTTCAGATATAAGATATTTTTGTGCAAGAAACATTTTAAGGGTAAAGGCATATGTGTACTCAGCCCGGTTTTTTATAATGACCAAATTATGATTACTAGTCCTCACTAAAATTGATATTATTTCAATTCCAAAATTATTTTTGTGCAAGAAAAATGCGTTCTTGGCTACAATTTACGGGTAGTGGCATATGTGTACTTAAGCCCATTTTTTATAACGACCAAATTGTGACAACTACTCCTTGGCTGCAATTTACGGGTAGTGGCATATGTGTACTTAACTTCAAATAGATATTATTCCAATTCCAAAATTATTTCAGATATAAGATTTTCTTGTGCAAAAAGGGAGCGTCCTCAGCTACAATTTAAGGGTAAAGGCATATGTGTACTCAGACCCGTTTTTTTATTATGACCAAATTATGATAACTAGTTCTCACTAAAATAGATATTATTCCAATTCCAAAATTATTTCAGATATAAGATTTTCTTGTGCAAGAAAGGGGGCGTCCTCAGCTACAATTTAAGGGTAAAGGCATATGTGTACTCATCCCCGTTTTTTTTTCTAATGACCAAATTATGATAACTAGTAATCACTGAAATTGATATTATTCCAATTCCAAAATTATGTTTGTGCAAGAAAAAGGCGTTCTTGGCTACAATTTACGGGTAGTGGCATATGTGTACTTAAGCCAATTTTTTATAACGACCAAATTGTGACAACTATTCCTCACTAAAATTGATATTATTCCAATTCCAAAATTATTTTTGTGCAAGAAAAAGGCGTTCTCAGCTACAATTTAAGGTTAAAGCCATATGTGTACTCAGCCCCGTTTTTTTATAATGACCGAATTATGATAACTAGTCCACACTAAAATTGATATTATTCCAATTCCAAAATTATTTTTGTGCAAGAAAAAGGCGTTCTCAGCTACAATTTACGGGTAGTGGCATGTGTGTATTCAGCCCCGTTTTTTTATAACGGACAAATTATGATAACTAGTCCTCACTAAAATTGATATTATTACAATTCCAAAATTATTTCAGATATAAGATTTTTTTGTGCAAGAAAGGGGGCGTCCTCAGCTACAATCTAAGGGTAGAGGCATATGTGTACTCAGCCCCGTTTTTTTTAATGACCAAATTATTATAACTAGCCCTCACTAAAATTGATATTATTCCAATTCCAAAATTATTTTTGTGCAAGAAAAAGGCGTTCTCAGCTACAATTTACGGGTAGTGGCATGTGTGTACTCAGCCCCGTTTCTTTTGCAATGAGCAACTTATGATAACTAGTCCTCACTAAAATTGATATTATTCCAATTCCAAAATTATTTTTGTGCAAGAAAAAGGCGTTCTCAGCTACAGTTTACGGGTAGTGGCATATGTGTACTCAGCCCCGCTTTTTTATAACGACTAAATTATGATAACTAGTCCTCACTAAAGTAGATATTATTAAAATTCCAAAATTATTTCAAATATAAGATTTTCTTGTGCAAGAAAGGGGGCGTTCTCTGCTACAATTTAAGGGTAAAGGCATATGTGTAAGCCCCGTTTTTTTATAATGACCAAATTATGATAACTAGTCCTCACTAAAATAGATATTATTCCAATTCCAAAATTATTTCAGATAAAAGATTTTCTTGTGCAAGAAAAGGGGCATCCTCAGCTACAATTTAAGGATGAAGACATATGTGTACTCAGCCCCGTTTTTTTATAATGACCAAATTATGATAACTAGTCCTCACTAAAATTGATATTATTCCAATTCCAAAATTATTTTTGTGCAAAGAAAAGGCGTTCTCAGCTACAATTTACGGGTAGTGGCATGTGTGTACTCAGCCCCGTTTTTTTATAACGACCACTAAAATTGATATTATTCCAATTCCAAAACTATTTTTGTGCAAGAAAAAGGCGTTCTCAGCTACAATTTACGGGTAGTGGCATGTGTGTATTCAGCCCCGTTTTGTTATAACCACCAAATTATGATAACTAGTGTTCACTAAAATTGATATTATTTCAATTCCAAAATTATTTCAGATATAAGATTTTTTTTGCGTAAGAAAGGGGGCGTCCTCAGCTACAATTTAAGGGTAAAGGCATATGTGTACTCAGCCCCGTTTTTTATAATGACCAAATTATGATAACTAGTCCTCACTAAAATTGATATTATTCCAATTCCAAAATTATTTCAGATATAAGATTTTCTTGTGCAAGAAAGGGGGCGTCCTAAGCTACAATTTAAGGGTAAAGGCATATGTGTACTCAGTCCCGTTTTTTTATAATGACCAAATTATGATAACTAGTCCTCACTAAAATAGATATTATTCCAACTCCAAAATTATTTCAGATAAAAGATTTTCTTGTGCAAGAAAGGGGGCGTCCTCAGCTACAATTTAAGGATAAAGACATATGTCTACTCAGCCCCGTTTTTTTATAATGACCGAATTATGATAACTAGTCCACACTAAAATTGATATTATTCCAATTCCAAAATTATTTCAGATATAAGATATTTTTGTGCAAGAAACATTTTAAGGGTAAAGGCATATGTGTACTCAGCCCCGTTTTTTTATAATGACCAAATTATGATAACTAGTCCTCACTAAAATTGATATTATTCCAATTCCAAAATTATTTCGGATATAAGATTTTCTTGTGCAAGAAAGGGGGCGTCCTCAGCTACATTTTAAGGGTAAAGGCATATGTGTACTCAGCCCCGTTTTTTTATAATGACCAAATTATGATAACAAGTCCTCACTAAAATAGATATTATTCCAATTCCAAAATTATTTCAGATATAAGATTTTCTTGTGCAAGAAATGGGGCGTCCTCAGCTACAATTTAAGGATAAAGACATATGTGTACTCAGCCCCGTTTTTTTATAATGACCAAATTATGATAACTAGTCCTCACTAAAATTGATATTATTCCAATTCCAAAATTATTTTTGTGCAAGATAAAGGCGTTCTCAGCTACAATTTACGGGTGGTGGCATGTCTGTACTCAGCCCCGTTTTTTTATAACGACCAAATTGTGACAACTAGTCCTCACTAAAATTGATATTATTCCAATTCCAAAATTATTTTTGTGCAAGAAAAAGGCGTTCTCAGCTACAATTTACGGGTAGTGGCATATGTTTACTTAACTTAAAATAGATATTATTCCAATTCCAAAATTATTTCAGATAAAAGATTTTCTTGTGCAAGAAAGGGGGCGTCCTCAGCTACAATTAAAGGGTAAAGGCATATGTGTACTCAGGCCCGTTTTTTTATAATGACCAAATTATGATAACTAGTCCTCACTAAAATTGATATTATTCCAATTCCAAAATTATTTTAGATATAAGATATTTTTGTGCAAGAAACATTTAAAGGGTAAAGGCATATGTGTACTCAGCCCCGTTTTTTTATAATGACCAAATTATGATTACTAGTCCTCACTAAAATTAATATTATTCCAATTCCAAAATTATTTTTGCGCAAGAAGGAGGGCTTTCTCAGCTACAATTTACGGGTATTGGCATATGTGTACTTAAGCCCATTTTTTATAACGACCAAATTATGACAACTATTCCTCACTAAAATTGATATTATTCCAATTCCAAAATTATTTCAGATATAAGATTTTCTTGTGCAAGAAATGGAGCGTCCTCAGCTACAACTTAAGGGTAAAGGCATATGTGTACTCAGACCCGTTTTTTTATAATGACCAAATTATGATAGCTAGATCCCACTGAAATAGATATTATTCCAATTCCAAAATTATTTCAGATATAAGATTTTCTTGTGCAAGAAAGGGGGCGTCCTCAGCTACAATTTAAGGGTAAAGGCGTATGTGTACTCAGCCCCGTTTTTTTATAATGACCAAATTATGATAACTAGTCCTCACTAAAATAGATATTATTCCAATTCCAAAATTATTTCAGATAAAAGATTTTCTTGTGCAAGAAAGGGGGCGTCCTCAGCTACAATTTAAGGATAAAGACATATGTCTACTCAGCCCCGTTTTTTTATAATGACCGAATTATGATAACTAGTCCACACTAAAATTGATATTATTCCAGTTCCAAAATTATTTTTGTGCAAGAAAAAGGCGTTCTCAGCTACAATTTACGGGTAGTGGCATGTGTGTATTCAGCCCTGTTTTTTTAACGGCCAAATTATGATAACTAGTCCTCACTAAAATTGATATTATTCCAATTCCAAAATTATTTCAGATAAAATATTTTCTTGTGCAAGAAAGGGGGCATCCTCAGCTACAATTTAAGGATAAAGGCATATGTGTACTCAGTCCCGTTTTTTTATAATGACCAAATTATGATAACTAGTCCTCACTAAAATTGATATTATTCCAATTCCAAAATTATTTTTGTGCAAGAAAAAGGCGTTCTCAGCTACAATTTACGGGTAGTGGCATGTGTGTACTCAGCCCCGTTTTTTTATATTGAGCAAATTATGATAACTAGTCCTTACTAAAATTGATATTATTCCAATTCCAAAATTATTTTTGTGCAAGAAACAGGCGTTCTCAGCTACAGTTTACGGGTAGTGGCATGTGTGTACTCAGCCCCGCATTTTTATAAAGACTAAATTATGATAACTAGTCCTCATTAAAATAGATATTATTCCAATTCCAAAATTATGTCAGATATAAGATTTTCTTGTGCAAGAAAGAGGGCGTCCTCAGCTACAATTTAAGGGTAAAGGCATATGTGTACTCAGCCCCGTTTTTTTATAATGACCAAATTATGATAACTAGTCCTCACTAAAATAGATATTATTCCAATTCCAAAATTATTTCAGATAAAAGATTTTGTTGTGCAAGAAAGGGGGCGTCCTCAGCTACAATTTAAGGATAAAGACATATTTCTACTCAGCCCCGTTTTTTTATAACGGCCAAATTATGATAACTAGTCCTCATTAAAATTGATATTATTACAATTCCAAAATTATTTCAGATATAAGTTTTTTTTGTGCAAGAAAGGGGGCGTCCTCAGCTACAATTTAAGGGTAGAGGCATATGTGTACTCAGCCCCGTTTTTTTATATTGAGCAAATTATGATAACTAGTCCTCATTAAAATTGATATTATTACAATTCCAAAATTATTTCAGATAAAAGATTTTCTTGTGCAAGAAAGGGGGCATCCTCAGCTACAATTTAAGTATAAAGGCATATGTGTACTCAGCCCCGTTTTTTTATAATGACCAAATTATGATAACTAGTCCTCACTAAAATTGATATTATTCCAATTCCAAAATTATTTTTGTGCAAGAAAAAGGCGTTCTCAGCTACAATTTACGGGTAGTGGCATGTGTGTACTCAGCCCCGTTTTTTTTTATAATGAGCAAATTATGATAACTAGTCCTCACTAAAATTATTATTATTCCAATTCTAAAATTATTTTTGTGCAAGAAAAAGGCGTTCTCAGCTACAGTTTACGGGTAGTGGCATGTGTGTACTCAGCCCCGTTTTTTTATAATGACCAAATTATGATAACTAGTCCTCACTAAAATAGATATTATTCCAATTCCAAAATTATTTCAGATATAAGATTTTCTTGTGCAAGAAAGGGGGCGTCCTCAGCTACAATTTAAGGATAAAGACATATCTGTACTCAGTCCCGTTTTTTTATAATGACCAAATTATGATAACTAGTCCTCACTAAAATTGATATTAATCCAATTCCAAAATTATTTTTGTGCAATAAGGAGGGCGTTCTCAGCTACAATTTACGGTTAGTGGCATATGTGTACTTAACTTAAAATAGATATTATTCCAATTCCAAAATTATTTCAGATATAAGATTTTCTTGTGCAAGAAAATGGGCGTCCTCAGCTACAATTTAAGGGTAAAGGTATATGTGTACTCATCCCCGTTTTTTTATAATGACCAAATTATGATAACTAGCCCTCACTAAAATTGATATTATTCCAATTCCAAAATTATTTTTGTGCAAGAAAAAGGCGTTCTCAGCTACAGTTTACGGGTAGTGGCATGTGTGTACTCAGCCCCGTTTTTTTTTGCAATGAGCAAATTATGATAACTAGTCCTCACTAAAATTGATATTATTCCAATTCCAAAATTATTTTTGTGCAAGAAAAAGGCGTTCTCAGCTACACTTTACGGGTAGTGGCATATGTGTACTCAGCCCCGCTTTTTTATAACGACTAAATTATGATAACTAGTCCTCACTAAAGTAGATATTATTAAAATTCCAAAATTATTTCAGATATAAGATTTTCTTGTGCAAGAAAGGGGGCGTTCTCTGCTACAATTTAAGGGTAAAGGCATATGTGTAAGCCCCGTTTTTTTATAATGACCAAATTATGATAACTAGTCCTCACTAAAATAGATATTATTCCAATTCCAAAATTATTTCAGATAAAAGATTTTCTTGTGCAAGAAAGGGGGCATCCTCAGCTACAATTTAAGTATAAAGGCATATGTGTACTCAGCCCCGTTTTTTATAATGACCAAATTATGATAACTAGTCCTCACTAAAATTGATATTATTCCAATTCCAGAATTATTTTTGTGCAAGAAAAAGGCGTTCTCAGCTACAATTTACGGGTAGTGGCATGTGTGTACTACAATTTACGGGTAGTGGCATATGTGTACTTAACTTAAAATAGATATTATTCCAATTCCAAAATTATTTCAGATATAAGATTTTCTTGTGCAAGAAAATGGGCGTCCTCAGCTACAATTTAAGGGTAAAGGTATATGTGTACTCATCTCCGTTTTTTTATAATAACCAAAATATGATAACTAGTCCTCACTAAAATTGATATTATTTCAATTCCAAAATTATTTTTGTGCAAGAAAAAGGCGTTCTTGGCTAAAATTTACGGGTAGTGGCATATGTGTACTTAAGCCCATTTTTTATAACGACCAAATTGTGACAACTACTCCTCACTAAAATTGATATTATTCCAATTCCAAACTTATTTTGTGCAAGAAGGAGGGCGTTCTCAGCTACAATTTACGGGTAGTGGCATGTGTGTACTCATCCCCGTTTTTTTATAACGTTCAAATTGTGACAACTAGTCCTCACTAAAATTTATATTATTCCAATTCCAAAATTATTTTTGTGCAAAAAAAAGGCGTTCTCAGCTACAATTTTTTTATAACGACCAAATTGTGACAACTAGTCCTCACTAAAATTGATATTATTCCAATTCCAAAATTATTTTTATGCAAGAAATATGCGTTCTCAGCTACAATTGACGGGTAGTGGCATGTGTGTACTCAGCCCCGTTTTTTTATAACGACCAAATTGTGACAACTAGTTCTCACTAAAATTGATATTATTCCAATTCCAAAATTATTTTTGTGCAAGAAAAAGGCATTCTCAGCTACAATATACGAGTAGTGGCATATGTGTACTCGGCCCCGTTTTTTTATAAAGACCAAATTATGATAACTAGTCCTCACTAAAATTGATATTATTCCAATACCAAAATTATTTCAGATATAAGATTTTTTTTGTGCAAGAAAGGGGGCGTCTTTAGCTACGTTTTAAGGGTAAAGGCATATATGTACTCAGCCCCGTTTTATTATAATGACCAAATTATGATAACTAGTCCTCACAAAAATTGATATTATTCCAATTCCAAACTTATTTTAGCGCAAGAAGGAGGGCGTTCTCAGCTACAATTTACGGGTAGTGGCATATGTGTACTTTACTTAAAATAGATATTATTCCAATTCCAAAATTATTTCAGATAAAAGATTTTCTTGTGCAAGAAAGGGGGCATCCTCAGCTACAATTTAAGTATAAAGGCATATGTGTACTCATCCCCGTTTTTTTATAATGACCAAATTATGATAACTAGTCCTCACTAAAATTGATATTATTCCAATTCCAAAATTATTTTTGTGCAATAAGGAGGGCGTTCTCAGCTACAATTTACGGGTAGTGGCATATGTGTACTTAACTTAAAATAGATATTATTCCAATTCCAAAATTATTTTAGATATTAGATTTTCTTGTGCAAGAAAATGGGCGTCCTCAGCTACAATTTAAGGGTAAATTATATGTGTACTCATCCCCGTTTTTTTATAATGACCAAATTATGATAACTAGTCCTCACTAAAATTGATATTATTCCAATTCCAAAATTATTTTTGTGCAAGAAAAAGGCGTTCTTGGCTAAAATTTACGGGTAGTGGCATATGTGTACTTAAGCCCATTTTTTATAACGACCAATTTGTGACAACTACTCCTCACTAAAATTTATATTATTCCAATTCCAAAATTATTTCAGATATAAGATTTTTTTTGTGCAAGAAAGGGGGCGTTTTTAGCTACGTTTTAAGGGTAAAGGCATATGTGTACTCAGCCCCGTTTTATTATAATGAACAAATTATGATAACTAGTCCTCACAAAAATTGATATTATTCCAATTCCAAACTTATTTTTGCGCAAGAAGGAGGGCGTTCTCAGCTACAATTTACGGGTAGTGGCATATGTGTACTTAACTTAAAATAGATATTATTCCAATTCCAAAATTATTTCAGATACAAGATTTTCTTGTGCAAGAAAGGGGGCGTCCTCAGCTACAATTTAAGGGTAAAGGTATATGTGTACTCACCCGCGTTTTTTTATAATGACCAAATTATGATAACTAGTCCTCACTAAAATTGATATTATTCCAATTCCAAAATTATTTTTGTGCAAGAAAAAGGCGTTCTTGGCTACAATTTACGGGTAGTGGCATATGTGTACTTAAGACCATTTTTTATAACGACCAAATTGTGACAACTACTCCTCACTAAAATTGATATTATTCCAATTCCAAAATTATTTTTGTGCAAGAAAAAGGCGATCTCAGCTACAATTTACGGGTAGTGGCATATGTGTACTTAACTTAAAATAGATATTATTCCAATTCCAAAATTATTTCAGATATAAGATTTTCTTGTGCAAGAAAGGGAGCGTCCTCAGCTACAATTTAAGGGTAAAGGCATATGTGTACTCAGACCCGTTTTTTTATAATGACCAAATTATGATAACTAGTTCTCACTAAAATAGTTATTATTCCAATTCCAAAATTATTTCAGATATAAGATTTTCTTGTGCAAGAAAGGGAGCGTCCTCAGCTACAATTTAAGGGTAAAGGCATATGTGTACTCAGCCCCGTTTTTTTATAATGACCAAATTATGATAACTAGTCCTCACTGAAATAGATATTATTCCAATTCCAAAATTATTTCATATAAAAGATTTTCTTGTGCATGAAAGGAAGCGTCCTCAGCTACAATTGAAGGATAAAGACATATGTGTACTCAGTCCCTTTTTTTATAATGACCGAATTATGATAACTAGTTCTCACTAAAATTTATATTATTCCAATTCCAAAATTATTTTTGTGCAAGAAAGGGGGCGTCAACAGCTACAATTTAAGGGTAAAGGCATATGTGTACTCAGCCCCGTTTTTTTATAATGACCAAATTATGATAACTAGTGCTCACTAAAATTTATATTATTCCAATTCCAAAATTATTTTTGTGCAAGAAAAAGGCGTTCTCAGCTACAATTTACGGTTAGTGGCATGTGTGTATTCAGCCCTGTTTTTTTTTATAATGACAAAATTATCATAACTAGTCCTCACTAAAATAGATATTATTCCAATTCCAAAATTATTTCAGATATAAGATTTTCCTGTGCAAGAAAGGGGGCGTCGTCAGCTACAATTTAAGGATAAAGACATATGTGTACTCAGCCCCGTTTTTTTATAATGACCGAATTATGATAACTAGTCCTCACTGAAAAAGATATTATTCCAATTCCAAAATTATTTCATATAAAAGATTTTCTTGTGCATGAAAGGAAGCGTCCTCAGCTACAATTGAAGGATAACGACATATGTGTACTCAGTCCCTTTTTTTATAATGACCAAATTACGATAACTAGTCCTCACTAAAATTGATATTATTCCAATTCCAAATTTATTTTTGTGCAAGAAAAAGGTGTTCTCAGCTACAATTTACGGGTAGTGGCATGTGTGTACTTAACTTAAAATAGATATTATTCCAATTCCAAAATTATTTCAGATGTAAGATTTTCTTGTGCAAGAAAGGGGTCGTCCTCAGCTACAATTTAAGGGTAGTAGCATGTGTGTACTCAGCCCCGTTTTTTTATAATGACCAAATTATGAATACTAGTCCTCAGTAAAATAGATATTATTCCAATTCCAAAATTATTTCAGATATAAGATTTTCTTGTGCAAGAAAGGGGGCGTGCTCAGCTACAATTTAAGAATAAAGACATATGTGTACTCAGCCCCGTTTTTTTTATAATGACAACATTATGATAACTAGTCCTCACTAAAATTGATATTATTCCAATTCCAAATTTATTTTTGTGTAAGAAAAAGGCGTTCTCAGCTACAATTTACGGGTAGTGGCATGTGTGTACTCAGCCCCGTTTTTTTATAACGACCAAATTGTGACAACTAGTCCTCACTAAAATTGATATTATTCCAATTCCAAAATTATTTTTGTGCAAGAAAAAGGTGTTCTCAGCTACACTTTACGGGTAGTGGCATGTGTGTATTCAGCCCAGTTTTTTTATAACGACCAAATTATGATAACTAGTCTTCACTAAAATAGATATTGTAGTTAATTTATTTGAACTACAAGTTTCTTATAAATTTATTAGAAATTATATTTTATTCCAATTTATAATATAAAATTATTTAATGTCTTGATTCAACAAAAAACTAAATTCAATTGAAAATTCTTGATTAATAAAACTTATTCATTATTTACAATGATAAAATAAAAATTAAAATATGAGTACGTATTGAAAATTAAATTTTAAAATTAAAGTAGTAAAAGTATAAAGTACCTGCAACTACTTCCCCTTTAAAGAAAACTTATTCTCGATAAATTAAATGAAACTCTCCTAATATTTCTTTGAGATTGCCTGTCAGACATATTTTGGCATAAAGAAGTTTTTTCTGTTAAAGCAGGTTTCAATCGATCGAGAGGAAATACTACAATTTCTTTGTTTATTTCAACTTTAAAATATTTATGATATTTTTCCACAACCCGTCATATGGACGTCGCAGAGCACGCTTGTGAATGTCATGCACAAAAACATATTTACAGTCCTTAAGCTCCTTGGGAACATAAATACCAGATTCAGGATCCTTGTGATGATTTAAATTAGATTTTACATTTTTAAAATGGTTTTTTAATTTGTACAAAATGTCAGAAGCATCAAAATTTTCAGTAATAGTGACTATTTCTCCCGGTAAACGTAGATTTTGCCCGTATACCATTTCAGAAGGTGTAGCCTGTAAATCTTCTTTATAAATGCAACGAATACCTAGCAGAGCCAGCGGAAGCTCATCAAACCAGTCTACTGATTTTCCCCTTGCCATCAATGCTGATTTTATTTGTCAATTTCCTTCAAAGGATATGCTTCAGGCCATCGGGTATGGCGATCAATTATAGTTAAAATATATCGATGACCACGTGAAACAGGTAGAGGTCCAACTATGTCCATGTGTATGTGTTCAAATCTACCTCTAGGTATCTTTATTTTTTCTACAGGTGACTTAGTGTGCCTACTAACTTTTGATTTCTGACAATCCAAACATTCTCTTGACCATGTATTCAATTCCTTATTCATACCTGGCCAAAAATAACATCGAGTTATTAGTTTTCGGGTTGCCCTTATACCCGGATGTGAAATACAGTGCAATTTTTCGAAAATAACTTTTTTTAAACTTATAGGCACATAAGGTCTTGGTAGTCCCATAGAACATTCACACCATATATCTACGTTATTAATAGGAAACTTCACTATTTTAAGATTAAGATGTTCGTCCCGACTTTTGTGTAGTACTAAAAGATTTTTATCTATCTGTTGCTCATTAAATAAAACTTTCAAGTCAAGTTCTGAGTATTTATATGATTCTACTTCAAATGTCCTGGATAGTGTATCAGCCACTACATTGGATTCAGGGGTTTGTGGTCAGTATATATAACAAAATTCCTCCCTTCTAACAAATATCTAAAATGTTTAATGTTTAGGTAAATCGCTAACAATTCTCGATCGAAAGTACTATATTTTCTTTCAGATAATGTTAGTTTCTTAGAAAAGAAAGCTAATGGTTCTGAAGTTTTATTATAAATTTGTTGTAGAACACCGCCGATTGCCACATTCGAAGCATCTACCGTTAAAGTAAGTTCCGCTTTGTTATTAAAATGATTTAATAAAACTCTGGAGGCAAAAGACTCTTTTATATGCTCAAAAGCTATGATTGCATCATCATTCCATTCTAAAATTTTTTTCTTATTTCTTAACGCATGATTAATCATGTCATGCAGAAAAGAAGCAGAAGTAGCTAAATGAGGAATATATTTATGAAAATAATTTACCATGCCTATGAATTTCTGTAGCAGCTTTACGTTTTTCGGACGATCAAAGTTGCGAATTGATGATACTTTCTTTTCAGAAGGCATAATTCCATCCTTTGAAATGTTTTGTCCTAAAAAATCTACATTCGAAACTCTAAAAATACATTTGCTGGGTTTGATGTTTAAACCATAATCATCTAATCGCTCAAAAACTTTTTGTAGATGAGAAACATGCTGTAGCATATTAGTATGTCATCTACATAAACAAAAACAAAATCAAAATCATTGAAAACCTCGTAAATAAATCTCTGAAAAGTTTGCGCAGAGTTTCTCAGCCCAAATGACATTCGTAAAAATTCAAACATTCCGAATGGTGTTGTGATAGCTGTCTTATATATATCTTCTTCTGCCATTGGTATTTGGTGGTATGCTCGAACCAGATCTAATTTAGAAAATATACTTTTGTTAATCATATTTATATTCAAATCTTGAATATGTGGTAAAGGATATCTATCTGGTATTGTTACGACATTTAGTCTCCTAAAATCACCGCATGGCCTCCAGTCATTTGGATCTTTTTTTGAACTAAATGTAAAGGCGTAGCTACATTCGAATTTGATGGTCTACAAATACCAGATTTTACCAGGAAATCGAATTATGTCTTTGCTGCCTTATATTTAACAGGGTCTAAACGTCTAGGTTTTGAAAAAGGCAAAGTCCCGTTTGTGGCTAGTCTATGAATAGTAGAATGCTTAATAGGCTTTGAGTAATCTGGTTCTGATATTAAGGAAGGATATTGTTTCAATAATTTGGTATATTGGTTATCCACAGCAAATAATTTAGGAAGGGAAACTTTGCATATATCTGAAAATGTATTTACCGACAACTTCGTTAATGGATCGATTAATCGTTTATGTTTCACATCTATCAGAAGACCATATTTGTGAAGAAAATCAGCGCCAATAATGGGTTTAGAGATATCTGCAACAAGAAAAATAAAGGGGAATTCACGTCGAAGACCTATATCTAAGTTAAGCATTTTCTTTCCAAATGTAAAAATATTTGATCCATTTGCTGCAGTTAGAATTATATCTGATGGTTTATTATTATATTTAAACTTTGATGCTGGCAAAACAGAAATTTCAGCTCCACTATCAATCAAAAATTTTATTTTGTTATTGTTATCAAAAATAAAAAGGCGACTAGAAAGATAATTACTATTCCCATTGTTCGTCACTGCAACAATGGAATATCCTAGTTTGTTGATTTTTGACCATTATCAGAAAATGAGCACGATGACTCACATCTTCTAGCTTTAGAGCCAAACCTGTAATGAAATCGACATAACCAGTTCCTGTTTAAAGACCGAACACGACTACGTGAACCACTAATAGAAAAACTTCTATACATAGGTCGGGATGTCCGATATTCTAACTCTTTTTTAAGAGCACTGACTTCCAAAGATAATTTGTTTATATCCTCACACAAGGAAGTAGTTACATTATGCATAATTTTTTCAACATTTGGTGATTGGGTGTATCCCTTGACACTACAAATCTCGCCACTGTAAATAACCTCATATAATCTATCAGCTAATTGAATTAATTCATTTGTATCGGATATGGTTGACCTAGTCAAAGCCACGTTAAGTGCTTTTGGTAGCTTACGCAATCACATTTTATTCACAACATTTTCACTAAAATTTGAACCAGCCAACAGTGCCAATGATCTGTAAAATTCAGATGGTTTTCTATCTCCCATATCACTATCTGATAGAATTTTATCTAATTTAGAAGTTTCACTGAGCGAGTGACGATCAATTAAAGTTTTCTTCAAATGAAGATATCTATCAGTTGCAGTAGAACTCTGAATCACGTCTAAACCTTTTATTATGACTTAAATGCCTTTAGTTGCAAACTGCATTTCGGCGTGCACAAACCAGGCATCAGGGCAATTAGTCCAAAATTGAGGAAGCTTAACAGAAGAAGCACAAATATATAAAGCCATTTCGGATGTCCTCTCAAACAACTGACTGCTGGAACCACTTCGTGAGTTCATATTATTACTTGTGTCACTAGAAAATCTCGGTTCCAATAACGAATCTTGAGACTGTACGTTATTGCGTGTAGGTGATCGCGGTGTCATTTAAAGGGAAAGTTGACAATTATATATATGATGTAGAAACAAAATTAAGATAAGTATCTGAATAACTAGTTACATACACTAAACTTTTAAATGGTCAATTAAATAATATTATTAGTATACTAATTAATAATAAAAGAACAAAATATAAAACTTATCCTTGATTATATTTGCTGTATTACTCCTATATATGTATGTTGCATTAAATCCTCTAAGCTTCTGATCCTGTTTCTTGCTTAAATGAATCTTGAAAAATCCAGATTTTCTATATAAATTTAATTATCTTGATTAAATATGATCCTTAGAACTTTATTTTGTAGTCTATATGTGGAAAAAGTTGTCTGCTATCAGCCCATATTAATACAGCCCATATTAGCTGCTTAATTTGTAGTAATCCTTTGGTTGTACAACCCAAATATTTAAATCATTGGTTTCAGATATGCAGGATCGCCAATTTGTAGTTAATTTATTTGAACTACAAGTTTCTTATAAATTTATTAGAAATTATATTTTATTCCAATTTATAATATAAAATTATTTAATGTCTTGATTCAAAAAAAAACTAAATTCAATTGAAAATTCTTGATTAATAAAACTTATTCATTATTTACAATGATAAAATAAAAATTAAAATATGAGTACGTATTGAAAATTAAATTTTAAAATTAAAGTAGTAAAAGTATAAAGTACCTGCAGATATTATTCCAATTCCAAAATTATTTCAGATATAAGATTTTCTTGTGCAAAAAATGGGACGTCCTCAGCTACAATTTAAGGGTAAAGGCATATGTGTACTCAGCCCCGTTTTTTTATAATTACCAAATTATTTTAAATTATGTATGAATTTTTATTAGTCGAACTTTTTCTTATGTAAATTGTTAATTTTTTATCGGGCTCAAGTTCGAATCTTGCATGACTGCAAATTATTTTTTGTTATTTTTTATTATTAATAAATGAATTTGTTTAAATTCTATTTATTATTTTATATTAAGATTGGAATATTAAGAATATTTTTAATAATCATCAAACCAGCAGAACGGATCAGTACTGATTTCGAGGCCGCTACGCCATCTCATCAGCGTTCTTTTGTTCAATTTTTCCCACTTTTGCAAGTGGTGCTAGTTAGTAGGAATATCAACTATTTAACCAATATTTTAACGAAAATTGAATATGAGAAGTTATCACATTCATATTATTAAGTTATTACATTTTGGTTAGTACGAAATTCCCCAACCCTGACGATTAATATTCCAAATATTCCAATATCTCTTTTGCTTTTTCCATAGCCATCGGCTGCTGATAGGTAAAGCTTCTTTGTTATTTATGTTCAAGTAATTGAATTTAGTTGTCAATTTACTTTGAACAAGTGCGCGTGCCCCCGCAATGTTTTAAATTATGTATGAATTTTTATTAGTCGAACTTTTTCTTATGTAAATTGTTAATTTTTTATCGGGCTCAAGTTCGAATCTTGCATGACTGCAAATTATTTTTTGTTATTTTTTATTATTAATAAATGAATTTGTTTAAATTCTATTTATTATTTTATATTAAGATTGGAATATTAAGAATATTTTTAATAATCATCAAACCAGCAGAACGGATCAGTACTGATTTCGAGGCCGCTACGCCATCTCATCAGCGTTCTTTTGTTCAATTTTTCCCACTTTTGCAAGTGGTGCTAGTTAGTAGGAATATCAACTATTTAACCAATATTTTAACGAAAATTGAATATGAGAAGTTATCACATTCATATTATTAAGTTATTACATTTTGGTTAGTACGAAATTCCCCAACCCTGACGATTAATATTCCAAATATTCCAATATCTCTTTTGCTTTTTCCATAGCCATCGGCTGCTGATAGGTAAAGCTTCTTTGTTATTTATGTTCAAGTAATTGAATTTAGTTGTCAATTTACTTTGAACAAGTGCGCGTGCCCCCGCAATGTTTTAAATTATGTATGAATTTTTATTAGTCGAACTTTTTCTTATGTAAATTGTTAATTTTTTATCGGGCTCAAGTTCGAATCTTGCATGACTGCAAATTATTTTTTGTTATTTTTTATTATTAATAAATGAATTTGTTTAAATTCTATTTATTATTTTATATTAAGATTGGAATATTAAGAATATTTTTAATAATCATCAAACCAGCAGAACGGATCAGTACTGATTTCGAGGCCGCTACGCCATCTCATCAGCGTTCTTTTGTTCAATTTTTCCCACTTTTGCAAGTGGTGCTAGTTAGTAGGAATATCAACTATTTAACCAATATTTTAACGAAAATTGAATATGAGAAGTTATCACATTCATATTATTAAGTTATTACATTTTGGTTAGTACGAAATTCCCCAACCCTGACGATTAATATTCCAAATATTCCAATATCTCTTTTGCTTTTTCCATAGCCATCGGCTGCTGATAGGTAAAGCTTCTTTGTTATTTATGTTCAAGTAATTGAATTTAGTTGTCAATTTACTTTGAACAAGTGCGCGTGCCCCCGCAATGTTTTAAATTATGTATGAATTTTTATTAGTCGAACTTTTTCTTATGTAAATTGTTAATTTTTTATCGGGCTCAAGTTCGAATCTTGCATGACTGCAAATTATTTTTTGTTATTTTTTATTATTAATAAATGAATTTGTTTAAATTCTATTTATTATTTTATATTAAGATTGGAATATTAAGAATATTTTTAATAATCATCAAACCAGCAGAACGGATCAGTACTGATTTCGAGGCCGCTACGCCATCTCATCAGCGTTCTTTTGTTCAATTTTTCCCACTTTTGCAAGTGGTGCTAGTTAGTAGGAATATCAACTATTTAACCAATATTTTAACGAAAATTGAATATGAGAAGTTATCACATTCATATTATTAAGTTATTACATTTTGGTTAGTACGAAATTCCCCAACCCTGACGATTAATATTCCAAATATTCCAATATCTCTTTTGCTTTTTCCATAGCCATCGGCTGCTGATAGGTAAAGCTTCTTTGTTATTTATGTTCAAGTAATTGAATTTAGTTGTCAATTTACTTTGAACAAGTGCGCGTGCCCCCGCAATGTTTTAAATTATGTATGAATTTTTATTAGTCGAACTTTTTCTTATGTAAATTGTTAATTTTTTATCGGGCTCAAGTTCGAATCTTGCATGACTGCAAATTATTTTTTGTTATTTTTTATTATTAATAAATGAATTTGTTTAAATTCTATTTATTATTTTATATTAAGATTGGAATATTAAGAATATTTTTAATAATCATCAAACCAGCAGAACGGATCAGTACTGATTTCGAGGCCTCTACGCCATCTCATCAGCGTTCTTTTGTTCAATTTTTCCCACTTTTGCAAGTGGTGCTAGTTAGTAGGAATATCAACTATTTAACCAATATTTTAACGAAAATTGAATATGAGAAGTTATCACATTCATATTATTAAGTTATTACATTTTGGTTAGTACGAAATTCCCCAACCCTGACGATTAATATTCCAAATATTCCAATATCTCTTTTGCTTTTTCCATAGCCATCGGCTGCTGATAGGTAAAGCTTCTTTGTTATTTATGTTCAAGTAATTGAATTTAGTTGTCAATTTACTTTGAACAAGTGCGCGTGCCCCCGCAATGTTTTAAATTATGTATGAATTTTTATTAGTCGAACTTTTTCTTATGTAAATTGTTAATTTTTTATCGGGCTCAAGTTCGAATCTTGCATGACTGCAAATTATTTTTTGTTATTTTTTATTATTAATAAATGAATTTGTTTAAATTCTATTTATTATTTTATATTAAGATTGGAATATTAAGAATATTTTTAATAATCATCAAACCAGCAGAACGGATCAGTACTGATTTCGAGGCCGCTACGCCATCTCATCAGCGTTCTTTTGTTCAATTTTTCCCACTTTTGCAAGTGGTGCTAGTTAGTAGGAATATCAACTATTTAACCAATATTTTAACGAAAATTGAATATGAGAAGTTATCACATTCATATTATTAAGTTATTACATTTTGGTTAGTACGAAATTCCCCAACCCTGACGATTAATATTCCAAATATTCCAATATCTCTTTTGCTTTTTCCATAGCCATCGGCTGCTGATAGGTAAAGCTTCTTTGTTATTTATGTTCAAGTAATTGAATTTAGTTGTCAATTTACTTTGAACAAGTGCGCGTGCCCCCGCAATGTTTTAAATTATGTATGAATTTTTATTAGTCGAACTTTTTCTTATGTAAATTGTTAATTTTTTATCGGGCTCAAGTTCGAATCTTGCATGACTGCAAATTATTTTTTGTTATTTTTTATTATTAATAAATGAATTTGTTTAAATTCTATTTATTATTTTATATTAAGATTGGAATATTAAGAATATTTTTAATAATCATCAAACCAGCAGAACGGATCAGTACTGATTTCGAGGCCGCTACGCCATCTCATCAGCGTTCTTTTGTTCAATTTTTCCCACTTTTGCAAGTGGTGCTAGTTAGTAGGAATATCAACTATTTAACCAATATTTTAACGAAAATTGAATATGAGAAGTTATCACATTCATATTATTAAGTTATTACATTTTGGTTAGTACGAAATTCCCCAACCCTGACGATTAATATTCCAAATATTCCAATATCTCTTTTGCTTTTTCCATAGCCATCGGCTGCTGATAGGTAAAGCTTCTTTGTTATTTATGTTCAAGTAATTGAATTTAGTTGTCAATTTACTTTGAACAAGTGCGCGTGCCCCCGCAATGTTTTAAATTATGTATGAATTTTTATTAGTCGAACTTTTTCTTATGTAAATTGTTAATTTTTTATCGGGCTCAAGTTCGAATCTTGCATGACTGCAAATTATTTTTTGTTATTTTTTATTATTAATAAATGAATTTGTTTAAATTCTATTTATTATTTTATATTAAGATTGGAATATTAAGAATATTTTTAATAATCATCAAACCAGCAGAACGGATCAGTACTGATTTCGAGGCCGCTACGCCATCTCATCAGCGTTCTTTTGTTCAATTTTTCCCACTTTTGCAAGTGGTGCTAGTTAGTAGGAATATCAACTATTTAACCAATATTTTAACGAAAATTGAATATGAGAAGTTATCACATTCATATTATTAAGTTATTACATTTTGGTTAGTACGAAATTCCCCAACCCTGACGATTAATATTCCAAATATTCCAATATCTCTTTTGCTTTTTCCATAGCCATCGGCTGCTGATAGGTAAAGCTTCTTTGTTATTTATGTTCAAGTAATTGAATTTAGTTGTCAATTTACTTTGAACAAGTGCGCGTGCCCCCGCATCGCACTTGTTCAAAGTAAATTGACAACTAAATTCAATTACTTGAACATAAATAACAAAGAAGCTTTACCTATCAGCAGCCGATGGCTATGGAAAAAGCAAAAGAGATATTGGAATATTAATCGTCAGGGTTGGGGAATTTCGTACTAACCAAAATGTAATAACTTAATAATATGAATGTGATAACTTCTCATATTCAATTTTCGTTAAAATATTGGTTAAATAGTTGATATTCCTACTAACTAGCACCACTTGCAAAAGTGGGAAAAATTGAACAAAAGAACGCTGATGAGATGGCGTAGCGGCCTCGAAATCAGTACTGATCCGTTCTGCTGGTTTGATGATTATTAAAAATATTCTTAATATTCCAATCTTAATATAAAATAATAAATAGAATTTAAACAAATTCATTTATTAATAATAAAAAATAACAAAAAATAATTTGCAGTCATGCAAGATTCGAACTTGAGCCCGATAAAAAATTAACAATTTACATTACCAAATTATGATAACTAGTCCTCACTAAAATTGATATTATTATAATTCCAATATTATTTTTGTGCAAGAAAGAAGGCGTCCTCAGCTACATTTTAAGGGTAAAGGCATGTGTGTACTCAGCCCCGTTTTTTTATAACGAAAAATTTGTGGCAACTAGTCCTCAATAAAATTGATATTATTCCAATTCCAAAATTGTTTTTGTGCAAGAAAAAGGCGTTCTCAGCTACAATTTACGGGTAGTGGTATGTGTGTATTCAGCCCCGTTTTTTTATAATGACCAAATTATGATAACTAGTCCTCATTAAAATTGATATTATTCCAATTCCAAAATTATTTCAGATATAAGATTTTCTTGTGCACGAAAGAGGGCGTCCTCAGCTACAATTTAAGGATAAAGACATATGTGTACTCAGCCCGGTTTTTTTATAATGACCAAATTATGATAACTAGTCCTCACTAAAATTGATATTATACCAATTCCAAAATTATTTTTGTGCAAGAAAAAGGCGTCCTTGGCTACAATTTACGGGTAGTGGCATATGTGTACTTAAGCCCATTTTTTATAACGACCAAATTGTGACAACTTCTCCTCACTAAAATAGATATTATTCCAATTCCAAAATTATTTCAGATATAAGATTTTCTTGTGCAAGAAAGGGGGCGTCCTCAGCTACAATTTAAGGGTAAAGGCATATGTGTACTCAGCCCCGTTTTTTTATAACGACCAAATTATGATAACTTGTCCTCACTAAAATATATATTATTCCAATTCCAAAATTATTTCAGATATAAGATTTTCTTGTGCAAGAAAGGGGGCGTCCTCAACTACAATTTAAGGATGAAGACACATGTGTACTCAACCCCGTTTTTTTATAATGACCAAATTATCATAACTAGTCCTCACTAAAAATGATATTATTCCAATTCCAAAATTATTTTTGTGCAAGAAAAAGGCGTTCTCAGCTACAATTTACGGGTAGTGGCATGTGTGTATTCAGCCCCGTTTTTTTATAACGACCAAATTATGATAACTAGTCCTCACTTTTTTATAATGACAAAATTATGATAACTAGTCCTCACTAAAATTGATATTATTCCAATTCCAAAATAATTTTTGTGCAAGAAAAAGGCGTTCTTAGCTACAATCTACGGGTAGTGGCATATGTGTACTTAAGCCCATTTTTTATAACGACCAAATTGTGACAACTACTCCTCACTAAAATTGATATTATTCCAATTCCAAAATTATTTTTGTGCAAGAAAAAGGCGTTCTCAGCTACAATTTACGGGTAGTGGCATCTGTGTATTCAGCCCCGCTTTTTTATAACGACTAAATTATGATAACTAGTCCTCACTAAAATTGATATTATTTCAATTCCAAAATTATTTTTGTGCAAGAAAAAGGCGTTTTCAGCTACAATTTACGGGTAGTGGCATGTGTGTATTCAGCCCCGTTTTTTTATAACGACTAAATTACGATAACTAGTCCTCACTAAAATAGATATTATTCCAATTCCAAAAATAATTCAGATATAAAATTTGTTTTTTGTGCAAGAAAGTGGGCGTCCCTAGCTACTATTTAAGGGTAAAGGCATATATGTACTCAGCCCCGTTTTTTTATAATGACCAAATTATGATAACTAGTCCTCACTAAAATAGATATTATTCCAATTCCAAAATTATTTCAGATATAAGATTTTCTTGTGCAAGAAAGGGGGCGTCCTCAGCTACATTTTAAGGATAAAGACATATGCGTACTCAGCCCCGGTTTTTTATAACGACCAAATTGTGACACCTAGTCCTCACTAAAATTGATATAATTCCAATTCCAAAATTATTTTTGTGCAAGAAAAAGGCGTTCTCAGCTACAATTTACGGGTAGTGGCATGTGTGTACTCAGCCCCGCTTTTTTATAACGACTAAATTATGATAACTAGTCCTCACTAAAATAGATATTATTCCAAGTCCAAAATTATTTCAGATATAAGATTTTCTTGTGCAAGAAAGAGGGCGTCCTCAGCTACAATTTAAGGGTAAAGGCATATGTGTACTCAGCCCCGTTTTTTATAATGACCAAATTATGATAACTAGTCCTCACTAAAATAGATATTATTCCAATTCCAAAATTATTTCACATATAAGATGTTCTTGTGCAAGAAAGGGGGCGTCCTCAGCTACAATTTAAGGATAAAGACATATGTGTACTCAGCCCCGTTTTTTTATGATCACCAAATTATGATAACTAGTCCTCACTAAAATTGATATTATTCCAATTCCAAAATTATTTTTGTGCAAGAAAAAGGCGTTCTCAGCTACAATTTACGGGTAGTGGCATGCGTGCACTCAGCCCCGTTTTTTTTATAACGACCAAATTGTGACAACTAGTCCTCACTAAAATTGATATTATTCCAATTCCAAAATTATTTTTGTGCAAGAAAAAGGCTTCCTCAGCTACAATTTAAGGGTAAAGGCATATGTGTACTCAGCCCGGTTTTTTATAATGACCAAATTATGATAACTAGTCCTCACTAAAAGTGATATTATTCCAATTCCAAAATTATTTTTGTGCAAGAAAAAGGCGTTCTCAGCTACAATTTACGGGTAGTGGCATGTGTGTACTCAGCCCCGTTTTTTTTAACGACCAAATTGTGACAACTAGTCCTCACTAAAATTGATATTATTCCAAGTCCAAAATTATTTTTGTGCAAGAAAAAGTCGTTCTCAGCTACAATTTGCAGGAAGTGGCATGTGTGTACTCAGCCCCGTTTTTTTATAATGACCAAATTATGATAACTAGTCCTCACTAAAATTGATATTATTCCAATTCCAAAATTATTTTTGAGCAATAAAAAGGCGTTCTCTGCTAAAATTTACGGATAGTGGCATGTGTGTACTCAGCCCCGTTTTTTTATAATGAGCAAATTATGATAACTAGTCCTCACTAAAATTGATATTATTCCAATTCCAAAATTATTTTTGTGCAAGAAAAAGGCGTTCTTAGCTACAATTTACGGGTAGTGGCATATGTGTACTTAAGCCTATTTTTTATAACGACCAAATTGTGACAACTACTCCTCACTAAAATTGATATTATTCCAATTCCAAAATTATTTTTGTGCAAGAAAAAGTCGTTCTCAGCTACAGTTTACGGGTAGTGGCATGTGTGTACTCAGCCTCGCTTTTTTAAAACGACTAAATTATGATAACTAGTCCTCACTAAAATAGATATTATTCCAATTCCAAAATTATTTCAGATATAAGATTTTCTTGTGCAAGAAAGGAGGCGTCCTCAGCTACAATTTAAGGGTAAAGGCATAAATGTACTCAGCCCCGTTTTTTTATAATGACCAAATTATGATAACTACTCCTCACTAAAATTGATATTATTCCAATTCCAAAATTATTTTTGTGCAAGAAAAAAGCGTTCTCAGCTACAATTTACGGGTAATGGCATGTGTGTACTCAGCCCCGTTTTTTTATAACGACCAAATTGTGGCAACTAGTCCTCACTAAAATTGATATTATTCCAATTCCAAAATAATTTTTGTGCAAGAAAAAGGCGTTCTCAGCTACAATTTACGGGTAGTGGCATGTGTGTATTCAGTCCCGTTTTTTTATAACGACCAAATTATGATAACTAGTCTTCACTAAAATAGATATTATTGCAATTCCAAAATTATTTCAGATATAAGATTTTCTTGTGCAAGAAAGGAGGCGTCCTCAGCTACAATTTAAGGGTAAAGGCATAAATGTACTCAGCCCCGTTTTTTTATAATGACCAAATTATGATAACTACTCCTCACTAAAATTGATATTATTCCAATTCCAAAATTATTTTTGTGCAAGAAAAAAGCGTTCTCAGCTACAATTTAAGGGTAAAGGCATAAATGTACTCAGCCCCGTTTTTTTATAATGACCAAATTATGATAACTACTCCTCACTAAAATTGATATTATTCCAATTCCAAAATTATTTTTGTGCAAGAAAAAAGCGTTCTCAGCTACAATTTACGGGTAATGGCATGTGTGTACTCAGCCCCGTTTTTTTATAATGACCAAATTATGATAACTAGTCCTCACTAAAATTGATATTATTCCAATTCCAAAATTATCTTTGTGCAAGAAAAAGGTGTTCTCAGCTACAATTTACAGGTAGTGGCATGTGTGTACTCAGCCCCGTTTTTTTATGTGGACCAAATTGTGGCAATTAGTCCTCACTAAAATTTATATTATTCCAATTCCAAAATTATTTTTGTGCAAGAAAAAAGCGTTCTCAGCTACAATTTACGGGTAGTGGCATGTGTGTATTCAGTCCCGTTTTTTTATAACGACCAAATTATGATAACTAGTCTTCACTAAAATAGATATTTTTCCAATTCCAAAATTATTTCAGATATAAGATTTTTTGTGCAAGAAAGGGGGCTTCCTGAGCTACATATTAAGGGTAAAGGCATATGTATACTCAGCCCCGTTTTATTATAATGACCAAATTATGATAACTAGTCCTCACTATAATTGATATTATTCCAATTCCAAAACTATTTTTGTGCAAGAAAGAGGGCGTTCTCAGCTACAATTTACGGGTAGTGGCATGTGTGTTTTCAACCCCGTTTTTCAATAACGACCAAATTATGATAACTAGTCCTCACTTACAATTTATGTGTAGTGGCATATGTGTACTCAACCCCATTTTTTTATAGCGACCAATTTATGACAACTAGTCCTCACTAAAATTGATATTATTCCAATTCCAAAATTATTTTTGTGCTAGAAAAAAGGCCTTCTCAGCTACAATTTACGGATAGTCGCATTTGTATACTCAACCCAATTTTTTTATACGACCAAATTATAACAACTAGTCCTCACTAAAATTTATATTATTCCAATTCCAAGTTTATTTTAGGTATAAACTTCTTTGTGCAAGGAAGAGGGAGTTCTCAGCTACAATTTACGGGTAGTTGCATGTGTGTACTCAGCCCCGTTTTTTTATAATGACCAAATTATGATAACTAGTCCTCACTAAAATAGATATTATTCCAATTCCAAAATTATTTCAGATATAAAAGTTTCTTGTGGTAGAAAGGGGGCGTCCTCAGCTACAATTTAAGGATAAAGACATATAAGTACTCAGCCCCTTTTTTTTATAATGAGCAAATTATGATAAATAGTCCTCACTAAAATTGATTTAATTCCAATTCCAAAATTATTTTTGTGCAAGAAAAAGGCGTTCTCAGGTACAGTTTACGGGTAGTGGCATGTGTGTACTCAGCCCCGCTTTTTATAACGACTAAATTATGATAACTAGTCCTCACTAAAAAAGATATTATTCCAATTCCAAAATTATTTTCGATATAAGATTTTTTTGTGCAAGAAAGGGGGCGTCCTCAGCTACAATTTAAGGGTAAAGACTTATGTGTACTCAACCCCGTTTTTGTATAATGACCAAATTATGATAACTAGTCCTCACTTACAATATATGGGTAGTGGCATATGTGTACTCAATCCCATTTTTTTATAGCGACCAAATTATGACACCTGGTCCTCACTAAAATGGATATTATTCCAATTCCAAAATTATTTCCGATAAAAGATTTTTTTGTGCAAGAAAGGGGGCTTCCTCAGCTACAATTTAAGGGTAGAGGTGTACTCTAGCCCTTTTTTTATAATGACCCAATTATGATAACTAGTCCTCACTTACAATTTATGGGTAATGGCATATTTGTACTCAAACCCATTTTTTTATAGCGACCATATTATGAACACTAGTCCTCACTAAAATTGATATTATTCCAATTCCAAAATTACTTTTCTGCTAGAAAGAGGGCGTTCAAAGCTACAATTTACGGGTAGTCGCATATGTATACTCAACCCAATTTTTTTATACGACCAAATTATAACAACTAGTCCTCACTAAAATTGATATTATTCCAATTCAAAATTTATTTTAGATATAAACTTTTTTGTGCAAGAAAGAAGGAGTTCTCAGCTACAATTTACGTGTAGTGACATGTGTGTACTAAGCCCCGTTTTTTTATAATGACCAAATTATGATAACTAGTCCTCACTAAAATATATATTATTCCAATTCCAAAACTATTTCTGATATAATATTTTTTGTGCAAGAAAGGGGGCGTCCTCAGCTACAATTTAAGGGTAAAGGCATATGTGTACTCAACCCCGTTTTTTTATAATGACCAAATTATGATAACTAGTTATCACTTACAATTTGTGGGTAGTGGCATATGTGTACTCAACCCCATTGTTTTATAGCGACCAAATTATGACAACTAGACCTCACTAAAATTGATATTATTCCAATTCCAAAATTATTTTTGTGCTAGAAAGAGGGCGTTCTCAGCTACAATTTACGGGTAGTCGCATATGTATACTCAACCCAATTTTTTTATACGACGAAATTATAACAACTAGTCCTCACTAAAATTGATATTAATCCAATTCCAAAATTATTTCAGATATAAGCTTTTTGTACAAGAAAGGGGAAGTTCTCAGCTACAATTTACGGGTAGTGGCATATGTGTACTCAACCCCATTTTTTTATAGCGATCAAATTATGACAACTAGTCCTCACTAAAATATATATTATTCCAATTCCAAAATTATTTCCGATATAAAATTTTTTTGTGCAAGAAAGAGGGCGTTCTCAGCTACAATTTAAGCGGAAAGGCATATGTGTACTCAACCCCATTTTTTTATAGCGACCAAATTATGACAACTAGTCCTCACTAAAATTGATATTATTCCAATTCCAAAATTATTTCCGATATAAGTTTTTTTGTGCAAGAAAGGTTTATTGAGAACAAAAATTGATTGCTCTCCATCACGTGGATAACAATCTTGGCGCGATGTGGTGGCTCAGTGCTGGCTGTGGCAAGTGTCTCTGATTCACACAGAACCTGGAGTAAGATGACCTTTTTAGGGTTTCTGCCTGTTTTTGGTGGCAAGTGCTCTAAAGGCTTGCATGGCAAATAGTTATCCCCCCTAAGCCGAGGTGTTATGCGACCCGTGCCTGTTGGCTGGTTTGCAGTTAGGGGTAACCGACTGTATTCTTACGGAGCCTTGCTGATACCTGGGCGCCTCAGCAAGTAATTAAGCCCTTACCTTGTCACTGGGGCTATGGCATGGTGGACATTTTCTCCCCTACACTCGTGGGAACAATAAGCGAAAGAACAGAAAAAACATCAAACTCGGACAGTACGACAAGGGATGACGGGCAACAGACACAAATGGGGAGTGTTTTTCAGGGACCTATACAAGGGGGGGCGGACAAGGCTAAGGGCCAAGGGGGGGCAGACATAGTAGGGGACAGGTTTCTGAAAAGACAAGACAGGACAGTTAGTGACGATGACTGAGACATATTTCCAGGACTGGACGGACTTAACATCTACGAGACGGACGAGGATGACATCACCATGGTCTCCTCTGATACCAAGGACGGACAATCGGTGGGGGCGGACAGGAAGGTATCAGAGGCACAGGTGATGGAAGGAGCGGAGAAAAGACCGGACGAACGCAAAAAGCTGGCAGGCTACAAGCGTTCTCTCCGGTTTTTAAGGTCGTTGGAATCGCGAGATCCAACTTCCTTGACTCCCCGGGAGAAGGCTTTGCGGCGCAAGCATGCCTACCATGTTCGGAAGTATGAGGAGTTTCGGAATACTTCTGTCATGGAGGCAAGGCCAGAGACGGGGACGAACGTGGCCAGAAACCAGGGTAGGAAAGCGATCTCGGCATCAGCCGGGCCCTCAACTAAACCTGGACCGAGCACGATCACCGACTCGGAGAAATTGGACGATGGCCCTTCTACATCGAAAGGGGTGTCGTCCAAGTCAAAGAGAGGTGATGACCTACGCGGTAAAGCGAAAACCGCCGGCAAGGAGTCCTCAAGGCAAGCTCCATTCTCCTCTAAACGAGGTCACGGGGCTGGCAAAGGGGACCCTGCAGGGGGTTCTAGTGGCAAACGGCAAAGGTCGGGTGAGACGCAGATGCCTGAGGGCAAGCGGTTGAAACCATCAACTAGCTTGACATCAGCACCTGAGCTACAGGTAGCCATTATTGATCGCAGTCAGCCGGGGGGCAAAATGACAAATGATCAATGGCTGCTTCTGGAAGAACGAATTCTGCGCAGACTAGTGGACGCGCTCGCCACTTGTGACGATGACTCGTTCACTGCGTTTGATGGGGCAAAGTGGTCCAGAGGCGTCAAAATTATTGGTTGCGGTAATGAGAAGGCTCTCGGTTTTCTCAAAAACAGCATCCAAGAAGCTGGCGAGCTTTGGCCAGGAGCCAAAATTGAAATCGTGCCCTTGGACCAAGTTCCTTTTTAGGTGACGGTGCGCGTGTGGATTCCTCCTCCTATTCTGGAGGATGAGGCCACACTTACACTCATTAAGCGCCAGAATAAGGACCTTGGTACTGAGAACTGGACGATTGAACGTGGACGTGCCAGGGACAAGGGGGATGGCAAAGATCTCTGGATCAAAATTGATTCAGAATCCCTCCATCTCCTGCGCCCCAAAAAGGGCGTTATCAAATATGGGCTAAATCAGCTTAGGCTGATTTTGCCTACAAAGAAGGACTCACAAAATGGCGACTCCGAGCGGCATAAAGGTGGTGCAGATTAACTTGCATCACTCCAAGGCAGCATCGGACGAGCTGTTACGCTTTATGGAGAGGGAGTGCATATCCGTGGCCTTGATCCAAGAGCCTTGGTTAGTTGGAAATAAGGTTCGGGGCCTTCGGTCACGTTTGTTTACTCTACTCTCTCCTACCACGGAAGGTAAGATTAGAAGCTGTATTCTGATTAGGAAAAACATCAATATTTTTCTTTTATCCCATTACAGCTCTGGCGATCTAACGGTAGCTGCGCTTGAACGCAAGGATCTCCCGATGGTGATCCTGGCATCGGCGTATCTACCGTATGAGGTGGATGACCCTCCTCCGAGTGCGGTGCGCACACTCATTGACTGGTGCGGGACACGTGGACATGACCTTGTGCAGGGCGGTGATGTAAATGCGCATCACACACTCTGGGGTAGCACGGATATAAATAAACGAGGTGAGGATTTATTACAATTTCTCTTGTCAACCAATCTTAGGATTTGCAACAAGGGTAATAGGCCAACGTTTTTCAATAGGATCAGGCAACAGGTCATTGATTTAACTTTGGTTAGTGATAGGGACTCTATTAGAATATCTGACTGGAGGGTGAGCCTTGAGTGCTCATTCTCTGATCATAACAGAATCACTTTTACGATCGATCTTATTCCGAGTGGGGGCAAGCCTTACAGGAACCCTAGGCAAACGGATTGGGGAAGTTTCAGAAAGCTCGTGGATGCCCTACCACTTCCAGTAGCGGAGCAGGTGGGCAGCATCCAGGAGCTGGAGGACTCTTCAGTCCTTTTGTCAAGGACACTGAGGGACGCCTATCACGCATCTTGTCGGGAGCGGCAACCGTCAACGAAAGTCCATCAGAAGTGGTGGAATCCGAGACTCAAGCAGCTCAGGACAGACTGCCGGACACTTTTTAATAAGGCGAAGCGCGACAGAAATCCCATAGACTGGGATAATTATCGTAGGAGTTTCAACGTCTTCAAGAGCGAAACCAGGAAGGCAAAGAGGGAATCGTGGAAGCGTTTCTGTGGTGACTTGGAGGGCACATCTGAGGCTTCCCGCCTAAGAAAACTACTCTCTAAGGAGCCTAGCACGCCGGGATCCCTTATGAGGCCTGACGAAACTTTTACTGAAAGCAGCGAGGATACCCTGGAACTACTAATGGAAACTCACTTTCCAGATTGCGAGGACGGGGCGGACGTACGTGGTACTGTCGTCCCCGTGCAAACAGCTATCCTAGGGAGTGATTTGGTGGACTCCATTGTACAGTCAGCCAGGGTAAGATGGGCAGTGACATCTTTTAAGCCCTTTAAGTCAGCGGGGCCAGATGGTATTTTCCCAGCGCTGATGCAGCATGCCATAGAGGCGATTTTACCATGGCTGCTAACCATCTTTAGGGGAAGTCTCGTTTACGGGTACATTCCTATGGAGTGGAGGGAGGTTACTGTGGTATTCATTCCAAAAGCGGGGAGGATAAACCACGGTACCGCTAAAGATTACAGACCAATCAGTCTGTCATCTTTTCTATTGAAAACACTGGAGAGACTGGTTGATTTGTATGTCAGGGAACTTCTCTCGCCAGAGAATTTCTGCGGTGCGCAGCATGCCTACCAGAAGGGTAGGTCGGTGGAGACGGCGCTGCATGATGTTGTCGGCACTATAGAAGATTCCCTTGACAAGAAGGAGTTTGTTATGGCATCCTTCCTAGACATAGAGGGCGCTTTTAACAATCTGAACATATCCTCGATAACTGGGGCGCTCAGAGAGATCGGTGCGGACCAGTTAATTACGTACTGGGCAGGGAACATGCTTAGGAGCAGATCCATAGTATCCAGTTTGGGCATGAGTACGAGGAGGAAGGCTGTAACAAGGGGCACTCCGCAGGGAGAGTTCTGTCTCCGCTCCTATGGAACCTTGTCCTGAACAGCATCCTTTTCAGGTTGAACGCAGGTGGTACCTAGGTAGTTGCATATGCTGATGACGTTGTGCTCCTTATAAGGGGTAAATATTTGCCTACGATAAGTGAACTCATGGAATCGGCGCTGAACGAACTACTGGACTGGGCCAAGGGGACCGGTCTAGGCATAAACCCTTCGAAGACTGTACTGGTACTTTTTACCAAGAGATATAAGATCCCGGCTTTTAGGCCACCACGCCTTGGTGGCATGAGCTTGGGACTCTCGAGGGAAGCGAAGTACCTCGGCATTATTCTAGACTCTAAACTATCGTGGAGACGAAATGTGGAGGATAGAACGAGGAGGGCTCTATGTGCGTTTTACGCATGCAAGAGAGTTTCAGGGAGGAGATGGGGGTTGAAACCGTACATCCTTCACTGGATGTATACGGCGGTGATCAGACCCATTCTTACTTATGGATCACTTGTTTGGTGGAGGGCTGTGGACAAGAGTACATATCTCTCTATACTGGGCAAGGTACAGAGGCTAGCATGTCTTGCTGTGACTGACGCAATGAGGTCGGCCCCTCAGGCCAGTCTAGAGACAATGCTTGATTTGGCTCCCCTTGATATATACATCAAGTACATATCTGCCAGATCTGCCCTCAGGCTCATGGAGTCGGGCAGTTTCAGGCATGACCGTACGGGACATGGCATTATCCTACAAAAGGTAGGAGGGCAGGTCCTGGGGGACGGACTGATTATATGACTCCGGTCATGTGCTTCGACAAATCCTTCTCAGTCGCATTCCCGGAGAGGAAGGACTGGATGGAAAACTCTGCGACTCGTAGTAATGCAACTTTGGTTTTTACGGACGGCTCGAAGATGGACACTGGCACTGGTTCGGGGGTATTTTCCGAGGGTCTCGGCCTTTCGGTATCGCTCAGGCTACCCGATACCTCGACAGTTTTCCAAGCAGAGATTTATGCCATTACCGAGGCAGCATTAAGGATTGATGGGCTCAATTTGGAGGCAAGAACTATTGACATCTGTGTAGATAGTCTGGCAGCAATTAGAGCCCTGGGTTCGGAGATTATAAAGTCGAGATGTGTACTGGCATACATTCAATCTCTGGCCAGACTTAGGGGGCATGATGTCAATGTGGTTTGGGTTCCAGGGCATGAAGGCATTCAGGGGAATGGGATGGCGGACGAATGCGCGAGAGCGGGTTCGGCCTTGGATGAAGCAGTATCGCGTAGGGACATTGACATTCCCTCAGTTGAGCTGCTGGGCAGATTTCAGAGGTGGGCAAGGAGGGAGGTGACAAACAGGTGGTCAAGTATTACTACCTGTAGGGTCTCCAAAACTCTATGGCCCTCGCTTAGCAGAGCTAGGACTAGGCAACTTCTGTTTTTTGGGAAACAGCCGTTGGCACTCCTGGTAGGGGTCTTGACGGGGCACTGTGCAATTGGGCACATGTCGGAGCGTTTGGGCTTTCCCCATGATGACCGCTGCAGGAGCTGCTTCGATGAGGAGGAGGAGGAGTCAGTACAGCATTTCCTTTGTGACTGACCGGCCCTGCAGGAGCGTAGGCTTAGACATCTAGGCTCTCGTTTCCTGCGCGATCTTGACTGCCTCAGGGATGCACCGCTGGCTGCCCTTGCGGGCTTTGTGAGAAGTTCTGGATGGTTCTCAGGAACCACCACTTCGTCTTGAGAAGAGTGTATAGGGTATAGTCCTATTGGGCATCACAATGGGCCTTTTGATGGCCTCCGAGTGTTTTTCTCGCTTACTGCGGGCAGCCCTTTTAACCTAACCTAACCTAAGGTGGCGTCCTCAGCTACAATTTAAGGGTAAAGGCATATGTGTACTCAACCCCGTTTTTTTATAATGACAAAATTATGATAACTAGTCCTCACTTACAATTTATGGGTAGTGGCATTTGTGTACTCATCCCCATTTTTTTATAGCGACCAAATTATGACAACTAGTCCTCACTAAAATCGATATTATTCCAATTCCAAAATTATTTTTGTGCAAGAAAGAGGGCGTTCTTAGCTACAATTTACGGGTAGTCGCATATGTATACTCAGCCCAATTTTTTTATACGACCAAATTATAACAACTAGTCCTCACTAAAATTAATATTATTCCAATTCCAAATTTATTTTAGATATAAACTTTTTTGTGCAAGAAAGAGGGAGCTCTCAGCTACAATTTACGGGTAGTGGCATGCGTGTACTCAGCCCCTCTTTTTTAAAATGACCAAATTATGATAACTAGTCCTCACTAAAATATATATTATTCCAATTCAAAAATTATTTCCGATATAAGATTTTTTGTGGAAGAAAGGGGGCGTCCTCAGCTAAAATTTAAGAGTAAAGTCATATGTGTACTCAACCCCGTTTTTTTATAATGACCAAATTATGATAACTAGTCCTCACTTACAATTTATGGGTAGTGGCATATGTGTACTCAACCCCATTTTTTTATAGTGACCAAATTATGACAACTAGTCCTCATTAAATTGATATGATTCCAATTCCAAAATTATTTCCGATATAAGATTTTTTTGTGCAAGAAAGGGGGCGTCTTTAGCTATAAATTACGGGTAGTGGCATGTGTGTACTCAAACCCGTTTTTTTATAATGACCAAATTATGATAACAAGTCCTCACTTACAATTTATGTGTAGTGGCATATGTGTACTCAACCCCATTTTTTTATAGTGACCAAATCATGACAACTAGTCCTCACTAAAATATATATTATTCCAATTCCAAAATTATTTCCGATATAAGATTTTTTTGTGCAAGAAAGGGGGCGTCCTCAGCTACAATTTAAGGGTAAAGGCATATGTGTACTCAAACCCGTTTTTTTATAATGACCAAATTATGATAACTAGCCCTCACTTACAATTTATGGGTAGTGGCAAATGTGTAGTCAACCCCATTTTTTTATAGTGACCAAATTATGACAACTAGTCCTCCCTAAAATTGATATTATTCCAATTCCAAAATTATTTCAGATATAAGATTTTTTTGTGCAAGAAAAGGGGCGTCCTCAGCTACAATTTAAGGGTAAATGCATATGTGTACTAAACCCCGTTTTTTTATAATGACCAAATTATGATAACTAGTCCTCACTTACAATTTATGGGTAGTGGCATATGTGTACTCAACCCCATTTTTTTATAGCGACCAAATTATGGCAACTAGTCCTCACTAAAATTGATATTATTCCAATTCCAAATTTATTTTAGATATAAAATGTGCAAGAAAGAGGGCATTCTCAGCTACAATTTAAGGGTAGTGGCATGTGTGTACTCAGCTCCGTTTTTTTATAATGACCAAATTATGATAACTAGTTCTCACTAATATATATATATATATATATATATATATATATATATATATATATATATATATATATATATGTATATATGTATATATATATATATATATATATATATATATATATATATATATATATATATATATGTATATATATATATATATATATATATATATAATTCCAATTCCAAAATTATTTCAGCGCCGTTTTTTTATAATGACCAAATTATGGGAACTAGTCTTCACTAAAATAGATATTATTCCAATTCCAAAATTATTTCTGATATAAGATTTTTTTGTGCAAGAAAGGGGGCGTCCTCAGCTACAACTTAAGGGTAAAGGGATACGTGTACTCAGCCCCGTTTTTTTATAATGAGCAAATTATGATAACTAGTCCTCACTAAAATTGATATTATTCCAATTTATAAATTATTTTTGTGCAAGAAAAAGGCGTTCTCAGCTACAGTTTACGGGTAGTGGCATGTGTGTACTTAGCCCCGTTTTTTTATAATGACCACATAATGATTACTAGTCCTCACTAAAATAGATATTATTGAAATTCCAAAATTATTTCAGATATAAGATTTTTCTGTGCAAGAAAGGGGGCGTCCTCAGCTACAATTTAAGGGTAAAGGCATATGTGTACTCAAACCCGTTTTTTTATAATGACCAAATTATGATAACTAGTCCTCACTTACAATTTACGGGTAGTGGCATGTGTGTACTCAGCCCCATTTTTTTATAATGACCAAATTATTATAACTAGTCCTCACTAAAATATATATAATTCCAATTCCAAAATTATTTCCGATATAAGAGTTTTTTGTGCAAGTAAGGGGGCGTCCTCAGCTACAATTTAAGGGTAAAGGCATATGTGTACTCAAACCCGTTTTTTTATAATGACCAAATTATGATAACTAGCCCTCACTTACAATTTATGGGTAGTGGCAAATGTGTACTCAACCCCATTTTTTTATAGTGACCAAATTATGACAACTAGTCCTCCCTAAAATTGATATTATTCCAATTCCAAAATTATTTCAGATATAAGATTTTTTTGTGCAAGAAAAGGGGCGTCCTCAGCTACAATTTAAGGGTAAATGCATATGTGTACTAAACCCCGTTTTTTTATAATGACCAAATTATGATAACTAGTCCTCACTTACAATTTATGGGTAGTGGCATATGTGTACTCAACCCCATTTTTTTATAGCGACCAAATTATGGCAACTAGTCCTCACTAAAATTGATATTATTCCAATTCCAAATTTATTTTAGATATAAAATGTGCAAGAAAGAGGGCATTCTCAGCTACAATTTAAGGGTAGTGGCATGTGTGTACTCAGGTCCGTTTTTTTATAATGACCAAATTATGATAACTAGTTCTCACTAATATATATATATATATATATATATATATATATATATATATATATATGTATATATATATATATATATATATATATATATATATATATATATATATATATATATATATATATATATAATTCCAATTCCAAAATTATTTCAGCGCCGTTTTTTTATAATGACCAAATTATGGGAACTAGTCCTCACTAAAATAGATATTATTCCAATTCCAAAATTATTTCTGATATAAGATTTTTTTGTGCAAGAAAGGGGGCGTCCTCAGCTACAACTTAAGGGTAAAGGGATATGTGTACTCAGCCCCGTTTTTTTATAATGAGCAAATTATGATAACTAGTCCTCACTAAAATTGATATTATTCCAATTTATAAATTATTTTTGTGCAAGAAAAAGGCGTTCTCAGCTACAGTTTACGGGTAGTGGCATGTGTGTACTTAGCCCCGTTTTTTTATAATGACCACATAATGATTACTAGTCCTCACTAAAATAGATATTATTGAAATTCCAAAATTATTTCAGATATAAGATTTTTGTGCAAGAAAGGGGGCGTCCTCAGCTACAATTTAAGGGTAAAGGCATAAGTGTACTCAGCCCCGTTTTTTTATAATGAGCAAATTATGATAACTAGTCCTCACTAAAATTGATATTATTCCAATTCCTAAATTATTTTTGTGCAAGAAATAAGCGTTCTCAGCTACAGTTTACGGGTAGTGGCATGTGTGTACTCAACCCCGCTTTTTTATAACGACTAAATTATGATAACTAGTCCTCACTAAAATAGATATTATTCCAATTCCAAAATTATTTCAGATATAAAATTTTCTTGTGGTAGAAAGGGGGCGTCCTCAGCTACAATTTAAGGGTAAAGGCATGTGTGTACTCAGCCCCGTTTTTTTATAATGACCAAATTATGATAACTAGTCCTCACTAAAATAGATATAATTCCAATTCCAAAATTATTTCAGATATAAAATTTTCGTCTGGTAGAAAGGGGGCGTCCTCAGCTACAATTTAAGGGTAAAGGCATATAAGTACTCAGCCCTTTTTTTTATAATGAGCAAATTATGATAAATAGTCCTTACTAAAATTGATTTAATTGTAATTCCAAAATTATTTTTGTGCAAGAAAAAGGCGTTCTCAGCTACAATTTACAGGTAGTGGCATGTGTGTACTCAGCCCCGTTTTTTTATAACGACCAAATTGTGACAACTAGTCCTCACTAAAAGAGATGTTATACCAATTCCAAAATTATTTTTGTGCAAGAAAGAGGGCGTTCTCAGCTACAATTGACGGGTAGTGGCATATGTGTACTTAACTTAAAATATATACTATTCCAATTCCAAAATTATTTCAGATATAACATTTTTTGCTTAAGAAAGGGGGCGTCCTCAGCTTCAATTTACGGGTAGTAACATGTGTACTTAGCCCCGTTTTTTTATAATGACCAAATTATGATAACTAGTCCTCACTAAAATTGATATTATTCCAATTCCAAAATTATTTTTGTGCAAGAAGGAGGGCGTTCTCAGCTACAATTTACGGGTAGTGGCATATGTGTACTTAGCTTAAAATATATACTATTCCAATTCCAAAATTATTTCAGATATAAAATTTTTTTGTGTAAGAAAGGGGGCGTCCTCAGCTACAATTTAAGGGTAAAGGCATATGTGTACTCAGCCCCGTTTTAGTATAATGAGCAAATTATGATAACTAGTCCCCACTAAAATTTATATTATTCCAATTCCAAAATTATTTTTGTGCAAGAAAAAAGCGTTCTCAGCTACAGTTTACGGGTAGTGGCATGTGTGTACTCAGCCCCGCTTTTTATAACGACTAAATTATGATAACTAGTCCTCACTAAAATAGATATAATTCCAATTCCAAAATTATTTCAGATATAAAATTTTCGTGTGGTAGAAAGGGGGCGTCCTCAGATACAATTTAAGGGTAAAGGCATATGTGTACTCAGCCTGGTTTTTTTATAATGACCAAATTATGATAACTGGTCCTCACTAAAATTGATATTATTCCAATTCCAAAATTATTTTTGTGCAAGAAAAAGGCGTCCTCAGCTACAATTTAAGGATAAAGACATATCTGTACTCAGTCCCGTTTTTTTATAATGACCAAATTATGATAACTAGTCCTCACTAAAATTGATATTAATCCAATTCCAAAATTATTTTTGTGCAATAAGGAGGGCGTTCTCAGCTACAATTTACGGTTAGTGGCATATGTGTACTTAACTTAAATTAGATATTATTCCAATTCCAAAATTATTTCAGATATAAGATTTTTTGTGCAAGAAAGGGGGCGTCCTCAGCTACAATTTAAGGGTAAAGGCATATGTGTACTCAGCCCCGTTTTAGTATAATGAGCAAATTATGATAACTAGTCCCCACTAAAATTTATATTATTCCAATTCCAAAATTATTTTTGTGCAAGAAAAAAGCGTTCTCAGCTACAGTTTACGGGTAGTGGCATGTGTGTACTCAGCCCCGCTTTTTATAACGACTAAATTATGATAACTAGTCCTCACTAAAATAGATATAATTCCAATTCCAAAATTATTTCAGATATAAAATTTTCGTGTGGTAGAAAGGGGGCGTCCTCAGATACAATTTAAGGGTAAAGGCATATAAGTACTCAGCCCTTTTTTTTTATAATGAGCAAATTATGATAAATAGTCCTTACTAAAATTGATTTAATTGTAATTCCAAAATTATTTTTGTGCAAGAAAAAGGCGTTCTCAGCTACAATTTACAGGTAGTGGCATGTGTGTACTCAGCCCCGTTTTTTTATAACGACCAAATTGTGACAACTAGTCCTCACTAAAAGAGATGTTATACCAATTCCAAAATTATTTCAGGTATAAGATTTTCTTGTGCAAGAAAGGGGGCGTCCTCAACTACTATTTAAGGATAAAGGCATATCTGTACTTAGCCCCGTTTTTTTATAACTACCAAATTGTGACAACTAGTCCTCACTAAAATTGATATTATTCCAATTCCAAAATTATTTCAGATACAAGCTTAATGTGCAAGAAAGAGGGCGTTCTCAGCTACAATTTACGGGTAGTGGCATGTGTGTACTTAGCCCCGTTTTTTTATAATGACCAAATTATGATAACTCGTCCTCACTAAAATTGATATTATTCCAATTCCAAAATTATTTCAGATGTAAGATTTTTTGTGCAAGAAAGGGAGCGTCTTCAGCTACAATTTAAGGGTAAAGGCATATGTGTACTCAGCCTGGTTTTTTTATAATGACCAAATTATGATAACTGGTCCTCACTAAAATTGATATTATTCCAATTCCAAAATTATTTTTGTGCAAGAAAAAGGCGTTCTCAGCTATAATTTACGGGTAGTAAGATGTGTGTACTTAGCCCCGTTTTTTATAATGACCAAATTATGGTAACTAGTCCTCACTAAAATAGATATTATTCCAATTCCAAAATTATTTCAGATGTAAGATTTTTTGTGCAAGAAAGGGGGCGTCCTCAGCTACAATTTAAGGGTAAAGGCATATGTGTACTCAGCCCCGTTTTATTATAATGAGCAAATTATGATAACTAGTCCTCACTAAAATTTATATTATTCCAATTCCAAAATTATTTTTGTGCAAGAAAAAGGCGTTCTCAGCTACAGTTTACGGGTAGTGGCATGTGTGTACTCAGCCCCGCTTTTTTATAACGACTAAATTATGATAACTAGTCTTCACTAAAATAGATATTATTCCAATTCCAAAATTATTTCAGATATAAGATTTTCTTGTGCAAGAAAGGGGGCGTCATCAGCTACAATTTAAGAGTAAAGGCATATGTGTATTTAGCCCCGTTTTTTTATAATGACCAAATTATTATAACTAGTCCTCACAAAAATAGATATTATTCCAATTCCAAAATTTTTTCAGATATAAAATTTTCTTGTGGTAGAAAGGGGGCGTCCTCAGCTACAATTTAAGGGTAAAGGCATATGTGTATTTAGCCCCGTTTTTTTATAATGACCAAATTATTATAACTAGTCCTCACTAAAATTGATATTATTTCAATTCCAAAATTATTTTTGTGCAAGAAAAAGGCGTTCTCAGCTACAATTTACGGGTAGTGGCATGTGTGTACTCAGCCCCGTTTTTTTATAACGACCAAATTATGATAACTAGTCCTCACTAAAATAGATATTATTCCAATTCCAAAATTATTTTTGTGCAAAAAGGAGGGCGTTCTCAGCTACAATTTACGGGTAGTGGCATATGTGTACTTAGCTTAAAATATATACTATTCCAATTCCAAAATTATTTCAGATATAACATTTTTTGCGTAAGAAAGGGGGCGTCCTCAGCTACAATTTAAGGGTAAAGGCATATGTGTATTTAGCCCCGTTTTTTTATAATGACCAAATTATTATAACTAGTCCTCACTAAAATAGATATTATTCCAATTCCAAAATTATTTTTGTGCAAGAAGGAGGGCGTTCTCAGCTACAATTTACGGGTAGTGGCATATGTGTACTTAACTTAAAATATATACTATTCCAATTCCAAAATTATTTCAGATATAACATTTTTTGCGTAAGAAAGGGGGCGTCCTCAGCTACAATTTAAGGGTAAAGGCATATGTGTATTTAGCCCCGTTTTTTTATAATGACCAAATTATTATAACTAGTCCTCACTAAAATAGATATTATTCCAATTCCAAAATTATTTTTGTGCAAGAAAGAGGGCGTTCTCAGCTACAATTTACGGGTAGTGGCATATGTGTACTTAACTTAAAATATATACTATTCCAATTCCAAAATTATTTCAGATATAACATTTTTTGCGTAAGAAAGGGGGCGTCCTCAGCTACAATTTACGGGTAGTAACATGTGTACTTAGCCCCGTTTTTTTATAATGACCAAATTATGATAACTAGTCCTCACTAAAATTGATATTATTCCAATTCCAAAATTATTTCAGATGTAAGATTTTTTGTGCAAGAAAGGGAGCGTCTTCAGCTACAATTTAAGGGTAAAGGCATATGTGTACTCAGCCTGGTTTTTTTATAATGACCAAATTATGATAACTGGTCCTCACTAAAATTGATATTATTCCAATTCCAAAATTATTTTTGTGCAAGAAAAAGGCGTTCTCAGCTATAATTTACGGGTAGTAAGATGTGTGTACTTAGCCCCGTTTTTTATAATGACCAAATTATGGTAACTAGTCCTCACTAAAATAGATATTATTCCAATTCCAAAATTATTTCAGATGTAAGATTTTTTGTGCAAGAAAGGGGGCGTCCTCAGCTACAATTTAAGGGTAAAGGCATATGTGTACTCAGCCCCGTTTTATTATAATGAGCAAATTATGATAACTAGTCCTCACTAAAATTTATATTATTCCAATTCCAAAATTATTTTTGTGCAAGAAAAAGGCGTTCTCAGCTACAGTTTACGGGTAGTGGCATGTGTGTACTCAGCCCCGCTTTTTTATAACGACTAAATTATGATAACTAGTCTTCACTAAAATAGATATTATTCCAATTCCAAAATTATTTCAGATATAAGATTTTCTTGTGCAAGAAAGGGGGCGTCATCAGCTACAATTTAAGAGTAAAGGCATATGTGTATTTAGCCCCGTTTTTTTATAATGACCAAATTATTATAACTAGTCCTCACAAAAATAGATATTATTCCAATTCCAAAATTTTTTCAGATATAAAATTTTCTTGTGGTAGAAAGGGGGCGTCCTCAGCTACAATTTAAGGGTAAAGGCATATGTGTATTTAGCCCCGTTTTTTTATAATGACCAAATTATTATAACTAGTCCTCACTAAAATTGATATTATTTCAATTCCAAAATTATTTTTGTGCAAGAAAAAGGCGTTCTCAGCTACAATTTACGGGTAGTGGCATGTGTGTACTCAGCCCCGTTTTTTTATAACGACCAAATTATGATAACTAGTCCTCACTAAAATAGATATTATTCCAATTCCAAAATTATTTTTGTGCAAAAAGGAGGGCGTTCTCAGCTACAATTTACGGGTAGTGGCATATGTGTACTTAGCTTAAAATATATACTATTCCAATTCCAAAATTATTTCAGATATAACATTTTTTGCGTAAGAAAGGGGGCGTCCTCAGCTACAATTTACGGGTAGTAACATGTGTACTTAGCCCCGTTTTTTTATAATGACCAAATTATGATAACTAGTCCTCACTAAAATTGATATTATTCCAATTCCAAAATTATTTCAGATGTAAGATTTTTTGTGCAAGAAAGGGAGCGTCTTCAGCTACAATTTAAGGGTAAAGGCATATGTGTACTCAGCCTGGTTTTTTTATAATGACCAAATTATGATAACTGGTCCTCACTAAAATTGATATTATTCCAATTCCAAAATTATTTTTGTGCAAGAAAAAGGCGTTCTCAGCTATAATTTACGGGTAGTAAGATGTGTGTACTTAGCCCCGTTTTTTATAATGACCAAATTATGGTAACTAGTCCTCACTAAAATAGATATTATTCCAATTCCAAAATTATTTCAGATGTAAGATTTTTTGTGCAAGAAAGGGGGCGTCCTCAGCTACAATTTAAGGGTAAAGGCATATGTGTACTCAGCCCCGTTTTATTATAATGAGCAAATTATGATAACTAGTCCTCACTAAAATTTATATTATTCCAATTCCAAAATTATTTTTGTGCAAGAAAAAGGCGTTCTCAGCTACAGTTTACGGGTAGTGGCATGTGTGTACTCAGCCCCGCTTTTTTATAACGACTAAATTATGATAACTAGTCTTCACTAAAATAGATATTATTCCAATTCCAAAATTATTTCAGATATAAGATTTTCTTGTGCAAGAAAGGGAGCGTCTTCAGCTACAATTTAAGGGTAAAGGCATATGTGTACTCAGCCTGGTTTTTTTATAATGACCAAATTATGATAACTGGTCCTCACTAAAATTGATATTATTCCAATTCCAAAATAATTTTTGTGCAAGAAAAAGGCGTTCTCAGCTATAATTTACGGGTAGTAAGATGTGTGTACTTAGCCCCGTTTTTTATAATGACCAAATTATGGTAACTAGTCCTCACTAAAATAGATATTATTCCAATTCCAAAATTATTTCAGATGTAAGATTTTTTGTGCAAGAAAGGGGGCGTCCTCAGCTACAATTTAAGGGTAAAGGCATATGTGTACTCAGCCCCGTTTTAGTATAATGAGCAAATTATGATAACTAGTCCCCACTAAAATTTATATTATTCCAATTCCAAAATTATTTTTGTGCAAGAAAAAGGCGTTCTCAGCTACAATTTACAGGTAGTGGCATGTGTGTACTCAGCCCCGTTTTTTTATAACGACCAAATTGTGACAACTAGTCCTCACTAAAAGAGATGTTATACCAATTCCAAAATTATTTCAGGTATAAGATTTTCTTGTGCAAGAAAGGGGGCGTCCTCAACTACTATTTAAGGATAAAGGCATATCTGTACTTAGCCCCGTTTTTTTATAACTACCAAATTGTGACAACTAGTCCTCACTAAAATTGATATTATTCCAATTCCAAAATTATTTCAGATACAAGCTTAATGTGCAAGAAAGAGGGCGTTCTCAGCTACAATTTACGGGTAGTGGCATGTGTGTACTTAGCCCCGTTTTTTTATAATGACCAAATTATGATAACTCGTCCTCACTAAAATTGATATTATTCCAATTCCAAAATTATTTCAGATGTAAGATTTTTTGTGCAAGAAAGGGAGCGTCTTCAGCTACAATTTAAGGGTAAAGGCATATGTGTACTCAGCCTGGTTTTTTTATAATGACCAAATTATGATAACTGGTCCTCACTAAAATTGATATTATTCCAATTCCAAAATTATTTTTGTGCAAGAAAAAGGCGTTCTCAGCTATAATTTACGGGTAGTAAGATGTGTGTACTTAGCCCCGTTTTTTATAATGACCAAATTATGGTAACTAGTCCTCACTAAAATAGATATTATTCCAATTCCAAAATTATTTCAGATGTAAGATTTTTTGTGCAAGAAAGGGGGCGTCCTCAGCTACAATTTAAGGGTAAAGGCATATGTGTACTCAGCCCCGTTTTATTATAATGAGCAAATTATGATAACTAGTCCTCACTAAAATTTATATTATTCCAATTCCAAAATTATTTTTGTGCAAGAAAAAGGCGTTCTCAGCTACAGTTTACGGGTAGTGGCATGTGTGTACTCAGCCCCGCTTTTTTATAACGACTAAATTATGATAACTAGTCTTCACTAAAATAGATATTATTCCAATTCCAAAATTATTTCAGATATAAGATTTTCTTGTGCAAGAAAGGGGGCGTCATCAGCTACAATTTAAGAGTAAAGGCATATGTGTATTTAGCCCCGTTTTTTTATAATGACCAAATTATTATAACTAGTCCTCACAAAAATAGATATTATTCCAATTCCAAAATTTTTTCAGATATAAAATTTTCTTGTGGTAGAAAGGGGGCGTCCTCAGCTACAATTTAAGGGTAAAGGCATATGTGTATTTAGCCCCGTTTTTTTATAATGACCAAATTATTATAACTAGTCCTCACTAAAATTGATATTATTTCAATTCCAAAATTATTTTTGTGCAAGAAAAAGGCGTTCTCAGCTACAATTTACGGGTAGTGGCATGTGTGTACTCAGCCCCGTTTTTTTATAACGACCAAATTATGATAACTAGTCCTCACTAAAATAGATATTATTCCAATTCCAAAATTATTTTTGTGCAAAAAGGAGGGCGTTCTCAGCTACAATTTACGGGTAGTGGCATATGTGTACTTAGCTTAAAATATATACTATTCCAATTCCAAAATTATTTCAGATATAACATTTTTTGCGTAAGAAAGGGGGCGTCCTCAGCTACAATTTAAGGGTAAAGGCATATGTGTATTTAGCCCCGTTTTTTTATAATGACCAAATTATTATAACTAGTCCTCACTAAAATAGATATTATTCCAATTCCAAAATTATTTTTGTGCAAGAAGGAGGGCGTTCTCAGCTACAATTTACGGGTAGTGGCATATGTGTACTTAACTTAAAATATATACTATTCCAATTCCAAAATTATTTCAGATATAACATTTTTTGCGTAAGAAAGGGGGCGTCCTCAGCTACAATTTAAGGGTAAAGGCATATGTGTATTTAGCCCCGTTTTTTTATAATGACCAAATTATTATAACTAGTCCTCACTAAAATAGATATTATTCCAATTCCAAAATTATTTTTGTGCAAGAAGGAGGGCGTTCTCAGCTACAATTTACGGGTAGTGGCATATGTGTACTTAACTTAAAATATATACTATTCCAATTCCAAAATTATTTCAGATATAACATTTTTTGCGTAAGAAAGGGGGCGTCCTCAGCTACAATTTACGGGTAGTAACATGTGTACTTAGCCCCGTTTTTTTATAATGACCAAATTATGATAACTAGTCCTCACTAAAATTGATATTATTCCAATTCCAAAATTATTTTTGTGCAAAAAGGAGGGCGTTCTCAGCTACAATTTACGGGTAGTGGCATATGTGTACTTAGCTTAAAATATATACTATTCCAATTCCAAAATTATTTCAGATATAAAATTTTTTTGTGTAAGAAAGGGGGCGTCCTCAGCTACAATTTACGGGTAGTAACATGTGTGTACTTAGCCCCGTTTTTTTATAATGACCAAATTACGATAACTAGTCCTCACTAAAATTGATATTATTCCAATTCCAAAATTATTTTTGTGCAAGAAAAAGGCGTCCTCAGCTACAATTTAAGGGTAAAGGCATGTGTGTACTCAGCCCCGTTTTTTTTATAATGACCAAATCATGATAACTAGTCCTCACTAAAATAGATATTATTCCAATTCCAAAATTATTTCAGATATAAAATTTTCTTGTGGTAGAAAGGGGGCGTCCTCAGCTACAATTTAAGGGTAGTAACATGTGTGTACTTAGCCCCGTTTTTCATAATGACCAAATTATGGTAACTAGTCCTCACTAAAATAGATATTCTTCCAATTCCAAAATTATTTTTGTGCAAGAAGGAGGGCGTTCTCAGCTACAATTTACGGGTAGTGGCATATGTGTACTTAACTTAAAATATATACTATTCCAATTCCAAAATTATTTCAGATATAACATTTTTTGCGCAAGAAAGGGGGCGTCCTCAGCTACAATTTACGGGTAGTAACATGTGTACTTAGCCCCGTTTTTTTATAATGACCAAATTATGATAACTAGTCCTCACTAAAATTGATATTATTCCAATTCCAAAATTATTTTTGTGCAAGAAGGAGGGCGTTCTCAGCTACAATTTACGGGTAGTGGCATATGTGTACTTAGCTTAAAATATATACTATTCCAATTCCAAAATTATTTCAGATATAAAATTTTTTTGTGTAAGAAAGGGGGCGTCCTCAGCTAAAATTTACGGGTAGTAACATGTGTGTACTTAGCCCCGTTTTTTTATAATGACCAAATTACGATAATTATTTTTGTGCAAGAAAAAGGCGTTCTCAGCTACAATTTACAGGTAGTGGCATGTGTGTACTCAGCCCCGTTTTTTTATAACGACCAAATTGTGACAACTAGTCCTCACTAAAAGAGATGTTATACCAATTCCAAAATTATTTCAGGTATAAGATTTTCTTGTGCAAGAAAGGGGGCGTCCTCAACTACTATTTAAGGATAAAGGCATATCTGTACTTAGCCCCGTTTTTTTATAACTACCAAATTGTGACAACTAGTCCTCACTAAAATTGATATTATTCCAATTCCAAAATTATTTCAGATATAAGCTTAATGTGCAAGAAAGAGGGCGTTCTCAGCTACAATTTACGGGTAGTGGCATGTGTGTATTTAGCCCCGTTTATTTATAATGACCAAATTATGATAACTAGTCCTCACTAAAATAGATATTATTCCAATTCCAAAATTATTTCAAATATAAGATTTTTTTGTGCAAGAAAGGGGGCGTCTTCAGCTACAATTTAAGGGCAGTAGCATGTGTGTACTTAGCCCCGTTTTTTTATAATGACCAAATTATGATAACTCGTCCTCACTAAAATTGATATTATTCCAATTCCAAAATTATTTCAGATGTAAGATTTTTTGTGCAAGAAAGGGAGCGTCTTCAGCTACAATTTAAGGGTAAAGGCATATGTGTACTCAGCCTGGTTTTTTTATAATGACCAAATTATGATAACTGGTCCTCACTAAAATTGATATTATTCCAATTCCAAAATTATTTTTGTGCAAGAAAAAGGCGTTCTCAGCTATAATTTACGGGTAGTAAGATGTGTGTACTTAGCCCCGTTTTTTATAATGACCAAATTATGGTAACTAGTCCTCACTAAAATAGATATTATTCCAATTCCAAAATTATTTCAGATGTAAGATTTTTTGTGCAACAAAGGGGGCGTCCTCAGCTACAATTTAAGGGTAAAGGCATATGTGTACTCAGCCCCGTTTTATTATAATGAGCAAATTATGATAACTAGTCCTCACTAAAATTTATATTGTTCCAATTCCAAAATTATTTTTGTGCAAGAAAAAGGCGTTCTCAGCTACAGTTTACGGGTAGTGGCATGTGTGTACTCAGCCCCGCTTTTTTATAACGACTAAATTATGATAACTAGTCTTCACTAAAATAGATATTATTCCAATTCCAAAATTATTTCAGATATAAGATTTTCTTGTGCAAGAAAGGGGGCGTCATCAGCTACAATTTAAGAGTAAAGGCATATGTGTATTTAGCCCCGTTTTTTTATAATGACCAAATTATTATAACTAGTCCTCACAAAAATAGATATTATTCCAATTCCAAAATTATTTCAGATATAAAATTTTCTTGTGGTAGAAAGGGGGCGTCCTCAGCTACAATTTAAGGGTAAAGGCATATGTGTATTTAGCCCCGTTTTTTTATAATGACCAAATTATTATAACTAGTCCTCACTAAAATTGATATTATTTCAATTCCAAAATTATTTTTGTGCAAGAAAAAGGCGTTCTCAGCTACAATTTACGGGTAGTGGCATGTGTGTACTCAGCCCCGTTTTTTTATAACGACCAAATTATGATAACTAGTCCTCACTAAAATAGATATTATTCCAATTCCAAAATTATTTTTGTGCAAAAAGGAGGGCGTTCTCAGCTACAATTTACGGGTAGTGGCATATGTGTACTTAGCTTAAAATATATACTATTCCAATTCCAAAATTATTTCAGATATAACATTTTTTGCGTAAGAAAGGGGGCGTCCTCAGCTACAATTTAAGGGTAAAGGCATATGTGTATTTAGCCCCGTTTTTTTATAATGACCAAATTATTATAACTAGTCCTCACTAAAATAGATATTATTCCAATTCCAAAATTATTTTTGTGCAAGAAGGAGGGCGTTCTCAGCTACAATTTACGGGTAGTGGCATATGTGTACTTAACTTAAAATATATACTATTCCAATTCCAAAATTATTTCAGATATAACATTTTTTGCGTAAGAAAGGGGGCGTCCTCAGCTACAATTTAAGGGTAAAGGCATATGTGTATTTAGCCCCGTTTTTTTATAATGACCAAATTATTATAACTAGTCCTCACTAAAATAGATATTATTCCAATTCCAAAATTATTTTGGTGCAAGAAGGAGGGCGTTCTCAGCTACAATTTACGGGTAGTGGCATATGTGTACTTAACTTAAAATATATACTATTCCAATTCCAAAATTATTTCAGATATAACATTTTTTGCGTAAGAAAGGGGGCGTCCTCAGCTACAATTTACGGGTAGTAACATGTGTACTTAGCCCCGTTTTTTTATAATGACCAAATTATGATAACTAGTCCTCACTAAAATTGATATTATTCCAATTCCAAAATTATTTTTGTGCAAAAAGGAGGGCGTTCTCAGCTACAATTTACGGGTAGTGGCATATGTGTACTTAGCTTAAAATATATACTATTCCAATTCCAAAATTATTTCAGATATAAAATTTTTTTGTGTAAGAAAGGGGGCGTCCTCAGCTACAATTTACGGGTAGTAACATGTGTGTACTTAGCCCCGTTTTTTTATAATGACCAAATTACGATAACTAGTCCTCACTAAAATTGATATTATTCCAATTCCAAAATTATTTTTGTGCAAGAAAAAGGCGTCCTCAGCTACAATTTAAGGGTAAAGGCATGTGTGTACTCAGCCCCGTTTTTTTTATAATGACCAAATCATGATAACTAGTCCTCACTAAAATAGATATTATTCCAATTCCAAAATTATTTCAGATATAAAATTTTCTTGTGGTAGAAAGGGGGCGTCCTCAGCTACAATTTAAGGGTAGTAACATGTGTGTACTTAGCCCCGTTTTTCATAATGACCAAGTTATGGTAACTAGTCCTCACTAAAATAGATATTCTTCCAATTCCAAAATTATTTTTGTGCAAGAAGGAGGGCGTTCTCAGCTACAATTTACGGGTAGTGGCATATGTGTACTTAACTTAAAATATATACTATTCCAATTCCAAAATTATTTCAGATATAACATTTTTTGCGCAAGAAAGGGGGCGTCCTCAGCTACAATTTACGGGTAGTAACATGTGTACTTAGCCCCGTTTTTTTATAATGACCAAATTATGATAACTAGTCCTCACTAAAATTGATATTATTCCAATTCCAAAATTATTTTTGTGCAAGAAGGAGGGCGTTCTCAGCTACAATTTACGGGTAGTGGCATATGTGTACTTAGCTTAAAATATATACTATTCCAATTCCAAAATTATTTCAGATATAAAATTTTTTTGTGTAAGAAAGGGGGCGTCCTCAGCTAAAATTTACGGGTAGTAACATGTGTGTACTTAGCCCCGTTTTTTTATAATGACCAAATTACGATAATTAGTCCTCACTAAAATTGATATTATTCCAATTCCAAAATTATTTTTGTGCAAGAAAAAGGCGTCCTCAGCTACAATTTAAGGGTAAAGGCATGTGTGTACTCAGCCCCGTTTTTTTATAATGACCAAATCATGATAACTAGTCCTCACTAAAATAGATATTATTCCAATTCCAAAATTATTTCAGATATAAAATTTTCTTGTGGTAGAAAGGGGGCGTCCTCAGCTACAATTTAAGGGTAGTAACATGTGTGTACTTAGCCCCGTTTTTCATAATGACCAAATTATGGTAACTAGTCCTCACTAAAATAGATATTATTCCAATTCCAAAATTATTTCAGATATAAGATTTTTTGTGCAAGAAAGGGGGCGTCCTCAGCTACAATTTAAGGGTAAAGGCATATGTGTACTCAGCCCCGTTTTATTATAATGAGCAAATTATGATAACTAGTCCTCACTAAAATTTATATTATTCCAATTCCAAAATTATTTTTGTGCAAGAAAAAGGCGATCTCAGCTACAGTTTACGGGTAGTGGCATGTGTGTACTCAGCCCCGCTTTTTATAACGACTAAATTATGATAACTAGTCGTCACTAAAAAAGATATTATTCCAATTCCAAAATTATTTCAGATATAAGATTTTCTTGTGCAAGAAAGGGGGCGTCCTCAGCTACAATTTAAGGGTAGTAACATGTGTGTACTTAGCCCCGTTTTTCATAATGACCAAATTATGGTAACTAGTCCTCACTAAAATAGATATTATTCCAATTCCAAAATTATTTCAGATATAAGATTTTTTGTGCAAGAAAGGGGGCGTCCTCAGCTACAATTTAAGGGTAAAGGCATATGTGTACTCAGCCCCGTTTTAGTATAATGAGCAAATTATGATAACTAGTCCCCACTAAAATTTATATTATTCCAATTCCAAAATTATTTTTGTGCAAGAAAAAGGCGTTCTCAGCTACAGTTTACGGGTAGTGGCATGTGTGTACTCAGCCCCGCTTTTTATAACGACTAAATTATGATAACTAGTCCTCACTAAAAAAGATATTATTCCAATTCCAAAATTATTTCAGATATAAGATTTTCTTGTGCAAGAAAGGGGGCGTCCTCAGCTACAATTTAAGGGTAAAGGCATATGTGTATTTAGCCCCGTTTTTTTATAATGACCAAATAATTATAACTAGTCCTCACTAAAATTGATATTGTTACGTTTTTAGACCTTTTCGTAAAAACGCTTTTTACTTATCCTTCAAGGATTCGTTTAATTGCATCAAATTAAAAACACAGACAGTTAACTTTAGAAATATAATGCGGCAACACTTTATTTACTACTTTATTAACACGAGTATTTGTACTACTAAACACTTAGCAATGCAAACACGTCTAGATTTAAAATCGAGAGTTTCTATTGAATATTCATAGAAAGCAGACGTGTTTTTAATATTCAAAAAATAATATTTTATTATTATATTTTATTGAATTTTCATAAAAAAAAACAAGCTATATATTTTATTATTTTATTGGTGAAATGGATAAACCTCTAATACCTTCTGTAAAGCAATTGAAGAAACCTCCTGATAAAATTTGGGACAAATCTAAGCTTCATGATAAAAACATTCCGTCAAATATTAATAATGCTTCTGGGACGTCTTCAAGCTCTCTTCATCGTTCAGTCATTGATTCTGGTGTCTCTTTTAATATTGTGAGTGATGATGCCTTTAATTTGGATTCACACTTAGACAAAACTCGTCAAGAAAATTTATCTTTGCAACATTCGAATGACGATGCGCTATCCAGTTTCCTTTCCCAAGATGAAAATTGTGACATGGCAAATTATTCAGGTGATACTGATTTTGAATTTATAAGAAATAAAAAATACAAAAGAAACTCTCAGGGGAATTTAAAGGTCGATTTATCTAACCTTAAATCTGCAGAAGTTGACATTAGACCGTCTTCTAGTCAAAATAGGTTTGCAATTTTTGAAAATTTAGATGTTGAATCAAATACAATTAATAATGTACAAATGATTCCGAAGACGAAAAAACAGAAAAGTATAAAACAATTTTGTCCACCAATATTTCTTTATCGTGTCAACATTAAATCTTTGGTCGATCAACTAAAAGTTAAGGGTATTGATTTTAAAATAGTAAACAAAAGTAATTTTAAAAGTAAACTTTATTTACGTGATGTTTCAGCTCATTCAGAGATGATGCAAATTCTTAGGGATAAAAATATTGATTCCTATTCATTTACACCTTTGGAATTGAGACGTCAGTCTTTAGTATTACGTGGTCTTTATTTTGATACCAATATCTTGGATATTGAATCTGAATTAAACAAAATTGCACCTGAAACAATTCATTCCGTCTCAAAATTTAAAACATCTTTTTCAAAAAAAAATAATTTAGAAACTGGGCTTTTCTTAATTTCACTTAAAGAGGGTAAACGCTTAAGTGATTTGACTGGTATTCGATTTGTTTTGAATCAGGTAGTTACTTGGGAAAAGCCAAAGAAAAATCAGAAAGTAGTACAATGTTATCGCTGCCAAAATTGGGGCCATATGGCTAAAAATTGTAACCGTTCTTTTGCATGTGTTATATGCTCTTCAGATCATGAACCTGGTAAATGCACTTTTATTTCTGATGCTGACAGTCAGCCTTTTTGCTTTAATTGTCAATCTTATGGCCATCCAGCAAGTTGGCGTGGTTGTTCATCATATAAGAAGTATTTAGAAACAAAAAAAGAAATATCTGATAGAGTTAAAAACAGGAAAGATCAGGCACTGAGTAATGTTTCTTTGGCTTTTAACTCAAACTTTATTGATCCTAATCGTTCGTTCGCTAGTCATTTTGGCAGTAAAATTTCAAACAAACCTAATATTGTTAATGAATTTTTGAAATTAGCTAAAATTTTATGTGAACCTGATTCACTGGAAGTTAGAATTATGAATTTTATGAAAAATTTCAAGTCTTTGTCGAGATCTGAGGCAATTTCCGAATGTAAAAGTCTTTTTAAAGAAGTTATTTCAACATATGGTCCGTAGGGTATTTAAAATGTTAACATTTAATGTTAGATCTCTTGTAGAGACTAGTAGAAGACTAGATTTAGCAAATGTTCTTAATTCAAATAACATTGATTTTGCTTTTATTCAAGAAACGCATCTTATATCATTTCATAAAGTTTATTTAGATAATTATATTTTTATTAGAGATTTCACTTCACAAGGTGTTGGTGTTGCCATAAAAAAAAATTATTATTTTTCTAAATTAGAAATTTCTGGTGTATTGTTTCCCCATATTTTTATTGAGGTGCGTGTAAATATAAATAATATTATTAAAAAAATCTTAATTGGTTCCGTTTACATTCCGTGCAATTTCAATGCTGTTCAATTTGAAAATGGGTTAATGAACATTGCAAATTTTTCAAACGGTTTTGATGCTCTAATAATTGGTGGAGATTTTAATTCTAAAAGTATATCTTGGGGGGATAGTTTGACCAATTCAAATGGTCAATTATTTAATAATTGGTTAAATCTCCACTCTCACTCATTTGTTAGACTTTGCGACTTTGTGCCTTCTTATCCTAACGGGTCCTCGTTTTTAGATCATTTTCTTTTGAGTTCTAATATTGTTGATCTTATTAGTCCAAACTACAATGTATCTACTTTATCTTCCTTTTCTGATCATTTTCCTTTAAATTTAAATTTGAAATTCTTAGATTTTGAGTTCATTATGATTCCTCCGGTTTCATTCTCTTCATACAAAAATACCAAATGGGATGTTTTTAAGAATGATTTGACAACACTACTTTTAGAAAATTTTCCCCCTTCAGTAAGTAACTTATTGAATACTGAAATTGATTTTTATATTGACGAATTTACTTCAGCGGTGAATTTTTGCTGTGATGTTCATTCTGAGAAAGTTGAACTTAAATCTAATAAATTTGTTCCTTCTGAATTTGTGAAAAACCTATTTAAAATAAAATACAACTGGCAAAAAGAATTGAAGACGATTTATAATACAACATTAAATAGATATAATTATCGTTACAAGCTTATTTCAAAGCAAATTCAGCTTTTGAACATTTTGATTAAAGAACAAGTTAGCAAGGAAAATATTGAAAATTTTAGTAAAATTCTTGAAAAAATTGGTCCGGGTCCTCAAGCACATAAACAAGTTTATAACATTTTAGGATATAAAAGAAAGACATTTATTAATGATTTATCAGTTAATGGTTTAATTATTGAAAATGACAGCAATAAATTAAATATATTAAGAAATCATTTTGCAGAGGTCTATAGTGGGAATTCCTTAGATAGAGATTCTTCTGAAATTGATAATTTTGTAAACACTTTGGATCAGAGTAGTTTATTTACTTTCTGTGATTCTTTTTCATCTTTAAATATTCAAAATTGCAATCGATTTATAAATGTAGATAATTTATTTTCTCTTACTAAAGAGTTAAACAACAAAAAATCAGCAGGTATTGATAATATTTCCAATTTTGTAATAAAAAATTTTTCAATTAAAGCATTTGAATTTTTGGTTATAGTTTTTAACAACTGTATAAATAATGCATATTTTCCAAATAGTTGGAAAATTTCCAAACTTTTTCCAATTAAAAAGATTCCTAGTTCTTCTGATATCAATAATCTAAGACCTATTTCTTTATTATCAAATTTAGGTAAATTATTTGAAAAAATTATTCGTGAAAAAATGGATTTAAATTTAAATATTAATTATATTCCAAATTTACAATTTGGTTTTAAAAAAGGTCATTCTACCGTTGACGCTTTATCAAAATTCCAGAATGATGTAGTTTGTAATTTGAGAGAGCGATGTTGTACAGTTGCAATTTCACTTGATGTAGAAAAGGCTTTTGATAGAGCTATTCATAATGCAATTCTCTTCAAAATGTCTACAATTGGTTTTGATCATCACGTAATTAAACTTTTTAAAAGTTTTTTCAATAATAGACGTTTTTGTATACAATTGAATAATTCCTTTTCTGAGTTTGGTCATGTTGCTTGTGGAGTTCCACAAGGCTCTATTTTAGCTCCTCATTTATACAATATTCTAATGTCCGATTTTCCTCATAATTTTTCAAACTCAACTGGTATACTTTATGCTGATGATTCATTACTTTATGCTCATCATGAATCACCTATAACAGCACTTCAAATTGTGTCTGGTCATTTAAATAAAGTGAATGATTTCTATAATTTTTGGGGCATTAGAATTAATGCTTCAAAAAGTGAAGCAATTTGTTTGAGAAATGCATCTGGAAAATGCGCTTATTTTGTTGTGCCTCAAAGCAAGAGATTGAAACTTTATTTGAATGGTGTTGAAATTCTTTTCAAAGATAAATTTAAATACCTTGGTATTTATTTTAATAAACTTTTTAAATTTAATGACCATGGTAAATTTGTATTAAACAAAGTTTACAAAGTGAAACATTGTATAGGAAGAATTTTATCGCATAAGTCTCTTCCTGTTAAAACAAAATTGTTAATTTATAAAACTTGTTTAAGGCCAGTGCTTTTATACGGATTTCCGATATGGTTTACTATTTCACCTTCAATAATGAATAAATTCGAAATTTTTGAGCGAATGATATTACGTTCATGTATTGGTAAAAACTTTGTTTCTCGTACGAAAAGATTTTCAAACGCTGTAATTTATGGGGAATCAATAATAACTCCTTTAAGTTCTTATGTTATTAAAATAATTAAAAATTATATTCATAGATTACATATCCATGAAAATGATATTATTAAGAACATTATTCTGTCTCAACATAGTTTCAATTGGACTAATACCAGTTATTTATCTCCCCTTGGTATGCAAAATGACTTAGCTACTTCGTCTTCGGAATTCTTTAAAAAATCTTATCCAGGTTCACATAGAGGTTAATTATAGAATTTTTTTTTTATTTTTTTTTTTTTTGTTCATATTTTATATAATTTTTTTATATGTAGTTTTTAAGTTTTAACAATAAGTCTATGTATATTTTTTAGAGTTATACACTCACGAAATTGTTAGCATCGGGAGCAAATGCGTTGTCAATTTAAAATAATGTTTTTTTTTTTAAATGTTTACTTTTTATGTTAAGTTTGGTACTGTAATATTCATAACATAGTTTTTAAGACATTACATTTCAATCTTAAATATTTCAAAATTGTTATACACATCTTTCACATCCTATTATTATACAAAACAAGGCTCAATAAATTAACTATAACTATAACTATAGATTTAAAATCACACTGATCCCGCTGATTACTGGCAGCGACTTTATATAGCAAAATGACATCGTCTGGTAACTTCGCGAAGCATCTGGTCAAGGTTGTTGTTGGTTGTGCTTTACTTAACATGTAGCTATATACGTGTGTTTGTTTATATGACAATGCTGTCTTGTGTGTTTTGTTTATTGTAACTATGTGTGGTTGTATGTATGAGTGTTCTGTGTGTTGCGTAGTTTTGTTTCTTCTTGTACTATGTGGGTATGTTTATGTGCATATTTGTGTGCATGTTGCTGTATATATTGGTTTACATGTTTAGCTTTTGTTAGCAGCGAATACTTGCGTACAAGATCATTAAGAATAACAGCATCATCTCTTAGCATTGATGTTGCTAGGTTTTTCGTTGTTGTTATTTACACTTCTTATTGCACAGCCTCAAATGATCTTGTATATTCTCGAAGATGTATCCGGAATATTCCACTTCCGTTAATTCAAATATTATCTGCTTTGTGTTTACCAGGGTTGTTACATTGTGACAACTTGAGATGATTTGGCAGTGCTGCCAAGTACATATATCCACATTGTCGTTATATTTGAATCTATTTTTTAAACTTTGTAACACTGCCGCCCACTTAAGCCTGTTCGACCCGAATAGGCATACAATCACCTCTTCCATAGCGCGCCAATCGTTCGAGATGTACTATCTTCATTTTCGACCTTGGGCTATTGTGCTTCTGTATCCGGTACACAACGTCATTCACTCTCGTAATCACTTTATACGGGCCATCCCAGTGATTCTGTAATTTTGGGGACAATCCTTTTTTCCGTTGCGGGTTATAAAGTAGAACCAATTGACCTTCCATAAATCCCTCCGAATTTGCTGCGCGGTCCTATCTAGCCTTCATCTTGTCACTGACCATCTTGATTCTATTACGCACGAAATCATGCAGTTCGTTTAAGTTCTCCTGCTCCTGGGACGAAGCGGCTTCTTCTTCTACAGCTGGGTTAACACCAAATTCCAAGTCACCAGGCAGTTTTAATTCCGTCCCGAAGATAATTTTAGCTGGCGTTCTCGATGTGGAGTCGTGTACAGCTGACCTATATGCCATCAAAAATTTGGGAATGTGCTCGTCCCAATCCCTCTGATGGTTGCTTACCACTTTTCGCAGGTACTCTTCTAAGGTGCGATTGAACCTCTCTACCATGCCATCAGACTGTGGATGCAACGGCGTTGTTCTGGTTTTCTTTATCCCATATAATTCGCACATTTCCCTGAATATGGTAGACTCGAAATTCCTTCCTTGGTCGGAATGTAATTCTATTGGGACACCATAGCGACATACCCAGTTGTTGACGAATGCATTTACAACTGTCTTTGCTTCTTGGTTAGGTATAGCATATACCTCTGGCCATTTACTGAAATAGTCCATTACCACAAGAACATAACGATTTTCGGCTTCAGTGACGGGAAAAGGACCTGCTACATCCATTGCGATCCGCTCGAATGGTGCTCCTGAGTTGTATTGCTGTAGCTGTCCCCGGCTTCTTCTTACTGGGCCTTTGGCTGCTATGCACCGTGGGCAGTTTGCTATCCAGTCGGATACGGCTTGTTGACATCCAACCCAATAAAAACGCTGCTTCAGTTTCTCAAGTGTTTTTGTTACTCCAAGATGACCGCCACTAGGTCCATTGTGAAATTCTTGCAGAACTTTACTTATCTTGGAACATGGCACAACTATCAAATTTGAAGTTGTTTTGCCATCTACACTTTCCCATACGCGGTATAGGCACCCTTTTATTACCTTGAGGCTGTTCCACTGAGCCCAATAAGATTTGGCGAGTGGACTCTCAGCAGAAATTTTATTCCGCGACGGTCTTCTGTCCTCCTCTTTGGCTGCTATAATTTTCCTCAGTATATTGTCGTCCCTCTGTGCCGCTGACCAGTCTTCATCAGAGTCGATGTGCATTAGCCGAACATCAACAACGCCTTCCTTTTGTTCGGTTCTAACGCAATGTTTACACTCTAAACAGCAGGGTCTTCTTGAAAGAGCATCCGCATTGCTATGTTTTGTGCCCCTTCTATGCTCAATACTGAAGTCGTAGCTCTGCAGGCGCTCAATCCACCTTGCCAGTTGCCCTTCAGGATTTTTAAAGTGCAATAACCATCTCAGTGCAGAATGGTCAGTCCTTAATGTAAAGTGTAGTGTGTTTGGCTATTCGTTGTTACCATGCCTTCTGCTGGTAACATCATTTGTTTATTTTTCGTCCACATACTTATGTGTTTGACTCAAATTGTAATTTAATAGCCCACACGAGCAGTGCTATTGGTATGCATGTATTTATGCATACCATTCACTTTCTCACGATAGCGTAAGTTATTTTTAAGTATTTTGTGTTTTAGATATAGAGAATAATCATTATTAAGACAGAGTCAAAACTAAGTAGTCGCACAAGCGGCTACTTAATAAATAAAACAAACATTTAATAATAATCCTGTGAATAAACGTTTTTAAATATTACATGGCAATCCTGCCTTCAAACAACGAAGCTGTTAATGATTAACTTTTCTCCAAGGTATGCTACAACATCGGCAACAAAAAGCCTACATCCAGACGAAGAAATCATCTTTTATTTCATCCAGACGGAGGAAATTTCAAAATCTACCAGTAAAACCAGCTATATAAATTCAGCAACAATTTTACATACCCACATCTATAACCAACATTTACAAGAAAGATAAGTAAAATGAAATTAAAAGTTTTCCCCGATTGTGAACATGTAAAAATATATCACCAATCCACAAGTAAGAGTAAATTTTCAAATTTGGTCAATATGGAAGGAATGCTAGTTGTTGAAGTAAATATTTAAATAAAGTTCGTTATTCAAATAACCGAATTTGGAAAAATGTTTCCCATTGACGTGAACGAGTTAATACCTTTATGTTTTTATATATATTGGAAGAAACATATATCATTATTTTCTAATTTTTTGCAATCCTTATGAAATCAATAAGCCCGATTTTAATTTTTCCATATGACTTAAGTAATATCATTTATTCTTTTTGAATTGTTCAAAAGTTAATACTCTTAAAGAACACAAATACAAAAATAAATGTAATAAAATAACTTTTAAAAAACGAACACAAAAAAAAAATTTTTAAAATACGATTTTTTTAACATATTTAGTTTAACACATGAATTGCTGCGATACTTACGAGTCCCTCCAGTGGTTTATGATAGTCTATAAGGGTAAATACTTCGGTTGACCATTAAGTTCAACCGAAGCACGCCATATCCACTGCTTTCGGTGCATAAAGGATTGTATCGAGGCAGATGCTATGACATGCATTCCCTTAGTATAACTACTAATACGACCCAGACTTAAAAATTTTTTTACATATTAACATTCGTGTGGCTGTGTAAACTTAACTATAAGTAAGCATATTGTAAACCTGCCTTTTGTTTATGTGAACAGCCACACGGAAACTGACGTGACGGATTTAGGAGTATCTCCCACCGTTTTGCCAGGTTTATTTTCCCTTTCAGTATCCTTTTAATTGATATTGATAGATAATTTTAATATCAGATTTTTTTTTTCAGGTAACTAAGCAAGATCCTTAATATTTTTAGCTTAGATTCCTTCATTATTTTCGTCCAACGTATAAAATTTATACGTTTGATATTGATTTCCATGTTATATGGTGTACTCATGTTATTTTTATGTTTACCACGTAACACTTCTTATTTTTTGTATTGCTTGAAAATATCAATTTTTCAACAACTTATAATATATGTTACTGTTTGTCGTTATGTAATATAATTAAAAAGACAATTATTTTATTGTTCAATTGGAATAATAATAAAAAGTAACTATTTAATTTTTAATAAAGAATATTTTACTTAATATATATTTTTATATTCTCCATATATTGAAACAAAGTTTTTATAAGAACATATTTCTATATATTTCACTTTAGTTTTTTATTATTTTACTTTTATATACAATTTCGTAACCTTGATAAGGTTGTTTATCAAACAGGCACTTCTTGAGACATCCTTGCAATTGTTTGCTCATTCATTTGGTTTACTTAAGTGACCATTCCTTCAAACAATTATTAAATTAATTATAGTTCATGAATCATAAAAGATTCATTACAATTACTTAATCGTTTACTAATTTATTTCTCTCTTTCAATAGAGACGCATTCAAATCCTTAAATAGTTCAAAAGAAAAGTCATTATGGGTAATCATGATTCAAAGATAACAAACCCTAATGCAAATGTTATTAACGAAGTTATCGTTAAAATAGACAATCCAACTTGTGTAGACTATTGGTTTTGTTTATGTTATTTAAGTTCATGAATCCTTATTTTATTACTTCTTTCTTATTTGCATTCGTTTATATAATCAGTATGTTTTGATCATTTAAAGAGGGAACATCAACGGTGAATAAATGTGTTAAACTAGACGTTGGGTGCTTTTGTTTATTTTTGGGCAACAACAAATCAGAAGTGAGATCGCGACTTACGCAAGCGCACGTGTGTGTTAAAAGAATAATATATGTTTGTCTGGAACGTTGGCAGAGAAAGAAGAACGGTTATTTCTTTTCGAAGCAGCTGAAGAAAAAATAGTATACGGTTGTCTGTAACGTTGGCAGAGAAGCAAGAACATTTTATTTTTGTTAAAAGGCAATTGAAGATACACTAGTAAAGAAATGTTGGTAAAGATATCGGAATTGAAGGTGGAGCAATTGAAATTTTTGTTGCGTGGTCGTAATTTGTCGACTATAGGTAGTAAGGGCGAGTTGATATTACGTCTTACTAAGGAAATTGGTTGTGATGAAATTGAAATAGAAGCCGCGGAATCAAATGTTCAAACTCAAATAGATGAACTAAAGGACATGATGCAGCAGTTGATGTCAACCGTAATGCAGGGCACTGCTCATGGAAGCGTTCCATCCGATGCGGCGATCGATCAAATACGTGATACTGAGATCGTGGTTGAAAATGTGAAACGTTACTCCGTTAAAGAAATAGCAGAAACCATACCCGAATTTGATCCTACGGATGAGAGTTCATTAAGCGCTGAGCAATTCGTGAATAGAGTAAATGCGGCAATGTCAGCGTATCGCTTCGATGAAAAAGCTTTAATATTAGCAGTGTACAGTAAGGTGAAAGGGTCAGCGAAACTGTGGTTGAATGCGTCGGAGGACGTGCACTCTAATTGGACCCTGTTGGCGGAAAAATTAGTAGATGAGTTTGGCGTACGGTTAGATGAAGCAGAAGTTCATAAAAGGATGTCCAATACACATAGAAAATTAAACGAGGCTGTAAATGACTACTGTTTTAGAATTTCCGCTCTTGGTAGAAAATTTAATTTAAGTGATCAGGCAATAATTAAATATAGCCGTGACGGGTTAAAAGATCGTGAGCTTCAATCAGCTACTGCAGCAATGCGTTTTTCGTCATTACGGGAAATGCGCGAGACATTTTCAGAGTTTTTGCGCAATACTCCTTCTAGTAAATATGGAAATAATGTGTACATGTCAAAGGGCGAGACGGAATTGGTAAAAATGAAGACTGAAAAGCCAGACAGTATCGAAAAAAGAGAGAAAAAATGTTACAATTGTTCAGAAGTGGGTCATTATTCGTATAATTGTCCAGAACCGCAACGTCGGCAGCGCTGTATTAATTGTCAGAAAGTTCATCGCCAAGGAGAACCACCGAATTGTGGCAAGTCTATTCCGACTGTCCGCAGTGCCGAAATATGTAATAATTTATTTACACGCCAAATATATGTAAACGGGCTACAGCTATCTGCATTTATCGACACTGGGAGCCAATGCAACATGATTCGTGAGGCTGTGGTAAGGAGTTTACGTTGTAATATAAAACCATGTTCAATGATGATAAAAGGAATCTGTGGTGGTATACGAACATTGAAATCATGCCTTGAGGCAGAAGTTGAAGTTGACAACATAAAGTTTAGTACAGATTTCTATGTAGCAGACGATGAATTTTTAGAAGAAGACGTGTTAATTGGACAAACCATTTTTGCGAATAATATGGTGTCAGGTTTGGTGGAGAATGGGCAATTTAGATCTAGAGGAGGTGAACTGGTGAATTATGATCAAGCAGATATTGACGTGCAGTGCGGAGATATAACCGAACAAACGAAAACTGTCCTTTATACGTTGGTAAGTGAATATGATGATATCTTCGCTCGTGATTTAAGTCAGATTGGTAAGACAGATTTAGTCGAATTGAAAATCGAACTCGATACTGACAAACCGGTTGCGCAAGCGCCTTATCGTATACCAGAACCGAAGAAAGGGGTTGTTAATAAAATGGTAAGCGAACTCCTTCAAAATGATATAATCATACCATCAGAGTCAGAATACGCGAGCCCCTTTATATTGGTAAAAAAGAAAAATGGTGATGAAAGATTTTGTGTAGACTACAGAAGGCTAAATAGTCACATGAGGAAACAAATCTATCCAATGCCGAATATTGAAGAGAGATTACAGGAAGCTACCCAATTTAAATTATTTTCCTCTTTAGATTTAAACAGTGGCTATTACCAGATCCCTGTGGAGCATAGTAGCCAAAAGTATACTGCCTTTGTGACTACAGAGGGTATATACGAGTTCAAAAGAATGTCATTTGGGCTCAAGAATGCCCCTATAGCATTTCAACGTTTGATGGCGAAACTTAAAGACAAAACTCAACCGGGAGACATGATTCACTACATGGACGACATTCTTATTGGAGCCAGAAACGATGTCGAGATGTTTGAGAAAATGAAACGTATTTTTAATATTCTTCGTGATTTTAATCTAACGTTGAACCCCAGAAAGTGCAATTTTTTTCAGCGTGCAATATCTTTTTTGGGTCATCAATTAGCCGAAGATGGAATTCGACCAGGTAAAGCCAAAACAGACGCAATTGCAAAATTTAATCGTCCTGAAAATATAATGGAGATTCGACGATTTCTTGGGTTAAGCGGGTATTTTAGAAAATTCATACCAGCTTATGCAGTCATATCTGAGCCCCTACGCCAGTTGCTACGAAGAGATGTAGTTTTTCAATGGGGTGAACAACAACAAAAAGCTTTTAATAGTTTGAAAGAGGCGTTGGTATCAGAACCGGTATTGGCGGCCTATAATGTTGAAGCTCAACATCAACTTCACACAGACGCTAGTTCCATTGGATTAGCAGCGGTTCTTATGCAGGATGTTAGCGGAATGTGGAAGCCGATAGCGTATTATAGTCGATCGACAAGTTCATCAGAAAAACACATGCACAGTTATGAACTAGAGACATTAGCGGTAGTTGAGGGTTTGGAGCGATTCAGGTATTATGTCTACGGGAAGCCATTGAAAGTAGTTACCGATTGCGTGGCAGTTAAAACGGCGATGAGCAAAAGGGAGCTGATTCCACGTATAGCGCGGTGGTGGTTACGCATTCAAGATTTTGAGATTGATATCGAACATCGTTCGGAACAACAAATGTCTCATGTGGATGCAATGAGCCGAATGCCTAATGAAGAATCTCGATTAATGGAACCAGCTACGCTACGAATGGACAAAGCCGATGTCGATATGGCTGACTGGCTGTTCAGTATGCAGCTACAAGATAAGAAACTCCAAGAATTAGTAAAAAGGATCGGCAGTAAGGATAAGGAGGCGCAAAAATATTTTGTGCTAGATCGTGGTCGTTTGTACAGGATGTACGATGGGAGAAAACTGTGGGTAGTACCAAAATCCTTGCGGAATAAAATTACGGTAGATGCCCATGAAGGTAACGGACATTTAAGTGTGGATAGAACAATTGAGAAGTTACTGCAGTTGATGTGGTCTCCACGCATGAGAAATTTCGCCAAATCGTTGGTAAAATCATGTTTACAGTGTGCGTTTAACAAGCAGCAGGGGGGGAGCTAAAGAGGGACAGTATCATTTTAGCAGCGTCGACCAGATACCGTTTAAAACGTTACATTTTGACAATCTGGGGCCGTTTACAAAGTCAAGTAAGCGAAATGAATACGTTTTAGTAATAGTAGATTCGTTCACAAAGTACACTATTATAAGACCGGTGCCTAGTACCGCCACTAGATATGTAATAAAAGTGGTGGATGATATAATTGGAACCTTTGGTACACCGCAACGAATTATAACCGATCGCGGGACAGCTTTCACCTCCAAGGATTTTCGAAAATTTTGTAATGAGCACGCAATAACTCACATTCTCAACGCTGTTCGCACCCCCAGAGCAAACGGTCAAGTCGAACGCATGAACCGAACCATTTTGTCAATGTTGCTGTCATCTGTACAGAACGACCGTATATGGGACACTAAAATTCGCGCTGTCCAGTGGGCGATTAATGAGATGAAGAATTCGACAACCGGTTGTTCCCCTCATGAACTTCTTTATGGTTTTCAACCACGAGATATAGTTGGTAACAAACTGGTGCTGATACTGCAAGACGATTTAGACACAGTGTCGCATGAAGACCGACTAGCCAAACTAGAGGAATTACGTAAATCCGCTACGAGAAACATCGAAACCAGTCGAGAAAAGGCGAAGTTGAGATTTGATCAGAACCATTCGAAACCAAAACAGTATCAAGTAGGAGATCTGGTCTTAGTCGGGAACGAAGCCCCAAGTACCGGGACGTCTAGAAAATTAGAACCTCGTTTCAAGGGCCCATTCCTGATCTCAAAAGTTCTAGATATCGACAGATATCTTGTCGAAGATATACCCGGGTCAAGCCGGACACGACGTCATTACTGCTCAGTGTATGCATCTGATGGTTTGAAGCCTTGGTGTTCTCTTCCTCCTGATGATGATAGTGATGATGATGGATGTTTAACAGCTGACAGCGAGGACGCTGATTAGACAGGATGGCCGAGCTGTAGACTATTGGTTTTGTTTATGTTATTTAAGTTCATGAATCCTTATTTTATTACTTCTTTCTTATTTGCATTCGTTTATATAATCAGTATGTTTTGATCATTTAAAGAGCGAACATCAACGGTGAATAAATGTGTTAAACTAGACGTTGGGTGCTTTTGTTTATTTTTGGGCAACAACACTTGGTATCTCATTATAATTATTTGTCTATTGATCCTACAAATCCTTATTACGGTCTACCAACTTCATAAAAGATCTTTAAGAAAACCTTACCTTAGGGCAGCTTCCCTGGCTAATAACATAGACAGAGTTTAATAAGTTCTCACATAAATGATTTCCGAAATACCCAATTCGAATAAAGCCTTATTCAGAATTTTATTACTTAAACGACGTCAAAGTAACCCCTTACGTAGGGTGTATGGTTCAGAGCTTATGTAATGGCCAGAAATACCCAATTCGGTTAGGTCAACTTACTTCCAATTATAAAAAAAAAATTATCAAATAAAGCTTCCTTTTACTTACCGCACTGCACTAGTCAACTCTCTCTTCCATATATTCTGGAATGGAAAATAATAGTTGAGAGAGCTAGAGCAACAAAAGAGGAATTTCTTAAATCCTATAAATGCTTAAATACTGATAGAGATACTAAACCAGAAACTGTCAATAAGCATATTAACATCCTTGTAAGTCTGCTCGAACAAATAAGAGTTCTATTGAATGTGAACTATAATAGACTAACACAAGCTCATAGAACTGCTGCTGAAGCACTCTTCCAGGAAGTACGTGAAAAATTGATAAGAAAGGGAATAATTTTCAATATCCCAGAAACCTTGCATGAGAAAATAAATATTGAACCGCTACCCGAGAGTTGTATAAAGACTATAAAAATGCCTCAAACAGTGGTTGAATTTTTGAACACTGCGTCAAGAATAATACCTGACTTTGACGGAAGTTCGGTAAACTTACAAAGTTTTATTGATGCCCTTAATTTGTTAGATTCAATAAAGGAATCTCATGAGTCTGTTGCCATTAGTCTGATAAAAACAAAACTTAAAGGCACAGCTAGAAACCTTATCTCTACGGAGTCAACTCTCCAACAAATAATTACAAAATTAGAATCCACAGTAAAAGGAGAATCCGTAGACGTGATTACAGCCAGACTAATGAATATAAGACAATCAGGCAAGAATGCCAATACATATGCAAATGAGATAGAAGATCTCGCAAAGAATTTGGAGACCGCCTATATTACAGACGGTCTACCAAATAATACAGCTTCCAAATATGCAACACGTTCCGCAGTAGCAGCGATCGTGAAAAATGCATCCAATGAAAGGGTTAAACTGATTATGGAATCAGGTACCTTCTCAGATATGAATCAAGTAATGACTAAATTTATAAGTAGTTGTACCGACGCGTACGGTCAACCAAATTCCGTGCTGGCATTTAATAATAATCGCCGCAACAATAACAATTTTACTAATAATACCAATAATAATTTTTCTAATAGTCAACGTACCAGAAACAACAGACCAAATTACCCTGAAGAAAACAGAAATGCAAATAATACATATAGAAACCGGAACAATTTCCGTGGAAATTATAATTCGGGAAATAGAACCCCAAATAACCATTCAAATTATACTAACAATAGCGGTTCCAATCGCTACAACAATAGGAACAATAACGCCAATGACAGAAATGGCGCAAGACAAAATATACGTTGCTTGTCTGATTCGGGAAACGTACAGAACCCCCTGGGTACTCAATAGGTAATAGAATATACGCTATTAACCTCAGCCTCTACAGCTATCTTTACACCAGAACCTCTATGAATGACTCTAAATCGACTTTCTTGTTAGATACAGGTGCAGATATTTCAGTTGTCAAGCACAATCAAGTTCTACACGAACCAATAAATCATCAAAAGCGAACTAACATAAATGGCATTGGACAGGGTTTGATAACGACACTAGGAAAAGTGTCCGCAGATTTGAAAATGGAAGACCTCTTAATAGCACACGATTTTCATGTCGTGGATGATAATTTTCCAATCGAAGCAGATGGAATAATAGGTATGGACTTTATTCGAAAATACAATTGTATTTTAAATTTTGAAGGTACTCAAGATTGGATTACCTTACGTACAAGCGATGTTCCATATGATATAGCAATACCATTGCGAAATGGTCCGCATATCAATTCCATATCATTACCTGCAAGGTCAGAAGTAATAAGACCAATAACTTTCGTATCTGCAGAAGATGAGGTACTAATACCTCAACAAACCATTCAAACAGGCATTTATATTGCCAATACAATAACGTCCAAATCAAATCCATTAGTTAAAATAGTCAATACTACAGACAAAGACGTTGTCATTAATAATCTCCAAGTAAAGTCAGAAATTCTTAACGACTATCAGATTGGATGCAATAAGACCAACGGAAAGTCAAAAACTAATAAAGAAAAATTGACAAAGTTGTCTGATAATTTTCCAGATTTCGCTCGGAAAGACTTAAGAGCATTATGTTCTGAATTCATTGACATATTCGCTTTAGAATCTGAAAAAATAAGCACCAATAATTTTTATAAGCAAAAGCTAAGACTTCATGATATGCAACCGGTGTACATGAAGAATTATAGAATTCCTCACGCTCATAAGGAGGAAGTTAATAAACAAGTTGATAAGTTGATAAATGACGAAATAATTGAACCGTCAATTTCGGAATATAATAGTCCAATTTTAATAGTGCCGAAAAAATCATTACCAGGTACAAATCAGAAGAGATGGAGATTAGTGGTTGATTATAGGGGAATAAATAAGAAAGTAATAGCTGATAAATTCCCTTTGCCTCGCATAGATGACATACTTGACCAATTAGGTCGAGCTAAATTCTTTTCATGCCTGGACTTGGTCTCAGGATTTCATCAAATTGAACTAGAAGAAGAATCTAGAGATATAACGTCCTTTTCAACAGAAAAAGGTTCTTTTCGATTTAAAAGACTACCATATGGTATAAAAATTGCCCCAAATTCATTTCAAAGAATGATGTCCTTAGCCTTTTCAGGACTATCACCAACCCAAGCTATCGTATACATGGATGATTTAGTGGTAATAGGTTGTTCATCAGAACACATGCTACAGAATTTAAGACAAGTTTTCAATATTTGTAGAAAATACAATCTCAAACTACACCCAGATAAATGTGCATTTTTTTGTCGTGAAGTAACATTTTTGGGTCATAAGTGCACCGATAAAGGCATTCTACCTGACGATAGTAAATTTTCAATTGTAAAAAATTACCCCACACCTAAAAATGGTGATGAAGCAAAACGCTTCGTAGCTTTGTGTAATTATTACAGAAGATTCATTCCTAACTTCGCTGAGTCGTCAAGACATATAACCAGATTGTCTAGAAAGGGTGTCACATTCGAATGGACTGAACAGTGTGAGAGAGCATTTCAGTATCTCAAAAATCAACTGTTGAGCCCAAAAATCCTTCAATATCCAGACTTTTCTAAAGAATTTTGTATAACAACAGACGCTAGCAAACATGCTTGCGGGGCTGTCTTAAGTCAGGAAAAGCAGGGTATACATTTGCCAATCGCCTACGCATCCAGATCCTTTACAAAAGGTGAAAGCAACAAATCCACAATAGAGCAGGAATTAACTGCAATTCATTGGGCAATACAATATTTCAGACCATATATATACGGTAGAAAGTTTGTGATTAAGAGTTATCACAGACCCCTTTCATATCTCTTTTCTTTAAAAAATCCGTCGTCTAAATTAACACGCATGAGGCTAGACCTAGAGGAGTACGATTTCGTAGTGGAGTACATTAGGGGAAGAGAAAACTATGTGGCAGACGCGCTGTCACGTATCGAGATCGACGATATTAAAAATATTGAGGTAAATATAATACTGAAGGTCACTACTAGACTTCAGGCAAAAACTAATAAAAACTGTAATGATAACGAAAAAATACAGTTAAAGGCAAAATCGGTTGAACTAAATGTTTATGAAACAAATAGCACACAAAAGCACTTTAAAATGCCACAATTGCATTTTACAAATAATAAAGTTATAATTAAACAGAGCAGAAAAATTCTCTCTGAATTTTCGTTGAGGGACATGATTGTTAATAGAAATGTCGACTTAGGTCACCTCTTTCTAAAGCTTGAAAAAATAGCTGATAACATGGGCCTTACAACCATGCGACTACCCTTCGATGATAGTCTGCTTAAATTCCTAGGTACAGATATAGAATCTTTTAAAAATAAAGGCAATGGAATCTTAAGAGATTCGCCATTGATAATAGTGCTCACACCTAAATTAAAGAAAATTTTCACCGATGCCGAAAAATTACAAATCATGCAGAAATATCATGATGATACTATCTTTGGAGGACATCCGGGAATAACCCGCATGATAAAGAAAATTAGACTTCAATATCATTGGAATGGAATGACTAGAGATATAGCACGTTATGTAAAACGGTGCAAAGGTTGCCAAGCAAATAAAATTGTTGTCAAGGGTAAAGAACCATTCATTATAACGCCTACCCCGTTAAAAGCATTTGACAGAGTAATTGTAGACACAATTGGACCTTTGCCAAGATCCGAGTCACAAAATGAATATGCTGTCACTATGATTTACGACCTGACCAAATATTTAGTAGCAATACCCATCCAAGACAAATCTGCCAAAAGCGTTGCTAAAGCAATCATGGAAGGTTTCGTTTTGACATATGGTCCTATGAATACTATACTTACGGACATGGGTACAGAGTACATGAATCGCGTTTTGACAGAGTTGTGTTCATTGATGAATATAGAGAAAATAAATTCCACCGCGTATCATCATCAAACACTGGGTACTGTCGAGAGATCTCACAGAACATTTAATGAGTACCTACGAGCATATATTTCATCAGATAAATCAGATTGGGACTTGTGGTTGAAATACTTTGTGTATTGTTACAACACAACCCCATCCACTGCTCATGGTTACTGTCCATTTGAACTCATTTATGGAAAAATCCCACAAACTCTAGCTTGTACAGAGGAAAACATTATAGACCCGTTGTACAATGCAGATTCCTATGAAAAAGAAGTCAAGTTTAAACTTCAAGTGGCGCAACGAAGAGCAGCCAATATCATAGGAAATGCTAAATTTTCAAGACAGCAAAACTCTAATAAAAAGGCAAATCCAAAATTGATATCTCTAGATGATCTCGTACTAGTCCGCAATGATGCAGGACATAAATTAGACATGGTCTATTAAAGACCATACAAAGTAATAGGCCTGGATGACATCCTAAATAATGTCGAAATGTTGGATACGGACGGAAGATTAATTAAGGTCCATAGGGACAGAGTGAAGAAATTCACTCCTGAATGACTATTCCTCCGGAAATCCAAAACCTTTGAAAACATTTTCCTTTTGTTGAACTTAATAACAAAATCTTTGTTGATCCTGATGGAAACGAATAAGGAAGCCATTAACTTAAAATATATATAAACTGAAGGTGCTTAGTACCTGCTCGCTTTTTTTTTTTTTTTTTTTTTTTATCTTGGACCAGCACTCAGGGGATGACCCCTATATATGCAATGCATTGTGCTGGAACTGAAAACGAGGGGATAGTATTAAGGGGACAGATTTTTTGTAGCTATTTCAACCTTTTACTTCGCCGGCTAATTATTGCTACAGGGCCGACGAAGGTGGGTGCTGTTACTCTGCTTTTTAGTACATGATAGTGTCAGTCGCTGCCAATTATGTTCAGTGATCAGTGACTATGCCTTCATCACTGAAACAGGCTGGCAACAACTAACACAACCACGCACTAATGCTGATCAGAAGAATTAAACACAAATATTTCATGACTCAGCTGGGGCTCGAACTCACGACCCTCCGCTTCATAGTCTCGTGTTCTACTACTTCAGCCAACAACAACAGCTTTGCTTTGTCATTGTACAATTATAACAATCCTTTTCAAGTTATGTCTCATACAATCCAATCATTCATTTTGCGGATTTTTGAAACATCTGCATATGATTTTTTCCTTGAAATAGTAGTTTTTTTTATAAAATATCACAATTTTGAATTCTATTGTTGTTTATGTTTGTTATTGGGAATTGCCGAATGGATACATTCGAATTCCATCATCCTTTCTTTGATTCATACTTGAATGGAATAAAACTTGGCGGAATAGCAGAGATTATTCCTTCAGTAAAAAGGGTGAGGTGGCACTGAACTGTGGTCACTGAGCACTCCCCTTTTTTTATTTGTTTTTGTTTTAAATTACTTATACTTATATTTAAATCACGTTGTTTACCTATGCATAAGCTTAGAATAGATTTTTCATATACAGGACCCCTCTCGTGAGAAACCTCCACCTGTCTCTGAAATTACTATAACTTAAGAATGATCAATTTTTGTGTAGTGATCATTCTTTCGAAAAAGGGAGGTGTAGTGTGTTTGGCTATTCGTTGTTACCATGCCTTCTGCTGGTAACATCATTTGTTTATTTTTCGTCCACATACTTATGTGTTTGACTCAAATTGTAATTTCATAGCCCACACGAGCAGTGCTATTGGTATGCATGTATTTATGTATACCATTCACTTTCTCACGATAGCGTAAGTTATTTTTAAGTACTTTGTGTTTTAGATATAGAGAATAATCATTATTAAGACAGAGTCAAAACTAAGTAGTCGCACAAGCGGCTACTTAATAAATAAAACAAACATTTAATAATAATCCTGTGAATAAACGTTTTTAAATATTACAAAAGTGTTGACCATACAGGTACTTATGGTAATGTTTAATGCATTCCAATACTGCCAGAAGCTCACGTCGTGTCACACAGTAGTTCCTCTCAGGTTTTGAGAGTACACGGCTATAGTATCCTATGACTTTCTCAGTGCCATTAACTACTTGGGATAGCACGCCCCCTATGCCATAGCCGCTCGCATCAGTATCCAGCACAAATTTTTCTCCAGGTATGGGATACGCTAGTACTGGTGACGTACACAATAATCCTTTAAGTTTCTGGAATGCCTTTTCCTGTGGCTCACCCCAATGGTATGGTCTCGACTTCTTTGTCAGCTCATGCAGGCTTGCAGCTACACTGGCAAAATTTGGCACAAAGCGTCTGTAGTATGTACAAAGGCCCAAAAAGCTGCGCAATTCATGAAGATTTTTACTTTGATGCCAGCCCCTTACTGCTTGTATTTTATCTTCATCTGTTGAGATTCCGTCTGCTGTAACACGATGCCCCAAATACTTCACTTCTTTCTGGAACAATGCACATTTCTTCAGGCTGAGTTTCAATCCAGCTGATGATATCCGTTGAAGAACTTCTGCCATGTTTTTGAGGTGTTCATCAAAAGTTTTCCCCATCACGATTATGTCATCCAGATATACCAAGCATGTCTTCCAGTGGAGTCCTTTCAGTACCTTCTCCATTAGGCGTTCAAATGTGGCCGGAGCATTGCAGAGACCAAATGGCATAACTTTGAACTGCCATAATCCGTTACCGACACTGAAGGCAGTTTTCTCCTTGTCTTTCTCTGCAATCTTCACTTGCCAATATCCGCTTCGCAAGTCTAGCGTAGAGAACCATCTCGTACCAGCTAGCGTGTCCAAAGTGTCATCGATTCTGGGGAGCGGATAGCTGTCCTTCTTGGTTATGTCATTGAGCTTCCTGTAGTCTACGCAGAATCTAGTACTGCCATCTTTCTTTTTAACTAAGACTACTGGCGAACTCCAAGGACCAGAAGATGGCTCAATTACGCCTTCACGCTCCATTTCTCTTACAAGCTCTTTGACTTCATCTCGCTTTGCTAGGGGTACACTTCTGGGTGGCTGTTTAATCGGCCTAGCTTCGCCTGTGTTAATTTCATGTTTAACCAATGCAGTTCTACCCTGGCTTTGGTTTCCCATGGCGAAGATACTGGCATGCCTTTTTAGCAACTGTTTGGCTTTATTTCTGTCTGTCGCTGACAGTCCTGCTACCCATTTTCCTACGTATTCCTCAAATTGTTCACGTTCTTTGGCGGACAAATTGGTAGGCTCTATCTTCCTCTCGCAGTGTATTATTGCCTCTGCTGGAGTACACTGGCCAATATCGCAATTTTCTTTGATGACTTTTTCATGGTCTGTCAAGTTAAGTACTCTTATAGAGACTATTCCTCCTTTATTAGTTTTTACTAGAGCTTTTGCTGTTATAAGCTCTCTCTTTAAATCTGCTGGTTCTACAATCCACAACCGATTGTCCTCACAATCTCCCTTCATAACTGTTTCAGACTGCGGCGGTAACGTCTGACTCTCAATAGCAAATACTTTTCTTACTTGCGGCTTGCTGTCATACCCAACATTAAGGGGTATTTCCACATTACGCCAAATTATCAGCTGTTGCCCCATGTGTAGATTAATGCCATGGTTAATCATAAAATCGGCTCCAATAATTACCTCATCGACAATATCGGCAACAATAAACACATGCCTCACGTTGATGTTGGCTATAGTCACCTTCAATTCAATCTTACCATAGACAGTGGCAGGCTCTCCAGTAGCTGTACGTAGCCGTATATTGCTTAAACGATCGCATTTCCCCTTTACTATATCGGGCCTTATTATTGACTGTGACGCCCCTGTGTCTATGGTAAGTACGTGCTTTTCCCCGTTGATGTGTCCAGACGCAGTAAGGTTGCTATTTTTCTGCTGCATCACTGATATGGAGATTGTGGGGCCCTCGTTTGTGGGAGCTAGCTCTTGCCCCTTAGCGCTAGCTCGTTTTAGTTTAACGGGGACTCTTGTGATGTTGTTTGGTTCACCCGTTTGCTGTTTCTTGGTGGCGAAACAGATATACCTCTTTTCCTTGGTGCTTTGCAGCTGCGCTGAACATGACCGATTTTTCCGCAGTTAAAGCACTTAGGCTTTTCTTTGATAGCACTTTCCGCCAACAATTGTCGCATTGCTTCCTTAACACTAGCAACTAGGCTGTTATCCTCCTCAGACAAAACCTCTACATTCCGCACCTTGCATATCTGCGGTTTGAAAACCATCCTTGCAGTCTCTTGAGCCAGCGCAAATGAAACAGTCTCAGCGAAAGTGGATTTCTGCGTTGCGCACACAGCTAGTTTAACATCAGAGTCGCGAATGCCATTAACGAACGCCTCAGTTTTAAAGTGGTCCAAAAACGGGTGACTCTCGCCTGGATATGTGAGCTGCACTAAACGCTCGATTTCCATTGCGAAATCTTGTAGAGACTCGTTAGGCTTTTGAACTCTACATCGCAATTCCATTCTGTATATCGGGCCTTATTATTGACTGCGACGCCCCTGTGTCTATGGTAAGTACGTGCTTTTCCCCGTTGATGTGTCCAGGCGCAGTAAGGTTGCTATTTACACTTATTATTGCACAGCCTCAAATGATCTTGTATATTCTCGAAGATGTATCCGGAATATTCCACTTCCGTTAATTCAAATATTATCTGCTTTGTGTTTACCAGGGTTGTAACATTGTGACAACTTGAGATGATTTGGCAGTGCTGCCAAGTACATATATCCACATTGTCGTTATATTTGAATCTATTTTTTAAACTTTGTAACAATATTATTTCAATTCCAAAATTATTTTTGTGCAAGAAAAAGGCGTTCTCATCTACAATTTACGGGTAGTGGCATATGTGTACTTAACTTAAAATATATACTATTCCAATTCCAAAATTATTTCAGATATAAAATTTTTTTGTGTAAGAAAGGCGGCGTCCTCAGCTACAATTTAAGGGTAAAAGCATATGTATACTCAGCGCCGTTTTTATACCCTAGAAAAAAAGAATTAGGAGGGTATATTCACTTTGTCATTCCGTTTGTAACGCATCGAAATATCCATCTCAGACCCCATAAAGTATATATATTCTTGATCAGTGATGAAATCTAAGACGAACTGAGCATGTCCGTCCGTCCGTTCGTCCGTCCGTCTGTGGAAATCACGATACAGTCCAAACGAAAAGAGCTAGACTCTTAAAATTTGGCATAAATATATTTTAAAACTTAGAGCAGGTTAAGTTCGAAGATGGGCTAAATCGGGGAAGAGGGAAAAAAGTTCCCCTAAGAAGAACTAAACCAACCCAGAAAAAACAACATAATTTTTAAAGTTTTTTGGTTATTTTGTTTAGCAAATGATATATTTTTATGTCAAATACGGTCCAACGCCTTAAACTTGGAGCCGTTAAATAAATAAAAATTATTTGTGGACCCCGCCCACTTTAGTGGGCGTTATTATATGCAAAAATAGCATAAAATTTTAACAAATTGTTTTACTTAAGCCTACATTCCTTAAAAATAACACTTTTAAGCTTTAATGACGAAGCTGAGACGAAACCTGGTACTACTCTGCCCTACCCCCTCCTTCCCCTTCGCCCCCTAAATGACCCTAACAAAAAAATTTTTTTTTTTTTAAATTTTCTATATAATCATCCCAAGCATTTATCTTTAGAGTTTTATGACTGCCGATTTCTGCCCTAGCCCCCCCCCCCCTCTTCCTTTGCCCCCTAAATGACCCTACCAAAAAAAAAATTTTTTTTTTTTAATTTTGTATATAATCATCCCAAGCATTTATCTTTAGAGTTTTATGACTGCCGATTTCTGTCCTACACCCCCCCCCCCCGCCCTCTACCTTTGCCCCATAAATGACCCTACCAAAAAAATTTTTTTTTTAAATTTTGTATATAATCATCCCAAGCATTTATCTTTAGAGTTTTATGACTGCCGATTTCTGTCCTACACCCCACCTCTTCCTTTGCCCCCTAAATGACCCTACCAAAAAAAATTTTTTTTTTAATTTTATAATTATCCCAAGCATATATCTTTAGAGTTTTATGACAGCCGATTTCTGCCCTACCACCTACCACCCACCCCCCCTCTTTTTTTGCCACCAAAATGACCCTACCAAAAAAAAATGTTTTTTTAAATTTTGTATATAATCATCTCAAGCATTTATCTTTAGAGTTTTATGACTGCCGATTTCTGTCCTACACCCCCCTCCCCGCCCTCTACCTTTGCCCCCTAAATGACCCTACCAAAAAAATTTTTTTTTTTAAATTTTGTATATAATCATCCCAAGCATTTAGCTTTAGAGTTTTATGACTGCTGATTTCTGCCCTAGCCCCCCCCCCCTTCTTCCTTTGTCCCCTAAAATGACCCTACCAAAAAAAAATTTTTTTTTAAATTTTGTATATAACCATCCCAAGCATTTATCTTTAGAGTTTTATGACTGCCTGTTGCTGCTCTACCCCCTCCTCCCCCTTTGCCCGCTAAATGACCCTATTAAAAATAAATATACATATTTTTTTATTTTGTGTATAATCATCCCAAGCATTTATTTTTACAGTTTTATGTGTATCTGTTTCTGCCCTACCCCCTCTCCCTCTTTGCCCTCTAAATGACCCTATCAAAAACAAGAAATTTTTTTTTTGTATATAATTATCCCAAGCATTTATTTTTAGAGTGTTATGACAAAGGTGAAATGTTTCCCCCACAGCCCTTGCCAGAGCGACCTCGCCAAAATACAGTTTTTATAGCCTCCAAAGAGAATTGTGATGAAGTCTAAGACGGTCTAGCAATGCCCATACGTTCGTCTGTGGAAAACATGATATTGTATATTTTTGAACCCCGCCCCCTTTAGTGGGCGTTGACGTACGATATTATATAAAGGAACTCTGTCCCACCAAGTTAAACATATCAAATACACTTACTAAATATTTGGAGGGTATTTAAGATTCGACCCGGTCGAATATAACGTTTTTACTTGTTTTATAATGAGCAAATTATGATAACTAGTCCTCACTAAAATTGATATAATTCCAATTCCAAAATTATTTTTGTGCAAGGAAAAGGCGTTCTCAGCTACAATTTACGGGCAGTGGCATGTGTGTACTCAGCCCCGTTTTTTTATAACGACCAAATTATGATAACTAGTGGTCACTAAAATAGATATTATTCCAATTCCAAAATTATTTTTGTGCAAGAAGGAGGGCGTTCTCAGCTACAATTTAAGGGTAAAGTCATGTGTGTACTCAGCCCCGTTTTTTTATAATGACCAAATTATGATAACTAGTCCTCACTAAAAAAGATATTATTCCAATTCCAAAATTATTTCAGATATAAGATTTTCTTGAGCAAGAAAGGGGGCGTCCTCAGCTACAATTTAAGGGTAAAGGCATATGTGTATTTAGCCCCGTTTTTTTATAATGACCAAATAATTATAACTAGTCCTCACTAAAATTGATATTATTTCAATTCCAAAATTATTTTTGTGCAAGAAAAAGGCGTTCTCATCTACAATTTACGGGTAATGGCATGTGTGTACTCAGCCCCGTTTTTTTATAACGACTAAATTATGATAACTAGTGGTCACTAAAATAGATATTATTCCAATTCCAAAATTATTTCACATATAAGATTTTTTTGTGCAAGAAAGGGGCCGTCCTCACCTACATTTTAAGGGTAAACGCATATGTATACTCAGCACCGTTTTTTTATAATGAGCAAATTATGATAACTAGTCCTCACTAAAATTGATATAATTCCAATTCCAAAATTATTTTTGTGCAAGGAAAAGGCGTTCTCAGCTACAATTTACGGGCAGTGGCATGTGTGTACTCAGTCCCGTTTTTTTATAATGATCAAATTATTATAACTAGTTCTCACTAAATTAGATATTATTCTAATTTCAAAATTATTTTTGTGCAAGAAAAAGGCGTTCTTAGCTACAATCTACGGGTAGTGGCATGTGTGTACTCAGCCCCGTTTGTTTATAATGACCAAATTATGATAACTAGTCCTCACTAAAATAGATATTATTCTAATTCCAAAATTATTTCATATATAAAATTTTCTTGTGGTAGAAAGGGGGCGTCCTCAGCTACAATTTAAGGGTAAAGCCATATGTGTACTCAGCCCCGTTTTTTTATAATGACCAAATTATGATAACTAGTCCTCACTAAAATAGATATTATTCCATTTCCAACATTATTTTTGTGCAAGAAAAAGGCGTTCTCTGCTACAATTTAGAGGTAGTGGCATGTGTGTACTCAGCCCCGTTTTTTTATAACGACCAAATTATGATAACTAGTCTTCACTAAAATAGATATTGTAGTTAATTTATTTGAACTACAAGTTTCTTATAAATTTATTAGAAATTATATTTTATTCCAATTTATAATATAAAATTATTTAATGTCTCGATTCAACAAAAAACTAAATTCAATTGAAAATTCTTGATTAATAAAACTTATTCATTATTTACCATGATAAAATAAAAATTAAAATATGAGTACGTATTGAAAATTAAATTTTAAAATTAAAGTAGTAAAAATATAAAGTACGTACAACTACTTCCCCTTTAAAGGAAATTTATTCTCGATAAATTAAATGAAACTCTCCTAATATTTCGTTGAGATTGCCTGTCAGACATATTTTGGCATAAAGAAGTTTTTTCTGTTAAAGCAGGTTTCAATCGATCGAGAGGAAATACTACAATTTCTTTGTTTATTTCAACTTTAAAATATTTATGATATTTTTCCACAACCCGTCATATGGACGTCGCAGAGCACGCTTGTGAATGTCATGCACAAAAACATATTTACAGTCCTTAAGCTCCTTGGGAACATAAATACCAGATTCAGGATCCTTGTGATGATTTATATTAGATTTTACATTTTTAAAATGGTTTTTTAATTTGTACAAAATGTCAGAAGCATCAAAATTTTCAGTAATAGTGACTATTTCTCCCGGTAAACGTAGATTTTGCCCGTATACCATTTCAGAAGGTGTAGCCTGTAAATCTTCTTTATAAATGCAACGAATACCTAGCAGAGCCAGCGGAAGCTCATCAAACCAGTCTACTGATTTTCCCCTTGCCATCAATGCTGATTTTATTTGTCTATGAAATCTTTCAATCATACCGTTAGATTGTGGACGATATGGAGAAATCGTAATTCTAAAAGAACCTAACATATTCACTAATTCATTAAATATTCCCGAAGTAAATTGTCTACCTTGATCTGTAGTTATTTTTAGTGGCACTCCAAAACGTGACACATAGTTTCTTATAAATGTGTCAATTATATCAGATGCTGTAATTTCCTTCAAAGGATATGCTTCAGGCCATCGGGTATGGCGATCAATTATAGTTAAAATATATCGATGACCACGTGAAACAGGTAGAGGTCCAACTATGTCCATGTGTATGTGTTCAAATCTACCTCTAGGTATCTTTATTTTTTCTACAGGTGACTTAGTGTGCCTACTAACTTTTGATTTCTGACAATCCAAACATTCTCTTGACCATGTATTCAATTCCTTATTCATACCTGGCCAAAAATAACATCGAGTTATTAGTTTTCGGGTTGCCCTTATACCCGGATGTGAAATACAGTGCAATTTTTCGAAAATAACTTTTCTTAAACTTATAGGCACATAAGGTCTTGGTAGTCCCATAGAACATTCACACCATATATCTACGTTATTAATAGGAAACTTCACTATTTTAAGATTAAGATGTTCGTCCCGACTTTTGTGTAGTACTAAAAGATTTTTATCTCTCTGTTGCTCATTAAATAAAACTTTCAAGTCAAGTTCTGAGTATTTATATGATTCTACTTCAAATGTCCTGGATAGTGTATCAGCCACTACATTGGATTCGCCATTAATATGCCGAATGTCATTTGTAAATTGAGAAATATACTCCAAATGCCTTATCTGTCTTGGACTTCTCTCCGTTTTAGATTGCAAAGCAGATGACAGGGGTTTGTGGTCAGTATATATAACAAAATTCCTCCCTTCTAACAAATATCTAAAATGTTTAATGTTTAGGTAAATCGCTAACAATTCTCGATCGAAAGTACTATATTTTCTTTCAGATAATGTTAGTTTCTTAGAAAAGAAAGCTAATGGTTCTGAAGTTTTATTATAAATTTGTTGTAGAACACCGCCGATTGCCACATTCGAAGCATCTACCGTTAAAGTAAGTTCCGCTTTGTTATTAAAATGATTTAATAAAACTCTGGAGGCAAAAGACTCTTTTATATGCTCAAAAGCTATGATTGCATCATCATTCCATTCTAAATTTTTTTTCTTATTTCTTAACGCATGATTAATCATGTCATGCAGAAAAGAAGCAGAAGTAGCTAAATGAGGAATATATTTATGAAAATAATTTACCATGCCTATGAATTTCTGTAGCAGCTTTACGTTTTTCGGACGATCAAAGTTGCGAATTGATGATACTTTCTTTTCAGAAGGCATAATTCCATCCTTTGAAATGTTTTGTCCTAAAAAATCTACATTCGAAACTCTAAAAATACATTTGCTGGGTTTGATGTTTAAACCATAATCATCTAATCGCTCAAAAACTTTTTGTAGATGAGAAACATGCTGTAGCATATTAGTATGTCATCTACATAAACAAAAACAAAATCGAAATCATTGAAAACCTCGTAAATAAATCTCTGAAAAGTTTGCGCAGAGTTTCTCAGCCCAAATGACATTCGTAAAAGTTCAAACATTCCGAATGGTGTTGTGATAGCTGTCTTATATATATCTTCTTCTGCCATTGGTATTTGGTGGTATGCTCGAACCAGATCTAATTTAGAAAATATACTTTTGTTCCTCATATTTTTATTCAAATCTTGAATATGTGGTAAAGGATATCTATCTGGTATTGTTACGACATTTAGTCTCCTAAAATCACCGCATGGCCTCCAGTCATTTGGATCTTTTTTTGAACTAAATGTAAAGGCGTAGCTACATTCGAATTTGATGGTCTACAAATACCAGATTTTACCAGGAAATCGAATTCTGTCTTTGCTGCCTTATATTTAACAGGGTCTAAACGTCTAGGTTTTGAAAAAGGCAAAGTCCCGTTTGTGGCTAGTCTATGAATAGTAGAATGCTTAATAGGCTTTGAGTAATCTGGTTCTGATATTAAGGAAGGATATTGTTTCAATAATTTGGTATATTGGTTATCCACAGCAAATAATTTAGGAAGGGAAACTTTGCATATATCTGAAAATGTATTTACCGACAACTTCGTTAATGGATCGATTAATCGTTTATGTTTCACATCTATCAGAAGACCATATTTGTGAAGAAAATCAGCGCCAATAATGGGTTTAGAGATATCTGCAACAAGAAAAATAAAGGGGAATTCACGTCGAAGACCTATATCTAAGTTAAGCATTTTCTTTCCAAATGTAAAAATATTTGATCCATTTGCTGCAGTTAGAATTATATCTGATGGTTTATTATTATATTTAAACTTTGATGCTGGCAAAACAGAAATTTCAGCTCCACTATCAATCAAAAATTTTATTTTGTTATTGTTATCAAAAATAAAAAGGCGACTAGAAAGATAATTACTATTCCCATTGTTCGTCACTGCAACAATGGAATATCCTAGTTTGTTGATTTTTGACCATTATCAGAAAATGAGCACGGTGACTCACATCTTTTAGCTTTAGAGCCAAACCTGTAATGAAATCGACATAACCAGTTCCTGTTTAAAGACCGAACACGACTACGTGAACCACTCCTAGAAAAACTTCTATACATAGGTCGGGATGTCCGATATTCTAACTCTTTTTTAAGAGCACTGACTTCTAAAGATAATTTGTTTATATCCTCACACAAGGAAGTAGTTACATTATGCATAATTTTTTCAACATTTGGTGTTTGGGTGTATCCCTTGACACTACAAATCTCGCCACTGTAAATAACCTCATATAATCTATCAGCTAATTGAATTAATTCATTTGTAGCGGATATGGTTGACCCAGTCAAAGCCACGTTAAGTGCTTTTGGTAGCTTACGCAATCACATTTTATTCACAACATTTTCACTAAAACTTGAACCAGCCAACAGTGCCAATGATCTGTAAAATTCAGATGGTTTTCTATCTCTCATATCACTATCTGATAGAATTTTATCTAATTTAGAAGTTTCACTGAGCGAGTGACGATCAATTAAAGTTTTCTTCAAATGAAGATATCTATCAGTTGCAGTAGAACTCTGAATCACGTCTAAACCTTTTATTATGACTTCCTGTGGAAGAGCTGTTATGATATATTCATACTTAGTCTGATCTGCAGAAATGCCTTTAGTTGCAAACTGCATTTCGGCGTGCACAAACCAGGCATCAGGGCAATTAGTCCAAAATTGAGGAAGCTTAACAGAAGAAGCACAAATATATAAAGCCATTTCGGATGTCCTCTCAAACAACTGACTGCTGGAACCACTTCGTGAGTTCATATTATTACTTGTGTCACAAGAAAATCTCGGTTCCAATAACGAATCTTGAGACTGTACGTTATTGCGTGTAGGTGATCGTGGTGTCATTTAAAGGGAAAGTTGACAATTATATATATGATGTAGAAACAAAATTAAGATAAGTATCTGAATAACTAGTTACATACACTAAACTTTTAAATGGTCAATTAAATAATATTATTAGTATGCTAATTAATAATAAAAGAACAAAATATAAAACTTATCCTTAATTATATTTGCTGTATTACTCCTATATATGTATGTTGCATTAAATCCTCTTAGCTTCTGATCCTGTTTCTTGCTTAAATGAATCTTGAAAAATCCAGATTTTCTATATAAATTTAATTATCTTGATTAAATATGATCATTAGAACTTTATTTTGTAGTCTATATGTTGAAAAAGTTGTCTGCTATCAGCCCATATTAATACAGCCCATATTAGCTGCTTAATTTATAGTAATCCTTTGGTTGTACAACCCAAATATTTAAATCATTGGTTTCAGATATGCAGGATCGTCAGTTTGTAGTTAATTTATTTGAACTACAAGTTTCTTATAAATTTATTAGAAATTATATTTTATTCCAATTTATAATATAAAATTATTTAATGTCTTGATTAAAAAAAAAAAACTAAATTCAATTGAAAATTCTTGATTAATAAAACTTATTCATTATTTACAATGATAAAATAAAAATTAAAATATGAGTACCTATTGAAAATTAAATTTTAAAATTAAAGTAGTAAAAGTATAAAGTACCTACAGATATTATTCCAATTCCAAAATTATTTCAGATATAAGATTTTCTTGTGCAAAAAGGGGACGGCCTCAGCTACAATTTAAGGGTAAAGGCATATGTGTACTCAGCCCCGTTTTTTTATAATTACCAAATTATGATAACTAGTCCTCACTAAAATTGATATTATTCCAATTCCAAAATTATTTTTGTGCAAGAAAAAGCCGTTCTCAGCTACAATTTACAGGTAGTGGCATGTGTGTAATCAGCCCCGTTTTTTTATAACGACCAAATTGTAACAACTAGTCCTCACTAAAATTGATATTATTCCAATTCCAAAATTGTTTTTGTGCAAGAAAAAGGCGTTCTCAGCTACAATTTACGGGTAGTGGTATGTGTGTATTCAGCCCCGTTTTCTTATAATGACCAAATTATGATAACTAGTCCTCACTAAAATTGATATTATTCCAATTCTAAAATTATTTCAGATATAAGATTTTCTTGTCCACGAAAGAGGGCGTCCTCAGCTACAATTTAAGGATAAAGACATATGTGTACTCAGCCCGGTTTTTTTATAATGACCAAATTATGATAACTAGTCCTCACTAAAATTGATATTATACCAATTCCAAAATTATTTTTGTGCAAGAAAAAGGCGTTCTTGGCTACAATTTACGGGTAGTGGCATATGTGTACTTAAGCCCATTTTTTATAACGACCACATTGTGACAACTTCTCCTCACTAAAATAGATATTATTCCAATTCCAAAATTATTTCAGATATAAGATTTTCTTGTGCAAGAAAGGGGGCGTCCTCAGCTACAATTTAAGGGTAAAAGCATATGTGTACTCAGCCCCGTTTTTTTATAATGACCAAATTATGATAACTAGTCCCCACTAAAATAGATATTATTCCAATTCCAAAATTATTTCAGATATAAGATTTTCTTGTGCAAGAAAAAGGCGTTCTCAGCTACAATCTACGGGTAGTGGCATGTGTGTACTCAGCCCGGTTTGTTTATAATGACCAAATTATGATAACTAGTCCTCACTAAAATAGATATTATTCCAATTACAAAATTATTTCAGATATAAGATTTTCTTGTGCAATAAAGGGGGCGTCCTCAGCTACAATTTAGTAGTAAAGGCATATGTGTATTTAGCCCCGTTTTTTTATAATGACCAAATTATTATAACTAGTCCTCACAAAAATAGATATTATTCCAATTCCAAAATTATTTCAGATATAAAATTTTCTTGTGGTAGAAAGGGGGCGTCCTCAGCTACAATTTAAGGGTAAAAGCATATGTGTACTCAGCCCTGTTTTTTTATAATGACCAAATTATGATAACTAGTCCCCACTAAAATAGATATTATTCCAATTACAAAATTATTTCAGATATAAGATTTACTTGTGCAAGAAAGGGGGCGTCCTCAGCTACAATTTAGGAGTAAAGGCATATGTGTATTTAGCCCCGTTTTTTTAAAATGACCAAATTATGATAACTAGTCCCCACTAAAATAGATATTATTCCAATTCCAAAATTATTTCAGATATAAGATTTTCTTGTGCAAGAAAAAGGCGTTCTCAGCTACAATCTACGGGTAAAAGCATATGTGTACTCAGCCCCGTTTTTTTATAATGACCAAATTATGATAACTAGTCCCCACTAAAATAGATATTATTCCAATTACAAAATTATTTCAGATATAAGATTTTCTTGTGCAAGAAAGGGGGCGTCCTCAGCTACAATTTAGTAGTAAAGGCATATGTGTATTTAGCCCCGTTTTTTTATAATGACCAAATTATTATAACTAGTCCTCACAAAAATAGATATTATTCCAATTCCAAAATTATTTCAGATATAAAATTTTCTTGTGGTAGAAAGGGGGCGTCCTCAGCTACAATTTAAGAGTAAAAGCATTTGTGTACTCAGCTCCGTTTTTTTATAATGACCAAATTATGATAACTAGTCCTCACTAAAATAGATATTATTCCAATAACAAAATTATTTCAGATATAAGATTTTCTTGTGCAAGAAAGGGGGCGTCCTCAGCTACAATTTAAGGGTAAACCATATGTGTATTTAGCCCCGTTTTTTTATAATGACAAAATTATTATAACTAGTCCTCACTAAAATTGGTATTATTTCAATTCCAAAATTATTTTTGTGCAAGAAAAAGGCGTTCTCAGCTACAATTTACGGGTAGTGGCATGTGTGTACACAGCCCCGTTTTTTTATAACGACCAAATTATGATAACTAGTGGTCACTAAAATAGATATTATTCCAATTCCAAAATTATTTTTGTGCAAGAAGGAGGGCGTTCTCAGCTACAATTTACGGGTAGTAACATGTGTGTACTTAGCCCCGTTTTTTTATAATGACCAAATTATTATAACTAGTCCTCACTAAAATTGATATTATTCCAATTCCAAAATTATTTTTGTGCACGAAAAAGCGTCCTGAGCTACAGTTTACGGGTAGTGGCATGTGTGTACTCAGCCCCGCTTTTTATAACGACTAAATTATGACAACTAGTCCTCACTAAAAAAGATATTATTCCAATTCCAAAATTATTTCAGATATAAGATTTTCTTGTGCAAGAAAGGGGGCGTCCTCAGCTACAATTTAAGGGTAGTAACATGTGTGTACTTAGCCCCGTTTTTTATAATGACCAAATTATGGTAACTAGTCCTCACTAAAATAGATATTATTTTAATTCCAAAATTATTTCAGATATAAGATTTTTTGTGCAAGAAAGGGGGCGTCCTCAGCTACAATTTAAGGGTAGTAACATGTGCAAGAAAAAGGCGTTCTCATCTACAATTTACGGGTAGTGGCATGTGTGTACTCAGCCCCGCTTTTTATAACGACTAAATTATGATAACTAGTCCTCACTAAAAAAGATATTATTCCAATTCCAAAATTATTTCAGATATAAGATTTTCTTGTGCAAGAAAGGGGGCGTCCTCAGCTACAATTTAAGGGTAAAGGCATATGTGTATTTAGCCCCGTTTTTTTATAATGACCAAATTATTATAACTACTCCTCACAAAAATAGATATTATTTCAATTCCAAAATTATTTTTGTGCTCGAAAAAGGCGTCCTCAGCTACAGTTTACGGGTAGTGGCATGTGTGTACTCAGCCCCGCTTTTTATAACGACTAAATTATGACAACTAGTCCTCACTAAAAAAGATATTATTCCAATTCCAAAATTATTTCAGATATAAGATTTTCTTGTGCAAGAAAGGGGGCGTCCTCAGCTACAATTTAAGGGTAGTAACATGTGTGTACTTAGCCCCGTTTTTTATAATGACCAAATTATGGTAACTAGTCCTCACTAAAATAGATATAATTTTAATTCCAAAATTATTTCAGATATAAGATTTTTTGTGCAAGAAAGGGGGCGTCCTCAGCTACAATTTAAGGGTAAAGGCATATGTGTACTCAGCCCCGTTTTATTATAATGAGCAAATTATGATAACTAGTCCTCACTAAAAAAGATATTATTCCAATTCCAAAATTATTTCAGATATAAGATTTTCTTGTGCAAGAAAGGGGGCGTCCTCAGCTACAATTTAAGGGTAGTAACATGTGCAAGAAAAAGGCGTTCTCATCTGCAATTTACGGGTAGTGGCATATGTGTACTTAACTTAAAATATATACTATTCCAATTCCAAAATTATTTCAGATATAAAATTTTTTTGTGTAAGAAAGGGGGCGTCCTCAGCTACAGTTTAAGGGTAAAAGCATATGTATACTCAGCGCCGTTTTTTTATAATGAGCAAATTATTATAACTAGTCCTCACTAAAATTGATATAATTCCAATTCCAAAATTATTTTTGAGCAAGGAAAAGGCGTTCTCAGCTACAATTTACGGGCAGTGGCATGTGTGTACTCAGTCCCGTTTTTTTTTATAATGACCAGCTTATGATAATTAGTTCTCACTAAAATAGATATTATTCTAATTTCAAAATTATTTTTGTGCAAGAAAAAGGCGTTCTCAGCTACAATCTACGGGTAGTGGCAACTGTGTACTCAGCCCCGTTTGTTTATAATGACCAAATTAAGATAACTAGTCCTCACTAAAATAGATATTATTCCAATTCCAAAATTATTTCAGATATAAAATTTTCTTGTGGTAGAAAGGGGGCGTCCTCAGCTACAATTTAAGGGTAAAGGCATATGTGTATTTAGCCCCGTTTTTTTATAATGACCAAATTATTATAACTAGTCCTCACTAAAATTGAAATTATTTCAATTCCAAAATTATTTTTGTGCAAGAAAAAGGCGTTCTCAGCTACAATTTACGGGTAGTGGCATGTGTGTACTCAGGCCCCTTTTTTTTATAACGACCAAATTATGATAACTAGTGGTCACTAAAAAAGATATTATTCCAATTCCAAATTTATTTTTGTGCAAGAAGGAGGGCGTTCTCAGCTACAATTTAAGGGTAAAGGCATGTGTGTACTCAGCCCCGTTTTTTTATAATGACCAAATTATGATAACTAGTCCTCACTAAAAAAGATTTTATTCCAATTCCAAAGTTATTTCAGATATAAGATTTTCTTGTGCAAGAAAGGGGGCGTCCTCAGCTACAATTTAAGGGTAAACCATATGTGTATTTAGCCCCGTTTTTTTATAATGACCAAATAATTATAACTAGTCCTCACAAAAATTGATATTATTTCAATTCCAAAATTATTTTTGTGCAAGAAAAAACGTTCTCAGCTACAATTTACGGGTAGTGGCATGTGTGTACTTAGCCCCGATTTTTTATAACGACTAAATTATGATAACTAGTCCTCACTAAAATAGATATTATTCCAATTCCAAAATTATTTCAGATATAAAATTTTCTTGTGCAAGAAAGGGGCCGTCCTCACCTACATTTTAAGGGTAAACGCATATGTATACTCAGCACCGTTTTTTTTATAATGAGCAAATTATGATAACTAGTCCTCACTAAAATTGATATAATTCCAATTCCAAAATTATTTTTGTGCAAGGAAAAGGCGTTCTCAGCTACAATTTACGGGCAGTGGCATGTGTGTACTCAGTCCCGTTTTTTTATAATGACCAAATTATTATAACTAGTTCTCACTAAATTAGATATTATTCTAATTTCAAAATTATTTTTGTGCAAGAAAAAGGCGTTCTCAGCTACAATCTACGGGTAGTGGCATGTGTGTACTCAGCCCCGTTTGTTTATAATGACCAAATTATGATAACTAGTCCTCACTAAAATAGATATTATTCCAATTACAAAATTATTTTTGTGCAAGAAAAAGGCGTTCTCAGCTACAACCTACGGGTAGTGGCATGTGTGTACTCAGCCCCGTTTGTTTATAATGACCAAATTATGATAACTAGTCCTCACTAAAATAGATATTATTCCAATTCCAAAATTATTTCAGATATAAGCTTTTTGTGCAAAAAAGAGGGCGTTGTCAGCTACAATGTACGGGTAGTAACATGTGTGTACTTAGCCCCGATTTTTTATAACGACTAAATTATGATAACTAGTCCTCACTAAAATAGATATTATTCCAATTCCAAAATTATTTCAGATATAAAATTTTCTTGTGCAAGAAAGGGGCCGTCCTCACCTACATTTTAAGGGTAAACGCATATGTATACTCAGCACCGTTTTTTTTATAATGAGCAAATTATGATAACTAGTCCTCACTAAAATTGATATAATTCCAATTCCAAAATTATTTTTGTGCAAGGAAAAGGCGTTCTCAGCTACAATTTACGGGCAGTGGCATGTGTGTACTCAGTCCCGTTTTTTTAAAATGACCGAATTATGATAACTAGTCCTCACTAAAATAGATATTATTCTAATTTCAAAATTATTTTTGTGCAAGCAAAAGGCGTTCTCAGCTACAATCTACGAGCAGTGGCATGTGTGTACTCAGCCCCGTTTGTTTATAATGACCAAATTATGATAACTAGTCCTCACTAAAATAGATATTATTCCAATTCCAAAATTATTTCAGATATAAGCTTTTTGTGCAAAAAAGAGGGCGTTGTCAGCTACAATGTACGGGTAGTAACATGTGTGTACTTAGCCCCGTTTTTTTATAATGACCAAAGTATGATAACTAGTCCTCACTAAAATTGATATTATTCCAATTCCAAAATAAATTTTGTGCAAGAAAAAGGCGTTCCCAGCTACAATCTACGGGTAGTGGCATGTGTGTACTAAGCCCCGTTTGTTTATAATGACTAAATTATGTTAACTAGTCTTCACTAAAATAGATATTATTCCAATTCCAAAATTATTTCTGATATAAGCTTTTTGTGCAAAAAAGAGGGCGTTCTCAGCTACAGTTTACGGGTAGTGGCATGTGTGTACTCACCTCCGCTTTTTTATAACGACTAAATTATGATAACTAGTCCTCACTAAAATTGATATTATTCCAATTCCAAAATTATTTCAGATATAATATTTTCTTGTGGTAGAAAGTGGGCGTCCTCAGCTACAATTTAGGGTAGTAACATGTGTACTTAGCCCCGTTTTTTTATAATGACCAAATTATGATAACTAGTCCTCACTAAAATTGATATTATTCCAATTCCAAAATTATTTTTGTGCAAGAAGGAGGGCGTTCTCAGCTACAATTTACGGGTAGTGGCATATGTGTACTTTGCTTAAAATATATACTATTCCAATTCCAAAATTATTTCAGATATAACATTTTTTTGTGTAAGAAAGGGGGCGTCCTCAGCTACAATTTAGGGTAGTAACATGTGTACTTAGCCCCGTTTTTTTATAATGACCAAATTATGATAACTAGTCCTCACTAAAATTGATATCATTCCAATTCCAAAATTATTTTTGTGCAAGAAGGAGGGCGTTCTCAGCTACAATTTACGGGTAGTGGCATATGTGTACTTTGCTTAAAATATATACTTATCCAATTCCAAAATTATTTCAGATATAACATTTTTTTGTGTAAGAAAGGGGGCGTCCTCAGCTACAATTTACGGGTAGAAACATGTGTGTACTTAGCCCCATTTTTTTATAATGACCAAATTATGATAACTAGTCCTCACTAAAATTGATATTATTCCAATTCCAAAATTATTTTTGTGCAAGAGAAAGTCGTCCTCAGCTACAATTTAAGGGTAAAAGCATGTGTGTACTCAGCCCCGTTTTTTTATAATGACCAAATTATGATAACTAGTCCTCACTAAAATAGATATTATTCCAATTCCAAAATTATTTCAGATATAAAATTTTCTTGTGGTAGAAAGGGGGCGTCCTCAGCTACAGTTTAAGGATAAAGACATATAAGTACTCAGCTCCTTTTTTTTATAATGAGCAAATTATGATAAATAATTGATTTAATTCCAATTCCAAAGTTATTTTTGTGCAAGATAAAGGCGTTCTCAGCTACAATTTACAGGTAGTGGCATGTGTGTACTCAGCCCCGTTTTTTTATAACGACCAAATTGTGACAACTAGTCCTCACTAAAATTTATATTATTCCAATTGCAAAATTATTTTAGATATAAGCTTTTTGTGTAAAAAAGAGGGCGTTCTCAGCTACAATTTACGGGTAGTGGCATGTGTGTACTCAGCCCCGTTTTTATATAACGACTAAATCATGATAACTAGTCCTCACTAAAATAGATGTTATTCCAATTCCAAAATTATTTCAGATATAAAATTTTCTTGTGCAAGAAAGGAGGCGTCCTCAGCTACAATTTAAGGGTAAAGGCATATGTATACTCAGCGCCGTTTTTTTATAATGAGCAAATTATTATAACTAGTCCTCACTAAAATTGATATAATTCCAATTCCAAAATTATTTTTGAGCAAGGAAAAGGCGTTCTCAGCTACAATTTACGGGCAGTGGCATGTGTGTACTCAGTCCCGTTTTTTTTATAATGACGAGCTTATGATAATTAGTTCTCACTAAAATAGATATTATTCTCATTTCAAAATTATTTTTGTGCAAGAAAAAGGCGTTCTCAGCTACAATCTACGGGTAGTGGCAAGTGTGTACTCAGCCCCGTTTGTTTATAATGACCAAATTAAGATAACTAGTCCTCACTAAAATAGATATTATTTCAATTACAAAATTATTTCAGATATAAGATTTTCTTGTGCAAGAAAGGGGGCGTCCTCAGCTACAATTTAAGGGTAAAGGCATATGTGTATTTAGCCCCGTTTTTTTATAATGACCAAATTATTATAACTACTCCTCACAAAAATAGATATTATTCCAATTCCAAAATTATTTCAGATATAAAATTTTCTTGTGGTAGAAAGGGGGCGTCCTCAGCTACAATTTAAGGGTTAAGGCATATGTGTATTTAGCCCCGTTTTTTTTATAATGACCAAATTATTATAACTAGTCCTCACTAAAATTGAAATTATTTCAATTCCAAAATTATTTTTGTGCAAGAAAAAGGCGTTCTCAGCTAAAATTTACGGGTAGTGGCATGTGTGTCCTCAGGCCCCTTTTTTTTATAACGACCAAATTATGATAACTAGTGGTCACTAAAATAGATATTATTCCAATTCCAAATTTATTTTTGTGCAAGAAGGAGGGCGTTCTCAGCTACAATTTAAGGGTAAAGGCATGTGTGTACTCAGCCCCGTTTTTTTATAATGACCAAATTATGATAACTAGTCCTCACTAAAAAAGATATTATTCCAATTCCAAAATTATTTCAGATATAAGATTTTCTTGTGCAAGAAAGGGGGCGTCCTCAGCTACAATTTAAGGGTAAACCATATGTGTATTTAGCCCCGTTTTTTTATAATGACCAAATAATTATAACTAGTCCTCACTAAAATTGATATTATTTCAATTCCAAAATTATTTTTGTGCAAGAAAAAACGTTCTCAGCTACAATTTACGGCTAGTGGCATGTGTGTACTCAGCCCCGATTTTTTATAACGACTAAATTATGATAACTAGTCCTCACTAAAATAGATATTATTCCAATTCCAAAATTATTTCAGATATAAAATTTTCTTGTGCAAGAAAGGGGCCGTCCTCACCCACATTTTAAGGGTAAACGCATATGTATACTCAGCACCGTTTTTTTTATAATGAGCAAATTATGATAACTAGTCCTCACTAAAATTGATATAATTCCAATTCCAAAATTATTTTTGTGCAAGGAAAAGGCGTTCTCAGCTACAATTTACGGGCAGTGGCATGTGTGTACTCAGTCCCTTTTTTTTATAATGACCAAATTATTATAACTAGTTCTCACTAAATTAGATATTATTCTAATTTCAAAATTATTTTTGTGCAAGAAAAAGGCGTTCTCAGCTACAATCTACGGGTAGTGGCATGTGTGTACTCAGCCCCGTTTGTTTATAATGACCAAATTATGATAACTAGTCCTCACTAAAATAGATATTATTCCAATTACAAAATTATTTTTGTGCAAGAAAAAGGCGTTCTCAGTTACAACCTACGGGTAGTGGCATGTGTGTACTAAGCCCCGTTTGTTTATAATGACTAAATTATGTTAACTAGTCCTCACTAAAATAGATATTATTCCAATTCCAAAATTATTTCAGATATAATATTTTCTTGTGGTAGAAAGTGGGCGTCCTCAGCTACAATTTAGGGTAGTAACATGTGTACTTAGCCCCGTTTTTTTATAATGACCAAATTATGATAACTAGTCCTCACTAAAATTGATATTATTCCAATTCCAAAATTATTTTTGTGCAAGAAGGAGGGCGTTCTCAGCTACAATTTACGGGTAGTGGCATATGTGTACTTTGCTTAAAATATATACTATTCCAATTCCAAAATTATTTCAGATATAAAATTTTCTTGTGGTAGAAAGGGGGCGTCCTCAGCTACAATTTAAGGGTTAAGGCATATGTGTATTTAGCCCCGTTTTTTTATAATGACCAAATTATTATAACTAGTCCTCACTAAAATTGAAATTATTTCAATTCCAAAATTATTTTTGTGCAAGAAAAAGGCGTTCTCAGCTAAAATTTACGGGTAGTGGCATGTGTGTCCTCAGGCCCCTTTTTTTTATAACGACCAAATTATGATAACTAGTGGTCACTAAAATAGATATTATTCCAATTCCAAATTTATTTTTGTGCAAGAAGGAGGGCGTTCTCAGCTACAGTTTAAGGGTAAAGGCATGTGTGTACTCAGCCCCGTTTTTTTATAATGACCAAATTATGATAACTAGTCCTCACTAAAAAAGATATTATTCCAATTCCAAAATTATTTCAGATATAAGATTTTCTTGTGCAAGAAAGGGGGCGTCCTCAGCTACAATTTAAGGGTAAACCATATGTGTATTTAGCCCCGTTTTTTTATAATGACCAAATAATTATAACTAGTCCTCACTAAAATTGATATTATTTCAATTCCAAAATTATTTTTGTGCAAGAAAAAACGTTCTCAGCTACAATTTACGGGTAGTGGCATGTGTGTACTCAGCCCCGATTTTTTATAACGACTAAATTATGATAACTAGTCCTCACTAAAATAGATATTATTCCAATTCCAAAATTATTTCAGATATAAAATTTTCTTGTGCAAGAAAGGGGCCATCCTCACCTACATTTTAAGGGTAAACGCATATGTATACTCAGCACCGTTTTTTTTATAATGAGCAAATTATGATAACTAGTCCTCACTAAAATTGATATAATTCCAATTCCAAAATTATTTTTGTGCAAGGAAAAGGCGTTCTCAGCTACAATTTACGGGCAGTGGCATGTGTGTACTCAGTCCCGTTTTTTATAATGACCAAATTATTATAACTAGTTCTCACAAAATTAGATATTATTCTAATTTCAAAATTATTTTTGTGCAAGAAAAAGGCGTTCTCAGCTACAATCTACGGGTAGTGGCATGTGTGTACTCAGCCCCGTTTGTTTATAATGACCAAATTATGATAACTAGTCCTCACTAAAATAGATATTATTCCAATTACAAAATTATTTTTGTGCAAGAAAAAGGCGTTCTCAGCTACAACCTACGGGTAGTGGCATGTGTGTACTCAGCCCCGTTTGTTTATAATGACCAAATTATGATAACTAGTCCTCACTAAAATAGATATTATTCTAATTTCAAAATTATTTTTGTGCAAGCAAAAGGCGTTCTCAGCTACAATCTACGAGCAGTGGCATGTGTGTACTCAGCCCCGTTTTTTATAATGACCAAAGTATGATAACTAGTCCTCACTAAAATTGATATTATTCCAATTCCAAAATAAATTTTGTGCAAGAAAAAGGCGTTCCCAGCAACAGTTTACGGGTAGTGGCATGTGTGTACTCAACCCCGCTTTTTTATAACGACTAAATTATGATAACTAGTCCTCACTAAAATAGATATTATTCCAATTCCAAAATTATTTCAGATATAAAATTTTCTTGTGGTAGAAAGTGGGCGTCCTCAGCTACAATTTAGGGTAGTAACATGTGTACTTAGCCCCGTTTTTTTATAATGACCAAATTATGATAACTAGTCCTCACTAAAATTGATATTATTCCAATTCCAAAATTATTTTTGTGCAAGAAGGAGGGCGTTCTCAGCTACAATTTACGGGTAGTGGCATATGTGTACTTTGCTTAAAATATATACTATTCCAATTCCAAAATTATTTCAGATATAACATCTTTTTGTGTAAGAAAGGGGGCGTCCTCAGCTACAATTTAGGGTAGTAACATGTGTACTTAGCCCCCTTTTTTTATAATGACCAAATTATGATAACTAGTCCTCACTAAAATTGATATTATTCCAATTCCAAAATTATTTTTGTGCAAGAAGGAGGGCGTTCTCAGCTACAATTTACGGGTAGTGGCATATGTGTACTTTGCTTAAAATATATACTATTCCAATTCCAAAATTATTTCAGATATAACATTTTTTTGTGTAAGAAAGGGGGCGTCCTCAGCTACAATTTACGGGTAGAAACATGTGTGTACTTAGCCCCGTTTTTTTATAATGACCAAATTATGATAACTAGTCGTCACTAAAATTGATATTATTCCAATTCCAAAATTATTTTTGTGCAAGAAAAAGTCGTCCTCAGCTACAATTTAAGGGTAAAGGCATGTGTGTACTCAGCCCCGTTTTTTTATAATGACCAAATTATGATAACTAGTCCTCACTAAAATAGATATTATTCCAATTCCAAAATTATTTCAGATATAAAATTTTCTTGTGGTAGAAAGGGGGCGTCCTCAGCTACAGTTTAAGGATAAAGACATATAAGTACTCAGCCCCTTTTTTTTATAATGAGCAAATTATGATAAATAATTGATTTAATTCCAATTCCAAAGTTATTTTTGTGCAAGAAAAAGGCGTTCTCAGCTACAATTTACAGGTAGTGGCATGTGTGTACTCAGCCCCGTTTTTTTATAACGACCAAATTGTGACAACTAGTCCTCACTAAAATTTATATTATTCCAATTGCAAAATTATTTTAGATATAAGCTTTTTGTGTAAAAAAGAGGGCGTTCTCAGCTACAATTTACGGGTAGTGGCATGTGTGTATTCAGCCCCGTTTTTTTATAACGACCAAATTATGATAACTAGTCCTCACTAAAATAGATATTATTCCAATTCCAAAATTATTTCAGATATAAGATTGTTTTGTGCAAGAAAGGGGGCGTCCTCAGCTACAATTTAAGGGTAAAGGCATATGTGTACTCTGCCCCGTTTTTTTATAATGACCAAATTATGATAACTAGTCCTCACTAAAATTGATATTATTCCTATTCCAAAATTATTTTTGTGCAAGAAAAAACGTTCTCATCTACAATTTACGGGTAGTGGCATGTGTGTACTCAGCCCCGCTTTTTTATAACGACTAAATTATGATAACTAGTCCTCACTAAAATAGATATTATTCCAATTCCAAAATTATTTCAGATATAAAATTTTCTTGTGCAAGAAAGGTTGCGTCCTCAGCTACAATTTAAGGATAAAGGCATATCTGTACTTAGCCCTGTTTTTTTATAACTACCAAATTGTGACAACTAGTCCTCACTAAAATTTATATTATTCCAATTGAAAAATTATTTTAGATATAAGCTTTTTGTGTAAAAAAGAGGGCGTTCTCAGCTACAATTTACGGGTAGTAGCATGTGTGTATTCAGCCCCGTTTTTTTATAATGACCAAATTATGACAACTAGTCCTCACTAAAATAGATATTATTCCAATTCCAAAATTATTTCATATATAAGATTTTTTTGTGCAAGAAAGGGGGCGTCTTCAGCTACAATTTAAGGGCAATGGCATGTGTGTACTTAGCCCTGTTTTTTTATAATGACCAAATTATGATAACTAGTCCTCACTAAAATTATATAATTTCAATTCCAAAATTATTTTTGTGCAAGAAAAAGGCGTTCTCATCTACAATTTACGGGTAGTGGCATGTGTGTACTCAGCCCCGTTTTTTTATAACGACCAAATTATGATAACTAGTGGTCACTAAAATAGATATTATTCCAATTCCAAAATTATTTCAGATATAAGATTTTTTTGTGCAAGAAAGGGGGCGTCCTCAGCTACATTTTAAGGGTAAATGCATAAGTTTACTCAGCCACGTTTTTTTATAATGAGCAAATTATAATAACTAGTCTTCACTAAAATTGATATTATTCCAATTCCAAAATTATTTTTGTGCAAGAAGGAGGGCGTTCTCAGCTACACTTTACGGGTAGTGGCATGTGTGTACTCAGCCCCGTTTTTTTATAACGACTAAATTATGATAACTAGTCCTCACTAAAATAGATATTATTCCAATTCCAAAATTATTTCAAATATAAGATTTTTTGTGCATTTTAAGGGTAAAGGCATATGTGTACTCTGTCCCGTTTTTTTATAATGACCAAATTATGATAACTAGTCCTCACTAAAATTGATATTATTCCAATTTCAAAATTATTTTTGTGCAAGAAAAAGGCGTTTTTTTATAACGACTAAATTATGATAACTAGTCCTCACTAAAATAGATATTATTCCAATTCCAAAATTATTTCAAATATAAGATTTTTTTGTGCATTTTAAGGGTAAAGGCATATGTGTATCCTGCCCCGTTTTTTTATAATGGTTGCACGAATAATCGCCCCAAGCACAATCTCCCAATGAACAATCGCCCAAAAATTTGTTTTTGTAAATTTGGGCGTTTGTTCACTGCTCTTGGGCGTTTTGACATAATTAAATTCTTCGTGATTGTTCATTATGAACGATCACCCATTTTACAAAAATGTACAATGACCCAAAATATATTTTTTGGGCAATTGTACATTTATATTTTATATATCACCCAAATGAACAATCGCCCAATATTTTTGGGCTTTTATTCATAATGAACAAAAGCCCAAACAAATTACCAAGAGCCCAACATTTTGTGAAAAGTCGCCCAACTGACTAAGTGAACAATCGCCCATCTCTTTGGATCATTGTTCGTTATGTTAAATCACACAAAGTTTTAATGACTAATCCCAAAAATACTTAAATGATTTATCTGTTGTTAGGGTCCTACAGTTACTACGGTATCGCAATCTAATGATGGCTCTTTACAGCACATGGTAAAATAAGACAAAAAGGTTTTGTAAATTTTTCGATATACAGCTTCGTTTTCATAATAACGACGTTTGAAGTTTTCACAAGTAAAATTCACTAATATCCCTTCACGTGTTTCAAGCGGTCTGATTTTTGCATAAATATAGTTCAGCAAAGCTCGTCCTTATGAAATATAAAAAGCGTAGGTACAGGAAAATAATTCGGCCGGGCTTAAGGACTTTCTCCTCTGGGTATGTCGAAAAGTGGCTTCGCTGAGTAAACAGTTTTTTGCACAGCCGGCCTTTGGCCGGGCTTAAGGACTTTCTCCTCTGGGTATGTCGAAAAGTGGCTTCGCTGAGTAAACAGTTTTTTGCACAGCCGGCCTTTGGCCGGGCTTAAGGACTTTCTCCTCTGGGTATGTCGAAAAGTGGCTTCGCTGAGTAAACAGTTTTTCGCACAGCCGGCCTTTGGCCGGGCTTAAGGACTTTTTCCTCTGGGTATGTCGAAAAGAGGCTTCGCTGAGTAAACAGTTTTTTGCACAGCCGGCCTTTGGCCGGGCTTAAGAACTTTCTCCTCTGGGTATGTCGAAAAGTGGCTTCGCTGAGTTAACAGTTTTTTTCACAGCCGGCCTTCGGCCGGGCTTAAGGACTTTCTCCTCTAGGTATATCGAAAAGTGGCTTCGCTGAGTAAACAGTTTTTTTCACAGCCGGCCTTCGGCCGTGCTTAAGGACTTTCTCCTCTAGGTATATCGAAAAGTGGCTTCGTTGAGTAAAAAGTTTTTCGCACAGCCGGGCTTAAGGACTTTCTCCTCTAGGTATGTCGAAAAGTGGCTTCGCTGAGTAAACAGTTTATTTTTACAGCCGGCCTTCGGCCGGGCTTAAGGGCTTTCTCCTCTATGTATGTCGAAAAATGGCTTCGCTGAGTAAACAGTTTTTTCACAGCCGGCCTTCGGCCGGGCTTAAAGACTTTCTCCTCTAGGTATGTCGAAAAGTGGCTTCGCTGAGTAAACAGTTTTTTTCACAGCAGGCCTTCGGCCGGGTTTAAGGACTTTCTCCTCTGGGTATGTCGAAAAGTGGCTTCGCTGAGTAAACAGTTTATTTTTACAGCCGGCCTTCGGCCGGGCTTAAGGACTTTCTCCTCTAGGTATGTCGAAAAGTGGCTTCGCTGAGTAAACAGTTTATTTTTACAGCCGGCCTTCGGCCGGGCTTAAGGACTTTCTCCTCTAGGTATGTCGAAAAGTGGCTTCGCTGAGTAAACAGTTTTTTTCACAGCCGGCCTTCGGCCGGGCTTAAGGACTTTCTCCTCTAGGTATGTCGAAAAGTGGCTTCGCTGAGTAAACAGTTTTTTTCACAGCCGGCCTTCGGCCGGGTTTAAGGACTTTCTCCTCTGGGTATGTCGAAAAGTGGCTTCGCTGAGTAAACAATTTTCTGCACAGCCGGCCTTCGGCCAGGCTTAAGGACTTTCTCCTCTAGGTATTTTGAAAAGTGGCTTCGCTGAGTAAACAGTTTTCTGCACAGCCGGCCTTCGGCCGGTCTTAAGGACTTTCTCCTCTAGGTATGTCGAAAAGTGGCTTCGCTGAGTAAACAGTTTTTTCACAGCCGGCCTTCGGCCGCGCTTAAGGACTTTCTCCTCTGGGTATGTCGAAAAGTGGCTTCGCTGAGTAAACAGTTTTTTTCACAGCCGGCCTTCGGCCGGGCTTAAGGACTACCTCCTCTAGGTATGTCGAAAAGTGGCTTCGCTGAGTAAACAGTTTTTTCACAGCCGGCCTTCGGCCGGGCTTAAGGACTTTCTCCTCTGGGTATGTCGAAAAGTGGCTTCGCTGAGTAAACAGTTTTCTGCACAGCCGGCCTTTGACCGGGTTTAAGGACTTTCTCCTCTGGGTGTGTCGAAAAGTGGCTTCGCTGAGAAAACAGTTTTCTGCACAGCCGGCCTTCGGCCGGGCTTAAGGACTTTCTCTTTCTCCATTGGGCGTTTGTTCATTTATGTGATTTTGGCGATTTTTTCATGGGCGATTCTTCACTCAGCCTATTTGGGCGATTGTTCATCATAAACTTGGGCGATTTGACATAATGAACAATGACTCAAATAAATGGGCGATTGTTCATTTTCCTATTTGGGTGATTTTTCACAAAATTTTGGGCGATTTGCACTTTTTTTTGGGTCTTTGTTCATTATGAATAAAAGCCCAAAAATATTGGGCGATTGTTCATTTTGGTGCTTTGGGCGATTGTTCTTGGGGCGATTGTTCGTGCAACCCCCCTTTCCTAAAGGTTGCAAGAACAATCTTTTCCAGACTTTGCCCAAAAGACGTTCATTTCTAATAAGCAAGTATTGAAAGGAGATTCAAATGCGAAGAAGATTCCGAAAAATCTCAAATCGCAAGCATTTAAGAAAAAAACATTTTAATCAATATTTTAGGAAAGGGGTACCCCTTTGCAATAAATAAATTTTTTGGTTGAAACACAATTTTACGCGACTTTGCCCAAAAGGCGTTCATTTCTAATAAGCAAGTATTGAAATGAGATTCAAATGCGAAGAAGCTTCTGAAAAATCTCAAATCGCAAGCATTTAAGAAAAAAAAATTTTCATCAATATTTTAGGAAATGGGTACCCCTTTGCTATAAATAAATTTTTTGGTTGAAACACAATTTTACCCAATTTTGCCCAAAAGACGTTCATTTCTAATAAGCAAGCATTGAAATGATTTTCAAATGCGAAGAAGCTTCCGAAAAGTCTCAAATCGCAAGCATTTAAGAAAAAAAAATTTTTCATCAATATTTTAGGAAAGGGGTACCCCTTTGCAATAAATAAATTTTTTGGTTGAAACAAAACTTTTCCCGACTTTGCCCAAAAGGCGTTCATTTCTAATAAGCAAGTGTTGAAATGAGATTAAAATGCGAAGAAACTTCCGAAAAATCTCAAATCGCAAGCATTTAAGAAAAAAAATTTTTCATCAATATATTAGGAAAGGGGTACCCCTTTGCAATAACTAAATTTGTTGGTTGAAACACAATTTTACCCTACTTTGCCCAAAAGGCGTTCATTTCTAATAAGCAAGTATTGAAAGGAGGTTCAAATGCGAAGAAGCTTCCGAAAAATCTCAAATCGCAACCATTTAAGAAAACAAAATTTTTCATCAGTGTTTTAGAAAAGGGTACGCCTTTGCAATAAATAAATTTTTTGGTTGAAACACAATTTTACCCAATTTTGCCCAAAATTCGTTCATTTCTAATAAGCAAGTATTGAAAGGAGATTCAAATGCGAATAAGCTTCCGAAAAATCCCAAATCGCAAGCATTTAAGAAAAAAAAAATTTTCATCAGTATTTTAGGAAAGGGTACGCCTTTGCAAAAAATTAATTTTTTGGTTGAAACACAATTTTACCTAATTTTGCGCAAAAGGCGTTTATTTCTAATAAGCAAGTATTGAAATGAGTTTCAAATGCGAAGAAGCTTCCGAAAAATCTCAAATCGCAAGCATTTAAGAAAAAAAATGTTTCATCAATATTTTAGGAAAGGGATACCCCTTTGCAATAAATAAATTTTTTGGTTGAAACACAATTTTACCCGACTTTGCCCAAAAGGCGTTCATTTCTAATAAGCAAGTATTGAAAGGAGATTCAAATCGCAAGCATTTAAGAAAAACAAAATGTTTTATCAATATTTTAGAAAAGGGGTACCCCTTTGCAATAAATAAATTTTTTGGTTGAAGCACAATTTTACCCGACTTTGCACAAAAGGCGTTCATTTCTAATAAGCAAGTATTGAAAGGAGATTCAAATGCGAAGAAGCTTCCGAAAAATCTCAAATCGCAAGCATTTAAGAAAAAATAATTTTTCATCAATATTTTAAAAAAGAGGTATCCCTTTGCAATAAATAAATTTTTTGGTTGAAGCACAATTTTACCCGACTTTGCCCAAAAGGCGTTCATTTCTAATAAGCAAGTATTGAAAGGAGATTCAAATGCGAAAAAGCTTCCGAAAAATCTCAAATCGCAAGCATTTGAGAAAAAAACATTTTAATCAATATTTTAGGAAAGGGGTACCCCTTTGCAATAAATAAATTTTTTGGTTGAAACACAATTTTGCCCGACTTTGCCCAAAAGGCGTTCATTTCTAATAAGCAAGTATTGAAATGAGATTCAAATGCGAAGCAGCTTCAGAAAAATCTCAAATCGCAAGCATTTAAGAAAAAATAATTTTTCATCAATATTTTAGGAAAGAGGTATCCCTTTGCAATAAATAAATTTTTTGGTTGAAGCACAATTTTACCCGACTTTGCCCAAAAGGCGTTTATTTCTAATAAGCAAGTATTGAAATGAGATTCAAATGCGAAGAAGCTTCCGAAAAATCCCAAATCGCAAGCATTTAAGAAAAAAAAATTTTTCATCAATATTTTAGGAAAGGGGTATCCCTTTGCAGTAAATAAATTTTTTGGTTGAAACACAATTTTACCCGCTTTGCCCAAAGGGCGTTCATTTCTAATAAGCAAGTATTGAAATGAGATTCAAATGCGAAGAAGTTTCCGAAAAATCTCAAATCGCAAGCATTTAAGAAAAAAACATTATAATCAATATTTTAGGAAAGGGGTACCCCTTTGCAATAAATACATTTTTTGGTTGAAACACAATTTTACCCGACTTTGCCCAAAAGGCGTTCATTTCTAATAAGCAAGTGTTGAAAGGAGATTCAAATGCGAAGAAGCTTCCGAAAAATCTCAAATCGCAAGCATTTAAGAAAAAAAAATTTTTCATCAATATTTTAGGAAAGGGTACGCCTTTGCAATAAATAAATTTTTTGGTTGAAACACAATTTTACCCGACTTTTCCCAAAAGGCATTTATTCCTAATAAGCGAGTATTGAAAGGAGATTCAAATGCGAAGAAGCTTCCGAAAAATCTCAAATCGCAAGCATTTAAGAAAAAAACATTTTTATCAATATTTTAGGAAAGGGGTACCCCATTGCAATAAACAAATTTCTTGGTTGAAGCACAATTTTACCCGACTTTGCCCAAAGGGCGTTCATTTCTAATAAGCAAGTATTGAAATAAGATTCAAATGCGAAGAAGCTTCCGAAAAATCTCAAATCGCAAGCATTTAAGAAAAAAACATTTTAATCAGTATTTTAGGAAAGGGGTACCCCTTTGCAATAAATAAATTTTTTGGTTGAAACACAATTTTACGCGACTTTGCCCAAAAGGCGTTCATTTCTAATAAGCAAGTATTGAAATGAGATTCAAATGCGAAGAAGCTTCCGAAAAATCTCAAATCGCAAGCATTTAAGAAAAAAACATTTTAATCAATATATTAGGAAAGGGGTACCCCTTTGCAATAAATAAATTTGTTAGTTGAAACACAATTTTTCCCTACTTTGCCCAAAAGGCGTTCATTTCTAATAAGCAAGTATTGAAAGGAGGTTCAAATGCGAAGAAGCTTCCGAAAAATCTCAAATCGCAACCATTTAAGAAAACAAAATTTTTCTTCAGTATTTTAGAAAAGGGTACGCCTTTGCAATAAATAAATTTTTTGGTTGAAACACAATTTTACCCAATTTTGCCCAAAATTCGTTCATTTCTAATAAGCAAGTATTGAAAGGAGATTCAAATGCGAATAAGCTTCCGAAAAATCCCAAATCGCAAGCATTTAAGAAAAAAAAATTTTTCATCAGTATTTTAGGAAAGGGTACGCCTTTGCAAAAAATGAATTTTTTGGTTGAAACACAAATTTACCCAATTTTGCCCAAAAGGCGTTTATTTCTAATAAGCAAGTATTGAAATGAGTTTCAAATGCGAAGAAGCTTCCGAAAAATCTCAAATCGCAAGCATTTAAGAAAAAAAATGTTTCATCAATATTTTAGGAAAGGGATACCCCTTTGCAATAAATAAATTTTTTGGTTGAAACACAATTTTACCCGACTTTGCCCAAAAGGCGTTCATTTCTAATAAGCAAGTATTGAAAGGAGATTCAAATGCGAAGAAGCTTCCGAAAAATCTCAAATCGCAAGCATTTAAGAAAAAAAAATGTTTCATCAATATTTTAGGAAAGGGGTATTCCTTTGCAATAAATAAATTTTTTGGTTGAAACACAATTTTACCCGACTTTGCCCAAAAGGCGTTCATTTCTAATAAGCAAGTATTGAAAGGAGATTCAAATCGCAAGCATTTAAGAAAAAAAAAATGTTTCATCAATATTTTAGAAAAGGGGTACCCCTTTGCAATAAATAAATTTTTTGGTTGAAACACAATTTTACCCAATTTTGCCCAAAAGGCGTTCATTTCTAATAAGCAAGTATTGAAAGGAGATTCAAATGCGAAGAAGCTTCCGAAAAATCTCAAATCGCAAGCATTTAAGAAAAAAAAATTTTCATCAATATTTTAGGAAAGGGGTGCCCTTTTGCAATATATAAATTTTTTGTTTCAAACACAATTTTACCCGACTTATCCCAAAAGACGTTTATTTCTAATAAGCAAGTATTGAAATGAGTTTCAAACCGAAGAAGCTTCCGAAAAATCGCAACATTTAAGAAAAAAAATTTTTCATCAGTATTTTAGGAAAGGGTACGCCTTTGCAACAAATAAATTTTTTGGTTGAAACACAATTTTACCCAATTTTGCCCAAAAGGCGTTCATTGTTAATAAGCAAGTATTGAAAGGAGACTCAAATGCGAAGAAGCTTCCGAAAAATCCCAAATCGCAACATTTAAGAAAAAAAAATGTTTAATCAATATTTTAGGAAAGGGTACGCCTTTGAAATAAATAAATTTTTTGGTTGAAACACAATTTTACCCGACTTTGCCCAAAAGGCGTTCATTTCTAATAAGCAAGTATTGAAAGGGGATTAAAATCGCAAGCATTTAAGAAAAAAAAATGTTTCATCAATATTTTAGGAAAGGGGTACCCCTTTGCAATAAATAAAGTTTTTGGTTGAATAATAATTTTACCCGACCTTGACCAAAAGGCGATCATTTCTAATAAGCAAGTATTGAAATGAGATTCAAATGCGAAGAAGCTTCCGAAAAATCTCAAATCGCAAGCATTTAAGAAAAAAACATTTTAATCAATATTTTAGGAAAGGGGTACCCCTTTGCAATAAATAAATTTTTTGGTTGAAACACAATTTCACCCGACTTTGCCCAAAAGGCGTTCATTTCTTATAAGCAAGTATTGAAATGAGATTCAAATGCGAAGAAGCTTCCGAAAAATCTCAAATCGCTAGCATTTAAGAAAAAAAAAAATGTTTCATCAATATTTTAGGAAAGGGGTACCCCTTTGCAATAAATAAATTTTTTGGTTGAAACAAATATTTTACCCGACTTTTCCCAAAAGGTGTTTATTTCTAATAAGCGAGTATTGAAAGGAGATTCAAATGCGAAGAAGCTTCCGAAAAATCTCAAATCGCAAGCATTTAAGAAAAAAAATGTTTCATCAATATTTTAGAAAAGGGGTACCCCTTTGCAATAAATAAATTTTTTGGTTGAGACACAATTTTACCCGACTTTGCCCAAAAGGCGTTCATTTCTAATAAGCAAGTATTGAAATGAGATTCAAATGCAAAGAAGCTTCCGAAAAATCTCAAATCGCAAGCATTTAAGAAAAAAATATTTTTCATCAATATATTAGGAAAGGGGTACCCCTTTGCAATAAATAAATTTTTTGGTTGAAACACAATTTTACCCGACTTTGCCCAAAAGGCGTTCATTTCTAATAAGCAAGTATTGAAAGGGGATTCAAATCGCAAGCATTTAAGAAAAAAAAATTTTTCATCAATATTTTAGGAAAGGGGTACCCCTTTGCAATAAATAAATTTTTTGGTTGAAACACAATTTTACCCAATTTTGCCCAAAAGGCGATCATTTCTAATAAGCAAGTATTGAAATGAGTTTCAAACGCGAAGAAGCTTCCGAAAAATCTCAAATCGCAAACATTTAAGAAAAAAAATTTTTCATCAATATTTTAGGAAAGGGTTACCCCTTTGCAATAAACAAATTTTTTGGTTGAAACACAATTTTATCCAATTTTGCCCAAAAGGCGTTCATTTCTAATAAGCAAGTATTGAAATGAGTTTCAAATGCGAAGAAGCTTCCGAAAAACCTCAAATCGCAAGCATTTAAGAAAAAAAATTTTTCATCAATATTTTAGGAAAGGGGTACCCCTTTGCAATAAATAAATTTTTCGGTTGAAACATAATTTTACCCGACCTTGCCCAAAAGGCGATCATTTCTAATAAGCAAGTATTGAAATGAGATGCAAATGCGAAGAAGCTTCCGAAAAATCTCAAATCGCAAGCATTTAAGAAAAAAACATTTTAATCAATATTTTAGGAAAGGGGTACCCCTTTGCAATAAATAAATTTTTTGGTTGAAACACAATTTCACCCGACTTTGCCCAAAAGGCGTTCATTTCTAATAAGCAAGTATTGAAATGAGATTCAAATGCGAAGAAGCTTCCGAAAAATCTCAAATCGCAAGCATTTAAGAAAAAAAAATGTTTCATCAATATTTTAGAAAAGGGGTACCCCTTTGCAATAAATAAATTTTTTGGTTGAATCACAATTTTACTCGACTTTTCCCAAAAGGCGTTTATTTCTAATAAGCGAGTATTGAAAGGAGATTCAAATGCGAAGAAGCTTCCGAAAAATCTCAAATCGCAAGCATTTAAGAAAAAAAATTTTCCATCAATATTTTAGGAAAGGGGTACGCCTTTGCAATAAATAAATTTTTTGGTTAAAACACAATTTCACCCGACTTTGCCCAAAAGGCGTTCATTTCTAATAAGCAAGTATTGAAATGAGATTCAAATGCGAAGAAGCTTCCGAAAAATCTCAAATCGCAAGCATTTAAGAAAAAAAATGTTTCATCAATATTTTAGGAAAGGGGTACCCCTTTGCAATAAATAAATTTTTTGGTTGAAACACAATTTTACCCGACTTTGCCCAAATGGCGTTCATTTCTAATAAGCAAGTATTGAAAGGAGGTTCAAATGCGAAGAAGCTTCCGAAAAATCTCAAATCGCAAGCATTTAAAAAAAAAATTTTTTCATCAGTATTTTAGGAAACAGTACACCTTTGCAAAAAATTAATTTTTTGGTTGAAACACAATTTTACCCGACTTTGCTCAAAAGGCGTTTATTTCTAATAAGCAAGTATTGAAATGAGTTTCAAATGCGAAGATGCTTCCGAAAAATCTCAAATCGCAAGAATTTAAGAAAAAACATTTTTCATCATTTTAGGAAAGGGGTACCCCTTCGCAATAAATACATTTTTTGGTTTAAACACAATTTTACCCAATTTTGCCCAAAAGGCGTTCATTTCTAATAAGCAAGTATTGAAATGAGGTTCAAATGCGAAGAAGCTTCCGAAAAATCTCAAATCGCAAGCATTTAAGAAAAAAAATTTTTCATCAATATTTTAGGAAAGGGGTACGCCTTTGCAATAAATAAATTTTTTGGTTGAAACACAATTTTGCCCGACTTTGCCCAAAATGCGTTCATTTCTAATAAGCAATTATTGAAATGAGATTCAAATGCGAAGAAGCTTCCGAAAAATCTCAAATCGTAAGCATTTAAGAAAAAAAATGTTTCATCAATATTTTAGGAAAGGGGTACCCCTTCGCAATAAATAAATTTTTCTTAGAAACACAATTTTACCCGGCTTTGCCCAAAAGGCGTTTATTTCTAATAAGCATGTATTGAAATGAGTTTCAAATGCGAAGAAGCTTCCGAAAATACTCAAATCGCAATCATTTAAGAAAAAAAAATTTTCATTAATATTTTGGGAAAGGGGTACCCCTTTGCAATATATAAATTTTTTGGTTGGAACACAATTTTACCCGACTTTGCCCAAAAGGCGTTCATTTCTAATAAGCAAGTATTGAAAGGAGATTCAAATGTGAAGAAGCTTCCAAAAAATCAGAATCGCAAGCATTTAAGAAAAAAAATGTTTCATCAATATTTTAGGAAAGGGGTACCCCTTCGCAATAAATAAATTTTTGTTAGAAACACAATTTTACCCGGCTTTGCCCAAAAGGCGTTTATTTCTAATAAGCATGTATTGAAATGAGTTTCAAATGCGAAGAAGCTTCCGAAAATACTCAAATCGCAATCATTTAAGAAAAAAAATTTTCATTAATATTTTGGGAAAGGGGTACCCCTTTGCAATATATAAATTTTTTGGTTGGAACACAATTTTACCCGACTTTGCCCAAAAGGCGTTCATTTCTAATAAGCAAGTATTGAAAGGAGATTCAAATGTGAAGAAGCTTCCAAAAAATCAGAATCGCAAGCATTTAAGAAAAAAAAATTTTCATCAATATTTTAGGAAAGGGCTACCCCTTTGCAAAAAAAATAATTTTTTGGTTGAAACACAATTTTACCCGACTTTGCCCAAAAGGCGTTTATTTCTAATAAGCAAGTATTGAAATGAGTTTCAAATGCGAAGAAGCTTCCGAAAAATCTCAAATCACAAGCATTTAAGAAAAACAAATTTTTCATCAATATTTTAGGAAAGGAGTACCCCTTTGCAATAAATAATTATTTTGGTTGAAACACAATTTTACCCGACTTTGCCCAAAAGGCGTTTATTTCTAATAAGCAAGTATTGAAATGAGTTTCAAATGCGAAGAAGCTTCCGAAAAATCTCAAATCGCAAGCATTTAAGAAAAAAACATTTTTCATCAGTATTTTAGGAAAGCGTACGCCTTTGCAAAAAATTAATTTTCGGTTAAAACACAATTTTACCCGACTTTGCCCAAAAGGCGTTTATTTCTAATAAGCAAGTATTGAAAGGAGATTCAAATGCGAAGAAGCTTCCGAAAAATCTCAAATCGCAAGCATTCAAGAAAAAACAATTTTTCATCAATATTTTAGGAAAGGGCAACCCCTTTGCAAAAAATTAATTTTTTGGTTGAAACACAATTGTACCCGACTTTGCCCAAAAGGCGTTTATTTCTAATAAGCAAGTATTGAAATGAGTTTCAAATGCGAAGAAGCTTCCGAAAAATCTCAAATCGCAAGCATTTAAGAAAAACAAATTTTTCATCAATATTTTAGGAAAGGGGTACCCCTTTGCAGTAAATAAATTTTTTGGTTGAAACGCAATTTTACCCGACTTTGCCCAAAAGGCGTTTATTTCTAATAAGCAAGTATTGAAATGAGTTTCAAATTCGAAGAAGCTTCCTGCAATTTTACCCAATTTTGCCCAAAAGGCGTTCATTTCTAATAAGCAAGTATTGAAATGAGATTCAAATGCAAATAAGCTTCCGAAAAATCTCAAATCGCAAGCATTTAAGAAAAAAAAATTTTCATCAATATTTTAGGAAAGGGGTACCCCTTTGCAATAAATAAATTTTTTGGTTGAAACACAATTTTACCCGACTTTGCCCAAAAGGCGTTCATTTCTAATAAGCAAGTAATGAAATGAGTTTCAAATGCGAAGAAGCTTCCGAAAAATCTCAAATCGCAAGCATTTAAGAAAAAAAAAATTTCATCAATATTTTAGGAGAGGGGTACTCCTTTGCAATAAATAAATTTGTTGGTTGAAACACAATTTTACCCAATTTTGCCCAAAAGGCGTTTATTTCTAATAAGCAAGTATTGAAATGAGATTCAAATGCGAAGAAGCTTCCTGCAATTTTACCCAATTTTGCCCAAAATAAATTTGTTGGTTGAAACACAATTTTACCCGACTTTGCCCAAAAGGCGTTTATTTCTAATAAGCAAGTATTGAAATGAGTTTCAAATGCGAAGAAGCTTCCGAAAAATCTCAAATCGCAAGCATTTAACAAAAAAAAATTTTTCATCAGTATTTTAGGAAAGGGTACGCCTTTGCAAAAAATTAATTTTTTGGTTGAAACACAAATTTTACCCGACTTTGCCCAAAAGGCGTTTATTTCTAATAAGCAAGTATTGAAATGAGTTTCAAATGCGAAGAAGCTTCCTGCACTTTTACCCAATTTTGCCCAAAAGGCGTTCATTTCTAATAAGCAAGTATTGAAATGAGTTTCAAATGCGAATAAGCTTCCGAAAAATCTCAAATCGCAAGCATTTAAGAAAAAAAAATTTTTCATCAATATTTTAGGAAAGGGGTACCCCTTTGCAATAAATAAATTTTTTGGTTGAAACACAATTTTACCCGACATTGCCCAAAAGGCGTTCATTTCTAATAAGTAAGTATTGAAAGGAGATTCAAATGCGAAGAAGCTTCCGAAAAATTTCAAATCGCAAGCATTTAAGAAAAAAAAATTTTTCATCAATATTTTAGGAAAGGGTACGCCTTTGCAAAAAATTAATTTTATGGTTGAAACACAATTTTACCCGACTTTGCCCAAAAGGCGTTTATTTATAATAAGCAAGTATAAACATGAAATAAAACACGACACATTCAATTAAAAATTATTCATGTTTACTCGTCGGCAGTCAAGATGATGCTGATCTTCATAGGACGAACAAAGCAAAGAGTATAATTCAAATGATATGAGAAACATGTCCATAGAATAAATGAAATTAATATAACAAATAAAAGAAATTCAAATCAGGGTTCACAATCGGCCTTTCCTGATTAATCAGCGTCCTCGCTGAGGTAGTTTATGTCGTCTTCGTCATCAAAGGGTGGAAGGGAACACCAAGGTTTCATTCCATCCGAAGCATATACAGCACAATAGCGGCGGTTTTTCCGTTTAGAACATGGTAAATCTTCGAATACGTATCGATCATTGTCAAGCACTTTTGATATTTGAAATGGGCCTTTGAAGCGTGGTTCCAATTTTCGGGACGTACCGGTACTAGGAGCCTCATTTCCGACGAGTACCAAATCGCCTTCTTTGTATTGTTTAGGTGTTGAATGGAGTTTATCAAATCGTTCTTTTGCTTTTCGGCGATATATGGCGATGTTCTGGGCTGCGGCTTTGCGTCTTATCTCTAGTTCATTCATTCGCTGCTCCTGATTAACAGGATTCTGATGGTCATCGTGTAGAATCAATACCAATTTGTTCCCCAAGATATCACGTGGATGAAACCCAAACAGCAGTTCATTCGGAGAGCAACCTGTTGTCACATTCTTCAAGTCATTTACGGTCCATTGAATACTTCGTAGCTCTTCATCCCAGCGGTGATCGTTCTTCGTTGACGGTAAAAGCATAGACAAAATGGTCCGGTTCATGCGTTCCACTTGTCCGTTAGCCCTTGGGGTGCGAACAGCGGTAAGTATGTGCTTGATGGCGAACGTTTCACAATACTGCCTAAATTCTCTTGAAGTGAATGCAGTACCTCGATCACTGACGATTTGCTCAGGCATCCCAAAGAACCCCGACATCTCGTCGAAAACTTTAATAATGTATTTGGTTGCTGTACTTGGTACAGCCCGGATGATGGTGTACTTTGTGAATACGTCTATCAGCACCAGGATATGTTCGTTCCGTTTGGTTGATCTCGGAAAAGGACCCAAATGGTCAACGTGTACCGTTTTCCACGGCACGGGGTCAGTGTTACTAAAATGGTACTCTCCTTCTTTAGTACCGCCTGGTTGTTTGTTGTAGCAGCACTGTAAACATGACTTAACGAATGATTTTGCAAAGTTTCGCATGCGTGGAAACCACATTAACTGCTGAATTTTCTCTATCGTTCTATCAGCACTCAAGTGTCCGTAATTTTCGTGTGCATCTTGCGTGACTCTGAAGCGTAAGGATTGTGGGACTACCCAAAGATTGCTCTTGTCGCCCCGTTTACACAGGCGCCCGTGATCCAATATAAATGATTTTAAAATGCCTTTATCTCGTGCGAGTACTTTATTGGTGATTTCCTGTAATCCTTCGTCTTGAAGTTGCATACTAAGCAACCAGTCACCCTCATCAATATCGGCTTTATCAATTCGTAAAGTCGCCGGTTCAATTGGTCTCGGCCCTTCGTTTGGCATGCGGCTTAGCGCGTCCACATGGGACATCTGTTGTTCGGAACGGTGTTCAATTTCTATATTAAATTCCTGAATCCTAAGCCACCAACGCGCTATTCGAGGTATCAGCTCCCGCTTGCTCATGACTGCTTTAACGGCACTGCAGTCTGATATAACTTTAATCGGCTTTCCGCATATGTAATACTTGAAACGTTCAAGCCCCTCCACCACGGCTACAGTTTCCAGCTCATAGCTCTGCATATTTTTCTCCGTCGAACTTGTTGACCGACTGTAGTAAGCAACTGGTTTCCATAACCCCTGTCTTTCTTGCATTAGTACCGCTGCAACACCGATAGAACTTGCATCCGTGTGTAACTGATGCTGAGCGTTGACGTCGTATGGTGTAAGTACCGGTTCCATGGTCAAGGCGTTTTTCAATTCGTCGAAACCTGTCTGCTGGTTGTCGCCCCATACAAATGGTTCATCTTTACGTAACAGTCTTCGTAACGGCTCGGATATCACTGCAAGAAATCGTCGCACATCGGTAATATTTTCAGGTGTTTTAAAATTAACAATTGCACTTGCTTTTACATTGCCAGGTTTCAGTCCGTTCGGCGTTAACTGGTGACCAAGGAAGGTGACAGTCCGTTTAAAAAATTCGCATTTTCGCGGGTTCAAAGTAAGTTTAAATTTCCGCAGCATCCCGAAAACACGTTTCAGCTTTTGGATCATCTCAGTATCTGTTTCCGCACCGATGAGTATGTCATCCATGTAATGGATCATATCTCCGGGCTCAAAGCTGTCCTTCAATTTAGACATTAAACGCTGAAATGCAATAGGAGCGTTTTTAAGCCCCAATGGCATTCTTTTAAACTCGTAAATCCGATCAGTTGTGACAAAAACCGTATACTTCCTGCTAGCTGGTTCGATAGGAATTTGATAATATCCACTGTTCAAATCAAGGGTCGAAAAAATCTTATATTGCATGGCCTCCTGCAATCTTTCTTCTATGTTCGGCATCGGATAAATTTGTTTATTCATATGGCGGTTCAACATTCGGTAATCAACACAGAAACGCTCGTCCCCATTTTTTTCTTCACTAAAACGATCGGGCTCGCATATTCTGATGGTGTAATTATGTCGTTCTTTAAAAGGTCTTGTATCATGTCGTTGACCATTCTCCGTTTCGGTTCTGGGACTCTGTATGGTGCCTGTGAGACCGCCTTATCCGTATTTAGCTCTATTTTTAATTGGACCATGTCAGTCATTCCAATCTGACTCAAGTCTTCAGCAAACAAATCCTCAAAATGGTCCATCAATTTCACCAGAGCAACTTTCGTTTCAGAACCAATATCGCCCATCGTCATATCAAATTTCCCAGATTCAGCCATTATCCCATTCTCCTCAAAAACAAAATGTCCATCACTAACTACACCTCTTACCTTATTTCCGATGAAAACATTTTGACCAATTAAGACATCAAACTCCAGCAAACTATCATCAGCAATATAAAAAACGCTCTTAACTTTTACGGCATCAACCTCCAGCTCTGCCTCAATACAGTAATTCAGTGTTCGCAAACCCCCACAAATTCCCTTAATTGTCAGAGAACAAGGTTGCATTTCACATGAGACACTGCCTGCGACCGTCTTCCGAATCATATTACACTGACTTCCGGTGTCAACAAACGCGGAGAGTTTTACGCCGTTCAAACGGATCTCCCGAACAAATATATCGTCCTGTTTACCTACGCTTCTAACACTTTGAGTCTCTTTACCGCAATTTTGGGGTTCATTCCGACGGTGAACCCTTTGGCAATTAACACATCGGGCGCGACGTTGTGGCTTTGGGCAAACTGACGCAAAGTGCCCCTCTTCAAAGCAGTTATAGCACTTATCTTTTTTCTTGACTGGTTCCAATGGTTCAGTCTTTACCCCGGAGGCCTGTGACTCTGTCCTGTTGGCGTACGTATGAGTTAAGCCACTCTTTGATGGCATATTTCGGAGATATTCGGAAAATGTTTCACGCATTTCTCTCAGGGAAGAAAATCGAATTGCCGCAGTTGCGATTTGTAGTTCACGATTCCTTACCCCGTCACGAGTATACTTTATAATGGCCTGGTCACTTAGACGAAATTTATGACCAAGAGCTGAGATTCTGAAACAGTAATCTATAATACTTTCATCCTGTTCCCTATGAGTACTGCATAATTTTTTGTGAATTTCAGCCTCATCCAGCGTCGCTCCGAACTCTTCGATTAACTTTGACGATAGCTCCTGCCAGTTTGAAAACATATCCTCTGCACTATCAAGCCACAACTTAGCCGACCCTTTTAATTTGCTATACACCGCCAGTATCAGGCTCTTCTCTTTCCAGCAGTAAGCAGACATAGCTGCATTAACACGGCTTACAAAGCGTTCGGCACTTAACGATCGATCATCAGTTGGGTTAAACTCCGGAATAGTCTCAGCTATTTCCTTGACTGAATAGGAGCCATGATTAGTAAAATTAGGTACGTGAGGCGCTAAATTCTGCACTGGCGCCACCTCTTCACGAACATTACTGGGCACTGCTGCCGGTATATTTCTATTAAAAGTCTCCATCATCTGCCTCATCATATCTCGTAATTCATCAATTTGATCTTGAACGTTTGGTTCCATTCGTTCCATTTCTATTTCGTCGGTACCCGTATCTGCAATAAACCGCTGTACCAATTCAATTTTGTTACCCGTACTCGGTAAATTTCTGTCGTGCAATATTCTTTTTATCTGATCGACCTTCAAATCGGAAATTTTAACCATTTTACTACGCGAGGTAAAAGCACCTGTCTTAACAATACGTATATCTTATTTTTTTCGGTTATAAAATAATATTTCAATTATTGCAGTCCTGTTGAATCTTTTTACTATCGTTCTTTTCAATTAAAAACACCCTCTATTCACATATACTGGCGCGCACACATAAAAATGTTTTTTCCGTACAAAAACTGTCTGTTTTCAATATACAGCATCTGCGTCGACGCACATGATCATGAAATTTCTGCCAAAGCGTAGCCACCACATAAACTAGTAATAATTTCAATGTACATAACCGACACACAAAAATTGATGCTCAAAAAAAAAAAAATAATTCAACGTTCAATCCCGACAATCAGCACAGCAACGATAAATAAATGTTTTTCTTTCTTATTTACTACAAACAGCTCATCCCTTAACAACAAATTCACATCTGATCCAACGTATGTAGTATATGCTTGTTCTCTTTTTTCTTCATCTCACTACACGTACATATATATGTAGGTTCGTTACGGCTGCGCAAATGCAGAGAAATGCAGGATTTTCTACCCTGAAAAGAGTTCTAAGCAAAGCAAGAACAAATGAGTACCCAGGTCATATAGATCTGGATAAGCTAATATATATTTATTTGAAATAGACTTTTATCATAAAAGAGTTTACAAAATAAATACAATTTTCATCAGTCAGATTCTAATAAATAAAAATATTGTGTTATATACAATTATAAATGCAAAACATACGAACAGTAGCAACACGCCCTTCAACTCAAAATATAGATAAAATTGAAAAGTACTTGTTATCCATCCCTGCTGTAGCTAAAGAGAAGCCAAAACTTAAGGAGAGCGAGAGAAAGAACATTTTTTTCTTTCGTATACATATTTGCTTGCTGCGCAAGCAGAATTTGTTTTTTTCTTGCTTTCCTATAACGCGTTATAGGGCAAGAGAAGCTTGATCATCTATGCCATAGAATAAATGAAATTAATATAACAAATAAAAGAAATTCAAATTAGGGTTCACACAAGTATTGAAATTAATTTCATATGCGAAGAAGCTTCCGAAAAATCTCAAATCGCAAGCATTTAAGAAAAAAAAATTGTTCATCAATATTTTAGGAAAGGGGTACCCCTTTGCAATAAATAAATTTTTTTGTTGAAACACAATTTTAACCGACTTTGACCAAAAGGCGTTTATTTCTAATAAGCAAGTATTGAAATGAGTTTCAAATGCGAAGAAGCTTCCGAAAAATCTCAAATCGCAAGCATTTAAGAAAAAAAAATTTTTCATCAATATTTTAGGAAAGGGGTATCCCTTTGCAATAAATAAATTTTTTGGTTGAAACACAATTTTACCCGACTTTGCCCAAAAGGCGTTCATTTCTAATAAGCAAGTATTGAAAGGAGATTCAAATGCGAAGAAGCTTCCGAAAAATCCCAAATTGCAAGCATTTAAGAAAAAAAAATGTTTCATCAATATTTTAAGAAAGGGGTACCCCTTTGCAATAAATAAATTTTTTGGTTGAAACACAATTTTACCCGACTTTGCCCAAAAGGCGTTCATTTCTAATAAGCAAGTATTGAAAGGAGATTCAAATGCGAAGAAGCTTCCGAAAAATCCCAAATTGCAAGCATTTAAGAAAAAAAAATTTTTCATCAATATTTTAGGAAAGGGGTACCCCTTTGCAATAAATAAATTTTTTGGTTGAAACACAATTTTACCCGACTTTGACCAAAAGGCGTTTATTTCTAATAAGCAAGTATTGAAAGGAGATTCAAATGCGAAGAAGCTTCCGAAAAATCTCAAATCGCAAGCATTTAAAAAAAAAAAATTTTCATCAATATTTTAGGAAAGGGGTACCCCTTTGCAATAAATAAATTTTTTGGTTGAAACACAATTTTACCCAATTTTGCCCAAAAGGCGTTCATTTCTAATAAGCAAGTATTGAAATGAGATTCAAATGCGAAAAAGCTTCCTGCAATTTTACCCAATTTTGCCCAAAAGGCGTTCATTTCTAATAAGCAAATATTGAAAGGAGATTCAAATGCGAAGAAGCTTCCGAAAAATTTCAAATCGCAAGCATTTAAGAAAAAAAAATTTTTCATCAATATTTTAGGAAAGGGTACGCCTTTGCAAAAAATTAATTTTATGGTTGAAACACAATTTTACCCGACTTTGCCCAAAAGGCGTTTATTTCTAATAAGCAAGTATTGAAATGAGTTTCAAATGCGAAGAAGCTTCCGAAAAATCTCAAATCGCAAGCATTTAAGAAAAAAAAATTTTTCATCAGTATTTTAGGAAAGGGTGCGCCTTTGCAAAAAATTAATTTTTTGGTTGAAACACAAATTTTACCCGACTTTGCCCAAAAGGCGTTTATTTCTAATAAGCAAGTATTGAAATGAGTTTCAAATGCGAAAAAGCTTCCTGCAATTTTACCCAATTTTGCCCAAAAGGCGTTCATTTCTAATAAGCAAGTATTGAAATGAGTTTCAAATGCGAATAAGCTTCCGAAAAATCTCAAATCGCAAGCATTTAAGAAAAAAAAAATTTTCATCAATATTTTAGGAAAGGGGTACCCCTTTGCAATAAATAAATTTTTTGGTTGAAACACAATTTTACCCGACATTGCCCAAAAGGCGTTCATTTCTAATAAGCAAGTATTGAAAGGAGATTCAAATGCGAAGAAGCTTCCGAAAAATTTCAAATCGCAAGCATTTAAGAAAAAAAAATTTTTTCATCAATATTTTAGGAAAGGGTACGCCTTTGCAAAAAATTAATATTATGGTTGAAACACAATTTTACCCGACTTTGCCCAAAAGACGTTTATTTCTAATAAGCAAGTATTGAAATGAGTTTCAAATGCGAAGAAGCTTCCGAAAAATCTCAAATCGCAAGCATTTAAGAAAAAAAAATTGTTCATCAATATTTTAGGAAAGGGGTACCCCTTTGCAATAAATAAATTTTTTGGTTGAAACACAATTTTACCCGAATTTGACCAAAAGGCGTTTATTTCTAATAAGCAAGTATTGAAATGAGTTTCAAATGCGAAGAAGCTTCCGAAAAATCTCAAATCGCAAGCATTTAAGAAAAAAAAATTTTCATCAATATTTTAGGAAAGGGGTACGTCTTTGCAATAAATAAATTTTTTGGTAGAAACACAATTTTGCCCGACTTTGCCCATAAGGCGTTTATTTCTAATAAGCAAGTATTGAAAGGAGATTCAAATGCGTAGAAGCTTCCGAAAAATCTCAAATCGCAAGCATTTAAGAAAAAAAAATGTTTCATCAATATTTTAAGAAAGGGGTACCCCTTTGCAATAAATAAATTTTTTGGTTGAAACACAATTTTACCCAATTTTGCCCAAAAGGCGTTCATTTCTAATAAGCAAGTATTGAAATGAGATTAAAATGCGAAGAAGCTTCCGAAAAATCTCAAATCGCAAGCATTTAAGAAAAAAAAATGTTACATCAATATTTTAGGAAAGGGGTACCCCTTTGCAATAAATAAATTTTTTGATTGAAACACAATTTTACCCGACTTTGCCCAAAAGGCGTTCATTTCTAATAAGCAAGTATTGAAATGAGATTCAAATGCGAAAAAGCTTCCTGCAATTTTACCCAATTTTGCCCAAAAGGCGTTCATTTCTAATAAGCAAGTATTGAAAGGAGATTCAAATGCGAAGAAGCTTCCGAAAAATTTCAAATCGCAAGCATTTAAGAAAAAAAAATTTTTCATCAATATTTTAGGAAAGGGTACGCCTTTGCAAAAAATTAATTTTATGGTTGAAACACAATTTTACCCGACTTTGCCCAAAAGGCGTTTATTTCTAATAAGCAAGTATTGAAATGAGTTTCAAATGCGAAGAAGCTTCCGAAAAATCTCAAATCGCAAGCATTTAAGAAAAAAAAATTTTTCATCAGTATTTTAGGAAAGGGTACGCCTTTGCAAAAAATTAATTTTTTGGTTGAAACACAAATTTTACCCGACTTTGCCCAAAAGGCGTTTATTTCTAATAAGCAAGTATTGAAATGAGTTTCAAATGCGAAGAAGCTTCCTGCAGTTTTACCCAATTTTGCCCAAAAGGCGTTCATTTCTAATAAGCAAGTATTGAAAGGAGATTCAAATGCGAAGAAGCTTCCGAAAAATTTCAAATCGCAAGCATTTAAGAAAAAAAAATTTTTCATCAATATTTTAGGAAAGGGTACGCCTTTGCAAAAAATTAATTTTATGGTTGAAACACAATTTTACCCGACTTTGCCCAAAAGGCGTTTATTTCTAATAAGCAAGTATTGAAATGAGTGTCAAATGCGAAGAAGCTTCCGAAAAATCTCAAATCGCAAGCATTTAAGAAAAAAAAATTTTTCATCAGTATTTTAGGAAAGGGTACGCCTTTGCAAAAAATTAATTTTTTGGTTGAAACACAAATTTTACCCGACTTTGCCTAAAAGGCGTTTATTTCTAATAAGCAAGTATTGAAATGAGTTTCAAATGCGAATAAGCTTCCGAAAAATCTCAAATCGCAAGCATTTAAGAAAAAAAAATTTTTCATCAATATTTTAGGAAAGGGGTACCCCTTTGCAATAAATAAATTTTTTGGTTGAAACACAATTTTACCCGACATTGCCCAAAAGGCGTTCATTTCTAATAAGCAAGTATTGAAAGGAGATTCAAATGCGAAGAAGCTTCCGAAAAATTTCAAATCGCAAGCATTTAAGAAAAAAAATTTTTTCATCAATATTTTAGGAAAGGGTACGCCTTTGCAAAAAATTAATTTTATGGTTGAAACACAATTTTACCCGACTTTGCCCAAAAGACGTTTATTTCTAATAAGCAAGTATTGAAATGAGTTTCATATGCGAAGAAGCTTCCGAAAAATCTCAAATCGCAAGCATTTAAGAAAAAAAAATTGTTCATCAATATTTTAGGAAAGGGGTACCCCTTTGCAATAAATAAATTTTTTGGTTGAAACACAATTTTACCCGAATTTGATCAAAAGGCGTTCATTTCTAATAAGCAAGTATTGAAATGAGTTTCAAATGCAAAGAAGCTTCCGAAAAATCTCAAATCGCAAGCATTTAAGAAAAAAAAAATTTCATCAATATTTTAGGAAAGGGGTACGTCTTTGCAATAAATAAATTTTTTGGTAGAAACACAATTTTGCCCGACTTTGCCCATAAGTCGTTTATTTCTAATAAGCAAGTATTGAAAGGAGATTCAAATGCGTAGAAGCTTCCGAAAAATCTCAAATCGCAAGCATTTAAGAAAAAAAAAATGTTTCATCAATATTTTAAGAAAGGGGTACCCCTTTGCAATAAATAAATTTTTTGGTTGAAACACAATTTTACCCAATTTTGCCCAAAAGGCGTTCATTTCTAATAAGCAAGTATTGAAATGAGATTAAAATGCGAAGAAGCTTCCGAAAAATCTCAAATCGCAAGCATTTAAGAAAAAAAAATTTTTCATCAATATTTTAGGAAAGGGGTACCCCTTAGCAATAAATAAATTTTTTGATTGAAACACAATTTTACCCGACTTTGACCAAAAGGCGTTTATTTCTAATAAGCAAGTATTGAAATGAGTTTCAAATGCGAAGAAGCTTCCGAAAAATCTCAAATCGCAAGCATTTAAGAAAAAACATTTTTCATCATTTTAGGAAAGGGGTACCCCTTTGCAATAAATACATTTTTTGGTTGAAACACAATTTTACCCGACTTTGACCAAAAGGCGTTTATTTCTAATAAGCAAGTATTGAAAGGAGATTCAAATGCGAAGAAGCTTCCGAAAAATCTCAAATCGCAAGCATTTAAGAAAAAAAAATGTTTTATCAATATCTTAGGAAAGGGGTACCCCTTTGCAATAAATAAATTGTTTGGTTGAAACACAATTTTACCCAATTTTGCCCAAAAGGCGTTCATTTCTAATAAGCAAGTATTGAAATGAGATTAAAATGCGAAGAAGCTTCCGAAAAATCTCAAAACGCAAGCATTTAAGAAAAAAAAATGTTACATCAATATTTTAGGAAAGGGGTACCCCTTTGCAATAAATAAATTTTTTGATTGAAACACAATTTTACCCGACTTTGCCCAAAAGGCGTTCATTTCTAATAAGCAAGTATTGAAATGAGATTCAAATGCGAAAAAGCTTCCTGCAATTTTACCCAATTTTGCCCAAAAGGCGTTCATTTCTAATAAGCAAGTATTGAAAGGAGATTCAAATGCGAAGAAGCTTCCGAAAAATTTCAAATCGCAAGGATTTAAGAAAAAAAAAATTTTCATCAATATTTTAGGAAAGGGTACGCCTTTGCAAAAAATTAATTTTATGGTTGAAACACAATTTTACCCGACTTTGCCCAAAAGGCGTTTATTTCTAATAAGCAAGTATTGAAATGAGTTTCAAATGCGAAGAAGCTTCCGAAAAATCTCAAATCGCAAGCATTTAAGAAAAAAAAATTTTTCATCAGTATTTTAGGAAAGGGTACGCCTTTGCAAAAATTTAATTTTTTGGTTGAAACACAAATTTTACCCGACTTTGCCCAAAAGGCGTTTATTTCTAATAAGCAAGTATTGAAATGAGTTTCAAATGCGAAGAAGCTTCCTGCAATTTTACCCAATTTTGCCCAAAAGGCGTTCATTTCTAATAAGCAAGTATTGAAATGAGTTTCAAATGCGAATAAGCTTCCGAAAAATCTCAAATCGCAAGCATTTAAGAAAAAAAAATTTTTCATCAATATTTTAGGAAAGGGGTACCCCTTTGCAATAAATAAATTTTTTGGTTGAAACACAATTTTACCCGACATTGCCCAAAAGGCGTTCATTTCTAATAAGCAAGTATTGAAAGGAGATTCAAATGCGAAGAAGCTTCCGAAAAATTTCAAATCGCAAGCATTTAAGAAAAAAAATTTTTTCATCAATATTTTAGGAAAGGGTACGCCTTTGCAAAAAATTAATTTTATGGTTGAAACACAATTTTACCCGACTTTGCCCAAAAGACGTTTATTTCTAATAAGCAAGTATTGAAATGAGTTTCATATGCGAAGAAGCTTCCGAAAAATCTCAAATCGCAAGCATTTAAGAAAAAAAAATTGTTCATCAATATTTTAGGAAAGGGGTACCCCTTTGCAATAAATAAATTTTTTGGTTGAAACACAATTTTACCCGAATTTGACCAAAAGGCGTTCATTTCTAATAAGCAAGTATTGAAATGAGTTTCAAATGCGAAGAAGCTTCCGAAAAATCTCAAATCGCAAGCATTTAAGAAAAAAAAAATTTCATCAATATTTTAGGAAATAAATAAATTTTTTGGTAGAAACACAATTTTGCCCGACTTTGCCCATAAGGCGTTTATTTCTAATAAGCAAGTATTGAAAGGAGATTCAAATGCGTAGAAGCTTCCGAAAAATCTCAAATCGCAAGCATTTAAGAAAAAAAAAAATGTTTCATCAATATTTTAAGAAAGGGGTACCCCTTTGCAATAAATAAATTTTTTGGTTGAAACACAATTTTACCCAATTTTGCCCAAAAGGCGTTCATTTCTAATAAGCAAGTATTGAAATGAGATTAAAATGCGAAGAAGCTTCCGAAAAATCTCAAATCGCAAGCATTTAAGAAAAAAAAATTTTTCATCAATATTTTAGGAAGAAAAAAAAATTTTTCATCAATATTTTAGGAAAGGGTACGCCTTTGCAAAAAATTAATTTTATGGTTGAAACACAATTTTACCCGACTTTGCCCAAAAGGCCTTTATTTCTAATAAGCATGTATTGAAATGAGTTTCAAATGCGAAGAAGCTTCCGAAAAATCTCAAATCGCAAGCATTTAAGAAAAAAAAATTTTTCATCAGTATTTTAGGAAAGGGTACGCCTTTGCAAAAAATTAATTTTTTGGTTGAAAACAAATTTTACCCGACTTTGCCCAAAAGGCGTTTATTTCTAATAAGCAAGTATTGAAATGAGTTTCAAATGCGAAGAAGCTTCCTGCAATTTTACCCAATTTTGCCCAAAAGGCGTTCATTTCTAATAAGCAAGTATTGAAATGAGTTTCAAATGCGAATAAGCTTCCGAAAAATCTCAAATCGCAAGCATTTAAGAAAAAAAAATTTTTCATCAATATTTTAGGAAAGGGGTACCCCTTTGCAATAAATAAATTTTTTGGTTGAAACACAATTTTACCCGACATTGCCCAAAAGGCGTTCATTCCTAATAAGCAAGTATTGAAAGGAGATTCAAATGCGAAGAAGCTTCCGAAAAATTTCAAATCGCAAGCATTTAAGAAAAAAAAAATTTTTCATCAATATTTTAGGAAAGGGGTACCCCTTTGCAATAAATAAATTTTTTGGTTGAAACACAATTTTACCCGACATTGCCCAAAAGGCGTTCATTCCTAATAAGCAAGTATTGAAAGGAGATTCAAATGCGAAGAAGCTTCCGAAAAATCTCAAATCGCAAGCATTTAAGAAAAAAAAATGTTTCATCAATATCTTAGGAAAGGGGTACCCCTTTGCAATAAATAAATTTTTTGGTTGAAACACAATTTTACCCAATTTTGCCCAAAAGGCGTTCATTTCTAATAAGCAAGTATTCAAATGAGATTCAAATGCGAAAAAGCTTCCTGCAATTTTACCCAATTTTGCCCAAAAGGCCTTCATTTCTAATAAGCAAGTATTGAAAGGAGATTCAAATGCGAAGAAGCTTCCGAAAAATTTCAAATCGCAAGCATTTAAGAAAAAAAAATTTTTCATCAATATTTTAGGAAAGGGTACGCCTTTGCAAAAAATTAATTTTATGGTTGAAACACAATTTTACCCGACTTTGCCCAAAAGACGTTTATTTCTAATAAGCAAGTATTGAAATGAGTTTCATATGCGAAGAAGCTTCCGAAAAATCTCAAATCGCAAGCATTTAAGAAAAAAAAATGTTTCATCAATATTTTAGGAAAGGGGTACCCCTTTGCAATAAATAAATTTTTTGGTTGAAACACAATTTTACCCGAATTTGACCAAAAGGCGTTCATTTCTAATAAGCAAGTATTGAAATGAGTTTCAAATGCGAAGAAGCTTCCGAAAAATCTCAAATCGCAAGCATTTAAGAAAAAAAAATTTTTTCATCAATATTTTAGGAAAGGGTACGCCTTTGCAAAAAATTAATTTTATGGTTCAAACACAATTTTACCCGACTTTGCCCAAAAGACGTTTATTTCTAATAAGCAAGTATTGAAATGAGTTTGATATGCGAAGAAGCTTCCGAAAAATCTCAAATCGCAAGCATTTAAGAAAAAAAAAATGTTCATCAATATTTTAGGAAAGGGGTACCCCTTTGCAATAAATAAATTTTTTGGTTGAAACACAATTTTACCCGAATTTGACCAAAAGGCGTTTATTTCTAATAAGCAAGTATTGAAATGAGTTTCAAATGCGAAGAAGCTTCCGAAAAATCTCATATCGCAAGCATTTAAGAAAAAACATTTTTCATCATTTTAGGAAAGGGGTACCCCTTTGCAATAAATACATTTTTTGGTTGAAACACAATTTTACCCAATTTTGCCCAAAAGGCGTTCATTTCTAATAAGCAAGTATTGAAATGAGATTCAAATGCGAAGAAGCTTCCGAAAAATCTCAAATCGCAAGCATTTAAGAAAAAAAATTTTCATCAATATTTTAGGAAAGGGGTACGTCTTTGCAATAAATAAATTTTTTGGTTGAAACACAATTTTGCCCGACTTTGCCCATAAGGCGTTTATTTCTAATAAGCAAGTATTGAAAGGAGATTCAAATGCGTAGAAGCTTCCGAAAAATCTCAAATCGCAAGCATTTAAGAAAAAAAAAATTTTTCATCAATATTTTAGGAAAGGGGTATCCCTTTGCAATAAATAAATTTTTTGGTTGAAACACAATTTTACCCGACTTTGCCCAAAAGGCGTTCATTTCTAATAAGCAAGTATTGAAAGGAGATTCAAATGCGAAGAAGCTTCCGAAAAATCTCAAATCGCAAGCATTTAAGAAAAAAAAATGTTTCATCAATATTTTAGGAAAGGTGTACCCCTTTGCAATAAATAAATTTTTTGGTTGAAACACAATTTTACCCAATTTTGCCCAAAAGGCGTTCATTTCTAATAAGCAAGTATTGAAATGAGATAAAAATGCGAAGAAGCTTCCGAAAAATCCCAAATCGCAAGCATTTAAGAAAAAAAAATTTTTCATCAATATTTTAGGAAAGGGGTACCCCTTTGCAATAAATAAACTTGTTGGTTAAAACACAATTTTACCCGACTTTGCCCAAAAGGCATTTATTTCTAATAAGCAAGTATTGAAATGAGTTTCAAATGCGAACAAGCTTCCGAAAAATCTCAAATCGCGAGCATTTAAAAAAAAATGTTCACCAATATTTTAGGAAAGGGTTTGCCTTTGCAAAAAATTAATTTTTTGGTTGAAACACAATTTTACCCAATTTTGCCCAAAAGGCGTTTATTTCTAATAAGCAAGTATTGAAATTAGTTTCAAATGCGAAGAAGCTTCCGAAAAATCTCAAATCGCAGGCATTTAAGAAAAAAAAATGTTTCATCAATATTTTAGGAAAGGGGTACCCCTTTGCAATAAATAAATTTTTTGGTTAAAACACAATTTTACCCGAATTTGCCCAAAAGGCGTTCATTTCTAATAAGCAAGTATTGAAAGGAGATTCAAATGCGAAGAAGCTTCCGAAAAATCTCAAATCGCAAGCATTTAAGAAAAAAAAAATTTTCATCAATATTTTAGGAAAGGGTACGCCTTTGCAAAAAATTAATTTTATGGTTGAAACACAATTTTACCCGACTTTGCCCAAAAGGCGTTTATTTCTAATAAGCAAGTATTGAAATGAGTTTCAAATGCGAAGAAGCTTCCGAAAAATCTCAAATCGCAAGCATTTAAGAAAAAAAAATTTTTCATCAGTATTTTAGGAAAGGGTACGCCTTTGCAAAAATTTAATTTTTTGGTTGAAACACAAATTTTACCCGACTTTGCCCAAAAGGCGTTTATTTCTAATAAGCAAGTATTGAAATGAGTTTCAAATGCGAAGAAGCTTCCTGCAATTTTACCCAATTTTGCCCAAAAGGCGTTCATTTCTAATAAGCAAGTATTGAAATGAGTTTCAAATGCGAATAAGCTTCCGAAAAATCTCAAATCGCAAGCATTTAAGAAAAAAAAATTTTTCATCAATATTTTAGGAAAGGGGTACCCCTTTGCAATAAATAAATTTTTTGGTTGAAACACAATTTTACCCGACATTGCCCAAAAGGCGTTCATTTCTAATAAGCAAGTATTGAAAGGAGATTCAAATGCGAAGAAGCTTCCGAAAAATTTCAAATCGCAAGCATTTAAGAAAAAAAATTTTTTCATCAATATTTTAGGAAAGGGTACGCCTTTGCAAAAAATTAATTTTATGGTTGAAACACAATTTTACCCGACTTTGCCCAAAAGACGTTTATTTCTAATAAGCAAGTATTGAAATGAGTTTCATATGCGAAGAAGCTTCCGAAAAATCTCAAATCGCAAGCATTTAAGAAAAAAAAATTGTTCATCAATATTTTAGGAAAGGGGTACCCCTTTGCAATAAATAAATTTTTTGGTTGAAACACAATTTTACCCGAATTTGACCAAAAGGCGTTCATTTCTAATAAGCAAGTATTGAAATGAGTTTCAAATGCGAAGAAGCTTCCGAAAAATCTCAAATCGCAAGCATTTAAGAAAAAAAAAATTTCATCAATATTTTAGGAAATAAATAAATTTTTTGGTAGAAACACAATTTTGCCCGACTTTGCCCATAAGGCGTTTATTTCTAATAAGCAAGTATTGAAAGGAGATTCAAATGCGTAGAAGCTTCCGAAAAATCTCAAATCGCAAGCATTTAAGAAAAAAAAAATGTTTCATCAATATTTTAAGAAAGGGGTACCCCTTTGCAATAAATAAATTTTTTGGTTGAAACACAATTTTACCCAATTTTGCCCAAAAGGCGTTCATTTCTAATAAGCAAGTATTGAAATGAGATTAAAATGCGAAGAAGCTTCCGAAAAATCTCAAATCGCAAGCATTTAAGAAAAAAAAATTTTTCATCAATATTTTAGGAAGAAAAAAAAATTTTTCATCAATATTTTAGGAAAGGGTACGCCTTTGCAAAAAATTAATTTTATGGTTGAAACACAATTTTACCCGACTTTGCCCAAAAGGCCTTTATTTCTAATACGCATGTATTGAAATGAGTTTCAAATGCGAAGAAGCTTCCGAAAAATCTCAAATCGCAAGCATTTAAGAAAAAAAAATTTTTCATCAGTATTTTAGGAAAGGGTACGCCTTTGCAAAAAATTAATTTTTTGGTTGAAAACAAATTTTACCCGACTTTGCCCAAAAGGCGTTTATTTCTAATAAGCAAGTATTGAAATGAGTTTCAAATGCGAAGAAGCTTCCTGCAATTTTACCCAATTTTGCCCAAAAGGCGTTCATTTCTAATAAGCAAGTATTGAAATGAGTTTCAAATGCGAATAAGCTTCCGAAAAATCTCAAATCGCAAGCATTTAAGAAAAAAAAATTTTTCATCAATATTTTAGGAAAGGGGTACCCCTTTGCAATAAATAAATTTTTTGGTTGAAACACAATTTTACCCGACATTGCCCAAAAGGCGTTCATTCCTAATAAGCAAGTATTGAAAGGAGATTCAAATGCGAAGAAGCTTCCGAAAAATTTCAAATCGCAAGCATTTAAGAAAAAAAAAATTTTTCATCAATATTTTAGGAAAGGGGTACCCCTTTGCAATAAATAAATTTTTTGGTTGAAACACAATTTTACCCGACATTGCCCAAAAGGCGTTCATTCCTAATAAGCAAGTATTGAAAGGAGATTCAAATGCGAAGAAGCTTCCGAAAAATCTCAAATCGCAAGCATTTAAGAAAAAAAAATGTTTCATCAATATCTTAGGAAAGGGGTACCCCTTTGCAATAAATAAATTTTTTGGTTGAAACACAATTTTACCCAATTTTGCCCAAAAGGCGTTCATTTCTAATAAGCAAGTATTCAAATGAGATTCAAATGCGAAAAAGCTTCCTGCAATTTTACCCAATTTTGCCCAAAAGGCCTTCATTTCTAATAAGCAAGTATTGAAAGGAGATTCAAATGCGAAGAAGCTTCCGAAAAATTTCAAATCGCAAGCATTTAAGAAAAAAAAATTTTTCATCAATATTTTAGGAAAGGGTACGCCTTTGCAAAAAATTAATTTTATGGTTGAAACACAATTTTACCCGACTTTGCCCAAAAGACGTTTATTTCTAATAAGCAAGTATTGAAATGAGTTTCATATGCGAAGAAGCTTCCGAAAAATCTCAAATCGCAAGCATTTAAGAAAAAAAAATGTTTCATCAATATTTTAGGAAAGGGGTACCCCTTTGCAATAAATAAATTTTTTGGTTGAAACACAATTTTACCCGAATTTGACCAAAAGGCGTTCATTTCTAATAAGCAAGTATTGAAATGAGTTTCAAATGCGAAGAAGCTTCCGAAAAATCTCAAATCGCAAGCATTTAAGAAAAAAAAATTTTTTCATCAATATTTTAGGAAAGGGTACGCCTTTGCAAAAAATTAATTTTATGGTTCAAACACAATTTTACCCGACTTTGCCCAAAAGACGTTTATTTCTAATAAGCAAGTATTGAAATGAGTTTGATATGCGAAGAAGCTTCCGAAAAATCTCAAATCGCAAGCATTTAAGAAAAAAAAATTGTTCATCAATATTTTAGGAAAGGGGTACCCCTTTGCAATAAATAAATTTTTTGGTTGAAACACAATTTTACCCGAATTTGACCAAAAGGCGTTTATTTCTAATAAGCAAGTATTGAAATGAGTTTCAAATGCGAAGAAGCTTCCGAAAAATCTCATATCGCAAGCATTTAAGAAAAAACATTTTTCATCATTTTAGGAAAGGGGTACCCCTTTGCAATAAATACATTTTTTGGTTGAAACACAATTTTACCCAATTTTGCCCAAAAGGCGTTCATTTCTAATAAGCAAGTATTGAAATGAGATTCAAATGCGAAGAAGCTTCCGAAAAATCTCAAATCGCAAGCATTTAAGAAAAAAAATTTTCATCAATATTTTAGGAAAGGGGTACGTCTTTGCAATAAATAAATTTTTTGGTTGAAACACAATTTTGCCCGACTTTGCCCATAAGGCGTTTATTTCTAATAAGCAAGTATTGAAAGGAGATTCAAATGCGTAGAAGCTTCCGAAAAATCTCAAATCGCAAGCATTTAAGAAAAAAAAAATTTTTCATCAATATTTTAGGAAAGGGGTATCCCTTTGCAATAAATAAATTTTTTGGTTGAAACACAATTTTACCCGACTTTGCCCAAAAGGCGTTCATTTCTAATAAGCAAGTATTGAAAGGAGATTCAAATGCGAAGAAGCTTCCGAAAAATCTCAAATCGCAAGCATTTAAGAAAAAAAAATGTTTCATCAATATTTTAGGAAAGGTGTACCCCTTTGCAATAAATAAATTTTTTGGTTGAAACACAATTTTACCCAATTTTGCCCAAAAGGCGTTCATTTCTAATAAGCAAGTATTGAAATGAGATAAAAATGCGAAGAAGCTTCCGAAAAATCCCAAATCGCAAGCATTTAAGAAAAAAAAATTTTTCATCAATATTTTAGGAAAGGGGTACCCCTTTGCAATAAATAAACTTGTTGGTTAAAACACAATTTTACCCGACTTTGCCCAAAAGGCATTTATTTCTAATAAGCAAGTATTGAAATGAGTTTCAAATGCGAACAAGCTTCCGAAAAATCTCAAATCGCGAGCATTTAAAAAAAAATGTTCACCAATATTTTAGGAAAGGGTTTGCCTTTGCAAAAAATTAATTTTTTGGTTGAAACACAATTTTACCCAATTTTGCCCAAAAGGCGTTTATTTCTAATAAGCAAGTATTGAAATTAGTTTCAAATGCGAAGAAGCTTCCGAAAAATCTCAAATCGCAGGCATTTAAGAAAAAAAAATGTTTCATCAATATTTTAGGAAAGGGGTACCCCTTTGCAATAAATAAATTTTTTGGTTAAAACACAATTTTACCCGAATTTGCCCAAAAGGCGTTCATTTCTAATAAGCAAGTATTGAAAGGAGATTCAAATGCGAAGAAGCTTCCGAAAAATCTCAAATCGCAAGCATATAAAAAAAAATTTTTTTCATCGATATTTTTGGAAAGGGGTACCCCTTTGCCATAAATAAATTTTTTGGTTGGAACACAATTTTACCCGACTTTGCCCAAAAGGCGTTCATTTCTAAGAAGCAAGTATTGAAATGAGTTTCAAATGCGAAGAAGCTTCCGAAAAATCTCAAATCGCAAGCATTTAAGAAAAAACATTTTTCATCATTTTAGGAAAGGGGTACCCCTTCGCAATAAATACATTTTTTTGTTGAAACACAATTTTACCCAATTTTGCCCAAAAAGGCGTTCATTTCTAATAAGCAAGTATTGAAATGAGTTTCAAATGCGAAGAAGCTTCCGAAGAATCTCAAATCGCAAGCATTTAAAAAAAAAAATGTTTCATCAATATTTTAGGAAAGGGGTACCCCTTTGCAATAAATACATTTTTTGATTGAAACACAATTTTACCCGACTTTGCCCAAAAGGCGTTCATTTCTAAGAAGCAAGTATTGAAATGAGATTAAAATGCGAAGAAGCTTCCGAAAAATCTCAAATCGCAGGCATTTAAGAAAAAACATTTTTCATCATTTTAGGAAAGGGGTACCCCTTCGCAATAAATAAATTTTTTTGTTGAAACACAATTTTACCCAATTTTGCCCAAAAGGCGTTCATTTCTAATAAGCAAGTATTGAAATGAGATTAAAATGCGAAGAAGCTTCCGAAAAATCTCAAATCGCAAGCATTTAAGAAAAAAAAATTTTTTCATCAATATTTTAGGAAAGGGGTATCCCTTTGCAATAAATAAATTTGTTGGTTAAAACACAATTTTACCCGACTTTGCCCAAAAGGCATTTATTTCTAATAATCAAGTATTGAAATGAGTTTCAAATGCGAACAAGCTTCCGAAAAATCTCAAATCGCGAGCATTTAAAAAAAAAAATTTTCATCAATATTTTAGGAAAGGGTACGCCTTTGCAAAAAATTAATTTTTTGGTTGAAATACAATTTTACCCAATTTTGCCCAAAAGGCGTTTATTTCTACTAAGCAAGTATTGAAATGAGTTTCAAATGCGAAGAAGCTTCCGAAAAATCTCAAATCGCAGGCATTTAAGAAAAAAAATGTTTCATCAATATTTTAGGAAAGGGGTATCCCTTTGCAATAAATAAATTTTTTGGTTAAAACACAATTTTACCCGAAATTGCCCAAAAGGCGTTCATTTCTAATAAGCAAGTATTGAAAGGAGATTACAATGCGAAGAAGCTTCTGAAAAATCTCAAATCGCAAGCATTTAAGAAAAAAATATTTTCGTCAATATTTTAGGAAAGGGGTACCCCTTTGCAATAAATAAATTTTTTGGTAGAAACACAATTTTACCCGGCTTAGCCCAAAAGGCGTTTATTTCTAATAAGCATGTATTGAAATGAGTTTCAAATGCGAAGAAGCTTCCGAAAAATCTCAAATCGCAATCATTTAAGAAAAAAAAATTTTTCAACAATATTTTAGGAAAGGGGTACCCCTTTGCAATAAATAAATTTTTTGATTGAAGCACAATTTTACCCGACTTTGCCCAAAAGGCGTTCATTTCTAATAAGCAAGTATTGAAAGGACATTCAAATGCGAAGAAGCTTCCGAAAAATCTCAAATCGCAAGCATTTAAGAAAAAAAATTTTTCATCAATAAATAAATTTTTTGGTTGAAACACAATTTTAGCCAATTTTGCCCAAAAGGCGTTCATTTCTAATAAGCAAGTATTGAAAGGAGGTTCAAATGCGACGAAGCATCAGAAAAATCTCAAACCGCAAGCATTTCAGAAAAAAAATTTCATCAATATTTTAGGAAAGGGGTACCCCTTCGCAATAAATACATTTTTTGGTTGAAACACAATTTTACCCAATTTTGCCCAAAAGGCGTTTATTTCTAATAAGCAAGTATTGAAATGAGATTCAAATGCGAAGAAGCTTCCGAAAAATCTCAGATCGCAAGCATTTAAGAAAAAAAAATTTTCATCAATATTTTAGGAAAGGGGTACGCCTTTGCAATATATAAATTTTTTGGTTGAAACACAATTTTGCCCGACTTTGCCCAAAATGCGTTCATTTCTAATAAGCAATTATTGAAAGGAGATTCAAATGCGAAGAAGCTTCCGAAAAATCTCAAATCGCAAGCATTTAAGAAAAAAGATTTTTCATCAATATTTTAGGAAAGGGGTAAGTAACCCTTTGCAATAAATAAATTTTTTGGTAGAAACACAATTTTACCCGGCTTTGCCCAAAAGGCGTTTATTTCTAATAAGCATGTATTGAAATGAGTTTCAAATGCGAAGAAGCTTCCGAAAAATCTCAAATCGCAATCATTTAAGAAAAAAAAGTTTTTCATCAATATTTTAGGAAAGGGGTACCCCTTTGCAATAAATAAATTTATTTGGTTGGAACACAATTTTACCCGACTTTGCCCAAAAGGCGTTCATTTCTAATAAGCAAGTATTGAAAGGAGATTCAAATGAGAAGAAGCTTCCGAAAAATCTCAAATCGCAAGCATTTAAGAAAAAAAAATTTTTCATCAATATTTTAGGAAAGGGCTACCCCTTTGCAATAAATACATTTTTTGGTTGAAACACAATTTTGCCCGACTTTGCCCAAAATGCGTTCATTTCTGATAAGCAATTATTGAAATGAGATTCAAATGCGAAGAAGCTTTCGAAAAATCTCAAATCGCAAGCATTTAAGAAAAAACATTTTTCATCATTTTAGGAAAGGGGTACCCCTTCGCAATAAATACATTTTTTGGTTGAAACACAATTTTACCCAATTTTGCTCAAAAGGCGTTTATTTCTAATAAGCAAGTATTGAAATGAGATTCAAATGCGAAGAAGCTTCCGAAAAATCTCAGATCGCAAGCATTTAAGAAAAAAAAAATTTTTATCAGTATTTTAGGAAAGGGTACGCCTTTGCAAAAAATTAATTTTTTGGTTGAAACACAATTTTGCCCGACTTTGCCCAAAATGCGTTCATTTCTAATAAGCAATTATTTAAATGAGATTCAAATGCGAAGAAGCTTCCGAAAAATCTCAAATCGCAAGCATTTAAGAAAAAAAATTTTTCATCAATATTTTAGGAAAGGGGTACACCTTTGCAATAAATACATTTTTTGGTTGAAACACAATTTTGCCCGACTTTGCCCAAAATGCGTTCATTTCTAATAAGCAATTATTGAAATGAGATTCAAATGCGAAGAAGCTTCCGAAAAATCTCAAATCGCAATCATTTAAGAAAAAAAAATTTTTCATCAATATTTTAGGAAAGGGGTACCCCTTTGCAATAAATAAATTTTTTGGTTGGAACACAATTTTACCCGACTTTGGTCAAAAGGCGTTCATTTCTAATAAGCAAGTATTGAAAGGAGATTCAAATTTGAAGAAGCTTCCGAAAAATCTCAAATCGCAAGCATTTGAGAAAAAAAAATTTCCATCAATATTTTAGGAAAGGGCTACCCCTTTGCAAAAAATTAATTTTTTGGTTGAAACACAATTTTACCCGACTTTGCCCAAAAGGCGTTTATTTCTAATAAGCAAGTATTGAAATGAGTTTCAAATGCGAAGAAGCTACCGAAAAATCTCAAATCGCAAGCATTTAAGAAAAAAAAATTTTATATCAATATTTTAGGAAAGGGGTACGCCTTTGCAATAAATAATTTTTTTGGTTGAAACACAATTTTACCCGACTTTGCCCAAAAGGCGTTTATTTCTAATAAGCAAGTATTGAAATGAGTTTCAAATGCGAAGAAGCTTCCGAAAAATCTCAAATCGCAAGCATTTAAGAAAAAAACATTTTTCGTCAGTATTTTAGGAAAGGGTACGCCTTTGCAAAAAATAAATTTTTTGGTTGAAACACAATTTTACCCGACTTTGCCCAAAAGGCGTTTATTTCTAATAAGCAAGTATTGAAATGAGTTTCAAATGCGAAGAAGCTACCCAAAAATCTCAAATCGCAAGCATTTAAGAAAAAAAAATTTTTTATCAATATTTTAAGAAAGGGGTACGCCTTTGCAATAAATAATTTTTTTGGTTGAAACACAATTTTACCCGGCTTTGCCCAAAAGACGTTTATTTCTAATAAGCATGTATTGAAATGAGTTTCAAATGCGAAGAAGCTTCCGAAAAATCTCAAATCGCAATCATTTAAGAAAAAAATGTTTTTCATCAATATTTTACTAAAGGGGTACCCCTTTGCAATAAATAAATTTATTTGGTTGGAACACAATTTTACCCGACTTTGCCCAAAAGGCGTTCATTTCTAATAAGCAAGTATTGAAAGGAGATTCAAATGTGAAGAAGCTTCCGAAAAATCTCAAATCGCAAGCATCTAAGAAAAAAAAATTTTTCATCAATATTTTAGGAAAAGGCTACCCCTTTGCAATAAATACATTTTTTGGTTGAAACACAATTTTGCCCGACTTTGCCCAAAATGCGTTCATTTCTAATAAGCAATTATTGAAATGAGATTCAAATGCGAAGAAGCTTCCGAAAAATCTCAAATCGCAAGCATTTAAGAAAAAACATTTTGCATCATTTTAGGAAAGGGGTTCCCCTTCGCAATAAATACATTTTTTGGTTGAAACACAATTTTACCCAATTTTGCCCAAAAGGCGTTTATTTCTAATAAGCAAGTATTGAAATGAGATTCAAATGCGAAGAAGCTTCCGAAAAATCTCAGATCGCAAGCATTTAAGAAAAAAAAATTTTTCATCAATATTTTAGGAAAGGGCTACCCCTTTGCAAAAAATTAATTTTTTGGTTGAAAAACAATTTTACCCGACTTTGCCCAAAAGGCGTTTATTTCTAATAAGCAAGTATTGAAATGAGTTTCAAATGCGAAGAAGCTACCGAAAAATCTCAAATCGCAAGCATTTAAGAAAAAAAAAATTTTATATCAATATTTTAGGAAAGGGGTACGCCTTTGCAATAAATAATTTTTTTGGTTGAAACACAATTTTACCCGACTTTGCCCAAAAGGCGTTTATTTCTAATAAGCAAGTATTGAAATGAGTTTCAAATGCGAAGAAGCTTCCGAAAAATCTCAAATCGCAAGCATTTAAGAAAAAAACATTTTTCATCAGTATTTTAGGAAAGGGTACGCCTTTGCAAAAAATAAATTTTTTGGTTGAAACACAATTTTACCCGACTTTGCCCAAAAGGCGTTTATTTCTAATAAGCAAGTATTGAAATGAGTTTCAAATGCGAAGAAGCTACCCAAAAATCTCAAATCTCAAGCATTTAAGAAACAAAATTTTTTATCAATATTTTAAGAAAGGGGTACGCCTTTGCAATAAATAATTTTTTTGGTTGAAACACAATTTTACTAGACATTGCCCAAAAGGCGTTCATTTCTAATAAGCAAGTATTGAAAGGAGATTCAAATGTGAAGAAGCTTCCGAAAAATCTCAAATCGCAAGCATTTAAGAAAAAAAAATTTTTCATCAATATTTTAGGAAAAGGCTACCCCTTTGCAATAAATACATTTTTTGGTTGAAACACAATTTTGCCCGACTTTGCCCAAAATGCGTTCATTTCTAATAAGCAATTATTGAAATGAGATTCAAATGCGAAGAAGCTTCCGAAAAATCTCAAATCGCAAGCATTTAAGAAAAAACATTTTTCATCATTTTAGGAAAGGGGTACCCCTTCGCAATAAATACATTTTTTGGTTGAAACACAATTTTACCCAATTTTGCCCAAAAGGCGTTTATTTCTAATAAGCAAGTATTGAAATGAGATTCAAATGCGAAGAAGCTTCCGAAAAATCTCAGATCGCAAGCATTTAAGAAAAAAAAAAATTTTCATCAGTATTTTAGGAAAAAAAATACAAAAATAAATTTTTTGGTTGAAACACAATTTTGCCCGACTTTGCCCAAAATGCGTTCATTTCTAATAAGCAATTATTGAAATGAGATTCAAATGCGAAGAAGCTTCCGAAAAATCTCAAATCGCAAGCATTTAAGAACAAAAATTTTTATCAAAATTTTAGGAAAGGGGTACCCCTTTGCAATAAATACATGTTTTGGTTGAAACACAATTTTGCCCGACTTTGCCCAAAATGCGTTCATTTCTAATAAGCAATTATTGAAATGAGATTCAAATGCGAAGAAGCTTCCGAAAAATCTCAAATCGCAAGCATTTAAGAAAAAAAATTTTCATCAATATTTTAAGAAAGGGGTAACCCTTTGCAATAAATAAATTTTTTGGTTGAAACACAATTTTACCCGGCTTTGCCCAAAAGGCGTTTATTTCTAATAAGCATGTATTGAAATGAGTTTCAAATGCGAAGAAGCTTCCGAAAAATCTCAAATCGCAATCATTTAAGAAAAAAAAATGTTTCATCAATATTTTAGGAAAGGGGTACCCCTTTGCAATAAATAAATTTTTTGGTTGGAACACAATTTTACCCGACTTTGCCCAAAAGGCGTTCATTTCTAATAAGCAAGTATTGAAAGGAGATTCAAATGTGAAGAAGCTTCCGAAAAATCTCAAATCGCAAGCATTTAAGAAAAAAAAATTTTCATCAATATTTTAGGAAAGGGCTACCCCTTTGCAAAAAATTAATTTTTTGGTTGAAAAACAATTTTACCCGACTTTGCCCAAAAGGCGTTTATTTCTAATAAGCAAGTATTGAAATGAGTTTCAAATGCGAAGAAGCTACCGAAAAATCTCAAATCGCAAGCATTTAAGAAAAAAAAAATTTTATATCAATATTTTAGGAAAGGGTTACGCCTTTGCAATAAATAATTTTTTTGGTTGAAACACAATTTTACCCGACTTTGCCCAAAAGGCGTTTATTTCTAATAAGCAAGTATTGAAATGAGTTTCAAATGCGAAGAAGCTTCCGAAAAATCTCAAATCGCAAGCATTTAAGAAAAAAATATTTTTCATCAGTATTTTAGGAAAGGGTACGCCTTTGCAAAAAATAAATTTTTTGGTTGAAACACAATTTTACCCGACTTTGCCCAAAAGGCGTTTATTTCTAATAAGCAAGTATTGAAATGAGTTTCAAATGCGAAGAAGCTACCCAAAAATCTCAAATCGCAAGCATTTAAGAAACAAAATTTTTTTATTAATATTTTAAGAAAGGGGTACGCCTTTGCAATAAATAATTTTTTTGGTTGAAACACAATTTTACTAGACTTTGCCCAAAAGGCGTTCATTTCTAATAAGCAAGTATTGAAAGGACATTCAAATGCGAAGAAGCTTCCGAAAAATCTCAAATCGCAAGCATTTAAGAAAAAAAATTTTTCATCAATAAATACATTTTTTGGTTGAAACACAATTTTAGACAATTTTGCCCAAAAGGCGTTCATTTCTAAAAAGCAAGTATTGAAAGGAGGTTCAAATGCGACGAAGCATCAGAAAAATCTCAAATCGCAAGCATTTAAGAAAAAAAAATTTTCATCAATATTTTAGGAAATGGGTACCCCTTTGCAATAAATAAATTTTTTGGTTGAAACACAATTTTGCCCGACTTTGCCTAAAAGGCGTTCATTTCTAATAAGCAAGTATTGAAATGAGTTTCAAATGCGAAGAAACTTCCGAAAAATCTCAAATCGCAAGCATTTAAGAAAAAACATTTTTCATCATTTTAGGAAAGGGGTACCCCTTCGCAATAAATACATTTTTTGGTTGAAACACAATTTTACCCAATTTTGCCCAAAAGGCGTTTATTTCTAATAAGCATGTATTGAAATGAGTTTCAAATGCGAAGAAGCTTCCGAAAAATCTCAAATCGCAATCATTTAAGAAAAAAAAATGTATCATCAATATTTTAGGAAAGGGGTACCCCTTTGCAAAAAATTAATTTTTTGGTTGAAACACAATTTTACCCGACTTTGCCCAAAAGGCGTTTATTTCTAATAAGCAAATATTGAAATGAGATTCAAATGCGAAGAAGCTTCCGAAAAATCTCAGATCGCAAGCATTTAAGAAAAAAAATTTTTCATCAATATTTTAGGAAAGGGGTACCCTTTTGCAATAAATACATTTTTTGGTTGAAACACAATTTTGCCCGACTTTGCCCAAAATGCGTTCATTTCTAATTAGCAAGTATTGAAAGGAGATTCAAATGCGAAGAAGCTTCCGAAAAATCTCAAATCGCAATCATTTAAGAAAAAAAAATTTTTCATCAGTATTTTAGGAAAGGGTACGCCTTTCCAAAAAATTAATTTTTTGGTTGAAACACAATTGTACCCGGCTTTGCCCAAAAGGCGTTCATTTCTAATAAGCAAGTATTGAAAGGACATTCAAATTCGAAGAAGCTTCCGAAAAATCTCAAATCGCAAGCATTTAAGAAAAAAAATTTTTCATCAATATTTTAGGAAAGGGAAACCCTTTTGCAATAAATACATTTTTTGGTTGAAACACAATTTTACCCAATTTTGCCCAAAAGGCGTTTATTTCTAATAAGCAAGTATTGAAATGAGATTTAAATGCGAAGAAGCTACCGAAAAATCTCAAATCGCAAGCATTTAAGAAAAAAAAAATTTTTTATCAATATTTTAGGAAAGGGGTACGCCTTTGCAATAAATTATTTTTTTTGGTTGAAACACAATTTTACCCGACTTTGCCCAAAAGGCGTTTATTTCTAATAAGCAAGTATTGAAATGAGTTTCAAATGCGAAGAAGCTTCAGCAAAATCTCAAATCGCTAGCATTTAAGAAAAAAAAATTTTTCATCAGTATTTTAGGAAAGGGTACGCCTTTGCAAAAAATTAATTTTTTGGTTGAAACACAAATTTTACCCGACTTTGCCTAAAAGGCGTTCATTTCTAATAAGCAAGTATTGAAATGAGTTTCAAATGCGAAGAAACTTCCGAAAAATCTCAAATCGCAAGCATTTATGAAAAAACATTTTTCATCATTTTAGGAAAGGGGTACCCCTTCGCAATAAATACATTTTTTGGTTGAAACACAATTTTACCCAATTTTGCCCAAAAGGCGTTCATTTCTAATAAGCAAGTATTGAAATGAGATTCAAATGCGAAGAAGCATCAGAAAAATCTCAAATCGCTAGCATTTAAGAAAAAAAAATTTTTCATCAGTATTTTAGGAAAGGGTACGCCTTTGCAAAAAATTAATTTTTTGGTTGAAACACAAATTTTACCCGACTTTGCCTAAAAGGCGTTCATTTCTAATAAGCAAGTATTGAAATGAGTTTCAAATGCGAAGAAACTTCCGAAAAATCTCAAATCGCAAGCATTTAAGAAAAAACATTTTTCATCATTTTAAGAAAGGGGTACCCCTTCGCAATAAATACATTTTTTGGTTGAAACACAATTTTACCCAATTTTGCCCAAAAGGCGTTCATTTCTAATAAGCAAGTATTGAAATGAGATTCAAATCCGAAGAAGCATCAGAAAAATCTCAAATCGCAAGCATTTAAGAAAAAAAATTTTTCATCAATTTTTTAGGAAAGGGGCACGCCTTTGCTATAAATAAATTTTTTGGTTGAAACACAATTTTGCCCGACTTTGCCCAAAATGCGTTCATTTCTAATAAGCAAGTATTGAAATGAGTTTCAAATGCGAAGAAGCTTCCGAAAAATCTCAAATCGCAAGCATTTAAAAAAAAAATTTCATCAATAATTTAAAGGGGTACCCCTTTGCAATAAATAAATTTTTTGGTTGAAACACAATTTTAGCCAATTTTGCCCAAAAGGCGTTCATTTCTAATAAGCAAGTATTGAAAGGAGGTTCAAATGCGACGAAGCATCAGAAAAATCTTAAATCGCAAGCATTTAAGAAAAAAACATTTTTCATCAGTATTTTAGGAAAGCGTACGCCTTTGCAAAAAATTAATTTTTTGGTTGAAACACAATTTTACCCGACTTTGCCCAAAAGGCGTTCATTTCTAACAAGCAAGTATTGAAAGGAGATTCAAATGCGAAGAAGCTTCCGAAAAATCTCAAATCGCAATCATTTAAGAAAAAAAATTTTCATCAATATCTTAGGAAAGGGTACGCCTTTGCAAAAAATAAATTTTTTGTATGAGATTATTTTTTATTTGGCCCTGTTTGCGTTGTATAATTATTGTTGACTAAATGTCTTTAGCTAATTGCGGCCTAACTTTTTCTTTATGTCAATAAAAATTCCTTTTATTACATATTTTAGCCGATGTTTCGTCAATTTTTTGTTGACTTTTTCAAGGGTTTTGTCTATTTGAAATTGAAAATAAAACTTAAATAATTACAATACATACACACCAAAGTAATCTAACATCGATACTTACAATTACTCAAAAATATATTAAAAACATAAATAAAAACATAAATAAAATTTCAAAATTATCAGAATTACATTTTTAACATCTATTTATTACTTAAAGCTACTCTGTAACTTGTGCTGATGTTATCTGTGTCCTCTTTCAAGTTCATAGTGTTGTTGATATTTTGTTGTATACGAAGACTCTCTATGGTGTATCTTTTTCTTCCCTTTTCTTCTTTATCTAATATCTTAATATTGTTAAAATCAGGTATATGACCACTTTCTAGAGTATGTTTGGCTAATGCTGTTGTTTCTTTTTTCTTTAAAATATCATTGCTATGCTCTCTCATTCTTGTCTCTAAAGCTCTTTTTGTTGTTCCAATGTATATTAAGTTGCAGTTTTGTTGATCATTCCCTTTGCATTTAATTTCATATACTAAATATTTTGTAAAAATTGTTTCTCTTGTATATAAACTAACCAAATGTTCAGCTTAAAAATGGAGAAATATTTTAAAATTAAATATCTGAGCACTTGGCAATTTTCGAAACCCTTTTGTACAACTTATAAAATTAGAAGATATTATTTGTAAATAAAAGGATACTCTTAGAAAAGGCCACTAGTTAGGCCTCGCAACCGCACATTTCTCCCGCTGGGAATGTAAGAGATAAGAGTGATCTCACCAACACAATCACATTTGACATCACTGCATTGGAACAACAAAAAGAGCTTTAGAGACAAGAATGAGAGAGCATAGCAATGATATTTTAAAGAAAAAAGAAACAACAGCATTAGCCAAACATACTCTAGAAAGTGGTCATATACCTGATTTTAACAATGTTAAGATTGAATAAAATGCAGTATGCAGATTTATTAAAGTATAAGTTATTACTTATACACAATGGTAAGTATAATTTGTATAACCAATTAAGTATAATTTGTATAGCAAGGTAAGTATAATTTGTATAGCAAGGTAAGTATAATTTGTATACAAAAATATTAATGTATGCTTCTTGAAATCTCAAATATAAGTAAGTAATGTATGCTTCTCAAAGGCGCAAAGGTAAGTAAATTTTAAAAATTAAAAAGGTTGTGAAAAAGGTACCAATGTAAATTATTGCGAACTTATTCCACTGGATTTAACAACGAGAAAATTCCCGTGCAGTGTTTCAACTTTCGTTTTAATTATCTAAGCGACCTTTACATTGGTATCTTTACACATCCGAGTATTACATTTCAATTCAAGTTACATTTCAATTCAATTCAATTCAATTCAATTCTATTAAGCATATAGACTTATATAATACAAATAATGGATTTATTTTATTTTAGTGTTCAATGGGATTGAACATGGCGCCGGCCTTGGCCTGCCTAAGACCTACTGCTCCGCTTGGGTGTACAGCACATTCGCCAACGACCTAATCGCCTCTACCAGCACTTTAGTATTAGATGGTTCAGACGTGTTGACAGCTTGCTTTGGAGTACTTTCCAGTTTCGGCTTGCGTTGACGCTTGTGGTTTGCAGTCTTTAAGCCTTTGGTTTGACGACTCGACCTTGCCTTCATGTGCAACAACGTATGATGATAACCCCCACACTTTCGGCAGGTGTCATTAGACTCACATGCTCGTAAATCATGGCTCTTGGCCAAGCAATTGGAGCAGTAACGGTGCTTCGCTACGACCTCTTCCCTCTGCCGCGGATGCATGTTTAGAAATCTGCCACAAAACCTTAGCGGGTGGTATTTTGTGCATAGAGCGCACTGGTAATTGTCTGCCACAGTTCTCCTGCTGCGGTTGCGATGACGTCTCCGGTTTTCTGCGGCGGGACGTGTTGCTTCTAACCGTCTGTTTGGCCTAGGAAATGAAAAAAAAAGAAACTAATAAATTGACGTTTTAATTTTGGGGAAGAGGACTAATAATTGAGTTGGGTAATGTTGTTATTTGGAATGTATGATAGATGAGGAAAATATTCTAATCATAAGGGTTCACAAACGCATGATTCTGCTAATTCTCTATCGTCAGGAATGGAAGATAACACAATTTGACTATTGGGCGAACTATAGTGCCGGTGCTTATACGCACCTCGGCCGTACGTATATTGTGATCTGACCCTGAAAAGGTTTTCTCTATCCTTCCCAAACGCCATTCGTGCGGCGGTTGTAAATCGTCCATGATTACCACTAAGTCGCCGATCTGGAGGTTTGGGTGGGAGTTCTTCCACTTGTACCTTTTATGTAAAGCCTTCAGGTAGTCTTCTTTCCATCGTATGGCGAACTGATGGTGTATCACCTTCAATTTCTCCCACCTGTTTATCATCGACATATTTTGGCAATTTTGTTCGGGTAGTGCCATTAAGGGAGCTCCTCTCAAGAAATGCCCGGGGGTTAAAGCAGTCATCTCCGCTGGATCTTCTGAAATGGCAGATATTGGTCGGGAGTTGAGTACACCTTCAATTCTCGCTAAAATTGTGGTGAATTCTTCGAACGTGAATCTTTGCCCTCCTGCGATTCGTTTCAGATGAAATTTGAAACTCTTGACTGCGGCCTCCCATAAGCCGCCCATGTGTGGAGCGTGTGGTGGTATAAATCTCCACTCAAACCCTTGCGCAATGTATCTCTGAGCTACGTCCTGGGCTGCCTGGTCCACAAAATTGTTAAATTCTTGTTCTAGCACCTTGCTAGCACCGAGGAAGTTACGACCATTATCCGTAACTACCCTTTGGGGGAGCCCCCGCCTCCCGACGAATCGGGCAAACGCGGCTTGGAATGCGGCAGAGGACAGATCTGAGCAGAGCTCCAAGTGTATTGCCTTCGTACTAAAGCAAACGAATACACTTACATATGCCTTCAGTACCGGTGTTTTCCGTAGAGGAGATGATTTTATTTCAAACGGCCCGGCAAAGTCGATTCCTGTAATTTGGAAGGGAAGTGATAAATTGCATCTTTCTGGGGGTAAGGGTGCCATTATTTGATTGCAAGGATTCTGTTTGAAAATGATGCACCTATTACAGTGACGTATAATCCTTTTTACACGGTTCTTCAATCTTGCGATATAAAATTCAGTTTGTACCATGCGACACATTTGACTGCATTCCGCGTGCTGTAAAAACTGATGTAGGTGCCACAAATACAATTCACAAAACCTAGAGTTGCCGGGCAGAATTATAAGGTAACGCTCGCTGTATGGGAGTGCCGATCGCGCTAATCTACCATTTACTCTAAGTATCGAAGCTTCGTCTGCAAAGGGATTCAGAGTCTTCAACGAACTTTTATTTGAAATGCGCTGTGACTCTACCAGACACTTATACTCCTCTGCGTAAAATCTTTTTTGGGCCTGTATAATAAGTCTATCCTTTACAAACTTCATCTCTTCTTGTGTTAGCTCACCGTACCTTATTCCAGTATTCCCTTGCTTATTGGGTCCTGCCAACCGGTTGAAGAATCTAAAAATATAGCATAGGACTCGTAGGGCCCTCGTATACGATGAAAATCTGTCTAATATCTCTATTGATTCTACCTGAGAATGAAATGCCTGTGTTTCCAAACCCTTTTCATTTTTCTCCAGTGGATTTCTACATGGCCTTTCGGATGCTGGATTTGTTAACCACGACGGACCATGCCACCATAACAAGCTCTTCGAAAGGTCTTCCGGGCTACATCCACGTGTCCCTAAGTCCGCTGGATTGTCATGAGTCGGGACCTGTCGCCAACTCGCGCTCGGTACTAAGTGATGTATTTTTGCCGTCCGGTTAGCCACATACGTTTCCCATGACGACGGAGGTTTTGACAACCAACCTAAAACAATGGATGAGTCGGTCCATAAATAAATATCATCCGATTTTAAATTAAGGGACATGCGGACATGATTCACCAGTTTTGCCAACAGCAGAGCGCCATTAAGCTCCAGCCGCGGTAAACACACTGTCTGTATTGGTGCGACCTTGCATTTTGCCACTAGCAAATTGGTAAATGTATCTTGAGTACTTGTTTCGCATCTCATATATACTGTCGCACAATACGCAGATTTCGAAGCATCAGAAAACCCATGCACTTGCATTTTGTCCTGGGGTTGGTACTGCAGCCAGCGTGGAATTTTTATGGCATCTATTTTGGCGAGGTCTTGAACTAAACTGTTCCAATTCTGTAGCGAATCCTCCGAAACTTCTTCGTCCCACTGTAGGCCCTCTAGCCATAAGCGTTGCATAAGAATTTTCGCTCTGATGACTACAGGCCATAGCCATCTGGCTGGGTCAAACAGCTTCGCCACTGCCGATAAAATCTGACGCTTAGTTATACTAGACGCCACACTAATTGGAGTGAAACTGTATGAGAAGGAATCGTTGAGTGCATTCCATTTAATACCAAGAGTTTTGGTAGAGCTTGTCTCGTGGAATCGCAAGAACTCTGAATCATAGAGATCTTCTTTTGATAAATGTGTGAGTAGACTAGGTTCGTTTGCAGTTATCTTTTTCAAAGGGAGACCTGCCGAATCTAACACTTTTATTAGTTGTTTTTGGGCGTTAAGAGTTTCCTCCAACGTATGCCCACCAGATAGTATGTCGTCCACATAGGTTTCTGATCGTAAAATCGAGGCAACCCTTGGATAGCTAGCTTCTGAGTCTGAGGCAAGTTGGAGCAGAGTACGAATTGCAAGGAAAGGGGCACAATTTACACCAAATGTGACAGTTTTCAACTGAAAATCCTGCGTAGGGCCGTCTGGGTTGGGTTGAAATAAAATTCGTTGAAACTGTCTGTCTTCGGGGTGAACTAGAATTTGGCGATACATTTTTTGTATGTCGCCGCTGAATACGTATTTGTATTTCCTCCAATTGAGTATTATGGTCATTAAATCATTTTGAAGTGTGGGACCTGTGTAGAGAACATCATTTAATGAAGACTGAGTTTTAGTCTTCCTTGAGGCGTTAAAAACGACCCTTAATTTCGTGGTTTTATGCTCTGGGCGAACCACTGCATGATGGGGCAGATAAAAAGAATGATATTTACCCTGCACGACTATTTCCTGAGCAGAAGTTTCTTCCATGTGACCTAGTGTCCTATATTCTTCTAAAACTGCTGTGTACTGAGATTGCAGTTGAGGACTCTTCGCCAATGTTTTCTCCATCCTACAATTCTGGGCTAGCGCTATGAACCTAGAGGGACCGAGAAAAATTTCGTTAGGAAATTCCGGTTTGAATGGAAGTCTCACAATGTACCTCCCATTTACATCGCGTGTGGTTGTGCTTGTATAAAGTTTCTCACAGAACACGTCTTTCTCTGACGATACCGCAGCACAAGGGATCTCTTCATCTTCCCAGAATTTCCTTAATATGACACTAAGATCCGCATCTTCAGAGGCGACTACTTCCGTTGTAAAAGACTGAATTGGACTAGTTCTTATGGGACCACTAAGTACCCACCCAAATATGGTGTTATACGCAGAAGTGCTTCCGCATATGCCTTTTCTAATACCTTCAATATTTATGGAGTGCTCATAGTCATTTCCTAAAATTAAATCTATTTGCGAGGACTTATTGAAATTAGGGTCGGCCAGATCCAAATCTTCTAGCTCTTTAGTACGCTGAACTTCGAAAGAATGACATGGAAGTTTCTTCGTGACCTTTGGCAAAACTATAGCTTTCACCGACATTCTTGTATTCGTACGTCTCGCATACAAGGTAAAGCTACACTCCTTATTTGCCGACTGCCTTTGCCCACCAATACCGACGATCTCGTAATGAGCCCTTTCATACGGGAGTTGAAGCCTCTGCCTAATCTTTTCAGCTATAAACGTTCTTTGAGAACCGGGATCTATTAGCGCTCTTACCGTGAAGTATTCTCCTCTGCACTCAATTTGCATCAATGCAGTACGTAACAGAATACTTTCGTCGTTGATGGAGCAATTCGCATGTATGCGCTTTGATGTACTGGGTTGCTCATCTTGAGCTTCAATTCGTGCTGCGTTTGCTTTGGGCGCGTCTTCTACTTTCTTTACATATTCAGTGTTATCGTTTGTGTTCTGAGATTTTCTTGCCATGTGTAAGAGAGTGTGATGAGACATCCTGCAGTACATACACGTGTGTTTACTTTTGCAATTTGCCTTTATATGGGCATGACCTAGGCAATTGCTGCAGTAATTATTCTTGTACACGTAGTCCATTCTTTGCTGGACCGAAAAAGCTCTGAACTTAGGGCATGTTCTGAGTGGATGTACTACTTTGCATAATTTGCATGATACAGACGAACTTTCTTGAGCCATATATGTCTGCACTTTGGGAGCCTTTGTTAGGCTTAAGCCATCCTTTGACCTTTGGATGCTTGTGACACGTTCAACAGTTTCATACCTGTTTATCAGGAACTGTGACATTTGGGACCACTTTGGGAGCTCACGAGGTGATGTGAGTGACTGTTCCCATAGGGCGAGCGTAACCTCTGGCAGTTTTGTAGAGATTAGCCTTATGAGAATGGGATCCCAACTTTCCACTTGGACACCTAGGGTTGCCAGCGTTGCTAATGAGTCATTGACAGACGATTGAATCCTCCTAATAGACTCGCTGTCCTCACTAGTCGCCGCAGGGATATCAAACAAAATTCTTATTTGGTTGTCCACGAGGACCCTCTTATTCTCATAGCGGGCCTTCAAAGCATTCCATGCTAGTTGGAAATTATCATGGGAAAGGGGATATCTTTTTACAATATCACCAGCTTCGCCTCTTGTTTTATTGCGGAGGTGATATAGTTTAGTAACTGGGGAGAGTTTAGAGTGATTAATGTACACTGCAGTTAACATATCACGAAATGAGGGCCACTGTTCATAACTCCCCTTAAAAACCTCTGTGTCACAGGGCGGGAGCTTTATACAATTATTGGAGCTATTGTGTTCTAAGTTTTGATCAAAGCCTAAATTAGGGACCGAATAACGTGATGTGGACTGAAATCCCGCTACATTAGCCGCTTCTGACCGCGCTGCCTTCAATAGTTCCGCTATTTGGCCATGGCATTGAAAGTAGGTGGTCACATGGGCCGCATAGTCACCCTTCGCTGACTGTTTAAATTCTGGATCCACTGCGTCATCTTGGGACAACATTAACTCCTGGTAAGAAGCTTCCATCTTCTTGTACCTTGCCTCCAGATCCTTGAGCTTGACCTTTAGGATTGATTCCGTCTGCTCCTCGCTTCCAGCTTTGCTGAAAATGTCACAAAAGACGAGCAGATTTTCACAATCGAAGAGGAACATATCCTGAAGATAAGTGAACGACGACTTGTCTAAAGAGGACTGATTGGCCTTGGGGTTCATGGTTATGATTAAACAAAATTTTACTATGAGAAAAAGATTCTACAATTAAGAAAGCGGGCCTTTTATTTTTATAACTAACTAATATATGAGTTATATTTATTTTTTTTAATTCTGAAATATAACTCTGGACTTGGACACTAGATATCTCTTATCTGAGTGTGACTATGAGACTTTTAAATGTTTACTTGAGCGAGTTTTTTCTTTTTTGGTATATGACTTTGTGCAACAAAGGGTTACTGTGTAGTAATACTAAATACTTCCTATTTAGTCAACACACAAAGTATATACTTTCAAAGACTACTGTATGGGAGAGCTTTCTTTATTGTATTGCTTCTAACTGAATCTCTAAATTTTAGTTAACATCAGACGTATTTCCGGAAGGGGACCTGGTTGGTACGTAACTTTCCTAATTCGAGTATGTAACATCAACGAAATAATATAATAACAATTCAGATTTCAATTCACCCTTATCTATTTCTTTTCAGGCGAGGGATGGGGTATATTGAAGGGATTAATTGCCTCCAATATTAAGAAATAATATTTATTCTATTTTCAGAAATAAATTTTATTTCCTCATATACTAGGGGAAATCGCACTATACTGGCAACACCGATTATTTATTTGCTATATTGCCCTTATTCATCAATTTTGTTTTTATATTTGCTAGTTCAAAGGTTGTATGTATTTCAATTGAAATTGTCTTCTTCCTTTATGGTACTCTGTTAATTTTTCATTTCATTCTGTTTAACATAATTTTTCGAGTGTATATTTATTATTGTGTGCAGATTTGCTTATCTTGCTATATACGTGCGTATATTTATATACACAGAGTGTCGTTTTGTTTCTTCTTCAAGTGGACTGTATGTAAATGTTAAACCTCATGAAATAAAAGTAAGAGTACCATAATCAAGAGCGATCAAATGATTTTAAGAGAGGTTTCCCACCACCACGCAAATACCAACTGCTAATTGCATGAGCACATACTTGTAAGTAAGAATCTCAATTTTCCTTTGTGTTTAAATTTGCTTTTATTTTCAGCGAGCTACTGATCTTCAATTCTTGCAAGTATGTATATGCATGTGTGGAATTTGTGGTTTGGTATGTAGGTATATTTAAATAGATATTTGGATATGTGTAAATATGTATGTATAGTAATTATTGTAAATATTGTGGGTGCTGTTGGCTGAAGTAGTAGAACACGAGACTATGAAGCGGAGAGTCCTGAGTTCGAGCCCCAGCTGAGTCATGAAATATTGTGTTGAATTCTTCTGATCAGCATTAGTGCGTGGTTGTGTTAGTTGTTGCCAGCCTGTTTTCAGTGATGAAGGCATAGTACTGATCACTGGACAATTACTGGCGGCGACTGACCCAATCATGTACTAAAAGCAGAGTAACAGCACCCACCTTCGTCGGCCCTGTAGCAAAAAATTAGCCGGCGAAGTAAAAAGGTTGAAATAGCTACAAAAACAACTGTCTATCTTCTCATCTTTCCTAATCTGTCCCCTCAATACTATCCCCTCGTTTTCAGTTCCAGCGCAATGCATTGCATATATAGGGGACATCCCCTGAGTGCTGGTCCTACTCCTAAAAAAAAAAAAAAAAAAATATGATTAAATTCTATTTATGTATATAGCTATGTATGGGAATTGTTGTAAATATTTGAGTAAGTATGTATGTTTAAATTTTACTTATTTGCATTTGTACATGAGTGTACATTTTCCCCTGTACGTACATATGCAATTTTGTGCGTATATATATATCTGTGTGTAATTGCGAATTATATAGGTATGTATGTATGAATTTTATAATGTATGTATATATGTAGGTATAATGTATGAAATGAACTGTGCATATATGAAGGTAAGTATTTAATTCTATTTCGTATTTATGCATGTATATGAGTTATTTGTATTGTATATTTATCAAATACCTTTATTCTTCTTGTGGGTTGTATTTAATTAAATATCCAATGACTTCGTTTCTTCAATTCCAAATTTATTTTGTTCTTCTTTTTTGTTGTTTTTCTTATTTATTTTTTATTTTCAAATTTATTCAGAAATGTTTTACTTCCAAATAATTTGTTATATTTTTATTAATATTTTTTTCACCAAACTAATTTGATTTGTTTCTTATATACCGTGCACCAATACAAATATGACATAGATGTCCAAAGAATTAAATTTCTTTTAGTTTCGTGTTTCTTTGAAACGGTACTTTGTTGCTGATGTATACACTTATATGTAGATATGCACTTATATGTAGATATGTTTGTATTCATATGTGTATAACTTAGCGGTATTTCTTTCTTTCTTTATTATATTATTCTTTTTTGTACCAATTTGGTTATTGGAATTTTAAACTTTGGGTTTTTCTGTACACTTGCACTCAGTATAACAGTAAATTTTGCGGATTCTTCTTGAGAAATACATATAGTATATACACTTATTATATGCACTTTATCAGTAAATTTAACTGTTTTCATTTATTTAAACTTTGGTTTTTTGGGTTCTTTGCTTTTGTTTCTTAATTTGAATTTACCTTTCTACACACATCCCTACGCACCTATGTAATTAGTGGTTTTCCCAACATACATGTATTTAAATTTATACATACATCCATAAGTATATACACAATTATTTCCACCATATACCTTTTCCTTTTTTTTTGCTGTTAATTTTCTGTTTTTACTGTTAATTTTTCTTCTATATATATATAGGTATACCTTTTTTTTATTTTTTATATATATATTTTTTATATATATATATATATATATATATATATATATATATATATATATATATATATATATATATATATATATATATATAACTTCCACATACATTACTTTAATTTTGTTTTATGTTTTCTTTAACTTATTCCGTGACCACCGATATTCAACTGATTTTCATAATGTTTTATTTTAAGTACATACCTCATATTAAATGTCGCGAGTATTACTTGCCAAATTCTTCACTCTCCTTTTTCTCAGGCAGATGATATTTAAGTTGCTTCTTGTATTCTCTTTTTGCAGATGAATGTTGGTGTTTGTTTTGTTTTACCAGCAAGATTGGACTTTTTTGTTTTCTCCCTTTGCAGATTAATGTTGGTGTTTGTTTTGTTTTACCAGCAAGATTGGACTTTTTTGTTTTCTCCCTTTGCAGATTAATGTTCTTGTTGATTTTTTTTTTATTGTTGTTACCAGCACGATTGGACCATGAATAAAATGCAGTATGCAGATTTATTAAAGTATAAGTTATTACTTATACACAATGGTAAGTATAATTTGTATAACCAAGTAAGTATAATTTGTATAGCAAGGTAAGTATAATTTGTATAGCAAGGTAAGTATAATTTGTATACAAAAATATTAATGTATGCTTCTTGAAATCTCAAATATAAGTAACTAATGTATGCTTCTCAAAGGCGCAAAGGTAAGTAAATTTTAAAAATTAAAAAGGTTGTGAAAAAGGTACCAATGTAAATTATTGCGAACTTATTCCACTGGATTTAACAACGAGAAAATTCCCGTGCAGTGTTTCAACTTTCGTTTTAATTATCTAAGCGACCTTTACATTGGTATCTTTACACATCCGAGTATTACATTTCAATTCAAGTTACATTTCAATTCAATTCAATTCTATTAAGCATATAGACTTATATAATACAAATAATGGATTTATTTTATTTTAGTGTTCAATGGGATTGAACAAAGATATTAGATAAAGAAGAAAAGGGAAGAAAAAGATACACCATAGAGAGTCTTCGTATACAACAAAATATCAACAACACTATGAACTTGAAAAAGGACACAGAATAACATCAGCACAAGTTACAGACTAGCTTTAAGTAATAAATAGATGTTAAAAATGTAATTCTGATAATTTTGAAATTTTATTTATGTTTTTATTTATGTTTTTAATATATTTTTGAGTAATTGTAAGTATCGATGTTAGATTACTTTGGTGTGTATGTATTGTAATTATTTAAGTTATATTTTCAATTTCAAATAGACAAAACCCTTGAAAAAGTCAACAAAAAATTGACGAAACGTCGGGTAAAATATGTAATAAAAGGAATTTTTATTGACATAAAGAAAAAGTTAGGCCGCAATTAGCTAAAGACATTTAGTCAACAATAATTAATAAATTTTTTGGTTGAAACACAATTTTAGCCAATTTTGCCCAAAGGGCGTTCATTTCTAATAAGCAAGTATTGAAAGGAGGTTCAAATGCGACGAAGCATCAGAAAAATCTCAAATCGCAAGCATTTAAGAAAAAAAAATTTTCATCAATATTTTAGGAAAGGGGTACCCCTTTGCAATAAATAAATTTTTTGGTTGAAACACAATTTTACCCGACTTTGCCTAAAAGGCGTTCATTTCTAATAAGCAAGTATTGAAATGAGTTTCAAATGCGAAGAAACTTCCGAAAAATCTCAAATCGCAAGCATTTAAGAAAAAACATTTTTCATCATTTTAGGAAAGGGGTACCCCTTCGCAATAAATACATTTTTTGGTTGAAACACAATTTTACCCAATTTTGCCCAAAAGGCGTTCATTTCTAATAAGCAAGTATTGAAATGAGATTCAAATGCGAAGAAGCTTCCGAAAAATCTCAGATCGCAAGCATTTAAGAAAAAAAATTGTTCATCAATATTTTAGGAAAGGGGCACGCCTTTGCAATAAATAAATTTTTTGGTTGAAACACAATTTTGCCCGACTTTGCCCAAAATGAGTTCATTTCTAATAAGCAATTATTGAAATGACATTCAAATGCGAAGAAGCTTCCGAAAAATCTCAAATCGCAAGCATTTAAGAAAAAAAATTTTTCATCAATATTTTAGGAAAGGGGTACCCCTTTGCAATAAATACATTTTTTGGTTGAAACACAATTTTGCCCGACTTTGCCCAAAAAGCGTTCATTTCTAATAAGCAAATATTGAAATGAGATTTAAATGCGAAGAAGCTTCCGAAAAATCTCAAATCGCAAGCATTTAAGAAACAAAATGTTTCATCAATATTTTAGGAAAGGGGTACCCCTTTGCAATAAATAAATTTTTTGGTAGAAACACAATTTTACCCGGCTTTGCCCAAAAGGCGTTTATTTCTAATAAGCATGTATTGAAATGAGTTTCAAATGCGAAGAAGCTTCCGAAAAATCTCAAATCGCAAGCATTTAAAAAAAAAATTTTTTCATCAATATTTTAGGAGAGGGCTACCCCTTTGCAAAAAATTAATTTTTTGGTTGAAACACAATTTTACCCGACTTTGCCCAAAAGGCGTTTATTTCTAATAAGCAAGTATTGAAATGAGTTTCAAATGCGAAGAAGCTTCCGAAAAATCTCAAATCGCAAGCATTTAAGAAAAAAACATTTTTAATCAGTATTTTAGGAAAGCGTACGCCTTTGCAAAAAATTAATTTTTTGGTTGAAACACAATTTTACCCGACTTTGCCCAAAAGGCGTTTATTTCTAATAAGCAAGTATTGAAAGGAGATTCAAATGCGAAGAAGCTTCCGAAAAATCTCAAATCGCAAGCATTTAAAAAAAAAATTTTTCATCAATATTTTAGGAAAGGGCTACCCCTTTGCAAAAAATTAATTTTTTGGTTGAAACACAATTGTACCCGACTTTGCCCAAAAGGCGTTTATTTCTAATAAGCAAGTATTGAAATGAGTTTCAAATGCGAAGAAGTTTCCGAAAAATATCAAATCGCAAGCAGTTAAGAAAAACAAATTTTTCATCAATATTTTAGGAAAGGGGTACCCCTTTGCAATAAATAAATTTTTTTGTTGAAACACAATTTTACCCGACTTTGCCCAAAAGGCGTTCATTTCTAATAAGCAAGTATTGAAATGAGTTTCAAATGCGACGAAGCATCAGAAAAATCTCAAATCGCAAGCATTTAAGAAAAAGAAATTTTCATCAATATTTTAGGAAAGGGGTACCCCTTTGCAATAAATAAATTTTTTGGTTGAAACACAATTTTACCCGACTTTACCTAAAAGGCGTTCATTTCTAATAAGCAAGTATTGAAATGAGTTTCAAATGCGAAGAAGCTTCAGAAACATCTCAAATCGCTAGCATTTAAGAAAAAAAATTTTTCATCAATATTTTAGGAAAGGGTACCCCTTTGCAATAAATAAATAATTTGGTTGAAACACAATTTTATCCGACTTTGCCGAAAAGGCGTTCATTTCTAATAAGCAAGTATTGAAAGGAGATTCAAATGCGTAGAAGCTTCCGAAAAATCTCAAATCGCAAGCATTTAAGAAAAAAAAATTTTTTATCAATATTTTAGGAAAGAGGTATCCCTTTGCAATAAATAAATTTTTTGGTTGAAACACAATTTTACCCGACTTTGCCCAAAAGGCGCTCATTTCTAATAAGCAAGTATTGAAATGAGTTTCAAATGCGACGAAGCTTCCGAAAAATCTCAAATCGCAAGCATTTAAGAAAAAAAAATGTTTCATCAATATTTTAGGAAAGGGGTACCCCTTTGCAATAAATAAACTTGTTGGTTAAAACACAATTTTACCCGACTTTGCCCAAAAGGCGTTCATTTCTAATAAGCAAGTATTGAAATGAGATTCAAATGCGAAGAAGCTTCCGAAAAATCTCAAATCGCAAGCATTTAAGAAAAACAACATTTTAATCAATATTTTAGGAAAAGGTTACCCCTTTGCAATAAATAAATTTTTTGGTTGAAACACAATTTTACCCGACTTTGCCCAAAAGGAGTTCATTTCTAATAAGCAAGTATTGAAATGAGATTCAAATGCGTAGAAACTTCCGAAAAATCTCAAATCGCAAGCATTTAAAAAATCAAAATGTTTATCAAAATTTTAGGAAAGGGGTACCCCTTTGCAATAAATACATTTGTTGGTTAAAACACAATTTTACCCGACTTTGCCCAAAAGGCATTTATTTCTAATAAGCAAGTATTGAAATGAGTTTCAAATGCGAAGAAGCTTCCGAAAAATCTCAAATCGCAAGCATTTAAAAAAAAAAAAATTCATCAATAATTTAAAGGGGTACCCCTTTGCAATAAATAAATTTTTTGGTTGAAACACAATTTTACCCGACTTTGGCCAAAAGGCGTTCATTTTTAATAAGCAAGTATTGAAAGGAGATTCAAATGCGAAGAAGCTTCCGAAAAATCTCAAATCGCAAGCATTTAAGAAAAAAAATGTTCATCAATATTTAAGGAAAGGGTACGCCTTTGCAAAAAATTAATTTTTTGGTTGAATCACAATTTTACCCAATTTTGCCCAAAAGGCGTTTATTTCTAATAAGCAAGTATTGAAATAAGTTTCAAATGCGAAGAAGCTTCCGAAAAATCTCAAATCGCAAGCATTTAAGAAAAAAAATTTTTTATCAATATTTTAGGAAAGGGGTACCCCTTTGCAATAAATAAATTTTTTGGTTAAAACACAATTTTACCCGACTTTGCCCAAAAGGCGTTCATTTCTAATAAGCAAGTATTGAAATGAGTTTCAAATGCGACGAAGCATCAGAAAAATCTCAAATCGCAAGCATTTAAGAAAAAAAAATTTTCATCAATATTTTAGGAAAGGGGTACCCCTTTGCAATAAATAAATTTTTTTGTTGAAACACAATTTTACCCGACTTTGCCCAAAAGGCGTTCATTTCTAATAAGCAAGTATTGAAATGAGTTTCAAATGCGACGAAGCATCAGAAAAATCTCAAATCGCAAGCATTTAAGAAAAAAAAATTTTCATCAATATTTTAGGAAAGGGTACCCCTTTGCAATAAATAAATTTTTTGGTTGAAACACAATTTTATCCGACTTTGCCGAAAAGGCGTTCATTTCTAATAAGCAAGTATTGAAAGGAGATTCAAATGCGTAGAAGCTTCCGAAAAATCTCAAATCGCAAGCATTTAAGAAAAAAAAATGTTTCATCAATATTTTAGGAAAGGGGTATCCTTTTGCAATAAATAAATTTTTTGGTTGAAACACAATTTTACCCGACTTTGCCCAAAAGGCGTTCATTACAAATAAGCAAGTATTGAAAGGAGTTTCAAATGCGAAGAAGCTTTCGAAAAATCTCAAATCGCAAGCATTTCAGAAAAAAAACATTTTAATCAATATTTTAGGAAAAGGTTACCCCTTTGCAATAAATAAATTTTTTGGTTGAAACACAATTTTACCCGACTTTGCCCAAAAGGAGTTCATTTCTAATAAGCAAGTATTGAAATGAGATTCAAATGCGTAGAAGCTTCCGAAAAATCTCAAATCGCAAGCATTTAAAAAATCAAAATTTTTATCAAAATTTTAGGAAAGGGGTACCCTTTTGCAATAAATACATTTGTTGGTTAAAACACAATTTTACCCGACTTTGCCCAAAAGGCATTTATTTCTAATAAGCAAGTATTGAAATGAGTTTCAAATGCGAAGAAGCTTCCGAAAAATCTCAAATCGCAAGCATTTAAAAAAAAAATTTTCATCAATAATTTAAAGGGGTACCCCTTTGGGTGCTGTTGGCTGAAGTAGTAGAACACGAGACTATGAAACGGAGGGTCGTAAGTTCGAGCCCGCTCTGAGTCATGAAATATTGTGTTGAATTCTTCTGATCAGCATTAGTGCGTGGTTGTGTTAGTTGTTGCCAGCCTGTTTCAATGATGAAGGCATAGTCACTGATCCCTGAACATAATTGGCAGCGACTGACACTATCATGTACTAAAAGCAGAGTAACAGCACCCACCTTCGTCGGCCCTGTAGCAAAAATTAGCCGGCGAAGTAAAAGGTTGAAATAGCTACAAAAAAAAACTGTCTATCTTCTCATCTTTCCTAATCTGTCTCCTCAATACTATCCCCTCGTTTTCAGTTCCGACGCAATGCATTGCATATATAGGGGTCATCCCCTGAGTGCTGGTCCTACTCCTAAAAAAAAAAAAAAAAAAATATAAATTTTTTGGTTGAAACACAATTTTACCCGACTTTGGCCAAAAGGCGTTCATTTTTAATAAGCAAGTATTGAAAGGAGATTCAAATGCGAAAAAGCTTCCGAAAAATCTCAAATCGCAAGCATTTAAGAAAAAAAATGTTCATCAATATTTAAGGAAAGGGTACGCCTTTGCAAAAAATTAATTTTTTGGTTAAATCACAATTTTACCCAATTTTGCCCAAAAGGCGTTTATTTCTAATAAGCAAGTATTGAAATAAGTTTCAAATGCGAAGAAGCTTCCGAAAAATCTCAAATCGCAAGCATTTAAGAAAAAAAAATTTTCATCAATATTTTAGGAAAGGGGTACCCCTTTGCAATAAATAAATTTTTTGGTTAAAACACAATTTTACCCGACTTTGCCCAAAAGGCGTTTATTTCTAATAAGCAAGTATTGAAAGGAGATTCAAATGCGAAGAAGCTGCGAAAAATCTCAAATCGCAAGGATATAAAAAAAATTTTTTTTCATAAATATTTTAGGAAAGGGGTATCCCTTTGCAATAAAAAAATTTTTTGGTTGAAATACAATTTTGCCTGACTTTGCCCAAAATGCGTTCATTTCTAATAAGCAAGTATTGAAATGAGTTTCAAATGCGAAGAAGCTTCCGAAAAATCTCAAATCTCAAGCATTTAAGAAAAAAATTTTTTTATCAATATTTTAGGAAAGGGGTACCCCTTTGCAATAAATAAATTTTTTGGTTGAAACACAATTTTATCCGACTTCGCCGAAAAGGCGTTAATTTCTAATAAGCAAGTATTGAAAGGAGATTCAAATGCGAAGAAGCTTCCGAAAAATCTCAAATCGCAAGGATATAAAAAAAATTTTTTTTCATAAATATATTTGGAAAGGGGTACCCCTTTGCAATAAATAAATTTTTTGGTTGGAACACAATTTTACCCGACATTGCCCAAAAGGCGTTTATTTCTAATAAGCAAGTATTGAAATGAGTTTCAAATGCGAAGAAGCTTCCGAAAAATATCAAATCGCAAGCATTTAAGAAAAACAAATTTTTCATCAATATTTTAGGGGTACCCCTTTGCAATAAATAAATTTTTTTGTTGAAACACAATTTTACCCGACTTTGCCCAAAAGGCGTTCATTTCTAATAAGCAGGTATTGAAATGAGTTTCAAATGCGACGAAGCATCAGAAAAATCTCAAATCGCAAGTATTTAAGAAAAAAAAATTTTCATCAATATTTTAGGAAAGGGGTACCCCTTTGCAATAAATAAATTTTTTGGTTGAAACACAATTTTACCCGACTTTACCTAAAAGGCGTTCATTTCTAATAAGCAAGTATTGAAATGAGTTTCAAATGCGAAAAAGCTTCAGAAAAATCTCAAATCGCTAGCATTTAAGAAAAAAAAATTTTCATCAATATTTTAGGAAAGGGGTATCCCTTTGCAATAAATAAATTTATCGGTTGAAACACAATTTTACCCCACTTTGCCCAAAAGGCGTTCATTTCTAATAAGCAAGTATTGAAAGGAGATTCAAATGCGAAGCAGCTTCCGAAAAATCTCAAATCGCAAGCATTTAAGAAAAAAAAATTTTTCATCAATATTTTAGGAAAGGGGTATCCCTTTGCAATAAATAAATTTTTTGGTTGAAACACAATTTTACCCGACTTTGCCCAAAAGGCGTTCATTACTAATAAGCAAGTATTGAAAGGAGATTCAAATGCGAAGAAGCTTCCGAAAAATCTCAAATCGCAAGCATTTAAGAAAAAAAAATGTTTCATCAATATTTTAGGAAAGGGTACCCCTTTGCAATAAATAAATTTTTTGGTTGAAACACAATTTTATCCGACTTTGCCGAAAAGGCGTTCATTTCTAATAAGCAAGTATTGAAAGGAGATTCAAATGCGTAGAAGCTTCCGAAAAATCTCAAATCGCAAGCATTTAAGAAAAAAAAAATGTTTCATCAATATTTTAGGAAAGGGGTATCCTTTTGCAATAAATAAATTTTTTGGTTGAAACACAATTTTACCCGACTTTGCCCAAAAGGCGTTCATTACTAATAAGCAAGTATTGAAAGGAGTTTCAAATGCGAAGAAGCTTTCGAAAAATCTCAAATCGCAAGCATTTCAGAAAAAAAACATTTTAATCAATATTTTAGGAAAAGGTTACCCCTTTGCAATAAATAAATTTTTTGGTTGAAACACAATTTTACCCGACTTTGCCCAAAAGGAGTTCATTTCTAATAAGCAAGTATTGAAATGAGATTCAAATGCGTAGAAGCTTCCGAAAAATCTCAAATCGCAAGCATTTAAAAAATCAAAATTTTTATCAAAATTTTAGGAAAGGGGTACCCTTTTGCAATAAATACATTTGTTGGTTAAAACACAATTTTACCCGACTTTGCCCAAAAGGCATTTATTTCTAATAAGCAAGTATTGAAATGAGTTTCAAATGCGAAGAAGCTTCCGAAAAATCTCAAATCGCAAGCATTTTAAAAAAAAATTTTCATCAATAATTTAAAGGGGTACCCCTTTGCAATAAATAAATTTTTTGGTTGAAACACAATTTTACCCGACTTTGGCCAAAAGGCGTTCATTTTTAATAAGCAAGTATTGAAAGGAGATTCAAATGCGAAGAAGCTTCCGAAAAATCTCAAATCGCAAGCATTTAAGAAAAAAAATGTTCATCAATATTTAAGGAAAGGGTACGCCTTTGCAAAAAATTAATTTTTTGGTTGAATCACAATTTTACCCAATTTTGCCCAAAAGGCGTTTATTTCTAATAAGCAAGTATTGAAATAAGTTTCAAATGCGAAGAAGCTTCCGAAAAATCTCAAATCGCAAGCATTTAAGAAAAAAAAATTTTCATCAATATTTTAGGAAAGGGGTACCCCTTTGCAATAAATAAATTTTTTGGTTAAAACACAATTTTACCCGACTTTGCCCAAAAGGCGTTTATTTCTAATAAGCAAGTATTGAAAGGAGATTCAAATGCGAAGAAGCTGCGAAAAATCTCAAATCGCAAGGATATAAAAAAATTTTTTTTTCATAAATATTTTAGGAAAGGGGTATCCCTTTGCAATAAAAAAATTTTTTGGTTGAAACACAATTTTGCCTGACTTTGCCCAAAATGCGTTCATTTCTAATAAGCAAGTATTGAAATGAGTTTCAAATGCGAAGAAGCTTCCGAAAAATCTCAAATCGCAAGCATTTAAGAAAAAAAAATTTTTCATCAATATACTTATTAGGAAAGGGTACGCCTTTGCAAAAAATAAATTTTTTGGATGAAACACAATTTTACCCTACTTTGCCCAAAAGGCGTCCATTTCTAATAAGGAAGTATTGAAAGGACATTCAAATTTATTTCTAATAAGCAAGTATTGAAATGAGTTTCAAATGCGAAGAAGCTTCCGAAAAATATCAAATCGCAAGCATTTAAGAAAAACAAATTTTTCATCAATATTTTAGGGGTACCCCTTTGCAATAAATAAATTTTTTTGTTGAAACACAATTTTACCCGACTTTGCCCAAAAGGCGTTCATTTCTAATAAGCAAGTATTGAAATGAGTTTCAAATGCGACGAAGCATCAGAAAAATCTCAAATCGCAAGCATTTAAGAAAAAAAAATTTTCATCAATATTTTAGGAAAGGGGTACCCCTTTGAAATAAATAAATTTTTTGGTTGAAACACAATTTTACCCGACTTTACCTAAAAGGCGTTCATTTCTAATAAGCAAGTATTGAAATGAGTTTCAAATGCGAAGAAGCTTCAGAAAAATCTCAAATCGCTAGCATTTAAGAAAAAAAAATTTTCATCAATATTTTAGGAAAGGGGTATCCCTTTGCAATAAATAAATTTTTCGGTTGAAACACAATTTTACCCCACTTTGCCCAAAAGGCGTTCATTTCTAATAAGCAAGTATTGAAAGGAGATTCAAATGCGAAGCAGCTTCCGAAAAATCTCAAATCGCAAGCATTTAAGCAAAAAAAATTTTTCATCAATATTTTAGGAAAGGGGTATCCCTTTGCAATAAATAAATTTTTTGGTTGAAACACAATTTTACCCGACTTTGCCCAAAAGGCGTTCATTTCTAATAAGCAAGTATTGAAAGGAGATTCAAATGCGAAGAAGCTTCCGAAAAATCTCAAATCGCAAGCATTTAAGAAAAAAAAATGTTTCATCAATATTTTAGGAAAGGGGTACCCATTTGCAATAAATAAACTGGTTGGTTAAAACACAATTTTACCCGACTTTGCCCAAAAGGCGTTCATTTCTAATAAGCAAGTATTGAAATGAGATTCAAATGCGAAGAAGCTTCCGAAAAATCTCAAATCGCAAGCATTTAAGAAAAACAACATTTTAATCAATATTTTAGGAAAAGGTTACGCCTTTGCAATAAATAAATTTTTTGGTTGAAACACAATTTTACCCGACTTTGCCCAAAAGGAGTTCATTTCTAATAAGCAAGTATTGAAATGAGATTCAAATGCGTAGAAACTTCCGAAAAATCTCAAATCGCAAGCATTTAAAAAATCAAACTTTTTATCAAAATTTTAGGAAAGGGGTACCCCTTTGCAATAAATACATTTATTGGTTAAAACACAATTTTACCCGACTTTGTCCAAAAGGCATTTATTTCTAATAAGCAAGTATTGAAATGAGTTTCAAATGCGAAGAAGCTTCCGAAAAATCTCAAATCGCAAGCATTTAAAAAAAAAAATTTCATCAATAATTTAAAGGGGTACCCGTTTGCAATAAATAAATTTTTTGGTTGAAACACAATTTTACCCGACTTTGGCCAAAAGGCGTTCATTTTTAATAAGCAAGTATTGAAAGGAGATTCAAATGCGAAGAAGCTTCCGAAAAATCTCAAATCGCAAGCATTTAAGAAAAAAAATGTTCATCAATATTTAAGGAAAGGGTACGCCTTTGCAAAAAATTAATTTTTTGGTTGAATCACAATTTTACCCAATTTTGCCCAAAAGGCGTTTATTTCTAATAAGCAAGTATTGAAATAAGTTTCAAATGCGAAGAAGCTTCCGAAAAATCTCAAATCGCAAGCATTTAAGAAAAAAAAATTTTTATCAATATTTTAGGAAAGGGGTACCCCTTTGCATTAAATAAATTTTTTGGTTAAAACACAATTTTACCCGACTTTGCCCAAAAGGCGTTCATTTCTAATAAGCAAGTATTGAAATGAGTTTCAAATGCGACGAAACATCAGAAAAATCTCAAATCGCAAGCATTTAAGAAAAAAAAATTTTCATCAATATTTTAGGAAAGGGGTACCCCTTTGCAAAAACTAAATTTGTTGGTTGAAACACAATTTTACCCGACTTTGCCCAAAAGGCGTTCATTTCTAATAAGCAAGTATTGAAATGAGTTTCAAATGCGACGAAGCATCAGAAAAATTTCGAATCGCAAGCATTTAAGAAAAAAAAATTTTCATCAATATTTTAGGAAAGGGGTGCCCCTTTGCAATAAATAAATTTTTTGGTTGAAACACAATTTTACCCGACTTTACCTAAAAGGCGTTCATTTCTAATAAGCAAGTATTGAAATGAGTTTCAAATGCGAAGAAGCTTCAGAAAAATCTCAAATCGCTAGCATTTAAGAAAAAAAATTTTTCATCAATATTTTAGGAAAGGGTACCCCTTTGCAATAAATAAATTTTTTGGTTGAAACACAATTTTATCCGACTTTGCCGAAAAGGCGTTCATTTCTAATAAGCAAGTATTGAAAGGAGATTCAAATGCGTAGAAGCTTCCGAAAAATCTCAAATCGCAAGCATTTAAGAAAAAAAATTTTTATCAAAATTTTAGGAAAGGGGTACCCCTTTGCAATAAATAAACTTGTTGGTTAAAACACAATTTTACCCGACTTTGCCCAAAAGGCGTTCATTTCTAATAAGCAAGTATTGAAATGAGATTCAAATGCGAAGAAGCTTCCGAAAAATCTCAAATCGCAAGCATTTAAGAAAAAAAAACATTTTAATCAATATTTTAGGAAAAGGTTACCCCTTTGCAATAAATAAATTTTTTGGTTGAAACACAATTTTACCCGACTTTGCCCAAAAGGAGTTCATTTCTAATAAGCAAGTATTGAAATGAGATTCAAATGCGTAGAAGCTTCCGAAAAATCTCAAATCGCAAGCATTTAAAAAATCAAAATTTTTATCAAAATTTTAGGAAAGGGGTACCCCTTTGCAATAAATACATTTGTTGGTTAAAACACAATTTTACCCGACTTTGCCCAAAAGGCATTTATTTCTAATAAGCAAGTATTGAAATGAGTTTCAAATGCGAAGAAGCTTCCGAAAAATCTCAAATCGCAAGCATTTAAAAAAAAATTTTCATCAATAATTTAAAGGGGTACCCCTTTGCAATAAATAAATTTTTTGGTTGAAACACAATTTTACCCGACTTTGGCCAAAAGGCGTTCATTTTTAATAAGCAAGTATTGAAAGGAGATTCCAATGCGAAGAAGCTTCCGAAAAATCTCAAATCGCAAGCATTTAAGAAAAAAAATGTTCATCAATATTTAAGGAAAGGGTACGCCTTTGCAAAAAATTAATTTTTTGGTTGAATCACAATTTTACCCAATTTTGCCCAAAAGGCGTTTATTTCTAATAAGCAAGTATTGAAATAAGTTTCAAATGCGAAGAAGCTTCCGAAAAATCTCAAATCGCAAGCATTTAAGAAAAAAAAATTTTCATCAATATTTTAGGAAAGGGGTACCCCTTTGCAATAAATAAATTTTTTGGTTAAAACACAATTTTACCCGACTTTGCCCAAAAGGCGTTTATTTCTAATAAGCAAGTATTGAAAGGAGCTGCGAAAAATCTCAAATCGCAAGGATATAAAAAAAATTTTTTTTCATAAATATTTTAGGAAAGGGGTATCCCTTTGCAAAAAATAAATTTTTTGGTTGAAACACAATTTTGCCTGACTTTGCCCAAAATGCGTTCATTTCTAATAAGCAAGTATTGAAATGAGTTTCAAATGCGAAGAAGCTTCCGAAAAATCTCAAATCTCAAGCATTTAAGAAAAAAAATTTTTCATCAATATTTTAGGAAAGGGGTACCCATTTGCAATAAATAAATTTTTTGGTTGAAACACAATTTTATCCGACTTCGCCGAAAAGGCGTTAATTTCTAATAAGCAAGTATTGAAAGGAGATTCAAATGCGAAGAAGCTTCCGAAAAATCTCAAATCGCAAGCATTTAAGAAAAAAAATTTTCATCAATATTTTAGGAAAGGGGTACCCCTTTGCAATAAATAAACTTGTTGGTTAAAACACAATTTTACCCGACTTTGCCCAAAAGGCGTTCATTTCTAATAAGCAAGTATTGAAATGAGATTCAAATGCGAAGAAGCTTCCGAAAAATCTCAAATCGCAAGCATTTAAGAAAAACAACATTTTAATCAATATTTTAGGAAAAGGTTACGCCTTTGCAATAAATAAATTTTTTGGTTGAAACACAATTTTACCCGACTTTGCCCAAAAGGAGTTCATTTCTAATAAGCAAGTATTGAAATGAGATTCAAATGCGTAGAAACTTCCGAAAAATCTCAAATCGCAAGCATTTAAAAAATCAAACTTTTTATCAAAATTTTAGGAAAGGGGTACCCCTTTGCAATAAATACATTTATTGGTTAAAACACAATTTTACCCGACTTTGTCCAAAAGGCATTTATTTCTAATAAGCAAGTATTGAAATGAGTTTCAAATGCGAAGAAGCTTCCGAAAAATCTCAAATCGCAAGCATTTAAAAAAAAAAATTTCATCAATAATTTAAAGGGGTACCCGTTGGCAATAAATAAATTTTTTGGTTGAAACACAATTTTACCCGACTTTGGCCAAAAGGCGTTCATTTTTAATAAGCAAGTATTGAAAGGAGATTCAAATGCGAAGAAGCTTCCGAAAAATCTCAAATCGCAAGCATTTAAGAAAAAAAATGTTCATCAATATTTAAGGAAAGGGTACGCCTTTGCAAAAAATTAATTTTTTGGTTGAATCACAATTTTACCCAATTTTGCCCAAAAGGCGTTTATTTCTAATAAGCAAGTATTGAAATAAGTTTCAAATGCGAAGAAGCTTCCGAAAAATCTCAAATCGCAAGCATTTAAGAAAAAAAAATTTTTATCAATATTTTAGGAAAGGGGTACCCCTTTGCATTAAATAAATTTTTTGGTTAAAACACAATTTTACCCGACTTTGCCCAAAAGGCGTTCATTTCTAATAAGCAAGTATTGAAATGAGTTTCAAATGCGACGAAACATCAGAAAAATCTCAAATCGCAAGCATTTAAGAAAAAAAAATTTTCATCAATATTTTAGGAAAGGGGTACCCCTTTGCAATAACTAAATTTGTTGGTTGAAACACAATTTTACCCGACTTTGCCCAAAAGGCGTTCATTTCTAATAAGCAAGTATTGAAATGAGTTTCAAATGCGACGAAGCATCAGAAAAATTTCAAATCGCAAGCATTTAAGAAAAAAAAATTTTCATCAATATTTTAGGAAAGGGGTGCCCCTTTGCAATAAATAAATTTTTTGGTTGAAACACAATTTTACCCGACTTTACCTAAAAGGCGTTCATTTCTAATAAGCAAGTATTGAAATGAGTTTCAAATGCGAAGAAGCTTCAGAAAAATCTCAAATCGCTAGCATTTAAGAAAAAAAATTTTTCATCAATATTTTAGGAAAGGGTACCCCTTTGCAATAAATAAATTTTTTGGTTGAAACACAATTTTATCCGACTTTGCCGAAAAGGCGTTCATTTCTAATAAGCAAGTATTGAAAGGAGATTCAAATGCGTAGAAGCTTCCGAAAAATCTCAAATCGCAAGCATTTAAGAAAAAAAATTTTTATCAAAATTTTAGGAAAGGGGTACCCCTTTGCAATAAATAAACTTGTTGGTTAAAACACAATTTTACCCGACTTTGCCCAAAAGGCGTTCATTTCTAATAAGCAAGTATTGAAATGAGATTCAAATGCGAAGAAGCTTCCGAAAAATCTCAAATCGCAAGCATTTAAGAAAAAAAAACATTTTAATCAATATTTTAGGAAAAGGTTACCCCTTTGCAATAAATAAATTTTTTGGTTGAAACACAATTTTACCCGACTTTGCCCAAAAGGAGTTCATTTCTAATAAGCAAGTATTGAAATGAGATTCAAATGCGTAGAAGCTTCCGAAAAATCTCAAATCGCAAGCATTTAAAAAATCAAAATTTTTATCAAAATTTTAGGAAAGGGGTACCCCTTTGCAATAAATACATTTGTTGGTTAAAACACAATTTTACCCGACTTTGCCCAAAAGGCATTTATTTCTAATAAGCAAGTATTGAAATGAGTTTCAAATGCGAAGAAGCTTCCGAAAAATCTCAAATCGCAAGCATTTAAAAAAAAATTTTCATCAATAATTTAAAGGGGTACCCCTTTGCAATAAATAAATTTTTTGGTTGAAACACAATTTTACCCGACTTTGGCCAAAAGGCGTTCATTTTTAATAAGCAAGTATTGAAAGGAGATTCCAATGCGAAGAAGCTTCCGAAAAATCTCAAATCGCAAGCATTTAAGAAAAAAAATGTTCATCAATATTTAAGGAAAGGGTACGCCTTTGCAAAAAATTAATTTTTTGGTTGAATCACAATTTTACCCAATTTTGCCCAAAAGGCGTTTATTTCTAATAAGCAAGTATTGAAATAAGTTTCAAATGCGAAGAAGCTTCCGAAAAATCTCAAATCGCAAGCATTTAAGAAAAAAAAATTTTCATCAATATTTTAGGAAAGGGGTACCCCTTTGCAATAAATAAATTTTTTGGTTAAAACACAATTTTACCCGACTTTGCCCAAAAGGCGTTTATTTCTAATAAGCAAGTATTGAAAGGAGCTGCGAAAAATCTCAAATCGCAAGGATATAAAAAAAATTTTTTTTCATAAATATTTTAGGAAAGGGGTATCCCTTTGCAAAAAATAAATTTTTTGGTTGAAACACAATTTTGCCTGACTTTGCCCAAAATGCGTTCATTTCTAATAAGCAAGTATTGAAATGAGTTTCAAATGCGAAGAAGCTTCCGAAAAATCTCAAATCTCAAGCATTTAAGAAAAAAAATTTTTCATCAATATTTTAGGAAAGGGGTACCCATTTGCAATAAATAAATTTTTTGGTTGAAACACAATTTTATCCGACTTCGCCGAAAAGGCGTTAATTTCTAATAAGCAAGTATTGAAAGGAGATTCAAATGCGAAGAAGCTTCCGAAAAATCTCAAATCGCAAGCATTTAAGAAAAAAAATTTTCATCAATATTTTAGGAAAGGGGTACCCCTTTGCAATAAATAAACTTGTTGGTTAAAACACAATTTTACCCGACTTTGCCCAAAAGGCGTTCATTTCTAATAAGCAAGTATTGAAATGAGATTCAAATGCGAAGAAGCTTCCGAAAAATCTCAAATCGCAAGCATTTAAGAAAAACAACATTTTAATCAATATTTTAGGAAAAGGTTACGCCTTTGCAATAAATAAATTTTTTGGTTGAAACACAATTTTACCCGACTTTGCCCAAAAGGAGTTCATTTCTAATAAGCAAGTATTGAAATGAGATTCAAATGCGTAGAAACTTCCGAAAAATCTCAAATCGCAAGCATTTAAAAAATCAAACTTTTTATCAAAATTTTAGGAAAGGGGTACCCCTTTGCAATAAATACATTTATTGGTTAAAACACAATTTTACCCGACTTTGTCCAAAAGGCATTTATTTCTAATAAGCAAGTATTGAAATGAGTTTCAAATGCGAAGAAGCTTCCGAAAAATCTCAAATCGCAAGCATTTAAAAAAAAAAATTTCATCAATAATTTAAAGGGGTACCCGTTGGCAATAAATAAATTTTTTGGTTGAAACACAATTTTACCCGACTTTGGCCAAAAGGCGTTCATTTTTAATAAGCAAGTATTGAAAGGAGATTCAAATGCGAAGAAGCTTCCGAAAAATCTCAAATCGCAAGCATTTAAGAAAAAAAATGTTCATCAATATTTAAGGAAAGGGTACGCCTTTGCAAAAAATTAATTTTTTGGTTGAATCACAATTTTACCCAATTTTGCCCAAAAGGCGTTTATTTCTAATAAGCAAGTATTGAAATAAGTTTCAAATGCGAAGAAGCTTCCGAAAAATCTCAAATCGCAAGCATTTAAGAAAAAAAAATTTTTATCAATATTTTAGGAAAGGGGTACCCCTTTGCATTAAATAAATTTTTTGGTTAAAACACAATTTTACCCGACTTTGCCCAAAAGGCGTTCATTTCTAATAAGCAAGTATTGAAATGAGTTTCAAATGCGACGAAACATCAGAAAAATCTCAAATCGCAAGCATTTAAGAAAAAAAAATTTTCATCAATATTTTAGGAAAGGGGTACCCCTTTGCAATAACTAAATTTGTTGGTTGAAACACAATTTTACCCGACTTTGCCCAAAAGGCGTTCATTTCTAATAAGCAAGTATTGAAATGAGTTTCAAATGCGACGAAGCATCAGAAAAATTTCAAATCGCAAGCATTTAAGAAAAAAAAATTTTCATCAATATTTTAGGAAAGGGGTGCCCCTTTGCAATAAATAAATTTTTTGGTTGAAACACAATTTTACCCGACTTTACCTAAAAGGCGTTCATTTCTAATAAGCAAGTATTGAAATGAGTTTCAAATGCGAAGAAGCTTCAGAAAAATCTCAAATCGCTAGCATTTAAGAAAAAAAATTTTTCATCAATATTTTAGGAAAGGGTACCCCTTTGCAATAAATAAATTTTTTGGTTGAAACACAATTTTATCCGACTTTGCCGAAAAGGCGTTCATTTCTAATAAGCAAGTATTGAAAGGAGATTCAAATGCGTAGAAGCTTCCGAAAAATCTCAAATCGCAAGCATTTAAGAAAAAAAATTTTTATCAAAATTTTAGGAAAGGGGTACCCCTTTGCAATAAATAAACTTGTTGGTTAAAACACAATTTTACCCGACTTTGCCCAAAAGGCGTTCATTTCTAATAAGCAAGTATTGAAATGAGATTCAAATGCGAAGAAGCTTCCGAAAAATCTCAAATCGCAAGCATTTAAGAAAAAAAAACATTTTAATCAATATTTTAGGAAAAGGTTACCCCTTTGCAATAAATAAATTTTTTGGTTGAAACACAATTTTACCCGACTTTGCCCAAAAGGAGTTCATTTCTAATAAGCAAGTATTGAAATGAGATTCAAATGCGTAGAAGCTTCCGAAAAATCTCAAATCGCAAGCATTTAAAAAATCAAAATTTTTATCAAAATTTTAGGAAAGGGGTACCCCTTTGCAATAAATACATTTGTTGGTTAAAACACAATTTTACCCGACTTTGCCCAAAAGGCATTTATTTCTAATAAGCAAGTATTGAAATGAGTTTCAAATGCGAAGAAGCTTCCGAAAAATCTCAAATCGCAAGCATTTAAAAAAAAATTTTCATCAATAATTTAAAGGGGTACCCCTTTGCAATAAATAAATTTTTTGGTTGAAACACAATTTTACCCGACTTTGGCCAAAAGGCGTTCATTTTTAATAAGCAAGTATTGAAAGGAGATTCCAATGCGAAGAAGCTTCCGAAAAATCTCAAATCGCAAGCATTTAAGAAAAAAAATGTTCATCAATATTTAAGGAAAGGGTACGCCTTTGCAAAAAATTAATTTTTTGGTTGAATCACAATTTTACCCAATTTTGCCCAAAAGGCGTTTATTTCTAATAAGCAAGTATTGAAATAAGTTTCAAATGCGAAGAAGCTTCCGAAAAATCTCAAATCGCAAGCATTTAAGAAAAAAAAATTTTCATCAATATTTTAGGAAAGGGGTACCCCTTTGCAATAAATAAATTTTTTGGTTAAAACACAATTTTACCCGACTTTGCCCAAAAGGCGTTTATTTCTAATAAGCAAGTATTGAAAGGAGCTGCGAAAAATCTCAAATCGCAAGGATATAAAAAAAATTTTTTTTCATAAATATTTTAGGAAAGGGGTATCCCTTTGCAAAAAATAAATTTTTTGGTTGAAACACAATTTTGCCTGACTTTGCCCAAAATGCGTTCATTTCTAATAAGCAAGTATTGAAATGAGTTTCAAATGCGAAGAAGCTTCCGAAAAATCTCAAATCTCAAGCATTTAAGAAAAAAAATTTTTCATCAATATTTTAGGAAAGGGGTACCCATTTGCAATAAATAAATTTTTTGGTTGAAACACAATTTTATCCGACTTCGCCGAAAAGGCGTTAATTTCTAATAAGCAAGTATTGAAAGGAGATTCAAATGCGAAGAAGCTTCCGAAAAATCTCAAATCGCAAGCATTTAAGAAAAAAAATTTTCATCAATATTTTAGGAAAGGGGTATCCCTTTGCAATAAATAAATTTTTCGCTTGAAACACAATTTTACCCCACTTTGCCCAAAAGGCGTTCATTTCTAATAAGCAAGTATTGAAAGGAGATTCAAATGCGAAGAAGCTTCCGAAAAATCTCAAATCGCAAGCATTTAAGTAAAAAAAATGTTTCATCAATATTTTAGGAAAGGGGTACCCCTTTGTAATGAATAAATTTTTTGGTTGAAACACAATTTTACCCAATTTTGCCCAAAATGCGTTCATTTCTAATAAGCAAGTATTGAAATGAGATTAAAATGCGAAGAAGCTTCCGAAAAATCTCAAATCGCAAGGATATAAAAAAAATTTTTTTCATAAATATTTTTGGAAAGGGGTACCCCTTTGCAATAAATAAATTTTTTGGTTGGAACACAATTTTACCCGACATTGCCCAAAAGGCGTTTATTTCTAATAAGCAAGTATTGAAATGAGTTTCAAATGCGAAGAAGCTTCCGAAAAATCTCAAATCGCAAGCATTTAAGAAAAAAAAATTTTTCATCAATATACTTATTAGGAAAGGGTACGCCTTTGCAAAAAATAAATTTTTTGGATGAAACACAATTTTACCCTACTTTGCCCAAAAGGCGTCCATTTCTAATAAGGAAGTATTGAAAGGACATTCAAATGCGAAGAAGCTTCCCAAAAATCTCAAATCGCAAGTATTTAAGAAAAAAAAATTTTCATCAATATTTTAGGAAAGGGGTACCCCTTTGCAATAAATAAATTTTTTGGTTGAAACACAATTTTATCCGACTTCGCCGAAAAGGCGTTAATTTCTAATAAGCAAGTATTGAAAGGAGCTTCAAATGCGAAGAAGCTTCCGAAAAATCTCAAATCGCAAGCATTTAAGAAAAAAAAATTTTATCAATATTTTAGGAAAGGGGTACCCCTTTGCAATAAATAAATTTTTTGATTGAAACACAATTTTATCCGACTTCGCCGAAAAGGCGTTCATTTCTAATAAGCAAGTATTGAAAGGAGATTCAAATGCGAAGAAGCTTCCGAAAAATCTCAAATCGCAAGCATTTAAGAAAAAAAAATTTTCATCAATATGTTAGGAAAGGGGTATCCCTTTGCAATAAATAAATTTTTTGGTTGAAACACAATTTTGCCCGACTTTTCCCAAAATGCGTTCATTTCTAATAAGCAAGTGTTGAAATGAGTTTCAAATGCGAAGAAGCTTCCGAAAAATCTCAAATCGCAAGCATTTAAGAAAAAAAAATGTTCATCAATATTTTAGGAAAGGGGTACCCCTTTGCAATAAATAAATTTTTTGGTTGAAACACAATTTTATCCGACTTCGCCGAAAAGGCGTTAATTTCTAATAAGCAAGTATTGAAAGGAGCTTCAAATGCGAAGAAGCTTCCGAAAAATCTCAAATCGCAAGCATTTAAGAAAAAAAAATTTTCATCAATATTTTAGGAAAGGGGTATCCCTTTGCAATAAATAAATTTTTTGGTTGAAACACAATTTTACCCGACTATGGCCAAAATGCGTTCATTTCTAATAAGCAATTATTGAAATGAGATTCAAATGCGAAGAAGCTTCCGAAAAATCTCAAATCGCAAGCATTTAAGAAAAAGAATTTTTCATCAATATTTTAGGAAAGGGTACGAATTTGCAAAAAATTAATTTTTTGGTTGAAACACAATTTTACCCAATTTTGCCCAAAAGGCGTTTATTTCTAATAAGCAAGTATTGAGATGAGTTTCAAATGCGAAGAAGCTTCCGAAAAATTCCAAAACGCAAGCATTTAAGAAAAAAAATCTTCATCAATATCTTAGGAAAGGGGTACCCCTTTGCAATAAATAAATTTTTTGGTTGAAACGCAATTTTGCCCGACTTTGCCCAAAATGCGTTCATTTCTAATAAGCAAGTATTGAAATGAGTTTCAAATGCGAAGAAGCTTCCGAAAAATCTCAAATCGCAAGCATTTAAGAAAAAAAAATTTTCATCAATGTTTTAGGAAAAGGGTACCCCTTTGAAATAAATAAATTTTTTGGTTGAAACACAATTTTATCCGACTTCGCCGAAAAGGCGTTAATTTCTAATAAGCAAGTATTGAAAGGAGATTCAAATGCGAAGAAGCTTCCGAAAAATCTCAAATCGCAAGAATTTAAGAAAAAAAATTTTTCATCAATATTTTAGGAAAGGGGTATCCCTTTGCAATAAATAAATTTTTTGGTTGAAACACAATTTTACCCGACTTTGCCCAAAAGGCGTTCATTTCTAATAAGCAAGTATTGAAAGGAGATTCAAATGCGAAGAAGCTTCCGAAAAATCTCAAATCGCAAGCATTTAAGAAAAAGAATTTTTCATCAATATTTTAGGAAAGGGTACGCCTTTGCAAAAAATTAATTTTTTGGTTGAAACACAATTTTACCCAATTTTGCCCAAAAGGCGTTCATTTCTAATAAGCAAGTATTGAAAGGAGATTCAAATGAGAAGAAGCTTCCGAAAAATCTCAAATCGCAAGCATTTAAGAAAAAGAATTTTTCATCAATATTTTAGGAAAGGGTACGCCTTTGCAAAAAATTAATTTTTTGGTTGAAACACAATTTTACCCAATTTTGCCCAAAAGGCGTTTATTTCTAATAAGCATGTATTGAGATGAGTTTCAAATGCGAAGAAGCTTCCGAAAAATCTCAAAACGCAAGCATTTAAGAAGAAAAAAATGTTCATCAATATTTTAGGAAAGGGGTAAACCTTTGCAATAAGTAAATTTTTTGGTTGAAACACAATTTTTCCCGACTTTGCCCAAAAGGCGTTTATTTCTAATAAGGAAGTATTGAAATGAGTTTCAAATGCGAAGAAGTTTCCGAAAAATCTCAAATCGCAAGCATTTAAGAAAAAAAAATTTCATCAATATTTTAGGAAAGGGGTATCCCTTTGCAATAAATAAATTTTTTGGTTGAAACACAATTTTACCCGACTTTGCCCAAAGGGCGTTCATTTCTAATAAGCAAGTATTGAAAGGAGATTCAAATGCGAAGAAGCTTCCGAAAAATCTCAAATCACAAGCATTTAAAAAAAAAAATTTTTCATTAATATTTTAGGATAGGGGTACCCCTTTGCTATAAATAAATTTTTTGGTTGAAACACAATTTTACCCAATTTTGCCCAAAAGGCGTTCATTTCTAATAAGCAAGTATTGAAATGAGATTCAAATGCGAAGAAGCTTCCGAAAAATCTCAAATCGCAAGCATTTAAGAAAAAAAAAACTTTCATCAATATTTTAGGAAAGAGGTACCCCTTTGCAATAAATAAATTTTTTGGTTGAAACACAATTTTACCCGACTTTAAGAAAAAAAAATTGTTCATTAATATTTTAGGAAAGGGGTACCCCTTTGCAATAAATAAATTTTTTGGTTGAAACACAATTTTACCCGACTTTAAGAAAAAAAAAATTGTTCATTAATATTTTAGGAAAGGGGTACCCCTTTGCTATAAATACATTTTTTGGTTGAAACACAATTTTACCCAATTTTGCCCAAAAGGCGTTCATTTCTAATAAGCAAGTATTGAAATGAGATTCAAATGCGAAGAAGCTTCCGAAAAATCTCAAATCGCAAGCATTTAAGAAAAAAAAAATTGTTCATCAATATTTTAGGAAAGGGGTGCCCCTTTGCAATAAATAAATTTTTTGGTTGAAACACAATTTTACCCGACTTTGCCCAAAATGCGTTCATTTCTAATAAGCAAGTATTGAAAGGAGATTCAAATGCGAAGAAGCTTCCGAAAAATCTCAAATCGCAAGCATTTAAGAAAAAAAAAATTTTCATTAATATTTTAGGAAAGGGGTACCCCTTTGCTATAAATAAATTTTTTGGTTGAAACACAATTTTATCCGACTTCGCCGAAAAGGCGTTAATTTCGAATAAGCAAGTATTGAAAGGAGATTCAAATGCGAAGAAGCTTCCGAAAAATCTCAAATCGCAAGCATTTATGAAAAAAAAATTTTCATCAATATTTTAGGAAAGGGGTATCCCTTTGCAATAAATAAATTTTTTGGTTGAAACACAATTTTACCCGACTTTGCCCAAAAGGCGTTCATTTCTAATAAGCAAGTATTGAAAGGAGATTCAAATGCGAAGAAGCTTCCGAAAAATCTCAAATCGCAAGCATTTAAGAAAAAAAATTTTTCATCAATATTTTAGGAAAGGGGTATCCCTTTGCAATAAATAAATTTTTTGGTTGAAACACAATTTTACCCGACTTTGCCCAAAAGGCGTTCATTTCTAATAAGCAAGTATTGAAAGGAGATTCAAATGCGAAGAAGCTTCCGAAAAATCTCAAATCGCAAGCATTTAAGAAAAAGAATTTTTCATCAATATTTTAGGAAAGGGTACGCCTTTGCAAAAAATTAATTTTTTGGTTGAAACACAATTTTACCCAATTTTGCCCAAAAGGCGTTCATTTCTAATAAGCAAGTATTGAAAGGAGATTCAAATGCGAAGAAGCTTCCGAAAAATCTCAAATCGCAAGCATTTAAGAAAAAGAATTTTTCATCAATATTTTAGGAAAGGGTACGCCTTTGCAAAAAATTAATTTTTTGGTTGAAACACAATTTTACCCAATTTTGCCCAAAAGGCGTTTATTTCTAATAAGCATGTATTGAGATGAGTTTCAAATGCGAAGAAGCTTCCGAAAAATCTCAAAACGCAAGCATTTAAGAAGAAAAAAATGTTCATCAATATTTTAGGAAAGGGGTATCCCTTTGCAATAAATAAATTTTTTGGTTGAAACACAATTTTACCCGACTTTGCCCAAAAGGCGTTCATTTCTAATAAGGAAGTATTGAAATGAGTTTCAAATGCGAAGAAGTTTCCGAAAAATCTCAAATCGCAAGCATTTAAGAAAAAAAAATTTCATCAATATTTTAGGAAAGGGGTATCCCTTTGCAATAAATAAATTTTTTGGTTGAAACACAATTTTACCCGACTTTGCCCAAAGGGCGTTCATTTCTAATAAGCAAGTATTGAAAGGAGATTCAAATGCGAAGAAGCTTCCGAAAAATCTCAAATCACAAGCATTTAAAAAAAAAAAAATTTTCATTAATATTTTAGGATAGGGGTACCCCTTTGCTATAAATAAATTTTTTGGTTGAAACACAATTTTACCCAATTTTGCCCAAAAGGCGTTCATTTCTAATAAGCAAGTATTGAAATGAGATTCAAATGCGAAGAAGCTTCCGAAAAATCTCAAATCGCAAGCATTTAAGAAAAAAAAAACTTTCATCAATATTTTAGGAAAGGGGTACCCCTTTGCAATAAATAAATTTTTTGGTTGAAACACAATTTTACCCGCCTTTAAGAAAAAAAAATTGTTCATTAATATATTAGGAAAGGGGTACCCCTTTGCAATAAATAAATTTTTTGGTTGAAACACAATTTTACCCGACTTTAAGAAAAAAAAAATTGTTCATTAATATTTTAGGAAAGGGGTACCCCTTTGCTATAAATAAATTTTTTGGTTGAAACACAATTTTACCCAATTTTGCCCAAAAGGCGTTCATTTCTAATAAGCAAGTATTGAAATGAGATTCAAATGCGAAGAAGCTTCCGAAAAATCTCAAATCGCAAGCATTTAAGAAGAAAAAAATGTTCATCAATATTTTAGGAAAGGGGTAACCCTTTGCAATAAGTAAATTTTTTGGTTGAAACACAATTTTGCCCGACTTTGCCCAAAAGGCGTTTATTTCTAATAAGGAAGTATTGAAATGAGTTTCAAATGCGAAGAAGTTTCCGAAAAATCTCAAATCGCAAGCATTTAAGAAAAAAAAAATTGTTCATCAATATTTTAGGAAAGGGGTGCCCCTTTGCAATAAATAAATTTTTTGGTTGAAACACAATTTTACCCGACTTTGCCCAAAATGCGTTCATTTCTAATAAGCAAGTATTGAAAGGAGATTCAAATGCGAAGAAGCTTCCGAAAAATCTCAAATCGCAAGCATTTAAGAAAAAAAAAAATTTTCATTAATATTTTAGGAAAGGGGTACCCCTTTGCTATAAATAAATTTTTTGGTTGAAACACAATTTTACCCGACTTTGCCAAAAAGGCGTTCATTTCTAATAAGCAAGTATTCAAATGCGAAGAAGCTTCCGAAAAATCTCAAATCGCAAGCATTTAAGAAAAAAAATTTTCATCAATATTTTAGGAAAGGGGTACCCCTTTGCAATAAGTAAATTTTTTGGTTGAAACACAATTTTACCCGACTTTGCCCAAAAGGCGTTTATTTCTAATAAGCAAGTATTGAAATGAGTTTCAAATGCGAAGAAGTTTCCGAAAAATTTCAAATCGCAAGCATTAAAGAAAAAAAATATTGTTCATTAATATTTTAGGAAAGGGGTACCCCTTTGCTATAAATAAATTTTTTGGTTGAAACACAATTTTACCCGACTTTGCCAAAAAGGCGTTCATTTCTAATAAGCAAGTATTCAAATGCGAAGAAGCTTCCGAAAAATCTCAAATCGCAAGCATTTAAGAAAAAAAATTTTCATCAATATTTTAGGAAAGGGGTACCCCTTTGCAATAAGTAAATTTTTTGGTTGAAACACAATTTTACCCGACTTTGCCCAAAAGGCGTTTATTTCTAATAAGCAAGTATTGAAATGAGTTTCAAATGCGAAGAAGTTTCCGAAAAATTTCAAATCGCAAGCATTAAAGAAAAAAAATATTGTTCATCAATATTTTAGGAAAGGGGTACCCCTTTGCAATAAATAAATTTTTTGGTTGAAACACAATTTTACCCGACTTTGCCCAAAAGGCGTTTATTTCTAATAAGCAAGTATTGAAATGAGTTTCAAATGCGAAGAAGTTTCCGAAAAATTTCAAATCGCAAGCATTAAAGAAAAAAAATATTGTTCATCAATATTTTAGGAAAGGGGTACCCCTTTGCAATAAATAAATTTTTTGGTTGAAACACAATTTTACCCGACTTTGCCCAAAAGGCGTTCATTTCTAATAAGCAAGTATTGCAAGGAGATTCAAATGCGAAGAAGCTTCCGAAAAATCTCAAATCGCAAGCATTTAAGAAAAAAAGTTTTCATCAATATTTTAGGAAAGGGGTACCCCTTTGCTATAAATAAATTGAAACACAATTTTACCCAATTTTGCCCAAAAGACGTTCATTTCTAATAAGCAAGTATTGAAATGACATTCAAATGCGAAGAAGCTTCCGAAAAATCTCAAATCGCAAGCATTTAAGTAAAAAAATATGTTCCATCAATATTTTAGGAAAGGGGTACCCCTTTGCAATAAATAAATTTTTTGGTTGAAACACAATTTTTCCCGACTTTGCCCAAAAGGCGTTCATTTCTAATAAGCAAGTATTGAAATGAGATTCAAATGCGAAGAAGCTTCCGAAAAATCTCAAATCGGAAGCATTTAAGAAAAAAATATGTTCCATCAATATTTTAGGAAAGGGTACGCCTATGCAAAAAATTAATTTTTTGGTTGAAACACAATTTTACCCAATTTTGCCCAAAAGGCGTTTATTTCTAATAAGCAAGTATTGAAATGAGTTTCAAATGCGAAGAAGCTTCCGAAAAATCTCAAATCGCAAGCATTTAAGAAAAAAAAATTTTTCATCAATATTTTAGGAAAGGGGTACCCCTTTGCAATACATAAATTTTTTGGTTAAAACAGAATATTACCCAATTTTGCACAAAAGGCGTTCATTTCTAATCGCAAGCATTTAAGAAAAAAAATTGTTCATCAATATTCTAGGAAAGGGGTACCCCTTGGCAATAAATAAATTTTTTGGTTGAAACACAATTTTACACGACTTTGTCCAAAAGGCGTTCATTTCTAATAAGCAAGTATTGAAAGGAGATTCAAATGCGAAGAAGCTTCCGAAAAATCTCAAATCGCTAGCATTTAAGAAAAAAAATTTTTTCATCAATATTTTAAGAAAGGGGTACGCCTTTGCAATAAATAAATATTTTGGTTGAAACACAATTTTACCCGACTTTGCCCAAAAGGCGTTTATTTCTAATAAGCAAGTATTGAAATGAGTTTCAAATGCGAAGAAGCTTCCGAAAAATCTCAAATCGCAAGAATTTAAGAAAAAAAAATTTTCCATCAATATTTTAGGAAAGGGGTACCCCTATGCAATAAATAAATTTTTTGGTTGAAACACAATTTTACCCTATTTTGTCCAAACGGTGTTCATTTCTAATAAGCAAGTATATAAATGAGATTCAAATGCGAAGAAGCTTCCGAAAAATCTCAAATCGCAAGCATTTAAGAAAAAAAATTTTTTCATCAATATTTTAGGAAAGGGGTACCCTTTTGCAATAAATAATTTTTTTGGTTGAAACACAATTTTACCCCACTTTGCCCAAAAGGCGTTCATTTTTAAGAAGCAAGTATTGAAATGAGTTTCAAATTCGAAGAAGCTTCCGAAAAATCGCAAATCGCAAGCATTTAAGAAAAAAAAATTTTCATCAATATTTTTGGAAAGGGGTACCCCTTTGCAATAAATAAATTTTTTGGTTGAAACACAATTTTACCCGACTTTGCCCAAAAGGCGTTCATTTCTAATAAGCAAGTATTGAAATGAGATTCAAATGCGAAGAAGCTTCCGAAAAATCTCAAATCGCAAGCATTTAAGAAAAAATTTTTTGATCAATATTTTAGGAAAGGGGTACCCCTTTGCTATAAGTAAATTTTTTGGTTGAAACACAATTTTACCCAATTTTGCCCAAAAGACGTTCATTTCTAATAAGCAAGTATTGAAATGAGATTCAAATGCGAAGAAGCTTCCGAAAAATCTCAAATCGCAAGCATTTAAGAAAAAAAAAATTTTTTTCATCAATATTTTAGGAAAGGGGTACCCCTTTGCAATAAATAAATTTTTTGGTTGAAACACAATTTTTCCCGACTTTGCCCAAAAGGCGTTCATTTCTAATAAACAAGTATTGAAATGAGATTCAAATGTGAAGAAGCTTCCGAAAAATCTTAAATCGCAAGCATTTAAGAAAAACAAATTTTTGTCATCAATATTTTAGGAAAGGGGTACCCCTTTGCAATAAATAAATTTTTTGGTTGAAACACAATTTTTCCCGACTTTGCCCAAAAGGCGTTCATTTCTAATAAGCAAGTATTGAAAGGAGATTCAAATGCGAAGAAGCTTCCGAAAAATCTCAAATCGCAAGCATTTAAGAAAAAAAAATGTTTCATCAATATTTTAGGAAAGGGATACCCCTTTGCAATAAATATATTTTTTTTGGTTGAAACACAATTTTACCCAATTTTGCCCAAAAGGCGTTTATTTCTAATAAGCAAGTATTGAAATGAGATTCAAATGCAAAGAAGCTTCCGAAAAATCTCAAATCGCAAGCATTTAAAAAAAAAAAATTTTCATCAATATTTTATGAAAGGGGTACCCCTTTGCTATAAATAAATTTTTTGCTTGAAACACAATTTTCATCAATATTTTAGGAAAGGGGCCCCCCATTGTTATAAATAAATTTTTTGTTTGAAACACAATTTTACCCAATTTTGCCCAAAAGGCGTTCATTTCTAATAAGCAAGTATTGAAAGGAGTTTCAAATGCGAAGAAGCTTCCGAAAAATCTCAAATCGCAAGCATTTAAGAAAAAAAAATTTTTCGTCAATTTTTTAGAAAAGGGGTACCCCTTTGCAATAAATATATTTTTTGGTTGAAACAAAACTTTTCCCGACTTTGCCCAAAAGGCGTTCATTTCTAATAAGCAAGTATTGAAAGGAGATTCAAATGCGAAGAAGCTTCCGAAAAATCTCAAATCGCAAGCATTTAAGAAAAAAAAAAATGTTTCATCAATATTTTAGGAAAGGGGCACCCCTTTGCAATAAATATATTTTTTGGTTGAAACACAATTTTACCCAATTTTGCCCAAAAGACGTTCATTTCTAATAAGCAAGTATTGAAATGAGATTCAAATGCGAAGAAGCTTCCGAAAAATCTCAAATCGCAAGCATTTAAGAAAAAAAAAATTTTTTCATCAATATTTTAGGAAAGGGGTACCCCTTTGCTATAAATAAATTTTTTGGTTGAAACACAATTTTCATCAATATTTTAGGAAAGGGGTACCCCTTTGCTATAAATAAATTTTTTGGTTGAAACACAATTTTACCCAATTTTGCCCAAAAGGCGTTCATTTCTAATAATCAAGTATTGAAAGGAGTTTCAAATGCGAAAAAGCTTCCGAAAAATCTCAAATCGCAAGCATTTAAGAAAAAAAGTGTTTCATCAATATATTAGGAAAGGGGTACCCCTTTGCAATAAATATATTTTTTGGATGAAACACAACTTTTCCCGACTTTGCCCAAAAAGCGTTCATTTCTAATAAGCAAGTATTGAAAGGAGATTCAAATGCGAAGAAGATTCCGAAAAATCTCAAATCGCAAGCATTTAAGAAAAAAAATTTTCATCAATATTTTAGGAAAGGGTACGCCTTTGCAAAAAATTAATTTTTTGGTTGAAACACAATTTTACCCAATTTTGCCCAAAAGGCGTTCATTTCTAATAATCAAGTATTGAAAGGAGTTTCAAATGCGAAGAAGCTTCCGAAAAATCTCAAATCGCAAGCATTTAAGAAAAAAAGTGTTTCATCAATATATTAGGAAAGGGGTACCCCTTTGCAATAAATATATTTTTTGGATGAAACACAACTTTTCCCGACTTTGCCCAAAAAGCGTTCATTTCTAATAAGCAAGTATTGAAATGAGTTTCAAATGCGAAGAAGCTTCCGAAAAGTCTCAAATCGCAAGCATTTAAGAAAAAAAAATTTTTCATCAATATTTTAGGAAAGGGGTACCCCTTTGCAATAAATAAATTTTTTGGTTGAAACAAAACTTTTCCCGACTTTGCCCAAAAGGCGTTCATTTCTAATAAGCAAGTATTGAAAGGAGATTCAAATGCGAAGAAGCTTCCGAAAAATCTCAAATCGCAAGCATTTAAGAAAAAAAAAATGTTTCTTCAATATTTTAGGAAAGGGGCACCTCTTTGCAATAAATATATTTTTTGGTTGAAACACAATTTTACCCAATTTTGCCCAAAAGGCGTTTATTTCTAATAAGCAAGTATTGAAATGAGATTCAAATGCGAAGAAGCTTCCGAAAAATCTAAAATCGCAAGCACTTAGGAAAAAAAATTTTTCATCAATATTTTAGGAAAGGGGTACCCCTTTGCTATAAATAAATTTTTTGGTTGCAACACAATTTTACCCAATTTTGCCCAAAAGACGTTCATTTCTAATAAGCAAGTATTGAAATGAGATTCAAATGCGAAGAAGCTTCCGAAAAATCTCAAATCGCAAGCATTGAAGAAAAAAAAATTGTTCATCAATATTTTAGGAAAGGGGTACCCCTTTGCAATAAATAAATATTTTGGTTGAAACACAATTTTTCCCGACTTTGCCCAAAAGGCGTTCATTTCTAATAAGCAAGTATTGAAATGAGATTCAAATGTGAAGAAGCCTCCGAAAAATCTCAAATCGCAAGCATTTAAGAAAAAAGTATTTTAATCAATATTTTAGGAAAGGGGTACCCCTTTGCAATAAATAAATTTTTTGGTTGAAACACAATTTTACCCGACTTTGCCCAAAAGGCGTTCATTTCTAATAAGCAAGTATTGAAATGAGATTCAAATGCGAAGAAGCTTCCGAAAAATCTCAAATCGCAAGCATTTAAGAAAAAAAATTTTTCATCAATATTTTAGGAAAGGGGTACCCCTTTGCTATAAATAAATTTTTTGGTTGAAACACAATTTTCATCAATATTTTAGGAAAGGGGTACCCCTTTGCTATAAATAAATTTTTTGGTTGAAACACAATTTTACCCAATTTTGCTCAACAGGCGTTCATTTCTAATAAGCAAGTATTGAAAGGAGTTTCAAATACGAAGAAGCTTCCGAAAAATCTCAAATCGCAAGCATTTAAGAAAAAAAATTTTTCATCAATATTTTAGGAAAGGGGTACCCCTTTGCAATAAATGAATTTTTTGGTTGAAACACAATTTTCATCAATATTTTAGGAAAGGGGTACCCCTTTGCTATAAATAAATTTTTTGGTTGAAACACAATTTTACCCAATTTTGCCCAAAAGACGTTCATTTCTAATAAGCAAGTATTGAAATGAGATTCAAATGCGAAGAAGCTTCCGAAAAATCTCAAATCGCAAGCATTTAAGAAAAAAAATTTTTTCATCAATATTTTAGGAAAGGGGTACCCCTTTGCAATAAATGAATTTTTTGGTTGAAACACAATTTTTCCCGACTTTGCCCAAAAGGCGTTCATTTCTAATAAGCAAGTATTGAAATGAGATTCAAATGTGAAGAAGCTTCCGAAAAATCTCAAATCGCAAGCATTTAAGAAAAAAATATTTTAATCAATATTTTAGGAAAGGGGTACCCCTTTGCAATAAATAAATTTTTTGGTTGAAACACAATTTTACACGACTTTGCCCAAAAGGCATTCATTTCTAATAAGCAAGTATTGAAAGGAGATTCAAATGCGAAGAAGCTTCCGAAAAATCTCAAATCGCAAGCATTTAAGAAAAAACAATTTTTCATCAATATTTTAGGAAAGGGGTACCCCTTTGCAATAAATATATTTTTTGGTTGAAACACAATTTTACCCAATTTTGCCCAAAAGGCGTTTATTTCTAATAAGCAAGTATTGAAATGAGATTCAAATGCGAAGAAGCTTCCGAAAAATCTCAAATCGCAAGCATTTAAGAAAAAACAATTTTTCATCAATATTTTAGGAAAGGGGTACCCCTTTGCTATAAATAAATTTTTGTGGTTGAAACACAATTTTCATCAATATTTTAGGAAAGGGCCCCCCTTTGCTATAAATAAATTTTTTGGTTGAAACACAATTTTACCCAATTTTGCCCAAAAGGCGTTCATTTCTAATAAGCAAGTATTGAAAGGAGTTTCAAATGCGAAGAAGCTTCCGAAAAATCTCAAATCGCAAGCATTTAAGAAAAAGAATTTTTCATCAATATTTTAGGAAAGGGGTACCGCTTTGCAATAAATATATTTTTTGGTTGAAACAAAACTTTTCCCGACTTTGCCCAAAAGGCGTTCATTTCTAATAAGCAAGTATTGAAAGAAGATTCAAATGCGAGGAAGCTTCCGAAAAATCTCAAATCGCAAGCATTTAAGAAAAAAAATGTTTCATCAATATTTTAGGAAAGGGGCACCCCTTTGCAATAAATATATTTTTTGGTTGAAACACAATTTTACCCAATTTTGCCCAAAAGGCGTTTATTTCTAATAAGCAAGTATTGAAATGAGATTCAAATGTGAAGAAGCTTCCGAAAAATCTCAAATCGCAAGCATTTAAGAAAAAAACATTTTAATCAATATTTTAGGAAAGGGGTACCCCTTTGCAATAAATAAATTTTTTGGTTGAAACACAATTTTACCCAATTTTGCCCAAAAGACGTTCATTTCTAATAAGCAAGTATTGAAATGAGATTCAAATGCGAAGAAGCTTCCGAAAAATCTCAAATCGCAAGCATTTAAGAAAAAAAAAATTGTTCATCAATATTTTAGGAAAGGGGTACCCCTTTGCAATAAATAAATATTTTGGTTGAAACACAATTTTTCCAGACTTTGCCCAAAAGGAGTTCATTTCTAATAAGCAAGTATTGAAATGAGATTCAAATGTGAAGAAGCTTCCGAAAAATCTCAAATCGCAAGCATTTAAGAAAAAAACATTTTAATCAATATTTTAGGAAAGGGGTACCCCTTTGCAATAAATAAATTTTTTGGTTGAAACACAATTTTACCCGACTTTGCCCAAAAGGCGTTCATTTCTAATAAGCAAGTATTGAAATGAGATTCAAATGCGAAGAAGCTTCCGAATAATCTCAAATCGCAAGCATTTAAGAAAAAAAATTTTTCATCAATATTTTAGGAAAGGGGTACCCCTTTGCTATAAATACATTTTTTGGTTGAAACACAATTTTCATCAATATTTTAGGAAAGGGGTACCCCTTTGCTATAAATAAATTTTTTGGTTGAAACACAATTTTACCCAATTTTGCCCAACAGGCGTTCATTTCTAATAAGCAAGTATTGAAAGGAGTTTCAAATACGAAGAAGCTTCCGAAAAATCTCAAATCGCAAGCATTTAAGAAAAAAAATTTTTCATCAATATTTTAGGAAAGGGGTACCCCTTTGCTATAAATAAATTTTTTGGTTGAAACACAATTTTACCCAATTTTGCCCAAAAGACGTTCATTTCTAATAAGCAAGTATTGAAATGAGATTCAAATGCGAAGAAGCTTCCGAAAAATCTCAAATCGCAAGCATTTAAGAAAAAAAAAATTTTTCATCAATATTTTAGGAAAGGGGTACCCCTTTGCTATAAATATATTTTTTGGTTGAAACACAATTTTACCCAATTTTGCCCAAAAGGCGTTTATTTCTAATAAGCAAGTATTGAAATGAGATTCAAATGCGAAGAAGCTTCCGAAAAATCTCAAATCGCAAGCATTTAAGAAAAAACATTTTAATCAATATTTTAGGAAAGGGGTACCCCTTTGCAATAAATAAATTTTTTGGTTGAAACACAATTTTACCCGACTTTGCCCAAAAGGCATTCATTTCTAATAAGCAAGTATTGAAAGGAGATTCAAATGCGAAGAAGCTTCCGAAAAATCTCAAATCGCAAGCATTTAAGAAAAAAAAAAATTTCATCAATATTTTAGGAAAGGGGTACTCCTTTGCAATAAATATATTTTTTGGTTGAAACACAATTTTACCCAATTTTGCCCAAAAGGCGTTTATTTCTAATAAGCAAGTATTGAAATGAGATTCAAATGCGAAGAAGCTTCCGAAAAATCTCAAATCGAAAGCATTTAAGAAAAAACAATTTTTCATCAATATTTTAGGAAAGGGGCCCCCCTTTGCTATAAATAAATTTTTTGGTTGAAACACAATTTTACCCAATTTTGCCCAAAAGGCGTTCATTTCTAATAAGCAAGTATTGAAAGGAGTTTCAAATGCGAAGAAGCTTCCAAAAAATCTCAAATCGCAAGCATTTAAGAAAAAAAAATTTTCATCAATATTTTAGGAAAGGGGTACCCCTTTGCAATAAATATATTTTTTGGTTGAAACAAAACTTTTCCCGACTTTGCCCAAAAGTCGTTCATTTCTAATAAGCAAGTATTGAAAGGAGATTCAAATGCGAAGAAGCTTCCGAAAAATCTCAATTTGCAAGCATTTAAGAAAAAAAAATGTTTCATCAATATTTTAGGAAAGGGGCACCCCTTTGCAATAAATATATTTTTTGGTTGAAACACAATTTTACCCAATTTTGCCCAAAAGGCGTTTATTTCTAATAAGCAAGTATTGAAATGAGATTCAAATGCGAAGAAGCTTCCGAAAAATCTCAAATCGCAAGCACTTAGGAAAAAAAAATTTTTCATCAATATTTTAGGAAAGGGGTACCCCTTTGCTATAAATAAATTTTTTGGTTGAAACACAATTTTACCCAATTTTGCCCAAAAGACGTTCATTTCTAATAAGCAAGTATTGAAATGAGATTCAAATGTGAAGAAGCTTCCGAAAAATCTCAAATCGCAAGCATTTAAGAAAAAAACATTTTAATCAATATTTTAGGAAAGGGGTACCCCTTTGCTATAAATATATTTTTTGGTTGAAACACAATTTTACCCAATTTTGCCCAAAAGGCGTTTATTTCTAATAAGCAAGTATTGAAATGAGATTCAAATGCGAAGAAGCTTCCGAAAAATCTCAAATCGCAAGCATTTAAGAAAAAAAAATTTTTCATCAATATTTTAGGAAAGGGGTACGTACTCCTTTGCTATAAATAAATTTTTTGGTTGAAACACAATTTTCATCAATATTTTAGGAAAGGGGTACCCCTTTGCTATAAATAAATTTTTTGGTTGAAACACAATTTTACCCAATTTTGCCCAAAAGGCGTTCATTTCTAATAAGCAAGTATTGAAAGGAGTTTCAAATGCGAAGAAGCTTCCGAAAAATCTCAAATCGCAAGCATTTAAGAAAAAAAATTTTTCATCAATATATTAGGAAAGGGGTACCCCTTTGCAATAAATATATTTTTTGGATGAAAGACAACTTTTCCCGACTTTGCCCAAAAGGCGTTCATTTCTAATAAGCAAGTATTGAAAGGAGATTCAAATGCGAAGAAGCTTCCGAAAAATCTCAAATCGCAAGCATTTAAGAAAAAAAATGTTCATCAATATTTTAGGAAAGGGTACGCCTTTGCAATAAATATATTTTTTGGTTGAAACACAATTTTACCCAATTTTGCCCAAAAGGCGTTTATTTCTAATAAGCAAGTATTGAAATGAGATTCAAATGCGAAGAAGCTTCCGAAAAATCTCAAATCGCAAGCATTTAAGAAAAAAAAATTTTTCATCAATATTTTAGGAAAGGGGTACTCCTTTGCTATAAATAAATTTTTTGGTTGAAACACAATTTTCATCAATATTTTAGGAAAGGGGTACCCCTTTGCTATAAATAAATTTTTTGGTTGAAACACAATTTTACCCAATTTTGACCAAAAGGCGTTCATTTCTAATAAGCAAGTATTGAAAGGAGTTTCAAATGCGAAGAAGCTTCCGAAAAATCTCAAATCGCAAGCATTTAAGAAAAAAAAATTTTTCATCAATATTTTAGGAAAGGGGTACCCCTTTGCAATAAATATATTTTTTGGATGAAACACAACTTTTCCCGACTTTGCCCAAAAGACGTTCATTTCTAATAAGCAAGTATTGAAATGAGTTTCAAATGCGAAGAAGCTTCCGAAAAGTCTCAAATCGCAAGCATTTAAGAAAAAAAAATTTTTCATCAATATTTTAGGAAAGGGGTACCCCTTTGCAATAAATAAATATTTTGGTTGAAACACAATTTTTCCCGACTTTGCCCAAAAGGAGTTCATTTCTAATAAGCAAGTATTGAAATGAGATTCAAATGTGAAGAAGCTTCCGAAAAATCTCAAATCGCAAGCATTTAAGAAAAAAACATTTTAATCAATATTTTAAGAAAGGGGTAGCCCTTTGCAATAAATAAATTTTTTGGTTGAAACACAATTGTCATCAATATTTTAATAAAGGGGTACCCCTTTGCTATAAATAAATTTTTTGGTTGAAACACAATTTTACCCAATTTTGCCCAACAGGCGTTCATTTCTAATAAGCAAGTATTGAAAGGAGTTTCAAATACGAAGAAGCTTCTGAAAAATCTCAAATCGCAAGCATTTAAGAAAAAAAAATTTTCATCAATATTTTAGGAAAGGGGTACCCCTTTGCAATAAATATATTTTTTGGATGAAACACAACTTTTCCCGACTTTGCCCAAAAGGCGTTCATTTCTAATAAGCAAGTATTGAAATGAGATTCAAATGTGAAGAAGCTTCCTAAAAGTCTCAAATCGGAAGCATTTAAGAAAAAAAAATTTTCATCAATATTTTAGGAAAGGGTACGCCTTTGCAAAAAAATTAATTTTTTGTTTGAAACACAATTTTACCCAATTTTGCCCAAAAGGCGTTTATTTCTAATAAGCAAGTATTGAAATGAGATTCAAATGCGAAGAAGCTTCCGAAAAATCTCAAATCGCAAGCATTTAAGAAAAAAAATTTTCATCAATATTTTAGGAAAGGGGTACCCCTTTGCTATAAATAAATTTTTTGGTTGAAACATAATTTTACCCAATTTTGCCCAAAAGACGTTCATTTCTAATAAGCAAGCATTGAAATGAGTTTCAAATGCGAAGAAGCTTCCGAAAAGTCTCAAATCGCAAGCATTTAAAAAAAAAAATTTTTCATCAATATTTTAGGAAAGGGGTACCCCTTTACAATAAATAAATTTTTTGGTTGAAACAAAATTTTTCCCGACTTTGCCCAAAAGGCGTTCATTTCTAATAAGCAAGAATTGAAAGGAGATTCAAATGCGAAGAAGCTTCCGAAAAATCTCAAATCGCAAGCATTTAAGAAAAAAAAATGTTTCATCAATATTTTAGGAAAGGGGTACCCCTTTGCAATAAATAAATTTTTTGGTTGAAACACAACTTTTCCCGACTTTGCCCAAAAGGCGTTCATTTCTAATAAGCAAGAATTGAAAGGAGATTCAAATGCGAAGAAGCTTGCGAAAAATCTCAAATCGCAAGCATTTTAGAAAAAAAATTTTTCATCAAAATTTTATTGCTATAAATAAATTTTTTGGTTGAAACACAATTTTACCCAATTTTGCCCAAAAGACGTTCATTTCTAATAAGCGTTCATTTCTAATAAGCAAGTATTGAAAGGAGATTCAAATGCGAAGAAGCTTCCGAAAAATCTCAAATCGCAAGCATTTAAGAAAAAAAAAATGTTTCATCAATATTTTAGGAAAGGGGTACCCCTTTGCTATAAATAAATTTTTTGGTTGAAACACAATTTTACCCAATTTTGCCCAAAAGACGTTCATTTCTAATAAGCAAGTATTGAAATGAGATTCAAATGTGAAGAAGCTTCCGAAAAATCTCAAATCGCAAGCATTTAAGAAAAAAACATTTTAATCAATATTTTAGGAAAGGGGCACCCCTTTGCTATAAATATATTTTTTGGTTGAAACACAATTTTACCCAATTTTGCCCAAAAGGCGTTTATTTCTAATAAGCAAGTATTGAAATGAGATTCAAATGCGAAGAAGCTTCCGAAAAATCTCAAATCGCAAGCATTTAAGAAAAAAAAATTTTTCATCAATATTTTAGGAAAGGGGTACTCCTTTGCTATAAATAAATTTTTTGGTTGAAACACAATTTTCATCAATATTTTAGGAAAGGGGTACCCCTTTGCTATAAATAAATTTTTTGGTTGAAACACAATTTTACCCAATTTTGACCAAAAGGCGTTCATTTCTAATAAGCAAGTATTGAAAGGAGTTTCAAATGCGAAGAAGCTTCCGAAAAATCTCAAATCGCAAGCATTTAAGAAAAAAAAATTTTTCATCAATATTTTAGGAAAGGGGTACCCCTTTGCAATAAATATATTTTTTGGATGAAACACAACTTTTCCCGACTTTGCCCAAAAGACGTTCATTTCTAATAAGCAAGTATTGAAATGAGTTTCAAATGCGAAGAAGCTTCCGAAAAGTCTCAAATCGCAAGCATTTAAGAAAAAAAAATTTTTCATCAATATTTTAGGAAAGGGGTACCCCTTTGCAATAAATAAATATTTTGGTTGAAACACAATTTTTCCCGACTTTGCCCAAAAGGAGTTCATTTCTAATAAGCAAGTATTGAAATGAGATTCAAATGTGAAGAAGCTTCCGAAAAATCTCAAATCGCAAGCATTTAAGAAAAAAACATTTTAATCAATATTTTAAGAAAGGGGTAGCCCTTTGCAATAAATAAATTTTTTGGTTGAAACACAATTGTCATCAATATTTTAATAAAGGGGTACCCCTTTGCTATAAATAAATTTTTTGGTTGAAACACAATTTTACCCAATTTTGCCCAACAGGCGTTCATTTCTAATAAGCAAGTATTGAAAGGAGTTTCAAATACGAAGAAGCTTCTGAAAAATCTCAAATCGCAAGCATTTAAGAAAAAAAAATTTTCATCAATATTTTAGGAAAGGGGTACCCCTTTGCAATAAATATATTTTTTGGATGAAACACAACTTTTCCCGACTTTGCCCAAAAGGCGTTCATTTCTAATAAGCAAGTATTGAAATGAGATTCAAATGTGAAGAAGCTTCCTAAAAGTCTCAAATCGGAAGCATTTAAGAAAAAAAAATTTTCATCAATATTTTAGGAAAGGGTACGCCTTTGCAAAAAAATTAATTTTTTGTTTGAAACACAATTTTACCCAATTTTGCCCAAAAGGCGTTTATTTCTAATAAGCAAGTATTGAAATGAGATTCAAATGCGAAGAAGCTTCCGAAAAATCTCAAATCGCAAGCATTTAAGAAAAAAAAATTTTCATCAATATTTTAGGAAAGGGGTACCCCTTTGCTATAAATAAATTTTTTGGTTGAAACATAATTTTACCCAATTTTGCCCAAAAGACGTTCATTTCTAATAAGCAAGCATTGAAATGAGTTTCAAATGCGAAGAAGCTTCCGAAAAGTCTCAAATCGCAAGCATTTAAAAAAAAAATTTTTTCATCAATATTTTAGGAAAGGGGTACCCCTTTACAATAAATAAATTTTTTGGTTGAAACAAAATTTTTCCCGACTTTGCCCAAAAGGCGTTCATTTCTAATAAGCAAGAATTGAAAGGAGATTCAAATGCGAAGAAGCTTCCGAAAAATCTCAAATCGCAAGCATTTAAGAAATAAAAATGTTTCATCAATATTTTAGGAAAGGGGTACCCCTTTGCAATAAATAAATTTTTTGGTTGAAACACAACTTTTCCCGACTTTGCCCAAAAGGCGTTCATTTCTAATAAGCAAGAATTGAAAGGAGATTCAAATGCGAAGAAGCTTGCGAAAAATCTCAAATCGCAAGCATTTTAGAAAAAAAATTTTTCATCAAAATTTTATTGCTATAAATAAATTTTTTGGTTGAAACACAATTTTACCCAATTTTGCCCAAAAGACGTTCATTTCTAATAAGCGTTCATTTCTAATAAGCAAGTATTGAAAGGAGATTCAAATGCGAAGAAGCTTCCGAAAAATCTCAAATCGCAAGCATTTAAGAAAAAAAAAATGTTTCATCAATATTTTAGGAAAGGGGTACCCCTTTGCAATAAATATATTTTTTGGTTGAAACACAATTTTACCCAATTTTGCCCAAAAGACGTTCATTTCTAATAAGCAAGTATTGAAATGAGATTCAAATGTGAAGAAGCTTCCGAAAAATCTCAAATCGCAAGCATTTAAGAAAAAAACATTTTAATCAATATTTTAGGAAAGGGGTACCCCTTTGCTATAAATATATTTTTTGGTTGAAACACAATTTTACCCAATTTTGCCCAAAAGGCGTTTATTTCTAATAAGCAAGTATTGAAATGAGATTCAAATGCGAAGAAGCTTCCGAAAAATCTCAAATCGCAAGCATTTAAGAAAAAAAAATTTTTCATCAATATTTTAGGAAAGGGGTACGTACTCCTTTGCTATAAATAAATTTTTTGGTTGAAACACAATTTTCATCAATATTTTAGGAAAAGGGTACCCCTTTGCTATAAATAAATTTTTTGGTTGAAACACAATTTTACCCAATTTTGCCCAAAAGGCGTTCATTTCTAATAAGCAAGTATTGAAAGGAGTTTCAAATGCGAAGAAGCTTCCGAAAAATCTCAAATCGCAAGCATTTAAGAAAAAAAATTTTTCATCAATATATTAGGAAAGGGGTACCCCTTTGCAATAAATATATTTTTTGGATGAAAGACAACTTTTCCCGACTTTGCCCAAAAGGCGTTCATTTCTAATAAGCAAGTATTGAAAGGAGATTCAAATGCGAAGAAGCTTCCGAAAAATCTCAAATCGCAAGCATTTAAGAAAAAAAATGTTCATCAATATTTTAGGAAAGGGTACGCCTTTGCAATAAATATATTTTTTGGTTGAAACACAATTTTACCCAATTTTGCCCAAAAGGCGTTTATTTCTAATAAGCAAGTATTGAAATGAGATTCAAATGCGAAGAAGCTTCCGAAAAATCTCAAATCGCAAGCATTTAAGAAAAAAAAATGTTTCATCAATATTTTAGGAAAGGGGTACTCCTTTGCTTTAAATAAAATTTTTGGTTGAAACACAATTTTCATCAATATTTTAGGAAAGGGGTACCCCTTTGCTATAAATAAATTTTTTGGTTGAAACACAATTTTACCCAATTTTGACCAAAAGGCGTTCATTTCTAATAAGCAAGTATTGAAAGGAGTTTCAAATGCGAAGAAGCTTCCGAAAAATCTCAAATCGCAAGCATTTAAGAAAAAAAAATTTTTCATCAATATTTTAGGAAAGGGGTACCCCTTTGCAATAAATATATTTTTTTGATGAAACACAACTTTTCCCGACTTTGCCCAAAAGACGTTCATTTCTAATAAGCAAGTATTGAAATGAGTTTCAAATGCGAAGAAGCTTCCGAAAAGTCTCAAATCGCAAGCATTTAAGAAAAAAAAATTTTTCATCAATATTTTAGGAAAGGGGTACCCCTTTGCAATAAATAAATATTTTGGTTGAAACACAATTTTTCCCGACTTTGCCCAAAAGGAGTTCATTTCTAATAAGCAAGTATTGAAATGAGATTCAAATGTGAAGAAGCTTCCGAAAAATCTCAAATCGCAAGCATTTAAGAAAAAAACATTTTAATCAATATTTTAGGAAAGGGGTAGCCCTTTGCAATAAATAAATTTTTTGGTTGAAACACAATTGTCATCAATATTTTAATAAAGGGGTACCCCTTTGCTATAAATAAATTTTTTGGTTGAAACACAATTTTACCCAATTTTGCCCAACAGGCGTTCATTTCTAATAAGCAAGTATTGAAAGGAGTTTCAAATACGAAGAAGCTTCTGAAAAATCTCAATTCGCAAGCATTTAAGAAAAAAAATTTTTCATCAATATTTTAGGAAAGGGGTACCCCTTTGCAATAAATATATTTTTTGGATGAAACACAACTTTTCCCGACTTTGCCCAAAAGGCGTTCATTTCTAATAAGCAAGTATTGAAAGGAGATTCAAATGCGAAGGAGATTCCGAAAAATCTCAAATCGCAAGCATTTAAGAAAAAAAAATTTTCATCAATATTTTAGGAAAGGGTACGCCTTTGAAAAAAAATTAATTTTTTGTTTGAAACACAATTTTACCCAATTTTGCCCAAAAGGCGTTTATTTCTAATAAGCAAGTATTGAAATGAGATTCAAATGCGAAGAAGCTTCCGAAAAATCTCAAATCGCAAGCATTTAAGAAAAAAAATTTTCATCAATATTTTAGGGAAGGGGTACCCCTTTGCTATAAATAAATTTTTTGGTTGAAACACAATTTTACCCAATTTTGCCCAAAAGACGTTCATTTCTAATAAGCAAGCATTGAAATGAGTTTCAAATGCGAAGAAGCTTCCGAAAAGTCTCAAATCGCAAGCATTTAAGAAAAAAAAATTTTCATCAATATTTTAGGAAAGGGGTACCCCTTTGCAATAAATAAATTTTTTGGTTGAAACAAAACTTTTCCCGACTTTGCCCAAAAGGCGTTCATTTCTAATAAGCAAGAATTGAAAGGAGATTCAAATGCGAAGAAGCTTCCGAAAAATCTCAAATCGCAAGCATTTAAGAAAAAAAAATGTTTCATCAATATTTTAGGAAAGGGGTACCCCTTTGCAATAAATAAATTTTTTGGTTGAAACACAACTTTTCCCGACTTTGCCCAAAAGGCGTTCATTTCTAATAAGCAAGAATTGAAAGGAGATTCAAATGCGAAGAAGCTTGCGAAAAATCTCAAATCGCAAGCATTTTAGAAAAAAAAATGTTTCATCAAAATTTTATTGTTATAAATAAATTTTTTGGTTGAAACACAATTTTACCCAATTTTGCCCAAAAGACGTTCATTTCTAATAAGCAAGTATTGAAATGAGATTCAAATGCGAAGAAGCTTCCGAAAAATATCAAATCGCAAGCATTTAAGAAAAACAAATTTTTCATCAATATTTTAGGAAAGGGCTACCCCTTTGCAAAAATAAATATTTTAGTTGAAACACAATTTTTCCCGACTTTGCCCAAAAGGCGTTCATTTCTAATAAGCAAGTATTGAAATGAGATTCAAATGTGAAGAAGCTTCCGAAAAATCTCAAATCGCAAGCATTTAAGAAAAAAACATTTTAATCAATATTTTAGGAAAGGGGTACCCCTTTGCAATAAATAAATTTTTTGGTTGAAACACAATTTTACCCGACTTTGCCCAAAAGGCGTTCATTTCTAATAAGCAAGTATTGAAAGGAGATTCAAATGCGAAGAAGCTTCCGAAAAATCTCAAATCGCAAGCATTTAGGAAAAAAAAATGTTTCATCAATATTTTAGGAAAGGGTACCCCTTTAAAAAAAATTAATTTTTTGGTTGAAACACAACTTTTCCAGACTTTGCCCAAAAGACGTTCATTTCTAATAAGCAAGTATTAAAAGGAGATTCAAATGCGAAGAAGATTCCGAAAAATCTAAAATCGCAAGCATTTAAGAAAAAAAATTTTCATCAATATTTTAGGAAAGGGTACGCCTTTGCAAAAAATATATTTTTTGGTTGAAACACAATTTTACCCAATATTGCCCAAAAGGCGTTTCTTTCTAATAAGCAAGTATTGAAATGAGATTCAAATGCGAAGAAGCTTCCGAAAAATCTCAAATCGCAAGAATTTAAGAAAAAAAAATTTTTCATCAATATTTTAGGAAAGGGGTACCCCTTTGCTATAAATAAATTTTTTGGTTGAAACACAATTTTACCCAATTTTGCCCAAAAGGCGTTTATTCTAATAAGCAAGTATTGAAATGAGTTTCAAATGCGAAGAAGCTTCCGAAAAATCTCAAATCGCAAGCATTTAAGAAAAAAAAATGTTTCATCAATATTTTAGGAAAGGGTACGCCTTTGCAAAAAATAAATTTTTTGGTTGAAACACAATTTTACCCGACTTTGCCCAAAAAGCGTTCATATCTAATAAGGATGTATTGAAATGAGATTCAAATGCGAAGAAGCTTCCGAAAAATCTCAAATCGCAAGCATAAAAAAAAATAAATTTTTCATCAATATTTTAGGAAAGGGTACGCCTTTGCAAAAAATTAATTTTTTGGTAGAAACACAATTTTACCCGGCTTTGCCCAAAAGGCGTTTATTTCTAATAAGCAAGTATTGAAATGAGATTCAAATGTGAAGAAGCTTCCGAAAATCCCAAATCGCAAGCATTTAAGAAAAAAAAATTTTTCATCAATATTTTAGGAAAGGGGTACCCCTTTGCTATAAATAAATTTTTTGGTTGAAACACAATTTTCATCAATAGTTTAGGAAAGGGGTACCCCTTTGCTATAAATAAATTTTTTGGTTGAAACACAATTTTACCCAATTTTGCCCAAAAGGCGTTCATTTCTAATAAGCAAGTATTGAAAGGAGTTTCAAATGCGAAGAAGCTTCCGAAAAATCTCAAATCGCAAGCATTTAAGAAAAAAAAATTTTTCATCAATATTTTAGGAAAGGGGTACCCCTTTGCAATAAATATATTTTTTGGATGAAACACAACTTTTCCCGACTTTGCCCAAAAAGCGTTCATTTCTAATAAGCAAGTATTGAAAGGAGATTCAAATGCGAAGAAGATTCCGAAAAATCTCAAATCGCAAGCATTTAAGAAAAAAAAAATTTCATCAATATTTTAGGATAGGGTACGCCTTTGCAAAAAATTAATTTTTTGGTTGAAACACAATTTTACCCAATTTTGCCCAAAAGGCGTTTATTTCTAATAAGCAAGTATTGAAATGAGATTCAAATGCGAAGAAGCTTCCGAAAAATCTCAAATCGCAAGCATTTAAGAAAAAAAATTTTCATCAATATTTTAGGAAAGGGGTACCCCTTTGCTATAAATAAATTTTTTGGTTGAAACACAATTTTACCCAATTTTGTCCAAAAGACGCTCATTTCTAATAAGCAAGTGTTGAAATGAGTTTCAAATGCGAAGAAGCTTCCGAAAAGTCTCAAATCGCAAGCATTTAAGAAAAAAAAATTTTTCATCAATATTTTAGGAAAGGGGTACCAATTTGCAATAAATAAATTTTTTGGTTGAAACAAAACTTTTCCCGACTTTGCCCAAAAGGCGTTCATTTCTAATAAGCAAGTATTGAAAGGAGATTCAAATGCGAAGAAGCTTCCGAAAAAACTCAAATCGCAAGCATTTAAGAAAAAAAAAAATGTTTTATCAATATTTTAGGAAAGGGGCACCCCTTTGCAATAAATATATTTTTTGGTTGAAACACAATTTTACCCAATTTTGCCCAAAAGTCGTTTATTTCTAATAAGCAAGTATTGAAATGAGATTCAAATGCGAAGAAGCTTCCGAAAAATCTCAAATCGCAAGCACTTAGGAAAAAAAAAATTTCATCAATATTTTAGGAAAGGGGTACCCCTTTGCTATAAATAAAATTTTTGGTTGAAACACAATTTTACCCAATTTTGCCCAAAAGACGTTCATTTCTAATAAGCAAGTATTGAAATGAGATTCAAATGCGAAGAAGCTTCCGAAAAATCTCAAATCGCAAGCATTTAAGAAAAAAAAAATTTTCATCAAAATTTTAGGAAAAATATTTGCAAAAAAATTAATTTTTTGGTTGAAACACAATTTTACCCAATTTTGCCCAAAAGGCGTTTATTTCTAATAAGCAAGTATTGAAATGAGATTCAAATGCGAAGAAGCTTCCGAAAAATCTCAAATCGCAAGCATTTAAGAAAAAAAATTTTTCATCAATATTTTAGGAAAGGGGTACCCCTTTGCAATATATATATTTTTTGGATGAAACACAACTTTTCCCGACTTTGCCCAAAAGGCGTTCATTTCTAATAAGCAAGTATTGAAAGGAGATTCAAATGCGAAGAAGATTCCGAAAAATATCAAATCGCAAGCATTTAAGAAAAAAAAAATTTCATCAATATTTTAGGAAAAATATTTGCAAAAAAATTAATTTTTTGGTTGAAACACAATTTTACCCAATTTTGCCCAAAAGGCGTTTATTTCTAATAAGCAAGTATTGAAATGAGATTCAAATGCGAAGAAGCTTCCGAAAAATCTCAAATCGCAAGCATTTAAGAAAAAAAAATGTTTCATCAATATTTTAGGAAAGGGGTACCCCTTTGCTATAAATAAAATTTTTGGTTGAAACACAATTTTACCCAATTTTGCCCAAAAGACGTTCATTTCTAATAAGCAAGCATTGAAATGAGTTTCAAATGCGAAGAAGCTTCCGAAAAGTCTCAAATCGCAAGCATTTAAGAAAAAAAATTTTTTCATCAATATTTTAGGAAAGGGGTACCCCTTTGCAATAAATAAATTTTTTGGTTGAAACAAAACTTTTCCCGACTTTGCCCAAAAGGCGTTCATTTCTAATAAGCAAGAATTGAAAGGAGATTCAAATGCGAAGAAGCTTCCAAAAAATCTCAAATCGCAAGCATTTAAGAAAAAAAAATGTTTCATCAATATTTTAGGAAAGGGGTACCCCTTTGCTATAAATAAATTTTTTGGTTGAAACACAACTTTTCCCGACTTTGCCCAAAAGGCGTTCATTTCTAATAAGCAAGAATTGAAAGGAGATTCAAATGCGAAGAAGCTTTCGAAAAATCTCAAATCGCAAGCATTTAAGAAAAAAAATTGTTTCATCAATATTTTAGGAAAGGGGTACCCCTTTGCTATAAATAAATTTTTTGGTTGAAACACAATTTTACACAATTTTGCCCAAAAGACGTTCATTTCAAATAAGCAAGTATTGAAATGAGATTCAAATGCGAAGAAGCTTCCGAAAAATCTCAAATCGCAAGCATTTAAGAAAAAAAATTTTTTCATCAATATTTTAGGAAAGGGGTACCCCTTTGCAATAAATAAATTTTTCGGTTGGAACACAATTTTACCCGACTTTGCCCAAAAGGCGTTCATTTCTAATAAGCAAGTATTGAAAGGAGATTCAAATGCGAAGAAGCTTCCGAAAAATCTCAAATCGCAAGCATTTAGGAAAAAAAAATTTTTCATCAATAATTTAGGAAAGGGGTACCCCTTTGCAATAAATATATTTTTTGGTTGAAACACAATTTTACCCAATTTTGCCCAAAAGGCGTTCATTTCTAATAAGCAAGTATTGAAAGGAGTTTTAAATGCGAAGAAGCTTCCGAAAAATCTCAAATCGCAAGCATTTAGGAAAAAAAAAATTTTCATCAATATTTTAGGAAAGGGTACGCCTTTAAAAAAAATTAAATTTTTGGTTGAAACACAATTTTACCCGACCTTGCCCAAAAGGCGTTCATTTCTAATAAGCAAGTATTGAAATGAGTTTCAAATGCGAAGAAGCTTCCGAAAAATCTCAAATCGCAAGCATTTAAGAAAAAAAAAATTTTCATCAATATATTAGGAAAGGGGTACCCCTTTGCAATAAATAAATTTTTTGGTTGAAACACAATTTTACCCAATTTTGCCCAAAAGGCGTTTATTTCTAATAAGCAAGTATTGAAATGAGATTCAAATGCGAAGAAGCTTTCGAAAAATCTCAAATCGCAAGCATTTAGGAAAAAAAAAATTTTTCATCAATATTTTAGGAAAGGGGCACCCCTTTGCAATAAATAAATTTTTTGGTTGAAACTCAATTTTACCCGACTTTGCCCAAAAGGCGTTCATTTCTAATAAGCAAGTATTGAAAGCAGATTCAAATGCGAAGAAGCTTCAGAAAAATCTCAAATCGCAAGCATTTAAGAAAAAAAATTTTTATCAATATTTTAGGAAAGGGGTACGCAATAAATTTATTTTTTGGTTGAAACACAATTTTACCCGATTTTGCCCAAAAGGCGTTCATTTCTAATAAGCAAGTATTGAAAGGAGATTCAAATGCGAAGAAGCTTTCGAAAAATCTCAAATCGCAAGCATTTAGGAAAAAAAAATTTTTCATCAATATTTTAGGAAAGGGGTACCCCTTTGCAATAAATAAATTTTTAGGTTGAAACACAATTTTACCCGACTTTGCCCAAAAGGCGTTCATTTCTAATAAGCAAGTATTGAAAGGAGATTCAAATGCGAAGAAGCTTCCGAAAAATCTCAAATCGCAAGCATTTAAGAAAAAAAATTTTATCAATATTTTAGGAAAGGGGTACGCAATAAACTTATTTTTTGGTTGAAACAAAAGGCGTTCATATCTAATAAGCAAGTATTGAAAGGAGATTCAAATGCGAAGAAGCTTCCGAAAAATCTCAAATCGCAAGCATTTAAGAAAAAAAAAATTTTATCAATATTTTAGGGAAGGGGTACGCAATAAATAAATTTTTTGGTTGAAACACAAGTTTTCCCGACTTTGCCCAAAAGACGTTCATTTCTAATAAGCAAGTATTGAAAGGAGATTCAAATGCGAAGAAGATTCCGAAAAATCTAAAATCGCAAGCATTTAAGAAAAAAAAATTTCATCAATATTTTAGGAAAGAGTACCCCTTTGCTATAAATAAATTTTTGGGTTGAAACACAATTTTACCCAATTTTGCCCAAAAGTCGTTCATTTCTAATAAGCAAGTATTGAAAGGAGTTTCAAATGCGAAGAAGCTTCCGAAAAATCTCAAATCGCAAGCATTTAAGAAAAAAAATTTTCATCAATATTTTAGGAAAGGGTACGCCTTTGAAAAAAATTAATTTTTTTGTTGAAACACAACTTTTCCAGACTTTGCCCAAAAGACGTTCATTTCTAATAAGCAAGTATTGAAATGAGTTTCAAATGCGAAGAAGATTCCGAAAAATCTCAAATCGCAAGCATTTAAGAAAAAAAAATTTTTCATCAATATTTTAGGAAAGTGTTCGCCTTTGCAAAAAATAAATTTTTTGGTTGAAACACAATTTTACCCGGCTTTGCCCAAAAGGCGTTTATTTCTAATAAGAAAGTATTGAAATGAGTTTCAAATGCGAAGAAGCTTCCGAAAAATCTCAAATCGCAAGCATTTAAGAAAAAAAAAATTTCATCAATATTTTACGAAAGGGGTACCCATTTGCAATAAATTGATTTTTTGGTTGAAACACAATTTTACCCGACTTTGCCCAAAAGGCGTTCATTTCTAATAAGCAAGTATTGAAAGGAGATTCAAATGCGAAGAAGCTTCCGAAAAATCTCATATCGCAAGCATTTAAGAAAAAACCATTTTCATCAATATTTTAGGAAAGGGTACCAAGCAAGCATTTAAGATAAATTTTTTGGTTGAAACACAATTTTACCCGACTTTTCCCAAAAGGCGTTTATTTCTAACAAGCAAGTATTAAAATGAGTTTCAAATGCGAAGAAGCTTCCGAAAAATCTCAAATCGCAAGCATTTAAGAAAAAAAAATTGTTCATCAATAGTTCGGGAAAGGGGTACGCCTTTGCAAAAAGTTAATTTTTTGGTTAAAACACAATTTTACCCGACTTTGCCGAAAAAATTTTTCATCAATATTTTAGGAAAGGGGTAACCCTTTGCAATAAATAAATTTTTTGGTTGAAACACAATATTACCCGACTTTGCCCAAAAGGCGTTCATTTCTAATAAGCAAGTATTGAAAGGAGATTCAAATGCGAAGAAGCTTCCGAAAAATCTCAAATCGCAAGCATTTAAGAAAAAAAAATTTTATCAATATTTTAGGAAAGGGGTACGCAATAAATTTATTTTTTGGTTGAAACACAATTTTACCCGATTTTGCCAAAAAGGCGTTTATTTCTAATAAGCAAGTATTGAAAGGAGATTCAAATGCGAAGAAGCTTCCGAAAAATCTCAAATCGCAAGCATTTAAGAAAAAAAAAATTTTCATCAATATTTTAGGAAAGGGGTACCCCTTTGCAATAAATAAATTTTTTGGTTGAAACACAATTATGCCCGGCTTTGCCCAAAATGCGTTCATTTCTAATAAGCAAGTATTGAAATAAGTTTCAAATGCGAAGAAGCTTCCGAAAAATTTCAAATCGCAAGCATTTAAGAAAAAAAAATTTTCATCAACATTTTTTTGGTTGAAACACAATTTTACCCGACTTTGCCCAAAAGGCGTTCATTTCAAGTTAGCAAGTATTGAAATGAGATTCAAATGCGAAGAAGCTTCCGAAAAATCTCAAATCGCAAGCATTTAAGAAAAAAAAATTTTTCATCAATATATTAGGAAAGGGTACGCCTTTGCAAAAAATAAATTTTTTGGTTGAAACACAATTTTACCCAATTTTGCCCAAAAGGCGTTTATTTCTAATAAGCAAGTATTGAAATGAGATTCAAATGCGAAGAAGTTTCCGAAAAATCTTGAATCGCAAGCATTTAAGAAAAAAAAATTGTTCATCAATATTTTAGGAAAGGGGTACCCCTTTGCAATAAATAAATTTTTTGGTTGAAACACAATTTTACCCAATTTTGCCCAAAAGGCGTTTATTTCTAATAAGCAAGTATTGAAAGGAGATCCAAAAGCGAAGAAGCTTCCGAAAAATCTCAAATCGCAAGCAGTTAAGATAAAAATTTTTTTATCAATATTTTAGGAAAGGGGTACCCCTTTGCAATAAATAAATTTTTTGGTTGAAACACAACTTTACCCAATGTTGCCCAAAAGGCGTTTATTTCTAATAAGCAAGTATTGAAATAAGTTTCAAATGCGAAGAAGCTTCCGAAAAATCTCAAAGCCCAAGCATTTAAGAAAAAAAATTTTCATCAATATTTTAGGAAAGTGGTACCCCTTAGCAATAAATAAGTTTTTTGGTTGAAACACAATTTTACCCGACTTTGCCCAAAAGGCGTTCATTTCTAATAAGCAAGTATTGAAAGGAGATTCAAATGCGAAGAAGCTTCCGAAAAATCTCAAATCGCAAGCATTTAAGAAAAATTTTTCATCAATATTTTAGAAAAGGGGTACGCAATAAATTTATTTTTTGGTTGAAACACAATTTTACCCAATTTTGCCCAAAAGGCGTTCATTTCTAATAAGCAAGTATTGAAAGGAGATTCAAATGCGAAGAAGCTTCCGAAAAATCTCAAATCGCAAGCATTTAAGAAAAAAATATTTTTCATCAATATTTTAGGAAAGGGGTACCCCTTAGCAATATATAAACTTTTTGGTTGAAACACAATTTTACCCGACTTTGCCCAAAAGGCGTTTATTTCTAATAAGCAAGTATTGAAAGGAGATTCAAATGCGAAGAAGCTTCCGAAAAATCTCAAATCACAAGCAGTTAAGAAAAAAAAATTTTCATCAATATTTTAGGAAAGGGGTACCCCTTTGCAATAAATAAATTTGTTGGATAAAACACAATTTTACCCGACTTTGCCCAAAAGGCGTTCATTTCTAATAAGCAAGTATTGAAATGAGATTCAAAAGCGAAGAAGCTTCCGAAAAATCTCAAATCGCAAGCATTTAAAAAAAAAAATTTTTCATCAATATTATAGGAAAGGGGTACCCCTTTGCAATAAATAAATTTTTTGCTTGAAACACAATTTTACACGACTTTGCCCAAAAGGAGTTCATTTCTAATAAGCAAGTATTGAAATGAGATTCAAATGCGTAGAAACTTCCGAAAAATCTCAAATCGCAAGCATTTAAAAAATCAAAATTTTTATCAAAATTTTAGGAAAGGGGTACCCCTTTGTAATAACTAAATTTTTTGGTTGAAACACAATTTTACCCGACTTTGCCCAAAAGGCGTTTATTTCTAATAAGCAAGTATTCAAATGAGATTCAAATGCGAATAAGCTTCCGAAATATCTCAAATCGCAAGCATTTAAGAAAAAAAATGTTTCATCAATATTTTAGGAAAGGGGTACCCCTTTGCAATAAATAAATTTTTCGGTTGAAACACAATTTTACCCGACTTTGCCCAAAAGGCGTTCATTTCTAATAAGCAAGTATTGAAATGAGTTTCAAATGCGAAGAAGCTTCCGAAAAATCTCAAATCGGAAACATTTAAGAAAAAAAATGCTTCGTCAATATTTTAGGAAAGGGGTACCCCTTTGCAATAAATAATTTTTTTGGTTGAAACACTATTTTACCCAATTTTGCCCAAAACGCGTTCATTTCTAATAAGCAAGTATTGAAATGAGATTCAAATGCGAAGAAGCTTCCGAAAAATCTCAAATCGCAAGCATTTAAGAAGAAAAAATTTTTCATCAATATTTTAGGAAAGGGGTACCCCTTTGCAATAAATAAATTTTTTGTTGAAACACAATTTTACCCGACTTTGCCCAAAAGGCGTTTATTTCTAATAAGCAAGTATTCAAATGAGATTCAAATGCGAATAAGCTTCCGAAATATCTCAAATCGCAAGCATATAAGAAAAAAAATGTTTCATCAATAAATAAATAAATAAATAAATAAATTTTTCGGTTGAAACACAATTTTACCCGACTTTGCCCAAAAGGCGTTCATTTCTAATAAGCAAGTATTGAAATGAGTTTCAAATGCGAAGAAGCTTCCGAAAAATCTCAAATCGCAAGCATTTAAGAAAAAAAAATGTTTCGTCAATATTTTAGGAAAGGGGTACCCCTTTGCAATAAATAATTTTTTTTGTTGAAACACAATTTTACCTAATTTTGCCCAAAAGGCGTTCATTTCTAATAAGCAAGTATTGAAATGAGATTCAAATGCGAAGAAGCATCCGAAAAATCTCAAATCGCAAGCATTTAAGAAAAAAAAAATTTTCATCAATATATTAGGAAGGGGTACCCCTTTGCAATAAATAAATTTTTTGGTTGAAACACAATTTTACCCAATTTTGCCCAAAAGGCGTTTATTTCTAATAAGCAAATATTGAAAGGAGATACAAATGCGAAGAAGCTTCCGAAAAATCTCAAATCGCAAGCATTTAAGAAAAAAAAAATTTTCATCAATATTTTAGGAAAGGGGTACCCCTTTGCAATAAATAAATTTTTTGGTTGGAACACTCTTTTACCCAATTTTGCCCAAAAGGCGTTCATTTCTAATAAGCAAGTATTGAAAGGAGATTCAAATTCGAAGAAGCTTCCGAAAAATCTCAAATCGCAAGCATTTATGAAAAAAAAATTGTTCATCAATATTTTAGGAAAGGGGTACGTACGCCTTTGCAAAAAATACATTTTTTGGTTGAAACGCAATTTTACCTGACTTTGCCCAAAAGGCGTTCATTTCTAATAAGCAAGTATTGAAATGAGTTTCAAATGCGAAGAAGCTTCCGAAAAATCTCAAATCGCAAGCATTTAAGAAAAAGAATGTTTCGTCAATATTTTAGGAAAGGGGTACCCCTTTGCAATAAATAATTTTTTTGGTTGAAACACAATTTTACCCAATTTTGCCCAAAAGGTGTTCATTTCTAATAAGCAAGTATTGAAATGAGATTCAAATGCGAAGAAGCATCCGAAAAATCTCAAATCGCAAGCATTTAAGAAAAAAAAATTTTTCATCAATATATTAGGAAAGGGGTACCCCTTTGCAATAAATATATTTTTTGGTTGAAACACAATTTTACCCAATTTTGCCCAAAAGGCGTTTATTTCTAATAAGCAAGTATTGAAATGAGATTCAAATGCGTAGAAACTTCCGAAAAATCTCAAATCGCAAGCATTTAAGAAAAATTTTTCATCAATATTTTAGAAAAGGGGTACGCAATAAATTTATTTTTTGGTTGAAACACAATTTTACCCAATTTTGCCCAAAAGGCGTTCATTTCTAATAAGCAAGTATTGAAAGGAGATTCAAATGCGAAGAAGCTTCCGAAAAATCTCAAATCGCAAGCATTTAAGAAAAAAATATTTTTCATCAATATTTTAGGAAAGGGGTACCCCTTAGCAATATATAAACTTTTTGGTTGAAACACAATTTTACCCGACTTTGCCCAAAAGGCGTTTATTTCTAATAAGCAAGTATTGAAAGGAGATTCAAATGCGAAGAAGCTTCCGAAAAATCTCAAATCACAAGCAGTTAAGAAAAAAAAATTTTCATCAATATTTTAGGAAAGGGGTACCCCTTTGCAATAAATAAATTTGTTGGATAAAACACAATTTTACCCGACTTTGCCCAAAAGGCGTTCATTTCTAATAAGCAAGTATTGAAATGAGATTCAAAAGCGAAGAAGCTTCCGAAAAATCTCAAATCGCAAGCATTTAAAAAAAAAAATTTTTCATCAATATTATAGGAAAGGGGTACCCCTTTGCAATAAATAAATTTTTTGCTTGAAACACAATTTTACACGACTTTGCCCAAAAGGAGTTCATTTCTAATAAGCAAGTATTGAAATGAGATTCAAATGCGTAGAAACTTCCGAAAAATCTCAAATCGCAAGCATTTAAAAAATCAAAATTTTTATCAAAATTTTAGGAAAGGGGTACCCCTTTGTAATAACTAAATTTTTTGGTTGAAACACAATTTTACCCGACTTTGCCCAAAAGGCGTTTATTTCTAATAAGCAAGTATTCAAATGAGATTCAAATGCGAATAAGCTTCCGAAATATCTCAAATCGCAAGCATTTAAGAAAAAAAATGTTTCATCAATATTTTAGGAAAGGGGTACCCCTTTGCAATAAATAAATTTTTCGGTTGAAACACAATTTTACCCGACTTTGCCCAAAAGGCGTTCATTTCTAATAAGCAAGTATTGAAATGAGTTTCAAATGCGAAGAAGCTTCCGAAAAATCTCAAATCAGAAACATTTAAGAAAAAAAATGCTTCGTCAATATTTTAGGAAAGGGGTACCCCTTTGCAATAAATAATTTTTTTGGTTGAAACACTATTTTACCCAATTTTGCCCAAAACGCGTTCATTTCTAATAAGCAAGTATTGAAATGAGATTCAAATGCGAAGAAGCTTCCGAAAAATCTCAAATCGCAAGCATTTAAGAAGAAAAAATTTTTCATCAATATTTTAGGAAAGGGGTACCCCTTTGCAATAAATAAATTTTTTGTTGAAACACAATTTTACCCGACTTTGCCCAAAAGGCGTTTATTTCTAATAAGCAAGTATTCAAATGAGATTCAAATGCGAATAAGCTTCCGAAATATCTCAAATCGCAAGCATATAAGAAAAAAAATGTTTCATCAATAAATAAATAAATAAATAAATAAATTTTTCGGTTGAAACACAATTTTACCCGACTTTGCCCAAAAGGCGTTCATTTCTAATAAGCAAGTATTGAAATGAGTTTCAAATGCGAAGAAGCTTCCGAAAAATCTCAAATCGCAAGCATTTAAGAAAAAAAAATGTTTCGTCAATATTTTAGGAAAGGGGTACCCCTTTGCAATAAATAATTTTTTTTGTTGAAACACAATTTTACCTAATTTTGCCCAAAAGGCGTTCATATCTAATAAGCAAGTATTGAAATGAGATTCAAATGCGAAGAAGCATCCGAAAAATCTCAAATCGCAAGCATTTAAGAAAAAAAAAATTTTCATCAATATATTAGGAAGGGGTACCCCTTTGCAATAAATAAATTTTTTGGTTGAAACACAATTTTACCCAATTTTGCCCAAAAGGCGTTTATTTCTAATAAGCAAATATTGAAAGGAGATACAAATGCGAAGAAGCTTCCGAAAAATCTCAAATCGCAAGCATTTAAGAAAAAAAAAATTTTCATCAATATTTTAGGAAAGGGGTACCCCTTTGCAATAAATAAATTTTTTGGTTGGAACACTCTTTTACCCAATTTTGCCCAAAAGGCGTTCATTTCTAATAAGCAAGTATTGAAAGGAGATTCAAATTCGAAGAAGCTTCCGAAAAATCTCAAATCGCAAGCATTTATGAAAAAAAAAAATTGTTCATCAATATTTTAGGAAAGGGGTACGTACGCCTTTGCAAAAAATACATTTTTTGGTTGAAACGCAATTTTACCTGACTTTGCCCAAAAGGCGTTCATTTCTAATAAGCAAGTATTGAAATGAGTTTCAAATGCGAAGAAGCTTCCGAAAAATCTCAAATCGCAAGCATTTAAGAAAAAGAATGTTTCGTCAATATTTTAGGAAAGGGGTACCCCTTTGCAATAAATAATTTTTTTGGTTGAAACACAATTTTACCCAATTTTGCCCAAAAGGTGTTCATTTCTAATAAGCAAGTATTGAAATGAGATTCAAATGCGAAGAAGCATCCGAAAAATCTCAAATCGCAAGCATTTAAGAAAAAAAAATTTTTCATCAATATATTAGGAAGGGGTACCCCTTTGCAATAAATATATTTTTTGGTTGAAACACAATTTTACCCAATTTTGCCCAAAAGGCGTTTATTTCTAATAAGCAAGTATTGAAAGGAGATACAAATGCGAAGAAGCTTCCGAAATATCTCAAATCGCAAGCATATAAGAAAAAAAAAAATTTTCATCAATATTTTAGGAAAGGGGTACCCCTTTGCAATAAATAAATTTTTTGGTTGAAACACTATTTTACCCAATTTTGCCCAAAAGGCGTTCATTTCTAATAAGCAAGTATTGAAAGGAGATTCAAATTCGAAGAAGTTTCCGAAAAATCTCAAATCGCAAGCATTTAAGAAAAAATATGTTTCATCAATATTTTAGGAAAGGGGTACCCCTTTGCAATAAATACATTTTTTGGTTGAAACACAATTTTACCCAATTTTGTCCAAAAGGCGTTCATTTCTAATAAGCAAGTATTGAAATGAGTTTCAAATGCGAAGAAGCTTCCGAAAAATCTCAAATCGCAAAGATTTAAGAAAAAAAATGTTTCGTCAATATTTTAGGAAAGGGGTACCCCTTTGCAATAAATAATTTTTTTGGTTGAAACACAATTTTACCCAATTTTGCCCAAAAGGAGTTCATTTCTAATAAGCAAGTATTGAAATGAGATTCAAATGCGAAGAAGCATCAAAAAAATCTCAAATCGCAAGCATTTAAGAAAAAAAAATTTTTCATCAATATATTAGGAAGGGGTACCCCTTTGCAATAAATAAATTTTTTGGTTGAAACACAATTTTACCCGACTTTGCCCAAAAGGCATTCATTTCTAATAAGCAAGTATTGAAAGGAGATTCAAATGCGAAGAAGCTTCCGAAAAATCTCAAATCGCAAGCATTTAAGAAAAAAAAATGTTTCATCAATATTTTAGGAAAGGGGTACCCCTTTGCTATAAATAAATTTTTTGCTTGAAACACAATTTTCATCAATATTTTAGGAAAGGGGCCCCCCTTTGCTATAAATAAATTTTTTGGTTGAAACACAATTTTACCCAATTTTGCCCAAAAGGCGTTCATTTCTAATAAGCAAGTATTGAAAGGAGATTCAAATGCGAAGAAGCTTCCGAAAAATCTCAAATCGCAAGCATTTAAGAAAAACAATTTTTCATCAATATTTTTGAAATGAGTTTCAAATTCGAAGAAGCTTCCGAAAAATCTCGAATCGCAAGCATTTAAGAAAAAAAATTTTTTATCAATATTTTAGGAAAGGGGTACCCCTTTGCAATAAATAAATTTTTTGGTTGAAACACAATTTTACCCAATTTTGTCCAAAAGGCGTTCATTTCTAATGAGCAAGTATTGAAAGGAGATACAAATGCGAAGAAGCTTCCGAAATATCTCAAATCGCAAGCATATAAGAAAAAAAAATTTTCATCAATATTTTAGGAAAGGGGTACCCCTTTGCAATAAATAAATTTTTTGGTTGAAACACTATTTTACCCAATTTTGCCCAAAAGGCGTTCATTTCTAATAAGCAAGTATTGAAAGGAGATTCAAATTCGAATAAGTTTCCGAAAAATCTCAAATCGCAAGCATTTAAGAAAAAAAAATTTTTCATCAATATATTAGGAAGGGGTACCCCTTTGCAATAAATAAATTTTTTGGTTGAAACACAATTTTACCCGACTTTGCCCAAAAGGCATTCATTTCTAATAAGCAAGTATTGAAAGGAGATTCAAATGCGAAGAAGCTTCCGAAAAATCTCAAATCGCAAGCATTTAAGAAAAAAAAATGTTTCATCAATATTTTAGGAAAGGGGTACCCCTTTGCTATAAATAAATTTTTTGCTTGAAACACAATTTTCATCAATATTTTAGGAAAGGGGCCCCCCTTTGCAATAAATAATTTTTTTGGTTGAAACACAATTTTACCCAATTTTGTCCAAAAGGCGTTCATTTCTAATAAGCAAGTATTGAAATGAGTTTCAAATGCGAAGAAGCTTCCGAAAAATCTCAAATCGCAAGCATTTAAGAAAAAAAAATGTTTCATCAATATTTTAGGAAAGGGGTACCCCTTTGCAATAAATAATTTTTTTGGTTGAAGCACAATTTTACCCAATTTTGCCCAAAAGGCGTTCATTTCTAATAAGCAAGTATTGAAATGAGATTCAAATGCGAAGAAGCATCCGAAAAATCTCAAATCGCAAGCATTTAAGAAAAAAAAATTGTTCATCAATATATTAGGAAGGGGTACCCCTTTGCAATAAATAAATTTTTTGCTTGAAACACAATTTTACCCAATTTTGCCCAAAAGGCGTTTATTTCTAATAAGCAAGTATTGAAAGGAGATACAAATGAGAAGAAGCTTCCGAAAAATCTCAAATCGCAAGCATTTAAGAAAAAAAAAATTTTCATCAATATTTTAGGAAAGGGTACCCCTTTGCAATAAATAAATTTTTTGGTTGAAACACTCTTTTACCCAATTTTGCCCAAAAGGCGTTCATTTCTAATAAGCAAGTATTGAAAGGAGATTCAAATTCGAAGAAGCTTCCGAAAAATTTCAAATCGCAAGCATTTATGAAAAAAAAAAATTGTTCATCAATATTTTAAGAAAGGGGTACGTACGCCTTTGCAAAAAATACATTTTTTGGTTGAAACACAATTTTACCTGACTTTGCCCAAAAGGCGTTCATTTCTAATAAGCAAGTATTGAAATGAGTTTCAAATGCGAAGAAGCTTCCGAAAAATCTCAAATCGCAAGCATTTATGAAAAAAAAAATTTTTTCATCAATATTTTAGGAAAGGGTACGCCTTTGCAATAAAAAAATTTTTTGGTTGAAACACAATTTTACCCAATTTTGTCCAAAAGGCGTTCATTTCTAATAAGCAAGTATTGAAATGAGTTTCAAATGCGAAGAAGCTTCCGAAAAATCTCAAATGGCAAGCATTTAAGGAAAAAAATGTTTCATCCATATTTTAGGAAAGGGTACCCCTTTGCAATAAATAAATTTTTTGGTTGAAGCACAATTTTACCTGACTTTGCCCAAAAGGCGTTCATTTCTAATAAGCAAGTATTGAAATGAGTTTCAAATGCGAAGAAGCTTCCGAAAAATCTCAAATCGCAAGCATTTATGAAAACAAAAATTTTCATCAATATTTTAGGAAAGGGGTACCCCTTTGCAATAAATAAATTTTTTGGTTGAAACACAATTTTAACCAATTTTGTCCAAAAGGCGTTCATTTCTAATAAGCAAGTATTGAAAGGAGATACAAATGCGAAGAAGCTTCCGAAAAATCTCAAATCGCAACCATTTAAGAAAAAAAAATTTTCATCAATATTGTAGGAAAGGGGTACCCCTTTGCACTAAAAAAATTTTTTGGTTGAAACACAATTTTACCCAATTTTGTCCAAAAGGCGTTTATTTCTAATAAGCAAGTATTGAAAAGAGTTTCCAATGTGAAGAAGCTTCCGAAAAATCTCAAATCGCAAGCATTTAAGAAAAAAAAATTTTTCATCAATATTTTAGGAAAGTGGTACCCCTTTGCAATAAATAAATTTTTTGGTTGAAACACAATTTTACCCAATTTTGTCCAAAAGGCGTTCATTTCTAATAAGCAAGTATTGAAATGAGTTTCAAATGCGAAGAAGCTTCCGAAATATCTCAAATCGCAAGCATATAAGAAAAAAAAATTTTCATCAATATTTTAGGAAAGGGGTACCCCTTTGCAATAAATAAATTTTCTGGTTGAAACACTATTTTACCCAATTTTGCCCAAAAGGCGTTCATTTCTAATAAGCAAGTATTGAAAGGAGATTCAAATTCGAATAAGTTTCCGAAAAATCTCAAATCGCAAGCATTTAAGAAAAAATATGTTTCATCAATATTTTAGGAAAGGGGTACCCCTTTGCAATAAATAAATTTTTTGGTTGAAACACAATTTTACCCAATTTTGTCCAAAAGGCGTTCATTTCTAATAAGCAAGTATTGAAATGAGTTTCAAATGCGAAGAAGCTTCCGAAAAATCTCAAATCGCAAGCGTTTAAGAAAAAAAAATGTTTCGTCAATATTTTAGGAAAGGGGTACCCCTTTGCAATAAATAATTTTTTTGGTTGAGACACAATTTTACCCGACTTTGCCCAAAAGGCGTTCATTTCTAATAAGCAAGTCTTGAAATGAGATTCAAATGCGAAGAAGCTTCCGAAAAATCTCAAATCGCAAGCATTTAAGAAAAAAAAATTTTAATCAATATTTTAGGAAAGGGGTACCCCTTTGCAATAAATAATTTTTTTGGTTGAAACACAATTTTACCCAATTTTGCCCAAAAGGCGTTCATTTCTAATAAGCAAGTATTGAAATGAGATTCAAATGCGAAGAAGCATCCGAAAAATCTCAAATCGCAAGCATTTAAGAAAAAAAAATTTTTCATCAATATATTAGGAAGGGGTACCCCTTTGCAATAAATAAATTTTTTGGTTGAAACACAATTTTACCCAATTTTGCCCAAAAGGCGTTTATTTCTAATAAGCAAGTATTGAAAGGAGATACAAATGAGAAGAAGCTTCCGAAAAATCTCAAATCGCAAGCATTTAAGAAAAAAAAAATTTTCATCAATATTTTAGGAAAGGGTACCCCTTTGCAATAAATAAATTTTTTGGTTGAAACACTCTTTTACCCAATTTTGCCCAAAAGGCGTTCATTTCTAATAAGCAAGTATTGAAATGAGTTTCAAATGCGAAGAAGCTTCCGAAAAATCTCAAATCGCAAGCATTTATGAAAAAAAAAATTTTTTCATCAATATTTTAGGAAAGGGTACGCCTTTGCAATAAAAAAATTTTTTGGTTGAAACACAATTTTACCCAATTTTGTCCAAAAGGCGTTCATTTCTAATAAGCAAGTATTGAAATGAGTTTCAAATGCGAAGAAGCTTCCGAAAAATCTCAAATGGCAACCATTTAAGGAAAAAAATGTTTCATCCATATTTTAGGAAAGGGTACCCCTTTGCAATAAATAAATTTTTTTATTGAAGCACAATTTTACCTGACTTTGCCCAAAAGGCGTTCATTTCTAATAAGCAAGTATTGAAATGAGTTTCAAATGCGAAGAAGCTTCCGAAAAATCTCAAATCGCAAGCATTTATGAAAACAAAAATTTTCATCAATATTTTAGGAAAGGGGTACCCCTTTGCAATAAATAAATTTTTTGGTTGAAACACAATTTTAACCAATTTTGTCCAAAAGGCGTTCATTTCTAATAAGCAAGTATTGAAAGGAGATACAAATGCGAAGAAGCTTCCGAAAAATCTCAAATCGCAACCATTTAAGAAAAAAAAATTTTTCATCAATATTGTAGGAAAGGGGTACCCCTTTGCACTAAAAAAATTTTTTGGTTGAAACACAATTTTACCCAATTTTGTCCAAAAGGCGTTTATTTCTAATAAGCAAGTATTGAAATGAGTTTCAAATGTGAAGAAGCTTCCGAAAAATCTCAAATCGCAAGCATTTAAGAAAAAAAAAATTTTTCATCAATATTTTAGGAAAGTGGTACCCCTTTGCAATAAATAAATTTTTTGGTTGAAACACTATTTTACCCAATTTTGCCCAAAAGGCGTTCATTTCTAATAAGCAAGTATTGAAAGGAGATTCAAATTCGAAGAAGCTTCCGAAAAATCTCAAATCGCAAGCATTTATGAAAAAAAAATTTTTCATTAATATTTTAGGAAAGGGGTACGCCTTTGGATTAATAAATTTTTTGGTTGAAACACAATTTTACCTGACTTTGCCCAAAAGGCGTTCATTTCTAATAAGCAAGTATTGAAAGGAGATTCAAATTCGAAGAAGCTTCCGAAAAATCTCGAATCGCAAGCATTTAAGAAAAAAAATTTTTTATCAATATTTTAGGAAAGGGGTACCCCTTTGCAATAAATAAATTTTTTGGTTGAAACACAATTTTACCCAATTTTGTCCAAAAGGCGTTCATTTCTAATGAGCAAGTATTGAAAGGAGATACAAATGCGAAGAAGGTTCCGAAATATCTCAAATCGCAAGCATATAAGAAAAAAAAATTTTCATCAATATTTTAGGAAAGGGGTACCCCTTTGCAATAAATAAATTTTTTGGTTGACACACTATTTTACCCAATTTTGCCCAAAAGGCGTTCATTTCTAATAAGCAAGTATTGAAAGGAGATTCAAATTCGAAGAAGTTTCCGAAAAATCTTAAATCGCAAGCATTTAAGAAAAAATATGTTTCATCAATATTTTAGGAAAGGGGTACCCCTTTGCAATAAATAAATTTTTTGGTTGAAACACAATTTTACCCAATTTTGTCCAAAAGGCGTTCATTTCTAATAAGCAAGTATTGAAATGAGTTTCAAATGCGAAGAAGCTTCCGAAAAATCTCAAATGGCAAGCATTTAAGGAAAAAAATGTTTCATCCATATTTTAGGAAAGGGTACCCCTTTGCAATAAATAAATTTTTTGGTTGAAGCACAATTTTACCTGACTTTGCCCAAAAGGCGTTCATTTCTAATAAGCAAGTATTGAAATGAGTTTCAAATGCGAAGAAGCTTCCGAAAAATCTCAAATCGCAAGCATTTATGAAAACAAAAATTTTCATCAATATTTTAGGAAAGGGGTACCCCTTTGCAATAAATAAATTTTTTGGTTGAAACACAATTTTAACCAATTTTGTCCAAAAGGCGTTCATTTCTAATAAGCAAGTATTGAAAGGAGATACAAATGCGAAGAAGCTTCCGAAAAATCTCAAATCGCAACCATTTAAGAAAAAAAAATTTTCATCAATATTGTAGGAAAGGGGTACCCCTTTGCACTAAAAAAATTTTTTGGTTGAAACACAATTTTACCCAATTTTGTCCAAAAGGCGTTTATTTCTAATAAGCAAGTATTGAAAAGAGTTTCAAATGTGAAGAAGCTTCCGAAAAATCTCAAATCGCAAGCATTTAAGAAAAAAAAATTTTTCATCAATATTTTAGGAAAGTGGTACCCCTTTGCAATAAATAAATTTTTTGGTTGAAACACAATTTTACCCAATTTTGTCCAAAAGGCGTTCATTTCTAATAAGCAAGTATTGAAATGAGTTTCAAATGCGAAGAAGCTTCCGAAATATCTCAAATCGCAAGCATATAAGAAAAAAAAATTTTCATCAATATTTTAGGAAAGGGGTACCCCTTTGCAATAAATAAATTTTTTGGTTGAAACACTATTTTACCCAATTTTGCCCAAAAGGCGTTCATTTCTAATAAGCAAGTATTGAAAGGAGATTCAAATTCGAATAAGTTTCCGAAAAATCTCAAATCGCAAGCATTTAAGAAAAAATATGTTTCATCAATATTTTAGGAAAGGGGTACCCCTTTGCAATAAATAAATTTTTTGGTTGAAACACAATTTTACCCAATTTTGTCCAAAAGGCGTTCATTTCTAATAAGCAAGTATTGAAATGAGTTTCAAATGCGAAGAAGCTTCCGAAAAATCTCAAATCGCAAGCGTTTAAGAAAAAAAAATGTTTCGTCAATATTTTAGGAAAGGGGTACCCCTTTGCAATAAATAATTTTTTTGGTTGAGACACAATTTTACCCGACTTTGCCCAAAAGGCGTTCATTTCTAATAAGCAAGTCTTGAAATGAGATTCAAATGCGAAGAAGCTTCCGAAAAATCTCAAATCGCAAGCATTTAAGAAAAAAAAATTTTAATCAACATTTTAGGAAAGGGGTACCCCTTTGCAATAAATAATTTTTTTGGTTGAAACACAATTTTACCCAATTTTGCCCAAAAGGCGTTCATTTCTAATAAGCAAGTATTGAAATGAGATTCAAATGCGAAGAAGCATCCGAAAAATCTCAAATCGCAAGCATTTAAGAAAAAAAAATTTTTCATCAATATATTAGGAAGGGGTACCCCTTTGCAATAAATAAATTTTTTGGTTGAAACACAATTTTACCCAATTTTGCCCAAAAGGCGTTTATTTCTAATAAGCAAGTATTGAAAGGAGATACAAATGAGAAGAAGCTTCCGAAAAATCTCAAATCGCAAGCATTTAAGAAAAAAAAAATTTTCATCAATATTTTAGGAAAGGGTACCCCTTTGCAATAAATAAATTTTTTGGTTGAAACACTCTTTTACCCAATTTTGCCCAAAAGGCGTTCATTTCTAATAAGCAAGTATTGAAAGGAGATTCAAATTCGAAGAAGCTTCCGAAAAATTTCAAATCGCAAGCATTTATGAAAAAAAAAATTGTTCATCAATATTTTAAGAAAGGGGTACGTACGCCTTTGCAAAAAATACATTTTTTGGTTGAAACACAATTTTACCTGACTTTGCCCAAAAGGCGTTCATTTCTAATAAGCAAGTATTGAAATGAGTTTCAAATGCGAAGAAGCTTCCGAAAAATCTCAAATCGCAAGCATTTATGAAAAAAAAAATTTTTTCATCAATATTTTAGGAAAGGGTACGCCTTTGCAATAAAAAAATTTTTTGGTTGAAACACAATTTTACCCAATTTTGTCCAAAAGGCGTTCATTTCTAATAAGCAAGTATTGAAATGAGTTTCAAATGCGAAGAAGCTTCCGAAAAATCTCAAATGGCAAGCATTTAAGGAAAAAAATGTTTCATCCATATTTTAGGAAAGGGTACCGCTTTGCAATAAATAAATTTTTTGGTTGAAGCACAATTTTACCTGACTTTGCCCAAAAGGCGTTCATTTCTAATAAGCAAGTATTGAAATGAGTTTCAAATGCGAAGAAGCTTCCGAAAAATCTCAAATCGCAAGCATTTATGAAAACAAAAATTTTCATCAATATTTTAGGAAAGGGGTACCCCTTTGCAATAAATAAATTTTTTGGTTGAAACACAATTTTACCCAATTTTGTCCAAAAGGCGTTTATTTCTAATAAGCAAGTATTGAAAGGAGATACAAATGCGGAAGAGCTTCCGAAAAATCTCAAATCGCAAGCATTTATGAAAAAAAAAAAATTTCATTAATATTTTAGAAAAGGGGTACGCCTCTGGATTAATAAATTTTTTGGTTGAAACACAATTTTACCTGACTTTGCCCAAAAGGCGTTCATTTCTAATAAGCAAGTATTGAAGTGAGTTTCAAATGCGGAGAAGCTTCCGAAAAATCTCAAATCGCAAGCATTTATGAAAAAAAAAAAATTTTCATCAATATATTAGGAAAGGGTACGCCTTTGCAATAAATAAATTTTTTGATTAAAACAAAATTTTACCCAATTTTGTCCAAAAGGCGTTCATTTCTAATAAGCAAGTATTGAAAGGAGATTCAAATTCGAAGAAGCTTCCGAAAAATCTCAAATCGCAAGCATTTATGAAAAAAAAAATTTTCATCAATATTTTAGGAAAGGGGTACCCCTTTGCAATAAATAAATTTTTGGTTGAAACACAATTTTACCCAATTTTGTCCAAAAGGCGTTCATTTCTAATAAGCAAGTATTGAAAGGAGATACAAATGCGAAGAAGCTTCCGAAAAATCTCAAATCGCAAGCATTTAAGAAAAAAAATTTTTTCATCAATATTTTAGGAAAAGGGTACCCCTTTGCAATAAATAAATTTTTTTGTTGAAACACAATTTTACCCAATTTTGTCCAAAAAGCGTTCATTTCTAATAAGCAAGTATTGAAAGGAGATACAAATGCGAAGAAGCTTCCGAAAAATCTCAAATCGCAAGCATTTAAGAAAAAACAATTTCTCATCAATATTTTAGGAAAGGGGTACCCCTTTGTAATAAATAAATTTTTTGGTTGAACCACTATTTTACCCAATTTTGCCCAAAAGGCGTTCATTTCTAATAAGCAAGTATTGAAAGGAGATTCAGATAGGAAGAAACTTCCGAAAAATCTTAAATCGTAAGCAGTTAAGAAAAAAAATTTTTTCATTAATATTTTAGGAAAGGGGTACGCCTTTGCAATAAATAAATTTTTTGGTTGAAACACAATTTTACCCGACTTTGCCCAAAAGGCGTTCATTTCTAATAAGCAAGTATTGAAAGGAGATTCAAATGCGAAGAAGCTTCCGAAAAATCTCAAATCGCAAGCATTTAAGAAAAAACAATTTTTCATCAATATTTTAGGAAAGGGGTACCCCTTTGCAAAAAATAATTTTTTTGGTTGAAACACAATTTTACCCGACTTTGCCCAAAAGTCGTTTATTTCTAATAAGCAAGTATTGAAAAGAGATTCAAATGCGAAGAAGCTTCCGAAAAATCTCAAATCGCAAGCATTTAAGAAAAAACAACTTTTCATCAATATTTTAGGAAAGGGGTACCCCTTTGCAATAAATAAATTTTTTGGTTGAAACACAATTTTACCCGACTTTGCCCAAAAGTCGTTTATTTCTAATAAGCAAGTATTGAAATGAGTTTCAAATTCGAAGAAGCTTCCGAAAAATCTCGAATCGCAAGCATTTAAGAAAAAAAATTTTTCATCAATATTTTAGGAAAGGGGTACCCCTTTGCAATAAATAAATTTTTTGGTTGAAACACAATTTTACCCAATTTTGTCCAAAAGGCGTTCATTTCTAATGAGCAAGTATTGAAAGGAGATACAAATGCGAAGAAGCTTCCGAAAAATCTCAAATCGCAAGCATATAAGAAAAAAAAATTTTTCATCAATATTTTAGGAAAGGGGTACCCCTTTGCAATAAATAAATTTTTTGGTTGAAACACTATTTTACCCAATTTTGCCCAAAAGGCGTTCATTTCTATTAAGCAAGTATTGAAAGGAGATTCAAATTCGAAGAAGTTTCCGAAAAATCTCAAATCGCTAGCATTTAAGAAAAAAAATGTTTCATCAATATTTTAGGAAAGGGTACGCCTTTGCAAAAAAATAATTTTTTGGTTGAAACACAATTTTACCCGACTTTGCCCAAAAGGCTTTTATTTCTAATAAGCAAGTATTGAAATGAAAATTCAAATGCGAAGAAGCTTCCGAAAAATCTCAAATCGCAACCATTTAAGAAAAAATAATTTTTCATCAATATTTTAGGAAAGGGGTACCCCTTTGCAATAAATAAATATTTTGGTTGAAACACTATTTTACCCAATTTTGCCCAAAAGGCGTTCATTTCTAATAAGCAAGTATTGAAAGGAGATTCAAATTCGAAGAAGTTTCCGAAAAATCTCAAATCGCTAGCATTTAAGAAAAAAAATGTTTCATCAATATTTTAGGAAAGGGTACGCCTTTGCAAAAAAATAATTTTTTGGTTGAAACACAATTTTAGCCGACTTTGCCCAAAAGGCGTTCATTTCTAATAAGCAAGTATTGAAATGAAAATTCAAATGCGAAGAAGCTTCCGAAAAATCTCAAATCGCAAGCATTTAAGAAAAAACAATTTTTCATCAATATTTTAGGAAAGGAGCAAGCATTTAATTAATATGTAATGAAAATTTTTTACACTTATTTTGTTGTGTTTATTAACTTTAAGGCTCACAAAAACTAAGAAATTTTAATTCAAAACTGTATGCAAATCTTTTTGACCACAGTTAATTATTTTACAATTGTATCGTCAGAAAAACCGCAACACTTTATAAATGCTATTTTTTATTTGTTTTTTTTTTTCTTTTTAATGGACAACAATTGTACTCATGTCACCGTCGCCATGTTGTATCATTAAAACACGTCTTGTACTTTATTACTCTCAGTCACGACTGCACCTCCTTTATTCTTATTTTTTCTTATTAGCTCGTTAATTTCCTTACTCGTTATATCTATACATGGTTGCCTATTAGCTTATTAAATACAGTGATGATATTTTAGGTCTGAGGTCAGTGATGGAACTACACCCCTTTTTTGCAAAAAAATCTTTTATCTGAAATAATTTTGAAATTGGAATAATATATATTTTAGTGAGGACTAGTTATCATAATTTGGTCATTATAAAAAAACGGGGATGAGTACACACATGCCACTACCCGTAAATTGTAGCTGAGAACGCCTTTTTCTTGCACAAAAATAATTTTGGAATTGGAATAATATCAATTTTAGTGAGGACTAGTTATCATAATTTGGTCATTACAAAAAAACGGGGCTGAGTACACATATGCCTTTACCCTTGAATTGTAGCTGAGGACTCCCCCTTTCTTGCACAAGAAAATCTTATATCTGAAATAATTTTGGAATTGGAATAATCAAGTATGTGATGAAAAACGATCGTTTTGAAAAGTAAAATCAATTTTGAAAACGATAATGTAGTGATGAATTTAGATTGATTTCACATTCCATTTTTGTTTTATACCGCTTCATTCCTCTACAAAAATGCAACCATAAGTATAACATGCAACCCTGTATTTGTTTACTATAAAGTGAAAACAATTTTAAATTTGTGCAAAAGTAAAATTTTAACAATAAAAATAGATTTCAATTTAAATAGTTTATATTAATATTTTAATAGAAAATGGAGCTGAAAACTTAAGAAGGAAGCAATTACGAGATGCTTCAAATCCGTTGGATTTACCAGCAGATATGTATGTCCAAATGCATTTTTTATGGAAGATTTAATTAATTGTTTATTAATTTATTTTTATACAGATTTATGCAATGCTTCAGATTAAATAAAGAGGGTTTTATGATAGTTTTAAATTTAATTGGCCGCCACGTCACTGAATCTTCAATCCCACTAACATTGCAGCTGGCAGCTGCACTTAGATTCTTTTCTGACGGGTCTTTTCAGAGATCTGTTGGAAATGATTCATATATTTCTATGCATCGAACAACTGTATCAAAGTTGTTGTCGAAACTTTTACCTTGCCTGGAAAGAAAACTCTGTAGAAAGTTTTTGAAGTTAGAATCAAATGAAGAAGATTTAAAGAAATCCAAAATATTCTTCTATGAAAAATACAGCATACCTGGTGTAGTCGGTTGCATAGACGGAACACATGTGGCACTTAAAAGACCAACAGATGAGGAGTATCTATATTTCAACAGAAAGGGCTACTACAGCATAAACGCCATGATCGTGAGTATAAAATATTTATGTATTTGACAAATCAGTTGATGTGCAAACTTTTCTTTTAGATATGCGATTACAAAATGGATATTAAGGCTGTTGACGCAACAAGACCTGGATCGAGCCACGACGCGTTCATATGGAACATGAGCAAAGTCCGAGACTTTTTTATGTCAAAATATGAAAACGGTGAACGCGGGTCGTGGTTGCTAGCTGATTCTGGCTACGCACTCGAGCCCTTTGTTATGACTCCTTATAGATCACCAAGTACAATTACTCAGCAGACTTTTAATAAGAAGCACGCCTCTGGTAGAAATGTCGTGGAAAGAACAATTGGGGTTCTAAAAAGCCGTTTTAGGTGTCTTTCTCGTACCCTTTGGTATTCGCCACAAAAGGTAGTTGAAATTGTCAACATTTGCTGTGCTTTGCACAATCTTTGCTACCTTTTGAAAATAGACTATGGCTCAGAAATTGTTCAGGAAGTTGACGGCGATGAAAACTCTGTTGAAGTAGAAGAACAACCCGAAGAAGCATTTCAAAATAATGCAGTTGCAATAAGAAATAGTATTGCCGATAACTTACACAATTAAATAAAAAAAATTTTAACTAAAAATAAAAAACCTCTTTTCAGTTTTATTAAAATATGAGAATTAAATAATACATAAACATAAACATTTGTAAATTTCATTGAGATTTTGGTTGAGATTCAAGTTGAGATTTAGGTTGAGATTCATAGTTGTGTATTATTTTTTCCAATTCAAATTGTTTCTGTTTTATTTACACATCAATTTCTTTAAGCTTATTTTTTTCATTCGCAGCCTTTTCCATTTCTTGGTGGTGCCGCTTAAATTCGTCTGTTAAATTTTCTACGGATTTGTACACGCGTCTAACATTGGCGGCAGTTATATCAACATTTTTATTAATTTTTTCTAAAATTTCAGAAAACTTTTTGTAGGTTTCGTACAATTCCTTTCCTCTATTGACATCACTTTCCATATATGATTTTAAATGTTCCTTGATATTATCGATAGACTGTTTATAATTTTTATTTGAATATCTTTTGGACGTGCCTGGATTTGTATCGATTTCTTCTTGATCTGTCCTCTTTCTTTGTTTTGTAGTCGATTTGCTTGATCCACTTGGCTGCTCATCTTCGGAAGATGAAGTAGTGCAACTGTCACTTTCTATTCCAGCAGCTTTTGCATTTTTTATGCCATCTACAAAAGAATAGAGGCCACATATCTGTCCTATAACCTCCTCCTTTTTGGATATGTAGATTTGGTTGTACGGACCACCACCTGTTGCAACAACTTCTTTTTTGTTTATAGTTATGTTCTTTTTGATTGCCGCTGTCCATATCTAAAAAATTCGATATTTAAAAATAAAATGTATTAAGAAACATTCTTCTTTAAGCCATACCTTTTTCCACCCAGTCACGTCATGTACTGGAGGACCCAAGCTATTTAAGCCTTTAACTAAATCCTTCCAAAGATTTTCGGTGTCAATTCTATCACCTCTTGTGAATCCTTTAGCCACATCAGTGTGATTTTGCATAAAATCAATTAAAGCATCTTCCTGACGTAAATTCTTGTGTCTTCCCCTTAAATACAAAAGAAAAATCATATTTTATCATATTTTTTAGAATAAAAATTTACTTACATTTCCTTGATCTTTTCAAATGAATAAGAAAATACAAAAAGATACCAGATTCAACCTTGTTTTGAAAACAATTTGAAACTGATATTATCGTTTTGCATCACACAGCAAAACGATTGTTTTTACTTGAAACAAAATGAAATATGAAATCGATTAGACAAAACGATAACAGAACTCACATCACACCTTTTATCGTTTTCAAATTGTTTTTGTGTCTTAATTGATTTTCATCACATACCTGAATATCTATTTTAGTTAGGACTAGTTATCATAATTTGGTCGTTATAAAAAAAGGGGGTGAGTACACACATGCCACTACCCGTAGATTGTAGCTGAGAACGCCTTTTTCTTGCACAAAAATAATTTTGAAATTGGAATAATATCAATTTTAGTGAGGACTAGTTATCATAATATGCTCATTATAAAAAACGGGGCTGAGTACACATATGCCTTTACACTTAAATTGTAGCTGAGGACGCCCCCTTTCTTGCACAAAAAAATGTTATATCTAAAATAATTTTGAAATTGGAATAATATCTATTTTAAGTTAAGTACACAAAAAATCTGAAATAATTTTGGAATTGTAATAATATCAATTTTAGTGAGGACTAGTTATCATAATTTGGTAATATAAAAAAAAGCCTTTTTCTTGCACAAAAATAATTTTGGAATTGGAATAATATCAATTTTAGTGAGGACTAGTTATCATAATTTGGTCATTACAAAAAAACGGGGCTGAGTACACATATGCCTTTACCCTTAAATTGTAGCTGAGGGCGCCCCCTTTCTTGCACAAAAAAATTTTATATCTGAAATAATTTTGGAATTGGAATAATATCAATTTTAGTGAGGACTAGTTATCATAATTTGGTCATTATAAAAAAAAACGGGCCTGAGTACATATATGCCTTTACCCTTGAATTGTAGCTGAGGACTCCCCCTTTCTTGCACAAGAAAATCTTATATCTGAAATAATTTTGGAATTGGAATAATATCTATTTTAGTTAGGACTAGTTATCATAATTTGGTCGTTATAAAAAAACGGGGCTGAGTACACACATGCCACTACCCGTAGATTGTAGCTGAGAACGCCTTTTTCTTGCACAAAAATAATTTTGAAATTGGAATAATATCGATTTTAGTGAGGACTAGTTATCATAATATGCTCATTATAAAAAACGGGGCTGAGTACACATATGCCTTTACACTTAAATTGTAGCTGAGGACGCCCCCTTTCTTGCACAAAAAAATGTTATATCTAAAATAATTTTGAAATTGGAATAATATCTATTTTAAGTTAAGTACACAAAAAATCTGAAATAATTTTGAAATTGTAATAATATCAATTTTAGTGAGGACTAGTTATCATAATTTGGTAATATAAAAAAAAGCCTTTTTCTTGCACAAAAATAATTTTGGAATTAGAATAATATCAATTTTAGTGAGGACTAGTTATCATAATTTGGTCATTATAAAAAAAAACGGGCCTGAGTACATATATGCCTTTACCCTTGAATTGTAGCTGAGGACTCCCCCTTTCTTGCACAAGAAAATCTTATATCTGAAATAATTTTGGAATTGGAATAATATCTATTTTAGTTAGGACTAGTTATCATAATTTGGTCGTTATAAAAAAACGGGGCTGAGTACACACATGCCACTACCCGTAGATTGTAGCTGAGAACGCCTTTTTCTTGCACAAAAATAATTTTGAAATTGGAATAATATCAATTTTAGTGAGGACTAGTTATCATAAAATGCTCATTATAAAAAACGGGGCTGAGTACACATATGCCTTTACACTTAAATTGTAGCTGAGGACGCCCCCTTTCTTGCACAAAAAAATGTTATATCTAAAATAATTTTGAAATTGGAATAATATCTATTTTAAGTTAAGTACACAAAAAATCTGAAATAATTTTGGAATTGTAATAATATCAATTTTAGTGAGGACTAGTTATCATAATTTGGTAATATAAAAAAAAGCCTTTTTCTTGCACAAAAATAATTTTGGAATTGGAATAATATCAATTTTAGTGAGGACTAGTTATCAAAATTTGCTCATTATAAAAAAACGGGGCTGAGTACACATATACCCTTACCCTTAAATTGTAGCTGAGGGCGCCCCCTTTCTTGCACAAAAAAATTTTATATCTGAAATAATTTTGGAATTGGAATAATATCAATTTTTGTGAGGACTAGTTATCATAATTTGGTCATTATAAAAAAACGGAGCTGAATACACACATGCCACTACATGTAGCTGAGAACGGTCTGTTTCTTGCACAAAAAGCTTATATCTGAAATAATTTTGCAATTGGAGTAATATCAATTTTAGTGAGGACTAGTTGTCACAATTTGGTAGTTATAAAAAAACGGGGCTAAGTACAGATATGCCACTACCTGTAAATTGTAGCTGAGAACGCCTTTTTCTTGCACAAAAATAATTTTGGAATTGGAATTAAATCAATTTTAGTGAGGACTATTTATCATAATTTGCTCATTATAAAAAAAAGGGACTGAGTACTTATATGTCTTTATCCTTAAATTGTAGCTGAGGATGCCCCCTTTCTACCACAAGAAAATTTTATATCTGAAATAATTTTGTAATTGGAATAATATCTATTTTAGTGAGGACTAGTTATCATAATTTGGTCATTATAAAAAAACGGGGCTGAGTACACACATGCCTTTACCCTTAAATTGCAGCTGAGGACGCCTTTTTCTTGCACAAAAATAATTTTGGAATTGGAATAATATCAATTTTAGTGAGGACTAGTTATCATAATTTGGTCATTATAAAAAAACGGGGATAAGTACACACATGTTACTACACGTAAATTGTAGCTGAGAACGCCCTCTTTTTTGCACAAAAAGCTTATATCTGAAATAATTTTGGAATTGGAATAATATCCATTTTATTGAGGACTAGTTATCATAATTTGGTCGTTATAAAAAAACGGGGCTGAGTACACACATGCCACTACCCGTAAACTGTAGCTGAGAACGCCTTTTTCTTGCACAAAAATAATTTTGAAATTGTAATAATATATAGTAAATTTTAATGAGGACTAGTTATCAGGTTGCACGAACAATCGCCCCAAGAACAATCGCCCAAAGCACCAAAATGAACAATCGCCCAATATTTTTGGGCTTTTATTCATAATGAACAAAGACCCAAAAACAAGTGCAAATCGCCCAAAATTTTGTGAAAAATCACCCAAATAGGAAAATGAACAATCGCCCATTTATTTTAGTCATTGTTCATTATGTCAGATCGCCTAAGTTTATGATGAACAATCGCCCAAATAGGCTGAGTGAAGAATCGCCCATGAAAAAATCGCCAAAATCACATAAATGAACAAACGCCCAAAGGAGAAAGAGAAAGTCCTTAAGCATGGCCGAAGGCCGGCTGTGCAGAAAACTGTTTTCGCAGCGTAGCCACTTTTCGACATACCCAGAGGAGAAAGTCCTTAAGCCCGGCCGAAGGCCAGCTGTGAAAAAAACTGTTTACTCAGCGAAGCCACTTTTCGACATACCTAGAGGAGAAAGTCCTTAAGCCCGGCCGAAGGCCGGCTGTGCAGAAAACTGTTTACTCAGCGAAGCCACTTTTCGACATACCCAGAGGAGAAAGTCCTTAAGCCCGGCCGAAGGCCGGCGGTGAAAAAAACTGTTTACTCAGCGAAGCCACTTTTCGACATACCTAGAGGAGAAAGTCCTTAAGCCCGGCCGAAGGCCGGCTGTGAAAAAAACTGTTTACTCAGCGAAGCCACTTTTCGACATACCCAGAGGAGAAAGTCCTTAAACCCGGCCGAAGGCCGGCTGTGAAAAAACTGTTTACTCAGCGAAGCCATTTTTCGACATACCTAGAGGAGAAAGTCCTTAAGCCCGGCTGTGCGAAAAACTGTTTACTCAGCGAAGCCACTTTTCGATATACCTAGAGGAGAAAGTCCTTAAGCACGGCCGAAGGCCGGCTGTGAAGAAAACTGTTTACTCAGCGAAGCCACTTTTCGACATACCCATAGGAAAAAATCCTTAAGCTGGCCAAAGCCCGGCTGTGCGAAAAACTGTTTACTCAGCGAAGCCACTTTTCGACATACCTAGAGGAGAAAGTCCTTAAGCCCGGCTGTGCGAAAAACTGTTTACTCAGCGAAGCCACTTTTCGACATACCTAGAGGAGAAAGTCCTTAAGCCCGGCCGAAGGCCGGCTGTGCAGAAAACTGTTTACTCACCGAAGCCACTTTTCGATATACCTAGAGGAGAAAGTCCTTAAGCCCGGCCGAAGGCCGGCTGTAATAAAAACTGTTTACTCAGCGAAGCCACTTTTCGACATACCTAGAGGAGAAAGTCCTTAAGCCCGGCTGTGCGAAAAACTGTTTACTCAGCGAAGCCACTTTTCGATATACCTAGAGGAGAAAGTCCTTAAGCCCGGCCGAAGGCCGGCTGTGAAAAAAACTGTTTACTCAGCGAAGCCACTTTTCGACATACCTAGAGGAGAAAGTCCTTAAGCCCGGCCGAAGGCCGGCTGTGAAAAAAACTGTTTACTCAGCGAAGCCACTTTTCGACATACCCAGAGTAGAAAGTCTTTAAGCCCGGCCGAAGGCCTTCTGTGAAAAAAACTGTTTACTCAGCGAAGCCACTTTTCGACATACCTAGAGGAGAAAGTCCTTAAGCCCGGCCGAAGGCCGGCTGTGAAAAAAACTGTTTACTCAGCGAAGCCACTTTTCGACATACCCAGAGGAGAAAGTCCTTAAGCCCGGCCAAAGGCCGGCTGTGCAAAAAACTGTTTACTCAGCGAAGCCACTTTTCGACATACCCAGAGGAGAAAGTCCTTAAGCCCGGCCGAATTATTTTCCTATACCTACGCTTTTTATATTTCATAAGGACGAGCTTTGCTGAACTATATTTATGCAAAAATCAGACCGCTTGAAACACGTGAAGGGATATTAGTGAATTTTACTTGTGAAAACTTCAAACGTCGTTATTATGAAAACGAAGCTGTATATCGAAAAATTTACAAAACCTTTTTGTCTTATTTTACCATGTGCTGTAAAGAGCCATCATTAGATTGCGATACCGTAGTAACTGTAGGACCCTAACAACAGATAAATCATTTAAGTATTTTTGGGATTAGTCATTAAAACTTTGTGTGATTTAACATAACGAACAATGATCCAAAGAGATGGGCGATTGTTCACTTAGTCAGTTGGGCGACTTTTCACAAAATGTTGGGCTCTTGGTAATTTGTTTGGGCTTTTGTTCATTATGAATAAAAGCCCAAAAATATTGGGCGATTGTTCATTTGGGTGAAATATAAAATATAAATGTACAATTGCCCAAAAAATATATTTTGCTTGCGATTTGAGATTTTTCGGAAGCTTCTTCGCATTTGTATCTCCTTTCAATACTTGCTTATTAGAAATGAACGCCTTTTGGGCAAAGTCGGGTAAAATTGTGTTTCAACCAAAAAATTTATTTATTGCAAAGGGGTACCCCTTTCCTAAAATATTGATGAAAAATTTTTTTTTCTTAAATGCTTGCGATTTGAGACTTTTCGGAAGCTTCTTCGCATTTGAAACTCATTTCAATACTTGCTTATTAGAAATGAACGCCTTTTGGGCAAAATTGGGTAAAATTGTGTTTCAACCAAAAAATTTATTTATTGCAAAGGCGTACCCTTTCCTAAAATATTGATGAACAATTTTTTTTCTTAAATGCTTGCGATTTGAGATTTTTCGGAAGCTTCTTCGCATTTGAAACTCATTTCAATACTTGCTTATTAGAAATGAACGCCTTTTAGGCAAAGTCGGGTAAAATTGTGTTTCAACCGAAAAATGTATTTATTGCAAAGGGGTACCCCTTTCCTAAAATATAGGTGAAAAATTTTTTCTTCTTAAATGCTTGCGATTTGAGATTTTTCGAAAGCTTCTTCGCATTTTAATCTCATTTCAATACTTGCTTATTAGAAATGAACGCCCTGTGGGCAAAATTGGGTAAAATTGTGTTTCAACCAAAAAATTTATTTATTGCAAAGGGGTACCCCTTTCCTAAAATATTGATGAAAATTTTATTTCTTAAATGCTTGCGATTTGAGATTTTTCGGAAGCTTCTTCGCATTTGAAACTCATTTCAATACTTGCTTATTAGAAATGAACGCCTTTTGGGCAAAATTGGGTAAAATTGTGTTTCAACCAAAAAATTTATTTATTGCAAAGGCGTACCCTTTCCTAAAATATTGATGACAAATTTTTTTTTCTTAAATGCTTCCGATTTAAGATTTTTCGTAAGCTTCTTCGCATTTGAATCTCATTTCAATACTTGCTTATTAGAAATGAACGCCTTTTGGGCAAAATTGGGTAAAATTGTGTTTCAACCAAAAAATTTATTTATTGCAAAGGCGTACCCTTTCCTAAAATATTGATCAAAAATTTTTTTTTCTTAAATGCTTGCGATTTGAGATTTTTCGGAAGCTTTCTTCGCATTTGAATCTCGTTTCAGTACTTGCTTATTAGAAATGAACGCCTTTTGGGCAAAGTAAGGTAAAATTGTGTTTCAATTAACAAATTTATTTATTGCAAAGGGGTACCCCTTTCCTAAAATATTGATGAAAAATTTTTTTTCTTAAATGCTTGCGATTTGAGATTTTTCGGAAGCTTCTTCGCATTTGAGCCTCCTTTCAATACTTGCTTATTAGAAATGAACGCTTTTTAGGCAAAGTAGGGTAAAATTGTGTTTCAATCAACAAATTTATTTGTTGCAAAGGGGTACCCCTCTCCTAATATATTGATGAAAAATTTTTTTTTCTTAAATGCTTGCGATTTGAGATTTTTCGGAAGCTTCTTCGCATTTTAATCTCATTTCAATACTTGCTTATTACAAATGAACGCCTTTTGGGCAAAATTGGGTAAAATTGTGTTTCAACCAAAAAATTTATTTATTGCAAAGGCGTACCCTTTCCTAAAATATTGATGAAAAAATTTGTTTTCTTAAATGCTTGCGATTTGAGATTTTTCGGAAGCTTCTTCGCATTTGAAACTCATTTCAATACTTGCTTATTAGAAAAGAACGCCTTGTAGGCAAAATTGGGTAAAATTGTGTTTCAACCAAAAAATTTATTTATCGCAAAGGCGTACCCTTTCCTAAAATATTGATGAAAAATTTCTTTTCTTAAATGCTTGCGATTTGAGATTTTTCGGAAGCTTCTTCGCATTTGAATCTCATTTCAATACTTGCTTATTAGAAATGAACGTCTTTTGGGCAAAATTGGGTAAAATTGTGTTTCAACCAAAAAATTTATTTATTGCAAAGGGGTACCCCTTTCCTAAAATATTGATGAAAATTTTTTTTTTCTTAAATGCTTGCGATTTGAGATTTTTCGGAAGCTTCTTCGCATTTGAACTTTCTTTCAATACTTGCTTATTAGAAATGAACGCCTTTTGGGCAAAGTAGGGTAAAATTGTGTTTCAACCAGCAAATTTATTTATTGCAAAGGGGTACCCCTTTTCTAAAATATTGACGTAAAATTTTTTTTTTAAATGCTTGCGATATGAGATTTTTCGGAAGCTTCTTCGCATTTTAATCTCATTTCAATACTTGCTTATTAGAAATTAACGTCTTTTGGCCAAAATTGGGTAACATTGTGTTTCAACCAAAAAATTTATTTATTGCAAAGGCGTACCCTTTCCTAAAATATTGATGACAAATTTTTTTTTCTTAAATGCTTCCGATTTGAGATTTTTCGTAAGCTTCTTCGCATTTGAAACTCATTTCAATACTTGCTTATTAGAAAAGAACGCCTTGTAGGCAAAATTGGGTAAAATTGTGTTTCAACCAAAAAATTTATTTATCGCAAAGGCGTACCCTTTCCTAAAATATTGATGAAAAATTTCTTTTCTTAAATGCTTGCGATTTGAGACTTTTCGGAAGCTTCTTCGCATTTGAAACTCATTTCAATACTTGCTTATTAGAAATGAACGCCTTTTGGGCAAAATTGGGTAAAATTGTGTTTCAACCAAAAAATTTATTTATTGCAAAGGCGTACCCTTTCCTAAAATATTGATGAACAATTTTTTTTCTTAAATGCTTGCGATTTGAGATTTTTCGGAAGCTTCTTCGCATTTGAAACTCATTTCAATACTTGCTTATTAGAAATGAACGCCTTTTAGGCAAAGTCGGGTAAAATTGTGTTTCAACCGAAAAATGTATTTATTGCAAAGGGGTACCCCTTTCCTAAAATATAGGTGAAAAATTTTTTCTTCTTAAATGCTTGCGATTTGAGATTTTTCGAAAGCTTCTTCGCATTTTAATCTCATTTCAATACTTGCTTATTAGAAATGAACGCCCTGTGGGCAAAATTGGGTAAAATTGTGTTTCAACCAAAAAATTTATTTATTGCAAAGGGGTACCCCTTTCCTAAAATATTGATGAAAATTTTATTTCTTAAATGCTTGCGATTTGAGATTTTTCGGAAGCTTCTTCGCATTTGAAACTCATTTCAATACTTGCTTATTAGAAATGAACGCCTTTTGGGCAAAATTGGGTAAAATTGTGTTTCAACCAAAAAATTTATTTATTGCAAAGGCGTACCCTTTCCTAAAATATTGATGACAAATTTTTTTTTCTTAAATGCTTCCGATTTGAGATTTTTCGTAAGCTTCTTCGCATTTGAATCTCATTTCAATACTTGCTTATTAGAAATGAACGCCTTTTGGGCAAAATTGGGTAAAATTGTGTTTCAACCAAAAAATTTATTTATTGCAAAGGCGTACCCTTTCCTAAAATATTGATCAAAAATTTTTTTTTCTTAAATGCTTGCGATTTGAGATTTTTCGGAAGCTTTCTTCGCATTTGAATCTCGTTTCAGTACTTGCTTATTAGAAATGAACGCCTTTTGGGCAAAGTAAGGTAAAATTGTGTTTCAATTAACAAATTTATTTATTGCAAAGGGGTACCCCTTTCCTAAAATATTGATGAAAAATTTTTTTTCTTAAATGCTTGCGATTTGAGATTTTTCGGAAGCTTCTTCGCATTTGAGCCTCCTTTCAATACTTGCTTATTAGAAATGAACGCTTTTTAGGCAAAGTAGGGTAAAATTGTGTTTCAATCAACAAATTTATTTGTTGCAAAGGGGTACCCCTCTCCTAATATATTGATGAAAAATTTTTTTTTCTTAAATGCTTGCGATTTGAGATTTTTCGGAAGCTTCTTCGCATTTTAATCTCATTTCAATACTTGCTTATTACATATGAACGCCTTTTGGGCAAAATTGGGTAAAATTGTGTTTCAACCAAAAAATTTATTTATTGCAAAGGCGTACCCTTTCCTAAAATATTGATGAAAAAATTTGTTTTCTTAAATGCTTGCGATTTGAGATTTTTCGGAAGCTTCTTCGCATTTGAAACTCATTTCAATACTTGCTTATTAGAAAAGAACGCCTTGTAGGCAAAATTGGGTAAAATTGTGTTTCAACCAAAAAATTTATTTATCGCAAAGGCGTACCCTTTCCTAAAATATTGATGAAAAATTTCTTTTCTTAAATGCTTGCGATTTGAGATTTTTCGGAAGCTTCTTCGCATTTGAATCTCATTTCAATACTTGCTTATTAGAAATGAACGTCTTTTGGGTAAAATTGGGTAAAATTGTGTTTCAACCAAAAAATTTATTTATTGCAAAGGGGTACCCCTTTCCTAAAATATTGATGAAAATTTTTTTTTTCTTAAATGCTTGCGATTTGAGATTTTTCGGAAGCTTCTTCGCATTTGAACTTTCTTTCAATACTTGCTTATTAGAAATGAACGCCTTTTGGGCAAAGTAGGGTAAAATTGTGTTTCAACCAGCAAATTTATTTATTGCAAAGGGGTACCCCTTTTCTAAAATATTGACGTAAAATTTCTTTTCTTAAATGCTTGCGATTTGAGATTTTTCGGAAGCTTCTTCGCATTTGAAACTCATTTCAATACTTGCTTATTAGAAAAGAACGCCTTGTAGGCAAAATTGGGTAAAATTGTGTTTCAACCAAAAAATTTATTTATCGCAAAGGCGTACACTTTCCTAAAATATTGATGAAAAATTTCTTTTCTTAAATGCTTGCGATTTGAGATTTTTCGGAAGCTTCTTCGCATTTGAATCTCATTTCAATACTTGCTTATTAGAAATGAACGTCTTTTGGGCAAAATTGGGTAAAATTGTGTTTCAACCAAAAAATTTATTTATTGCAAAGGGGTACCCCTTTCCTAAAATATTGATGAAAAATTTTTTTTTCTTAAATGCTTGCGATTTGAGATTTTTCGGAAGCTTCTTCGCATTTGAACTTTCTTTCAATACTTGCTTATTAGAAATGAACGCCTTTTGGGCAAAGTAGGGTAAAATTGTGTTTCAACCAGCAAATTTATTTATTGCAAAGGGGTACCCCTTTTCTAAAATATTGACGTAAATTTTTTTTTTGAAATGCTTGCGATATGAGATTTTTCGGAAGCTTCTTCGCATTTTAATCTCATTTCAATACTTGCTTATTAGAAATTAACGTCTTTTGGCCAAAATTGGGTAACATTGTGTTTCAACAAAAAAATTTATTTATTGCAAAGGCGTACCCTTTCCTAAAATATTGATGACAAATTTTTTTTTCTTAAATGCTTGCGATTTGAGATTTTTCGGAAGCTTCTTCTCATTTGAAACTCATTTCAATACTTGCTTATTAGAAATGTACGCCTTTTGGGCAATATTGGGTAAAATTGTGTTTCAACCAAAAAATTTATATACTGTAAAGGCGTACCCTTTCCTAAAATATTGGTGAAAAATTTTTTTTTCTTAAATGCTTGCGATTTGAGATTTTTCGGAAGCTTTCTTCGCATTTGAATCTCATTTCAATACTTGCTTATTAGAAATGAACGCCTTTTGTGCAAAGTAGGGTAAAATTGTGTTTCAACCAACAAATTTATTTATTGCAAAGGGGTACCCCTTTCCAAAAATATAGATGAACAATTTTTTCTTCTTAAATGCTTGCGATTTGAGATTTTTCGGAAGCTTCTTCGCATTTTAATCTCATTTCAATACTTGCTTATTAGAAATGAACGCCCAGTGGGCAAAATTGGGTAAAATTGTGTTTCAACCAAAAAATTTATTTATTACAAAGGGGTACACCTTTCCTAAAATATTGATGAAAATTTTTTTTTCTTAAATGCTTGCGATTTGAGATTTTTCGGAAGCTTCTTCGCACTTGAACCTCCTTTCAATACTTGCTTATTAGAAATGAACGCCTTTTGGGCAAAGTAGGGTAAAATTGTGTTTCAACCAACAAATTTATTTATTGCAAAGGGGTACCCCTTTCCTAAAATATTGACGTAAATTTTTTTTTAAATGCTTGCGATTTGAGATTTTTCGGAAGCTTCTTCGCATTTTAATCTCATTTCAATACTTGCTTATTAGAAATGAACGCCTTTTGGCCAAAATTGGGTAAAATTGTGTTTCATACAAAAAATTTATTTATTGCAAAGGCGTACCCTTTCCTAAAATATTGATGAAAATTTTTTTTTTTCTTAAATGCTTGCGATTTGAGATTTTTCGGAAGCTTCTTCTCATTTGAAACTCATTTCAATACTTGCTTATTAGAAATGTACGCCTTTTGGGCAATATTGGGTAAAATTGTGTTTCAACCGAAAAATGTATTTATTGCAAAGGGGTACCCCTTTCCTAAAATATAGGTGAAAAATTTTTTCTTCTTAAATGCTTGCGATTTGAGATTTTTCGAAAGCTTTTTCGCATTTTAATCTCATTTCAATACTTGCTTATTAGAAATGAACGCCCTGTGGGCAAAATTGGGTAAAATTGTGTTTCAACCAAAAAATTTATATATTGCAAAGGGGTACCCCTTTCCTAAAATATTGATGAAAATTTTTTTTCTTAAATGCTTGCGATTTGAGATTTTTCGGAAGCTTCTTCGCATTTGAAACTCATTTCAATACTTGCTTTTTAGAAATGAACACCTTTTGGGCAAAATTGGGTAAAATTGTGTTTCAACCAAAAAATTTATTTATTGCAAAGGCGTACCCTTTCCTAAAATATTGATGACAAATTTTTTTTTCTTAAATGCTTCCGATTTGAGATTTTTCGTAAGCTTCTTCGCATTTGAATCTCATTTCAATACTTGCTTATTAGAAATGAACGCCTTTTGGGCAAAATTGGGTAAAATTGTGTTTCAACCATAAAATTTATTTATTGCAAAGGGGTACACCTTTCCTAAAATATTGATGAAAATTTTTTTTTTCTTAAATGCTTGCGATTTGAGATTTTTCGGAAACTTCTTAGTATTTCAACCTCCTTTCAATACTTGCTTATTAGAAATGAACGCCTTTTGGGCAAAGTAGGTTAAAATTGTGTTTCAACCAACCAATTTATTTATTGCAAAGGGGTACCCCTTTCCTAAAATATTGACGAAAAATTTTTTTTTCTTAGATGCTTGCGATTTGAGATTTCTTGGAAACTTCTTCGCATTTGAATCTCATTTCAATACTTGCTTATTAGAAATTAACGCCTTTTGGGCAAAGTCGGGTAAAATTGTGTTTCAACCAAAAAATTTATTTATCGCAAAGGCGTACACTTTCCTAAAATATTGATGAAAAATTTCTTTTCTTAAATGCTTGCGATTTGAGATTTTTCGGAAGCTTCTTCGCATTTGAATCTCATTTCAATACTTGCTTATTAGAAATGAACGTCTTTTGGGCAAAATTGGGTAAAATTGTGTTTCAACCAAAAAATTTATTTATTGCAAAGGGGTACCCCTTTCCTAAAATATTGATGAAAAATTTTTTTTTCTTAAATGCTTGCGATTTGAGATTTTTCGGAAGCTTCTTCGCATTTGAACTTTCTTTCAATACTTGCTTATTAGAAATGAACGCCTTTTGGGCAAAGTAGGGTAAAATTGTGTTTCAACCAGCAAATTTATTTATTGCAAAGGGGTACCCCTTTTCTAAAATATTGACGTAAATTTTTTTTTTGAAATGCTTGCGATATGAGATTTTTCGGAAGCTTCTTCGCATTTTAATCTCATTTCAATACTTGCTTATTAGAAATTAACGTCTTTTGGCCAAAATTGGGTAACATTGTGTTTCAACAAAAAAATTTATTTATTGCAAAGGCGTACCCTTTCCTAAAATATTGATGACAAATTTTTTTTTCTTAAATGCTTGCGATTTGAGATTTTTCGGAAGCTTCTTCTCATTTGAAACTCATTTCAATACTTGCTTATTAGAAATGTACGCCTTTTGGGCAATATTGGGTAAAATTGTGTTTCAACCAAAAAATTTATATACTGTAAAGGCGTACCCTTTCCTAAAATATTGGTGAAAAATTTTTTTTTCTTAAATGCTTGCGATTTGAGATTTTTCGGAAGCTTTCTTCGCATTTGAATCTCATTTCAATACTTGCTTATTAGAAATGAACGCCTTTTGTGCAAAGTAGGGTAAAATTGTGTTTCAACCAACAAATTTATTTATTGCAAAGGGGTACCCCTTTCCAAAAATATAGATGAACAATTTTTTCTTCTTAAATGCTTGCGATTTGAGATTTTTCGGAAGCTTCTTCGCATTTTAATCTCATTTCAATACTTGCTTATTAGAAATGAACGCCCAGTGGGCAAAATTGGGTAAAATTGTGTTTCAACCAAAAAATTTATTTATTACAAAGGGGTACACCTTTCCTAAAATATTGATGAAAATTTTTTTTTCTTAAATGCTTGCGATTTGAGATTTTTCGGAAGCTTCTTCGCACTTGAACCTCCTTTCAATACTTGCTTATTAGAAATGAACGCCTTTTGGGCAAAGTAGGGTAAAATTGTGTTTCAACCAACAAAATTATTTATTGCAAAGGGGTACCCCTTTCCTAAAATATTGACGTAAATTTTTTTTTAAATGCTTGCGATTTGAGATTTTTCGGAAGCTTCTTCGCATTTTAATCTCATTTCAATACTTGCTTATTAGAAATGAACGCCTTTTGGCCAAAATTGGGTAAAATTGTGTTTCATACAAAAAATTTATTTATTGCAAAGGCGTACCCTTTCCTAAAATATTGATGAAAATTTTTTTTTTTCTTAAATGCTTGCGATTTGAGATTTTTCGGAAGCTTCTTCTCATTTGAAACTCATTTCAATACTTGCTTATTAGAAATGTACGCCTTTTGGGCAATATTGGGTAAAATTGTGTTTCAACCGAAAAATGTATTTATTGCAAAGGGGTACCCCTTTCCTAAAATATAGGTGAAAAATTTTTTCTTCTTAAATGCTTGCGATTTGAGATTTTTCGAAAGCTTCTTCGCATTTTAATCTCATTTCAATACTTGCTTATTAGAAATGAACGCCCTGTGGGCAAAATTGGGTAAAATTGTGTTTCAACCAAAAAATTTATATATTGCAAAGGGGTACCCCTTTCCTAAAATATTGATGAAAATTTTTTTTCTTAAATGCTTGCGATTTGAGATTTTTCGGAAGCTTCTTCGCATTTGAAACTCATTTCAATACTTGCTTTTTAGAAATGAACACCTTTTGGGCAAAATTGGGTAAAATTGTGTTTCAACCAAAAAATTTATTTATTGCAAAGGCGTACCCTTTCCTAAAATATTGATGACAAATTTTTTTTTCTTAAATGCTTCCGATTTGAGATTTTTCGTAAGCTTCTTCGCATTTGAATCTCATTTCAATACTTGCTTATTAGAAATGAACGCCTTTTGGGCAAAATTGGGTAAAATTGTGTTTCAACCATAAAATTTATTTATTGCAAAGGGGTACACCTTTCCTAAAATATTGATGAAAATTTTTTTTTTCTTAAATGCTTGCGATTTGAGATTTTTCGGAAACTTCTTAGCATTTCAACCTCCTTTCAATACTTGCTTATTAGAAATGAACGCCTTTTGGGCAAAGTAGGTTAAAATTGTGTTTCAACCAACCAATTTATTTATTGCAAAGGGGTACCCCTTTCCTAAAATATTGACGAAAAATTTTTTTTTCTTAGATGCTTGCGATTTGAGATTTCTTGGAAACTTCTTCGCATTTGAATCTCATTTCAATACTTGCTTATTAGAAATTAACGCCTTTTGGGCAAAGTCGGGTAAAATTGTGTTTCAACCAAAAAATTAATTCTTTGCAAAGGCGTACCCTTTCCTAAAATATTGATGAAAATTTTTTTTTCTTAAATGCTTGCGATTTGAGATTTTTCGGAAGCTTCTTCGCATTTGAAACTCATTTCAATACTTGCTTATTAGATATGAACGCCTTTTGGGCAAAGTCGGGTAAAGTTGTGTTTCAACCAAAAAATTTATTTATTGCAAAGGGGTACCCCTTTCCTAAAATATTGATGAAAAAAATTTTTTTTTCATAAATGCTTGCGATTTGAGATTTTTCGGAAGCTTCTTCGCATTTGAATCTCCTTTCAAAACTTTCTTATTAGAAAGGAACGCCTTTTGGGCAAAGTCGGGTAAAATTGTGTTTCAACCAAAAAATTAATTTTTTGCAAAGGCGTACCCTTTCCTAAAATAATGATGAAAAATTTTTTTTTCTTAAATGCTTGCGATTTGAGATTTTTCGGAAGCTTCTTCGCATTTGAAACTCATTTCAATACTTGCTTATTAGAAATGAACTTCTTTTGGCCAAAATTGGGTAACATTGTGTTTCAACCAAAAAATTTATTTATTGCAAAGGCGTACCCTTTCCAAAAATATTGATGAAAAATTTTTTTTTTCTTAAATGCTTGCGATTTGAGATTTTTCGGAAGCTTCTTCGCATTTGAAACTCATTTCAATACTTGCTTATTAGAAATGAACGCCTTTTGGGCAAAGTCGGGTGAAATTGTGTTTCAACCGAAAAATGTATTTATTGCAAAGGGGTACCCCTTTCCTAAAATATTGATGACAAATTTTGTTTTCTTAAATGCTTGCGATTTGAGATTTTTCGGAAGCTTCTTCTCATTTGAAACTCATTTCAATACTTGCTTATTAGAAATGTACGCCTTTTGGGCAAAATTGGGTAAAATTGTGTTTCAACCAAAAAATTTATTTATTGCAAAGGCGTACCCTTTCCTAAAATATTGATGAAAAATTTGTTTTTCTTAAATGCTTGCGATTTGAGATTTTTCGAAAGCTTTCTTCGCATTTGAATCTCATTTCAATACTTGCTTATTAGAAATGAACGCCTTTTGTGCAAAGTAGGGTAAAATTGTGTTTCAACCAACAAATTTATTTATTGCAAAGGGGTACCCCTTTCCTAAAATATAGATGAACAATTTTTTCTTCTTAAATGCTTGCGATTTGAGATTTTTCGGAAGCTTTTTCGCATTTTAATCTCATTTCAATACATGCTTATTAGAAATGAACGCCTTTTGGGCAAAGTAGGGTAAAATTGTGTTTCAACCAACAAATTTATTTATTGAAAAGGGGTACCCCTTTCCTAAAATATAGATGAAAAATTTTTTCTTCTTAAATGCTTGCGATTTGAGATTTTTCGGAAGCTTCTTCGCATTTTAATCTCATTTCAATACTTGCTTATTAGAAATGAACGCCCTGTGGGCAAAATTGGGTAAAATTGTGTTTCAACCAAAAAATTTATTTATTACAAAGGGGTACCCCTTTCCTAAAATATAGATGAAAAATTTTTTCTTCTTAAATGCTTGCGATTTGAGATTTTTCGGAAGCTTCTTCGCATTTTAATCTCATTTCAATACTTGCTTATTAGAAATGAACGCCCTGTGGGCAAAATTGGGTAAAATTGTGTTTCATACAAAAAATTTATTTATTGCAAAGGCGTACCCTTTCCTAAAATATTGATGAAAATTTTTTTTTTCTTAAATGCTTGCGATTTGAGATTTTTCGGAAGCTTCTTCGCATTTGAAACTCATTTCAATACTTGCTTATTAGAAATGAACGCCTTTTAGGCAAAGTCGGGTAAAATTGTGTTTCAACCGAAAAATGTATTTATTGCAAAGGGGTACCCCTTTCCTAAAATATAGGTGAAAAATTTTTTCTTCTTAAATGCTTGCGATTTGAGATTTTTCGAAAGCTTCTTCGCATTTTAATCTCATTTCAATACTTGCTTATTAGAAATGAACGCCCTGTGGGCAAAATTGGGTAAAATTGTGTTTCAACCAAAAAATTTATTTATTGCAAAGGGGTACCCCTTTCCTAAAATATTGATGAAAATTTTTTTTCTTAAATGCTTGCGATTTGAGATTTTTCGGAAGCTTCTTCGCATTTGAAACTCATTTCAATACTTGCTTATTAGAAATGAACGCCTTTTGGGCAAAATTGGGTAAAATTGTGTTTCAACCAAAAAATTTATTTATTGCAAAGGCGTACCCTTTCCTAAAATATTGATGACAAATTTTTTTTTCTTAAATGCTTCCGATTTGAGATTTTTCGTAAGCTTCTTCGCATTTGAATCTCATTTCAATACTTGCTTATTAGAAATGAACGCCTTTTGGGCAAAATTGGGTAAAATTGTGTTTCAACCATAAAATTTATTTATTGCAATGGGGTACACCTTTGATAAAATATTGATGAAAAATTTTTTTTTCTTAAATGCTTGCGATTTGAGATTTTTCGGAAGTTTCTTAGCATTTCAACCTCCTTTCAATACTTGCTTATTAGAAATGAACGCCTTTTGGGCAAAGTAGGTTAAAATTGTGTTTCAACCAACCAATTTATTTATTGCAAAGGGGTACCCCTTTCCTAAAATATTGACGAAAAATTTTTTTTTCTTAGATGCTCGCGATTTGAGATTTCTTGGAAACTTCTTCGCATTTGAATCTCATTTCAATACTTGCTTATTATAAATGAACGCCTTTTGGGTCAAAGTCGGGTAAAATTGTGTTTCAACCAAAAAATTAATTCTTTGCAAAGGCGTATCCTTTCCTAAAATATTGATGAAAATTTTTTTTTCTTAAATGCTTGCGATTTGAGATTTTTCGGAAGCTTCTTCGCATTTGAAACTCATTTCAATACTTGCTTATTAGATATGAACGCCTTTTGGGCAAAGTCGGGTAAAGTTGTGTTTCAACCAAAAAATTTATTTATTGCAAAGGCGTACCCTTTCCTAAAATATTGATGAAAAAATTTTTTTTTTCTTAAATGCTTGCGATTTGAGATTTTTCGGAAGCTTCTTCGCATTTGAAACTCATTTCAATACTTGCTTATTAGAAATGAACGCCTTTTGGGCAAAGTCGGGTGAAATTGTGTTTCAACCGAAAAATGTATTTATTGCAAAGGGGTACCCCTCTCCTAAAATATTGATGACAAATTTTGTTTTCTTAAATGCTTGCGATTTGAGATTTTTCGGAAGCTTCTTCTCATTTGAAACTCATTTCAATACTTGCTTATTAGAAATGTACGCCTTTTGGGCAAAATTGGGTAAAATTGTGTTTCAACCAAAAAATTTATTTATTGCAAAGGCGTACCCTTTCCTAAAATATTGATGAAAAATTTGTTTTTCTTAAATGCTTGCGATTTGAGATTTTTCGAAAGCTTTCTTCGCATTTGAATCTCATTTCAATACTTGCTTATTAGAAATGAACGCCTTTTGTGCAAAGTAGGGTAAAATTGTGTTTCAACCAAAAAATTTTTATTTATTGCAAAGGGGTACCCCTTTCCTAAAATATAGATGAACAATATTTTCTTCTTAAATGCTTGCGATTTGAGATTTTTCGGAAGCTTCTTCGCATTATAATCTCATTTCAATACTTGCTTATTATAAATGAATGCCCTGTGGGCAAAATTGGGTAAAATTGTGTTTCAACCAAAAAATTTATTTATTACAAAGGGGTACCCCTTTACTAAAATATTGATGAAAATTTTTTTTTTCTTAAATGCTTGCGATTTGAGATTTTTCGGAAGCTTCTTCGCATTTGAACCTCCTTTCAGTACTTGCTTATTAGAAATGAACGCCTTTTGGGCAAAGTAGGGTAAAATTGTGTTTCAACCAACAAATTTATATATTGCAAAGGGGTATCCCATTCCTAAAATATTGACGTAAAATTTTTTTTTTAAATGCTTGAGATTTGCGATTTTTCGGAAGCTTCTTCGCATTTTAATCTCATTTCAATACTTGCTTATTAGAAATGAACGCCTTTTGGCCAAAATTGGGTAAAATTGTGTTTCAACCAAAAAATTTATTTATTGCAAAGGCGTACCCTTTCCTAAAATATTGATGAAAAATTTTTTTTTTCTTAAATGCTTGCGATTTGAGATTTTTCGGAAGCTTCTTCGCATTTGAAACTCATTTCAATACTTGCTTATTAGAAATGAACGCCTTTTAGGCAAAGTCGGGTAAAATTGTGTTTCAACCGAAAAATGTATTTATTGCAAAGGGGTACCCCTTTCCTAAAATATTGATGACAAATTTTTTCTTCTTAAATGCTTGCGATTTGAGATTTTTCGAAAGCTTCTTCGCATTTTAATCTCATTTCAATACTTGCTTATTAGAAATGAACGCCCTGTGGGCAAAATTGGGTAAAATTGTGTTTCAACCAAAAAATTTATTTATTGCAAAGGGGTACCGCTTTCCTAAAATATTGATGAACATTTTTTTTTTCTTAAATGCTTGCGATTTGAGATTTTTCGGAAGCTTCTTCGCATTTGAAACTCATTTCAATACTTGCTTATTAGAAATGAACGCCTTTTGGGCAAAATTGGGTAAAATTGTGTTTCAACCAAAAAATTTATTTATCGCAAAGGCGTACCCTTTCGTAAAATATTGATGACAAATTTTTTTTTCTTAAATGCTTCCGATTTGAGATTTTTCGTAAGCTTCTTCGCATTTGAATCTCATTTGAATACTTGCTTATTAGAAATGAACGCCTTTTGGGCAAAGTAGGTTAAAATTGTGTTTCAACCAACAAATTTATTTATTGCAAAGGGGTACCCCTTTCCTAAAATATTGACGAAAAATTTTTTTTTCTTAGATGCTTGCGATTTGAGATTTCTTGGAAACTTCTTCGCATTTGAATCTCATTTCAATACTTGCTTATTAGAAATGAACGCTTTTTGGGCAAAGTCGGGTAAAATTGTGTTTCATCCAAAAAATTATTTTTTTGCAAAGGCGTACCCTTTCCTAAAATATTGATGAAAATTTTTTTTTGTTAAATTATGTATGAATTTTTATTAGTCGAACTTTTTCTTATGTAAATTGTTAATTTTTCAACGGGCTTAAGTTCGAATCTGCATGACTGCAAATTATTTTTTTTTGTTATTTTATTAATAAATGAATTTAAACAAATTCATTTATTAATAAAATAACAAAAAATAATTTGCAGTCATGCAGATTCGAACTTAAGCCCGTTGAAAAATTAACAATTTACATAAGAAAAAGTTCGACTAATAAAAATTCATACATAATTTAAAACATTGCGGGGGCACGCGCACTTGTTCAAAGTAAATTGACAACTAAATTCAATTACTTGAACATATATAACAAAGAAGCCTTACCTATCAGCAGCCGATGGCTCTGGAAAAAGCAAAAAGAGATATTGGAATATTGGGAATATTAATCGTCGGTGTTGGGGAATTTCGTACTAACCAAAATGTAATAACTTAATAATATGAATGTGATAACTTCTCATATTCAATTTTCGTTAAAATATTGGTTAAATAGTTGATATTCCTACTAACTAGCACCACTTGCAAAAGTGGAAAGATTGAACAAGGAACGCTGATGAGATGGCGTAGCGGCCTCGAAATCAGTACTGATCCGTTCTGCTGGTTTGATGATTATTGAAAATATTCTTAATATTCCAATCTTAATATAAAATAATAAATAGAATTTAAACAAATTCATTTATTAATAAAATAACAAAAAATAATTTGCAGTCATGCAGATTCGAACTTAAGCCCGTTGAAAAATTAACAATTTTTTTTCTTAAATGCTTGCGATTTGAGATTTTACGGAAGCTTCTTCGCGTTTGAAACTCATTTCAATACTTGCTTAATAGAAATGAACGCCTTTTGGGCAAAATTGGGTAAAATTGTGTTTCAACCAAAAAATTTATTTATAGCAAAGGGGTACCCCTTTCCTAAAATATTGATGAAAATTGTGTTTCAACCAAAAAATTTATTTATTGCAAAGGGGTACCCCTTTCCTAAAATATTGATGAAAAAATTTTTTTTTTCATAAATGCTTGCGATTTGAGATTTTTCGGAAGCTTCTTCGCATTTGAATCTCCTTTCAAAACTTTCTTATTAGAAAGGAACGCCTTTTGGGCGAAGTCGGGTAAAATTGTGTTTCAACCAAAAAATTAATTTTTTGCAAAGGCGTACCCTTTCCTAAAATAATGATGAAAAATTTTTTTTTCTTAAATGCTTGCGATTTGAGATTTTTCGAAAGCTTCTTCGCATTTAAAACTCATTTCAATACTTGCTTATTAGAAATTAACGCCTTTTGGGCAAATTCGGGTAAAATTGTGTTTCAACCAAAAAATTTATTTATTGCAAAGGGGTACCCCTTTCCTAAAATATTGATGAAAATTTTTTTTTTTTAAATGCTTGCGATTTGAGATTTTTCGGAAGCTTCTTCGCATTTGAAACTCATTTCAATACTTGCTTATTAGAAATGAACGCCTTTTGGGCAAAGTCGGGTAAAATTGTGTTTCAAGCAAAAAATTAATTTTTTGCAAAGGCGTACCCTTTCCTAAAATAATGATGAAAAATTTTTTTTTCATAAATGCTTGCGATTTGAGATTTTTCGGAAGCTTCTTCGCATTTGAAACTCATTTCAATACTTGCTTATTAGAAATGAACGCCTTTTGGGCAAAGTCGGGTAAAATTGTGTTTCAAGCAAAAAATTAATTTTTTGCAAAGGCGTACCCTTTCCTAAAATATTGATGAAAATTTTTTTTTTTTTTAAATGCTTGCGATTTGAGATTTTTCGGAAGCTTCTTCGCATTTGAAACTCATTTCAATACTTGCTTATTAGAAATGAACGCCTTTTGGGCAAAGTCGGGTAAAATTGTGTTTCAACCTAAAAATGAATTTTTTGCAAAAGCGTACCCTTTCCTAAAATATTGATGAAAATTTTTTTTTTCTTAAATGCTTGCGATTTGAGATTTTTCGGAAGCTTCTTCGCATTTGAAACTCATTTCAATACTTGCTTATTAGAAATGAACGCCTTTTGGGCAAAGTCGGGTAAAATTGTGTTTCAACCAAAAAATTTATATATTGCAAAGGGGTACCCCTTTCCTAAAATATTGATGAAACATTTTTTTTCTTGAATGCTTGCGATTTGGGGTTTTTCGGAAGCTTCTTCGCATTTGAATCTCCTTTCAATACTTGCTTAATAGAAATGAACGCCTTTTGGGCAAAGTCGGGTAAAATTGTGTTTCAACAAAAAAATTTATTTATTGCAAAGGCGTACCCTTTCCTAAAATATTTATGAAAAATTTTATCTTTCTTAAAAGCCTGCGATTTGAGATTTTTCGGAAGCTTCTTCGCATTTGAATCTCCTTTCAATACTTGCTTAATAGAAATGAACGCGTTTTGGGCAAAGTCGGGTAAAATTGTGTTTCAACCAAAAAATTTATTTTTTGCAAAGGCGTACCCTTTCCTAAAATATTGATGAAAAATTTTATCTTTCTTAAAAGCTTGCGATTTGAGACTTTTTAGAAGCTTCTTCGCATTTGAATCTCCTTTCAATACTTGCTTATTAGAAATGAATTGCGTAAAATTGTGTTTCAACCAAAAAATAAATTTTTTGCAAAGGCGTACCTTTTCCTAAAATATTGATGAAAATTTTTTTTTCTTAAGATTTTTTTCTTTGAGATTTTTCGGAAGCTTCTTCGCATTTGAAACTCATTTCAATACTTGCTTATTAGAAATGAACGCCCCCACTTGTAAGGTCAAGGTGATTGGTAGCTGTGCCGAGGACCTGAATGGCTAGTTAGTGGTAAAAGGAGACTAGTCGATAACAGCTCCCCTCCGGCGCCAGGACACGGGCCGTGTTCAACAAAAAAATAAATTTTTTGCAAAGGCGTACCCTTTCCTAAAATATTGATGAAAATTTTTTTTTTCTTAAGATTTTTTTTCTTTGAGATTTTTCGGAAGCTTCTTCGCATTTGAATCTCCTTTCAATACATGCTTATTAGAAATGAACGCCTTTTGGGAAAAATTGCTTAAAATTGTGTTTCAACCAAAAAATTAATTTTTTTTTTTCCTAAAATATTGATGAAAATTTTTTTTTCTTAAATGCTTCCGATTTGAGATTCTTCGTAAGCTTCTTCGCATTTGAATCTCATTTGAATACTTGCTTATTAGAAATGAACGCCTTTTGGGCAAAATTGGGTAAAATTGTGTTTCAACCAAAAAACTTATTTATTTCAAAGGGGTACACCTTTTCTAAAATATTGATGAAAATTTTTTTTTCTTAAATGCTTGCGATTTGAGATTTTTCGGAAGCTTCTTCGCATTTGAATCTCCTTTCAATACTTGCTTATTAGAAATGAACGCCTTTTGGGAAAAATTGCTTAAAATTGTGTTTCAACCAAAAAACTAATTTTTTTTTTCCTAAAATATTGATGAAATTTTTTTTTCTTAAATGCTTGCGATTTGAGATTTTTCGGAAGCTTCTTCGCATTTGAATCTCCTTTCAATACTTGCTTAATAGAAATGAACGCGTTATGGGCAAAGTCGGGTAAAATTGTGTTTCAACCAAAAAATTTATTTTTTGCAAAGGCGTACCCTTTCCTAAAATATTGATGAAAAATTTTATCTTTATTAAAAGCTTGCGATTTGAGATTTTTTAGAAGCTTCTTCGCATTTGAATCTCCTTTCAATACTTGCTTATTAGAAATGAATTGCGTAAAATTGTGTTTCAACCAAAAAATAAATTTTTTGCAAAGGCGTACCTTTTCCTAAAATATTGATGAAAATTTTTTTTCTTAAGATTTTTTTCTTTGAGATTTTTCGGAAGCTTCTTCGCATTTGAAACTCATTTCAATACTTGCTTATTAGAAATGAACGCCCCCACTTGTAAGGTCAAGGTGATTGGTAGCTGTGCCGAGGACCTGAATGGCTAGTTAGTGGTAAAAGGAGACTAGTCGATAACAGCTCCCCTCCGGCGCCAGGACACGGGCCGTGTTCAACAAAAAAATAAATTTTTTGCAAAGGCGTACCCTTTCCTAAAATATTGATGAAAATTTTTTTTTTCTTAAGATTTTTTTCTTTGAGATTTTTCGGAAGCTTCTTCGCATTTGAATCTCCTTTCAATACTTGCTTATTAGAAATGAACGCCCCCACTTGTAAGGTCAAGGAGATTGGTAGCTGTGCCGAGGACCTGAATGGCTAGTTAGTGGTAAAAGAAGACTAGTCGATAACAGCTCCCCTCCGGCGCCAGGACACGGGCCATGTTCAACCAAAAAATAAATTTTTTGCAAAGGCGTACCCTTTCCTAAAATATTGATGAAATTTTTTTTTTTCTTAAGATTTTTTTCTTTGAGATTTATCGGAAGCTTCTTCGCATTTGAATCTCCTTTCAATACTTGCTTATTAGAAATGAACGCCTTTTGGGAAAAATTGCTTAAAATTGTGTTTCAACCAAAAAACTAATTTTTTTTTTCCTAAAATATTGATGAAATTTTTTTTTCTTAAATGCTTGAGATTTGAGATTTTTCGGAAGCTTTTTCGCATTTGAATCTCCGGAACAAATAAACATCCCGTATCATGCTCCGATTTTTATGAAACTTTTGTCATGGGTAGTGCTCTTAAATCTAAGAATTATGGTAACAAAATTTTGGAGCGGACTCATTTAGTTTGGGAGTTATATACCTCTACATTTCAAACATATATGTGTCTATAACTTCCTTCATCCCCATCTGGTTAACTATCTTGTCGCGATGTGGTGGCTTAAGGGGAGGCTGTGTCTCTTACTTCAGGCCAGGCGCTGTACATACACCCGTACGTTTAGGGCCTGTCGTGAAGTACGAAGATAAAAAGGCCTTCTCAACCAAAGGTTAACCGCCCCCTTCCACCTCCCATTTCCCATAATCCTTCATCCACCCTTCCCTCCTCCCATACATCCCTTCCCTCCCCCACTTGTAAGGTCAAGGTGATTGGTAGCTGTGCCGAGGACCTGAATGGCTAGTTAGTGGTAAAAGAAGACTAGTCGATAACAGCTCCCCTCCGGCGCCAGGACACGGGCCGGTTGTAATAAAATTGTCTAGTCTGCGTACGCCGTCACTGCGCGGATGGTCCATCCCCTTACTGGCCTACTCGTGGGAACAATACATGGAAAATTTAAATAATAAAAAAACAAAAAACAATCAAAACAGAAGGGAAGAAATCTCTTCAGAGGACGACATTCTTGCCTCCAGCCAGGAGACGGTAGTCGACCTCTCGGATAGTGGGGGTAAAAGACAGACTACTCCGCTATCCGCACAACAAACAAAAATAGTGCCCCCAACACCGGTAATCGAGGCCGATAACCGGCAGAAGGGAAAACCCAAAAAAAGGAGCCAGAAAGAGCTCCTTAAAACTAGATATTCCAAGGCCGTGTTCATTCTTGACAAGATCGCCAAGAATGCGGAGAAAGGAGTCACGCACCCGCATGATGCTGAGGATAAGGTGAGATACCAGGCCGTGGTAGAGGAATATCGTAAGTTTATGGATTCCCTGCCAAGCACGTCCAGAGCGGCCTCCCAGCAAATTGCCGAAGGAAAGAGCTCAAAAAGAAACCGCTCTCAGACAGAGGGCGGCCAGGAAGCAAAAAAAGGAAGGTGCAGAAAACAACCTCTCCCTCAACATCATCTTCGTCGTCCACTCGAAGGCCCTTTAACGAGGTAGTTAAGGATAACCTTCTTGTGGCCTTGGCGAATTCCAAAAATGGGAAGATTCTCCCTGTAACAACGGAGTGGGGGGCTATCGAATCCAAATTGGCTGAGCTCGTAATGGACTACGTCCTCTTCAATAAGGATAAGCCGGCTCCTCGCTTCGACTCCGGTGAGATACACCGGGGGTACAGGGTGATCAAGTGCTTGGACGCGTTTTCTAAGGACTCCCTCTGCGAAAGTATCGCTAAGATTAGTGAGACTTGGGATGGGTTAAGCCTTAAACTCATCCCTGCGGAGGAAATACCGATGAGACCGCGGGCAAGGATTTGGTTACCAAAACTTGGAAAGGATAGTAACAAAATGCTAGAGTGTCTGAAGCTACAGAACCATAGCATTCCAATGGATGACTGGTCAGTCATCCGCACGGAAGATCATGGCAGTAATGGCACCTGCCTAATCCTCTCCATCACGGAGTCTGGAGCGGAAGCGCTCGAGAAAGCAGGCTCCAAGCTATTTTTCGGGGTAAGGGACGCTAAGGTAAAGGTGTCCCGCCCAACTAAAGCTGAGATCGACGCTGTCGAGGTTGCGAACAACCTCCTGGGAGGAATGCAGCTAGCTGAGGAATAAGCACGATGGCTCTAAAAATCGCCCAGATAAATCTGAAGCACTCGACAGATAACCTAATTGTTATCTCAGTCGAAGAGAACGTCGACATTTGTATGGTGCAGGAACCATGGGTAGCAAACTCCGAGGTCAAGGGGTTCCCGAGGTCCACATACAATGTACTATATGCTAAAGGAAATGGTAAGCCCAGATCATGTCTAATAGCCAAAAAGCACATAAAACTCTTTCTCTGTTCACAGTTCAGTACTGAGGACCTTACAGTTGCGAGGGTCGAGCTGACAGATAGAACCAGCTTCCTTATCGCATCATGCTACATGGCGCACGACAAAGCAGCCCCTCCAGATGAAGTGAAAGCTCTCATGTCATCTATTGGTGCTGATGAAGACATCATACTTTGTTGTGACGCCAACTCCAGGCATACAATTTGGGGTAGCAGTGAAATCAACGACAGAGATGAGCATATCCTTGATTTCATAAACCTTAATATATTAACCATATGTAACTCCGGTTCCTCTCCGACTTTCATCTTTCCGAGTTCGGATAGTTATAGTGGGTGGGAAGAGGTTCTGGATATCACTCTTGTAAATGATAGATTTAGACCTTTGATTGATAGGTGGAGGGTATCCAATAAAAGATCCTTCTCGGATCACTGTTGGATATTCTTCGAAGTCGCGTCATTAGGCAATAAAAAGCAATGCTTCAGGAACCCGAGGAGAACAGACTGGGATAGGTTTAATGGGATTCTGAAGCAAAAACTAAGAAGAGTCCCAGAGATCGAGAATACGATTGATGGACTTGAACACAATGTGGGGGCGTTTAATAAGGCTATAACGAAAGCCTTTGAAGTATCCTGCCCCCTAACAAAGACTAAGAAAAGTTACCCTCCGTGGTGGAGCTCGGAACTCTCAAAGTTACGTAAGGAGGCACGCAGGGCCTTCAATTTATGCTATGAGAAGAAATCATGGCAGCCTTATCGGGATAAGTTAGCAACGTATAAAAAAGCCAAAAGAAGCTCATGGAGGAATTTCTGTGAGTCAATAGATAGAACTAGGGATTCCGTAAGGCTTAGTAGGGCTCTGACCAAGAACCGCACATGTCCAACCTTCGTTAAGAGGGGGGATGGATCATGGACAGATTCCTCCGCGGAATCCCTAAGTATTCTTTTCAACACCCACTTTCCAGGCTGTACTGACACGGCCATAGGAATCCTCCCAATTAGTGGGATTCAACACACTGTCAATAGAGATTTAATATCCCCGGAGAGAATCTCTTGGGCTATTGATAGCTTCGCACCGTTTAAATCGCCGGGTCCTGACGGCATCATTCCAAAGATGCTACAGAGTGCGAAGGGCTCTGTTATTCCCTGGCTTTATAGGTTCTTTGAACTCTGTCTTACACTCAACTGCGTTCCGACCAGCTGGAGGAAAGTAAAAGTGGTTTTCATTCCCAAGATTGGAAAAAGGAGTCACGAGGACCCAAAAAACTTCATACCAATCAGCCTTTCATCTTTCTTAGTTAAGACGCTAGAAAGATTATTAGACACCCATATTAGGCATCGACTTGAAGGATCGTTTATTCTCTCAGATAGTCAGCATGCCTACCTGAAGGGACGCTCCACGGAAACAGCTCTTCATGAGGTGGTGGGAGTCGTGGAGAGATCCCTAGAAAACAAGCTGTATACCTTGGCTGCCTTCCTAGACATAGAAGGCGCATTCAATAATGTATCAGTGGCAGCCATCCAACAGTCTCTCCGGGATGCAGACGTTGAGGAATACATCAGCAACTGGATCATTACTATGTTGAAGGCAAGAAATGTCACTGCAGCGTTAGGTATTAGCGAAATGTCAAGATGGGCATGTAGAGGAACACCACAGGGTGGGGTGATTTCTCCGCTGCTCTGGCTTCTCGTTGTTAACACGATTCTTCTCAGACTAGATGCTGCAGGAGTTAAAGTTGTGGCTTACGCGGACGATGTAGTAATAATGGTATCAGGGATGTTCACGGACGTGATTAGCGATATCATGTCCAACGCCTTGGGTATACTCAGTATATGGGCTGCAGGATGCGGTCTAGGAGTCAACCCTAGCAAAACGGAACTGGTACTATTCACTACAAAGACCAAAACCCAAAGCTTTAAACTTCCTCGGCTGAATAATCTGGAACTGTCCCATTGGGACACGGCAAAATACCTAGGAGTTATCCTGGACACGAAGCTATCGTGGAAACCAAATATACATCATAGAATAAAAAAGGCAACAGTTGCCTACTACTCCTGCAGGAGAATGTTTGGCTCCAGATGGGGCCTAAAACCCATAATGCTTAAGTGGATGTACACAGCAATTGTACGCCCTATATTGACTTACGGGTCGTTAGTATGGTGGCCCGCCACAAGTAAAAAATATGTAGTAGATCAACTATACAGGATACAGAGATCTGCTTCCATCGGGATTACTGGTTGTCTACGTACTAGTCCTTCAGAGGCGCTGAATGCTATACTAAACCTAATTCCGATTGACCTTTATGTACTCCGGGCATCCTCAAGCAGTGCGGCAAGACTAGCGGCATCAGGGAGGTGGAGATCAAGGGACTATGGCCACGCAAGAATCCTTGGCCGGCTACCACCGACACTGAGGAAGCCCACCGACTATATAGTACCTCACTTAGACTTTAACACTTCATTCAAAGTCCTCTTACCATCCAGGCGGGAGTGGAGAAGGGGTAACTTAGAAAGGGAATTCAACTTCAGAGTGTATACTGATGGATCAAGGATGATCTGTGGTGTAGGCGCAGGGGTCTTCTCGAGGGACCTTGGAATAAAACTCTCGCTCCGTCTCCCAGATGAATCCAGCGTATTTCAGGCTGAGATACTGGCTATAAGGGAGGCGGCGTCGCTGTTAATTGATAGGGGTGTTCAGGGTAGAGTCGGTATCTTTGTCGATAGCCAGGCGGCACTCCTATCTCTCAGGTCGTTCACTACATCGTCTACTCTGGTAGCCCAATGCAAAGAGCTGCTATCCAGACTGGGGGGTCAGATAGACGCTACCCCCATCTGGGTACCCGCTCACAGCAGTTTCTTTGGAAACGAACAGGCAGATGAGCTAGCTAAGGCTGGATCTGCTAAGGACGTCTCCACTGCCGTATCGGTGGACATGCCGTTTGGCACCCTAAGGAGCACCATTCAGAGCCATTTCCGGCAGAAAGCGGCGGACAGGTGGCGCAAGCTGAACACGTGCAGGGTGGCTAGAAGCATGTGGCCATGTTATAACGATAATAGAACGGCACAATTGATTAACAGGAATCGCAGGGACATCTCAAGGCTCGTAGCGGTTGTGACAGGGCACTGGGTAATAGGCAGACATGCAGGCAGGTTAGGTCTCAACCATAATGCATTCTGTAGGAGCTGCCGGGATCAGAGCAAGGAAGAGACAGTTTATCACTTCCTTTGCGAATGCCCGGCCTTGCGCAACACGAGACACAAATTCTTAGGCAATAGTACTATAGGCGACCTCGCGGAGTTATCAGGTATAGGTCTGGGGGACCTTATTAGATACCTCAATGCGACGGGGTGGATCTAGTAACCATCCGTACCCGAGATCAGGATACGTCTTCCATAGGTAGTCACTGACGAGTGGAGTGGTTTTTCAAAACGGGATCTCAGAGATCCTACTTGAATGCTTGCGTGTAGCGGGCAGCCACGTATACCAACCAACCAACCATAACTTCCTTCATATTATTGCTACATAGTTGATATTAATATTGTTGGATAGGACTTGTAAATACTTGTAAATACGATATATAACAACCTAAGTTTCTACAGAGTTGGAAAGGCTAGCGGTTCAAAAATCATTTTTTTGTATTGCCTTTTTTTACAAAAGTACCGTTAAATCAAAAAGGGGTCCATATAACGGCTTTTTGTTAAATAGTAAAATGAACAGAAGACATTCACACCTTTCATTTGACTTCTATATCATAAATGTTTAATAAGGAATGAAGACACTACAAAGGAATTAAAACTTAAAATTTGAAGATAGTTACTTTTTCATAGAACTACACGTATTAAGTATACCAATATATACAATGAGTGTAACACCAAAATTTGTTTAATTTTTCTTGTGATAATAGTGGACTGAAAATGTAGTACGGCCGCGCTCTAAGATTTTATTCTTCATAGTATTTCGTATCACAACGAGCTCTAATAAATATTTGTATCTAAAATAATTTTTATGTTTTACTATTTTATATTACTGCAAGGTTTTCCGCATTGCCGGCCTCTGGTCGAGCTTAAGGATTTTCTCCTCTATGTATGTCGAACAGTGGCTTCGCTGAGTAAAGATTCTCTGCATTTTTTTTTTTTAGGAGTAGGAGCATCACTCAGGGGATGACCCCTATATATGCAATGCATTGCGCCAGAACTGAAAACGAGGGGATATTATTGAGGGAACAGATTAAGAAAGATGAAAAGATAGACAGTTGTTTTTGTAGCTATTTCAACCTTTTTTACTTCGCCCGCTAATTTTTGCTACAGGGCCGACGAAGGTGGGTGCTGTTACTCTGCTTTTAGTACATGATAGTGTCAGTCGCTGCCAATTATGTTCAGTGATCAGTGACTATGCCTTCATCATTGAAACAGGCTGGCAACAACTAACACAACCACGCACTAATGCTGATCAGAAGATATTCAACACAATATTTCATGACTCAGCGCGGGCTCGAACTCAGGACCCTCCGCATCATAGTCTCGTGTTCTACTACTTCAGCCACCAGCACCCACTCTGCCTCCGGCCGGACTTAAGGATTTTCTCCTCTATGTAAGTCGAGCAGTGGCTTCGCTGATTAAAGATTTTCTGCATTGCCGGTCTCCGGCCGGGCTTAAGGATTTTCTCCTCTATGTATGTCGAACAGTGGCTTCGCTGAGTAAAGATTTTCTGCATTGCGGCCTCCGGCCGGACTTAAGGATTTTCTCCTCTATGTATGTCGAACAGTGGATTCGCTGAGAAAAGATTTTCTGCATTGCCGGTCTTCGGCCATGCTTAAGGATTTTCTCCTCTATGTATGTCGAGCAGTGGCTTCGCTGAGTACAGATTTTCTGCATTGCCGGCCTCCGGCAGGGCTTAAGGATTTTCTCCTCTTCGTATGTCGAAAACTATATTATATTTAGAATATTTAGTATATTAAACTAGAATTTTTATCGAGCTATGCAATTAGTTTGGCGGATTTAAGGGGTTATAAAACATGCCCGCAAAATTTAAAAATTTAAGGAATGGGTCTTGCTTGCTAGCTCTACACCACCTTAAAAATATAAATTTTTGGACATATCCATTGTAATGACTTTTTAAATGACGCCATAACCCCTCTACTGTATTGGTGTGTTGCCCGGATTGTTCATCTCTGAAGGATACACTGTGATGCACCTTGTGGTGAATGTATCCTTCTTCTGATAAAGTATCGTACGCCTAATAATAGATAACAATTATTTAAAACGATAAATGGAAAAAGGTGTACTTATACAAAAAAATATGTTCATACCTTCCAGCAATCGGAAACGATTATGGACCCCGGTCTGATATATCTTTTTATTAGGGGTACCAAAACTTCACGGGATCTACTATCTACGGGAATCATAAATGATCTTCCTGTCTCCCGTTCTACTCCACCAAATATCCATTGACCATCAACATGATGTCCTCTATGGTATTTCCTTTTCTCTAATTTGGTCTCATCGATTTCTACGACTATATTTGGTCCTCCAATCACCAAATTGGTTTTGAACGATCCAAAAACACATACCTCTCGACAAAATGAATTAAAATCGACGGCGGTTTTTAACGAAATGGATATTTAAGCCTTTATAAAGTTTAATGGACTGTTTTTTGTCCAAATATATACAAATAGTATTATTTGGAAAACAGTCAACCTTGATTTTTCAAAAAATGTCCCGGTTCGAAAACTTACAACAGCGCGGCATAACGATCGTTTCTTATTATTTTTTTTAAACTTCTCAAAACACCTATTTTCGCGTACAAATATTTAGATTTAATTTAGAATATAATTTACTTTAAAATTATAAACAAATTAGACTCACTTCCACTTCCATCCGTCTTTACAGTCACTTTTAACTAGTTTTAGCACATGACCATTTCTACATTTGTAGTCGCCCTCCTTGGGAACAAGACCCCATTCCATTAATATTTGAATAACTTCTTCCGAAAGTTTTCCATCTTCCACACAACTAAATAACTTGAATATATCAAACACACTCATGTTGACACTTTGAAATGCACTTTACTTGTAATGTACTCATACTTCTTTACATTTTCTCATATTTAAAGTAACGGTATTTTTTTAAATTGCTTTAATTTTTAATTTTTTATTAATAATAAGAAAACCTTGAAAATGTAAAAAATGAAAACATACATACATATAAGCATATTAATATATTGCAAAAACTAATATAAGTTAATTTTGCAGGTCGAATCCCGCGACAATAAGAATTGACACTGTACTGCTCTTTGATTTATATTAAGTTTATTCGTTATAATTTTTATATTATATTTTTACACTGTGTTTGCATTATCGGTATTTATAATTACCAATACTCTTGGTATTGATACTTCCCAATTTAATATTAAAGTTAGTTTTTATTTTAGCTTAAATTTGTTTCTACTATGTTGAACTGATGTATTTAAGGCTTAGTTAAGTTTACAATTTTTATTTAATATTTTATGTCTCTAATAATTTAAATTTGGTTTCTACTACGTAGAATTCAATTTCGAATTTAGATTTTAATTCATTTCACATTTAATATTTAAGACATTAACTTTCGTGTTTTTGAAATTAGTTTTAATTAAATTTTAAAATTCTAATTTATTTTAAACGTAAATTATTAAATTTCATATTTTCGAACTTAGCTTTAATCAAATGTTATTTAATATTTTAGTCAAGTTAAACATAAATTCTAATATATTTTTAATATTTATTTAACTTATTTTTCCGACATTCGAAACTGATTAAGCAAGTCTGAATTACTAACTGACGATTTGCTACTTCAGTCTCATATAAAATTAAAAGTAGAAATTGGGTACGAAAAGAAGATGAATGGATTTACCTTTACTCCCGTTAATTCATGTAGTAACCATGAGAACATGAATGAAAAGTAAATATCATTGATTATCTTTGACAACGAAACAGTGATAATAAATATGAATGAAAAGCAAAGATCATAGGAACTTGTTTATTGGTGCTGCATAAATAGTACAGTTTACCAACTAAGTATGAAAATATTTGTGAATGTGACAAAGTAATGAGCACAGAATTTCTCTACTATTGTAAATAATTATAATGTAACAGTAATGCTTTAAATAAATGAAATTTATTTGTTGGTGGTTAAGCAATGTCTATATGCATTTCATTGGTGCTTTACCAAATCGTCAGTAGACTTCAACCACAGTTTTGAAAAGTTAAAAACCTATTATCTTATGCATATACTTCCGAAAACCATCTGAGAATTCATAACTTGTAAATTACAAACTATTTTCAAAAATAACAACAGAACAAGAACATAGGCTTGAAACTCATACAAAACTAAACCAACAAATAAAGATTTCATAACAGTTTAATTTAGATTTTATTTTTCATTTTGCCTTATAAATACTTTTCTTGTTATCCAATGGATTTCTGATTGTATAAAGGTGTAGAAAAATAAAATAGATTCATATCGAACATACTTTATTTGTTGGTTTAGTTTTGTATGAGTTGCAAGCCTATGTTCTTGTTCTGTTGTTATTTTTGAAAATAGTTTGTAATTTACAAGTTGTGAATTCTCAGATGGTTTTCGGAAGTATATGCATAAGATAATAGGTTTTTAACTTTTTAAAACTGTGGTTGAAGTCTACTAACGATTTGGTAAAGCACCAATGAAATGCATATAGACATTGCTTAACCACCAACAAATAAATTTCATTTATATATAGTAGTATTGTGACAACAATGTGTCAAATAAAAAGATTTCATAACAGTAATGCTTTAAAACATGAATCAGAGACTAAAGATGATTGAAATTTCAAATTTATTATCACCAGCTTAGCAACAAAAAGTAAAACATTAAGAAATTAACCCATTCCTTAACTACTTCCCCTTTTAAGATTCAGACGTCCTCGTCTGAAACATTGAAAAAATAATAAAGTGTAAAAAAAATAGAATTTATATGAATGAAAACGATGAAATAAAGATTTGGATCGTACAATTTTTTACACAAAATAGATATAACATAAAATAGATAATATAAAGTTACACTTTTGTTTGTCATTGCTATTGTAGTTAATTACCAAATAGAAAATTTATTAGGTTGTAGTGAGAAATTTAATATTGTCCTTATGAACAATTCTGTCGTCAATTCTAAGTGTGGTTCGTAAGTCTTGTTGAACTATTTTTTCATTAAAGACCTTGCTAAATTTGTTACCTAAACGCTTGTTGGTTTTTATGTAGACCTTATCGCCGGGATTATATGTTCTTGTGACTCCGTCTCTGTTATGGTAGTTTAAGTCAGACTTTTGTTTAGCTGCAATTCTTAACTTGATCTTTTCCTTTAAATCTTCTGGTATAGTTTTAATTACGTCAATCGGTCTCATACCAATAGTGGAGTGAATTGTCCTATTATATTTTGATGTTGCAAGGAGAACAAGGTCTAGTGGATCGGTTGAAGTGCCATCTAATCTAAGACATCTTGCGATTTCCGTTAAGGTGCTATGAAAACGTTCCACTTGTCCATTGGACGTGCTATGAAGAGGTGGAATTGGAAAGATATCGGCACCAAAGTTATTTTTAATAAGAGCTCTAACTGTCTCGGAATTGAAAGACTTTTCGTTGTCACATACTACCATCCTTGTGTTCCCAAAAATGTTTAACGCCTCTAATAGTGCTGATTTTATATCGACGATAGCTCTCGAAGCTATGGGCTTAACAACAGCAAATTTAGAAAATTTGTCCAGACAAGTCAAGAAAAAAAAAATTTGTTGGTATTATAAATATTAATGTGGAGTATTTCCCCCATAGAAGATGGTATTGGGGTCTCTGCTATTCGCTGCCTCTGTGGGTGTCTTGAGTATTTTGCTTCTTGACAAGTTTTGCACGTCGATATTATATGTCTCAATTGCCTTTTCATATTGGGAAAATAATAGTCTTGGAGAATCTGGTTAACATTTTCCCTGAGGGATCGATGCGCCCTATAGTGTTCACTGTAAAGTATTTCCAATTGATCACTTGGGTCAAAAACATCAGTAACGAACTTTTTAGTATAACGAAATTTGACCGACGGGTAATTGACTATCAAAAAATGCTGTATTTGTGTCAAACAGTGTAAGTCACAATGTATTGCATTCACAACACGAGGGTTTATTGAGGTTTGAATGGAATCCAAAAGACCTTCCTTTCCTTCTTTGCAACATTTTTCTGAACGAGGATAATTTGGTTTTTAAAACAGTTAATTGGATTTTCAACTGTGGGTATAACTTCTGTAAGCGAAAGTTCGCTGGCACAAGCTTGAATGGAAGCCGATGATGTTGAATCTGTTGCCATGTTTAGAAATTGCCTAGATAAAGCGTCCGCAACGATGTTATTTCTGCCTGGCTTATAAAAAAAAGTTGGTGAATACTCCTCTATAAATGCTCTCCAGCGCTTTATCTTCGAATTGGGGTTTTTGTCAGAAACGGAAAAAGTCAAAGGCTGATGGTCAGTAAAAATGTTTAAGTTCTTAGTTCCATAGATGGCCAACAATTCCCTTTCATTGGTAGCGTAATTCTCCTCTGCTGGAGATAGAGTCCTCGATATCATAGTAATTGGACGTCCGCCCTGCGAAAGGACAGCACCAATTGCATAAGATGATGCGTCCGTCGAAAGATCGAAAGGTTTTTCGAAATTAGGGTATAAAAGAAGAACGTCCTCAGAGGAAAGCAGTTTTTTTAACTTTTCGAATGCGGCCACGGCCTCATCATCTAATTCTATTCTAACTAACTTAGATTGACGAGTTCCCACGTGTCCATTCTCACCCCTTAGGTACCTAGTTTAGGGCCTCGCAATAGACGCGTAATCCTTCACGAATCGTCCATAGTAGCCTGTGAGCCCCAAGAATGACCTAAGACCTCTCAAAGTATAAGGAATTTCATAATTAACTATAGCCTCAATCTTGCTAGGGCACGTCATAATACCCCTAGTCGACACAATAAATCCGAGATATTCCACGGAAGTCTTATAAAACTTAGATTTCTCCAATGACACGCGCATGTTTGCATTGAGCAGTTTTTTCAAAATTTTGTCAATATCATATATATGATTCCGCTCAGAGTCGGAAAATATAATAATATCTTCAATATAGACATGACAACACTTTCCTATCTCTTCCCGCAAAATGTCATCGATAGCGCGTTGGAAAATGCTTGGCGCATTTTTCAACCCGAAAGGCAAGCGACAAAATTCGTACTTGCCGTTATTCACGCTGAAAGCTGTTTTTTCCCTATCACGCTCAACTAAGTTGATCTGGTGAAAGCCACTTTTTAAGTCCAGCGTTGTGAAAAACTTCGCTTTTCCGAGATTAGCCATAATGACAGAGGGATCAGGGATAGGATATTTGTCGCAAATGGTCTTTGAGTTTAATTTCGTAAAATCGAACACAAGACGTTTATTAGGTCTACCGCATTCGTCCAATCCCTTTTTGTCCACTACCCAAACTGGACTATTATAAGGGGAACGCGATGGCCTTATTATGCCATCCCTTAAAAGTTGTTCCACTTCTCTGTTGACAAAATCAATCATTGAGATTGGGTATGACTGGTATCTGGAGTATATAGGTTCCTCGTCCTTCGTTCTAATTGTAGCAGAGATATTAGTATTGTACGGTAAGGCCTCGTTTGGTCTCGCAAAGACTGCAGCATTTGTATGGATTACATGGTAAAATTCTGCCTCAATACTTTTTGGAATTGTCTCCAATATCAAATTATTGATCGCATCTAGATTTAAATACTTCAGCCTTTCACGCCCCCCTTTGAAAAACATAATATTATTACCTGTATCGATTATACCATCTATTCCTTTAATAAAGTTAAAACCCAATATACCATCGAACAATGGTAAATTTTCCAATAGATAAAAAGTTCCTGTCTTGTTAAATACATTTACTAAGGTTGCCTGGTCAATCCTACTAACGCCATGAACGGATTTTACGAGGAAGGGTCTAGAAAGTTTTTTTATACCCTTTAGATTCTGGATATTTCTTACATAACTTTTAGTAGATCCAGTGTCAACTAAAAGCCTTACAATATTACCCCCTATAGATCTTTCGATGTAGGGGAGAATTGATTTTCCCCTAAAAAATTGATCTCATCTTCAAAAGATACATTCTCTAAGATTTGATTTTCCTGTAAATTTTCCTCCCATGGATGTTGCAGTTGACCCTCGTGACCTAAGTGATTCACGCTCTCTCTATTTTGAAAATTTGGAATGCCTGTAGATCTAATAGTACGCATGCTTACATCAGTATCTAGTGTTTGCGAACGAGACTGTGAATTAAAACCTGCGGTATTAGGTGGTTGAATATCGGCTCGAGGATTTGGTTGACCGTGAGAGTAAAATTGTTTTGGCTGATTAAGAGGTTGTCGCACCTGATTACTAAAGGGCAAGTTTTCTATTGGTAGTTTCGGATAAATAGGGGAAGACGGAGGGTAAAACTGTCGAGGCTAAACATAATGTTTTTGTTGTAGTTGTTGTTGGACTTGGCTATTTAAAGGTGAGTTTCTTATTGTTTGTCTTGAATAATAGTTAGATGGCTGGTTGTTAAGAATAGGAGCATAAGTATTATTGAATCTTGGGTTTGCCCGTTATTGTAGATTGTGGCAAATCGATACCTATTTTGGTTCGTTTCTAATTCCTGTGCCATTGCTAAGGCAGTAGGTAGATCTACTGGTTTACATGCAAAGAGGGTGTCGCAAAGGGGTTTATTGAGACCCGAAATGAAAACTCGTAATGCATCTGTTCTATACTTTTGGTTCAGTGATTGGATTAATGCAGCATTTCCATCGTAGGACATTATTACCTTATTGACTATTGAAGTCAATCTACTTTCAATATCGCCGTAAAATTCAATAATTGGTCTTTGACCCTGCCTTAACGTGGAAAGTTCCTGCTCTAATGTGTAAATAGACGTTTTGTCAGAATACGCAAAATCTAATCTGTCAAGAATGGCATAGAAGTTCAAAAATGTATTGTAGCTGCTTAAAACAGAGTCTGCCCTCCCTACAATTTTATTTCTTATTATTGCGACTGCCTGATAGTACTTGGAACTACCTTGGTAACGATCGAAAAATTTATGGGCTGTAACCGCCGCTTGACGCCAAGAAACATATTTAAAGGCTTCGCCTTTAAACTCGGGAAGAGACTTCACTATATCAAGTGGTTCATCGCATTCTACTCCTTCAAAAATTTCGATATTCTTATAATCCTCTACAGCAGATGGGGATTGAAGTGCATCAATTTTTCTATTTAATTGATCAACTATGCCCTGAAATTCTGTTCTGGTCTGTTCTGTTGCTTGCCTAACTGCAGCATTAATAATTCTTTGTAAAGTCTCTTCATCCATGGTTCTTTGATTTGGATTTCTGTCACAAACACTAAGGTTTTGAAATAAGTTTAAAGTTTCGTCGATTTCCTTAATACTATTTCCTAAGGAACTCATAAAAACATTTAGAAGACGACAGTAATTCCAGTACAAAAACTTAATATTAAAATTTAGATCAATGGATTTTTAAAGAACGAAAATTACACTCGAAAACGAAAAAGTAAAATTTCTTATAAATACCGGAATATTTTTATAGTTTCTATAAACTTTTTTTTAAATTTTTATCAACAGCAAGAACAAACAAACTTATAAAAGAACTGCAGGAAATTAGATCCTACCATACTATAGATAAGGTTGTTTTTTTTTATTTAGAGATAGATCTTTTTTAATATTTGATAAATAAATAGTATTTTTAGCTTTCAATATTTTTCCTTAAAATATTTTAAACATTTTAACACACATAGATATTTTATTAATCGTTTAAGTGACTGCTAATACTGCTTCCTGCGGAGAATCCTTTCACTGATGGTATCTTTCTTTCTAGTTCAACTTTTCAGCTTATTTTCCTTAGAAGAGGTTTTCATAACGAAGACTTAATTTTGTTTTTTGTTGTTGGGCGCCAGTTAATTTATATTAAGTTCATTCGTTATAATTTTTATAAATTGTTAATTTTTTTTGGGCTTAAGTTCGAATCATATTCAATTTTCATTAAAATATTGGTTAAATAGTTGATATTCCTACTAACTAGCACCACTTGCAAAAGTGGAAAAATTGAACAAAGAACGCTGATGAGATGGCGTAGCGGCCTCGAAATCAGTACTGATCCGTTCTTCTGGTTTGATGATTATTGAAAATATTCTTAATATTCCAATCTTAATATAAAAAAATAATAAATAGAATTTGAACAAATTCATTTATTAATAAAATAATAAAAAATCATTTGCAGTCATGCAGATTCGAACTTAAGCCCAAAAAAAAATTAACAATTTACATTACAAAGTTCGACTAATAAAAATTCATACATAATTTAAAACATTGCGGGGGCACGCGCCCTTGTTCATTGTAAATTGACAACTAAATTCAATTACTTGAACATAAATAACAAAGAAGCTTTAGCAATCAGCAGCCGATGGCTCTGGAAAAAGCGAAAGAGATACATGGAATATTGGGAATATTAATCGTCAGGGTTGGGGAATTTCGTACTAACCAAAAAGGTAATAACTTAAAAATATGAATGTGATAACTTCTCATATTCAATTTTCGTTAAAATATTGGTTAAATAGTTGATATTCCTACTAACTAGCACCACTTGCAAAAGTGGAAAAATTGAACAAAGAACGCTGATGAGATGGCGTGGCGGCCTCGAAATCCGTTCTGCTGGTTTGATGATTATTGAAAATATTCTTAATATTCCAATCTTAATATAAAAAATAATAAATAGAATTTGAACAAATTCATTTATTAATAAAATAATAAAAAATCATTTGCAGTTATGCAGATTCGAACTTAAGCCCAAAAAAAATTAACAATTTACATTACAAAGTTCGACTAATGAAAATTCATACATAATTTATAATTTTTATATTATATTTTTACATTGTTTTTGCATTATCGGTATTTATAATTCCCAATACTCTTGGTATTGATAATTCCCAATTTAATATTAAAGTTAGTTTTTATTTTAGCTTAAATTTGTTTCTACTATGTAGAACTGATATATTTAAGGCTTAGTTAAATTTACAATTTTTATTTAATATTTTATGTCTCTAATAATTTAAATTTGGTTTCTACTACGTAGAATTCAATTTCGAATTTAGATTTTAATTCATTTCACATTTAATATTTAAGACATTAACTTTCGTGTTTTTGAAATTAGTTTTAATTAAATTTTAAAATTCTAATTTATTTTAAACGTAAATTATTAAATTTCATATTTTCGAACTTAGCTTTAATCAAATGTTATTTAATATTTTAGTCAAGTTAAACATAAATTCTAATATATTTTTAATATTTATTTAACTTATTTTTCCGATATTCGAAACTGATTAAGCAAGTCTGAATTACTAACTGACGATTTGCTACTTCAGTCTCATATAAAATTAAAAGTAGAAATTGGGTACGAAAAGAAGATGAATGGATTTACCTTTACTCCCGTTAATTCATGTAGTAACCATGAGAACATGAATGAAAAGTAAATATCATTGATTATCATTGACAACGAAACAGTGATAATAAATATGAATGAAAAGCAAAGATCAATGGAACTTGTTTATTGGTGCTGCATAAATAGTACAGTCTACCAACTAAGTATGAAAATATTTGTGAATGAGACAAAGTAATGAGCACAGAATTTCTCTACTATTGTAAAGAATTATAATGTAACAGTAATGCTTTAAAACATGAATCAGAGACTAAAGATGATTGAAATTTTTTTGAGAATTTCTCTACTATTGTAAAGAATTATAATGTATCAGTAATGCTTTAAAACATGAATCAGAGACTAAAGATGATTGAAATTTCAAATTTATTATTAGCTTAGCAACAAAAAGTAAAACATTAAGAAATTAACCCATTCCTTAACTTATAAAAACATACTTACATATCGTCACCTTAAAGACCAAAGTTTTCAAAAGTTTACAGGAGAGAGAAAAAACGTTATAAAATTGGAACTGTTTGCAATATTGAACCGAAAATTATATATTATGATTAAAATGAAACCAGAAGAATATATCGGTTGAGAAAGCTTTGTTTTTCTAAACACAGCTTATGATATGGCGCTTAGGTAATTTGGAATTGTAAAAACCAAACAACCTATCAGCAATACTAATTAGTATGAATAATTAGGCATTCCTTTGAACACATGATTATTATTTACATTAAATAATAATACTTATAATTTCTATTACTTGTTTAAACAAAAAGTGCTTAATGTTTGCTTAAATTACACCATGCAACAAAATTAAACTTTTATCATGATTTTTGATGATTTATTTTCCTCTTTATTTAATACGTCACGGCCTTTTAAAATAGAATTTTTTAATTTTCCTAAAGTTTTTGATTTTTAAATAAAATTATAGGTGGGTTTACAAAAAAATCTACTTTTTTATTTATTGCAATGTTAATAACTAAATACAAAGTTAAATTAAATAAAAAGAAAGCATTTCATTAAATAAAGCTACCGCAAAAAAATTATTCAAAAGGTATGTTATCATAAAAGTAATGGCAGTCTGCCGGAAACAAAGTTTTTAAATCTTGTAAATGTTGCCATTTCTTTTTGGAGATGTCCCATGACATCTGCCAAAAACGTTGAAATATTTCTTCCCGTAATTTTTCAGAAAAAATAGAACAATGTCGATTTGAAGCCTTTTCACAACATTTTGATGTGTACCCAGGTTTCATTTCTCTTGGCTTCCTGCAAACGATTTTGCCTTTTGAAAAACCTTCATATTCTTTACCGTTCATACGATTTTTCTTTCTTTCTTCTTTTTTGTTGACTTTTTTAGGAATTTGCATATCTGCCTCAAGATTATTTTCATTTATGGAATACATTTTATTGCGTTTTAACACTTTTTTATGTTCTTTTCACTTCTAATAATAAATAAAATGTAATAAAACACAAACAACAACAAATCAAAAGTAACTGTGTTTCAAAAAAAAAAAAAAAAAATCAAATAAATGATTACTCTGATTTCTTTAGCGTGAGTGCTGATAGGTTATTTGGTTTCAGAAAATTGTACACTTGCTGATAGGGTATTTGGTAATAGCTTGGTTATTTCTAATATTAGAAGTTTAAAATTTTGCATACATATGCTTTATGATATAGGGAATAATATTAAATAAAAAACTAAATTTTGAAAAATTTGCTGATAGGTTGTTTGGTCTTTAATGTGAAGATATGTCCAAGAACAAATATGCAAGTAGCAAAAAAATTCAAAACTAAACCTATTATACATTTGTATGTGTACGTACCCTCCTAATAAGTAGCTTGTTTTTACATCTGTATCAAATGTTTCAACGTACAGTAAAATCATATCTGTCTGGCCTTATTTGAAGTTTTAATTCCTCTGTAGTGTCTTCATTCCTTATCAGATATTTATGACATAGGTGTCAAATGAAAGGTGTGAATGTCTTCCATTTATTTTACTATATAATAAAAAACCGTTATATAGACCCTTTTTCGATTTAACGGTACTTTTGTAAAAAAAGTCAATACGAAAAACTGATATTTTAAGCGCTAACCTTTCCAAATCAGTAAAACCTTAACCCTTTACGGCGTCATGTTGTATTTCTGCAACATACCCTTAAAGTAGGTGTAAAAATATTATGTATGATATTATTCCAATTTAAGGCGATGTTGCAATTCGGCAACATAGCAGTCTGGCGGCATAAAAACTAATAAGCTTTCTAGACAGTAACGGTTTCGTATATATTTCATTCAAGTGACACCTGTCTACAAGTCTGTTGCGCGCTCTCAGTTTTATTTTTGCAAAAATTATTTTTTGAAGTAGTAGTGATATTTGGCTATTGAAATTTGTGTGAGTGAAAGGTAAGAGGATTTATTTGAATAAAAATTATATGTTTTCTTGCAAAAACAATTTCTTTTACGTTATATGCTGATTTTGGTTTGTTGTATATATGCAACATTGCGTGTTGAGGTAAAATATTTTACTATTTTTCTACTTTGTAAATGATTATTCTTCAGTATCAAAATGAGCCGTAAATTGCATAATATAACTACTAAGGACTTAGAAATTATTCTATCTCAATGGGATTTTTTTCGACAATTATTACACATCAATACCACTTATAGAATACCTTTCCAATCGCGGAATTTTGGCCTTGGGCACCATAAGAAGAGTACGTATTCCAAACTGCAAGCTACCAGATGAAAAAAATTTCAAAAAGGAACCGCGCGGTACGTCAGTAGAACAAGTTGGTGACTGTAATGGAACTGACGTAGCTGTTGTTGCTTGGAGAGACAACAAAATCGTTACTCTAGCATCTAATTTCGCAGCAAAGAACCCAACATCTGTAGTGAGAAGATGGGACAAGAAAGGGAAGCAGTATATTTCTGTTGAACGACCCTTTATAGTGGCAGAATATAACCGGCATATGGGTGGAGTGGACCTTTTAGACTCCGTTATGGGCCACTATAAAATCAAACTTCGTAGTAAACGCTGGTATCTACGCATTTTCTACCATTTGTTAGACATGACTGTTTGTAATTCCTGGCTTTTATATAGGCGAATAAAGTCTGAGAACGGCAGTTCCAGCAAAACTCTCAACTCCGCAGAATTTAGACTAAATATTGCTGAGACCTTATGTAAATATAAGACCGTAAATCGCTTAAAACGTGGGAGTGATGTTGAATGTCTCATTCAAAATAAAAAGAAAAAAGGGCCAGCTCAACACGTTCCTCCAAAAGATGTTAGATTGGACCAATATGGGCACTGGCCAGTTTGGGTCGATAAACGTATGAGGTGCAAATTTCCAGAGTGCAAAGGCTATACGCAAACATCTTGTGAAAAATACGGGACTAGTTTGTGCTACAATAAGCAAAACAATTGCTTTAAAAATTTTCACACTCTTTAGTTTGTACACCTTAATTTTTTAGAGCTATTTTCGCAATGTTGCATTTCTGCAACATATACTATTTTTCAATAAACAACAAGTTAACAATTAATAAAAATTTTTCTATTAATTTTTTCGTTAATAATAACCTATTTACCACCTAGTAACAAAAAAGTAACGAAATTGGTTTTCATGCGCTGTAAAGGGTTAAGTTGTTATAAATTGTTTGAAAGGTATTTATAATACCTTTCCAACAATATCCATATCAACTATGTAGCAATAATATGAAGGAAGTTATAGACACATATATATTTGAAATTTAGAGGCCTATAACTCCCAAACTAAGTGAGTCCGCTCCAAAATTTTTTTACCATAATTCTTAGATTTAAGAGTACTACCCATGACAAAAGTTTCATAAAAATCGGAGAATGATACGGGATGTAAATTTAAGCCTTAGAAATAAACGCCTTTTGGGCAAAGTCGGGTAAAATTGTGTTTCAACCAAAAAATTTATTTATTCCAAAGGGGTACGCCTTTCCTAAAATAGTGATGAAAAATTTTTTTTCTTAAATGCTTGCGATTTGAGATTTTTCGGAAGCTTCTTCGCATTTGAAACTCATTTAAATACTTGCTTATTAGAAATGAACGCCTTTTGGGCAAAATTGGGTAAAATTGTGTTTCAACCAATAAATTTATTTATTGCAAAGGGGTACCCCTTTCCTAAAATATTGATGAAAAATTTTTTTTTCTTAAATGCTTGCGATTTGAGATTTTTCGGAAGCTTCTTCGCAATTGAATCTCCTTTCAATACTTGGTTATTAGAAATAAACGCCTTTTGGACAAAGTCGGGTAAAATTTTGTTTCAACCAAAAAATTTATTTATTGCAAAGGGGTACCTCTTTCCTAAAATATTGATAAAATTTTTTTTTTCTTAAATGCTTGCGATTTAAAATTTTTCGGAAGCTTCTTCGCATTTGAATCTCTTTTCAATACTTGCTTATTAGAAATAAACGCCTTTTGGGCAAAGTCGGGTAAAATTGTGTTTCAACCAAAAAATTTATTTATTGCAAAGGGGTACCTCTTTCCTAAAATATTGATGAAAAATTTTTTTCTTAAATGCTTGCGATTTAAGATTTTTCGGGAACTTCTTCGCATTTGAATCTCCTTTCAATACTTGCTTATTAGAAATGAACGCCTTTTGGGCAAAATTGGGTAAAATTGTGTTTCAACCAAAAAATTTATTTATTGCAAAGGCGTACCCTTTCCTAAAATATTGATGAAAAATTTTTTTTTTCTTAAATGCTTGCGATTTGAGATTTTTCGGAAGCTTCTTCGCATTTGAAACTCATTTCAATACTTGCTTATTAGAAATGAACGCCTTTTAGGCAAAGTCGGGTAAAATTGTGTTTCAACCGAAAAATGTATTTATTGCAAAGGGGTACCCCTTTCCTAAAATATTGATGACAAATTTTTTCTTCTTAAATGCTTGCGATTTGAGATTTTTCGAAAGCTTCTTCGCATTTTAATCTCATTTCAATACTTGCTTATTAGAAATGAACGCCCTGTGGGCAAAATTGGGTAAAATTGTGTTTCAACCAAAAAATTTATTTATTGCAAAGGGGTACCGCTTTCCTAAAATATTGATGAACATTTTTTTTTTCTTAAATGCTTGCGATTTGAGATTTTTCGGAAGCTTCTTCGCATTTGAAACTCATTTCAATACTTGCTTATTAGAAATGAACGCCTTTTGGGCAAAATTGGGTAAAATTGTGTTTCAACCAAAAAATTTATTTATCGCAAAGGCGTACCCTTTCGTAAAATATTGATGACAAATTTTTTTTTCTTAAATGCTTCCGATTTGAGATTTTTCGTAAGCTTCTTCGCATTTGAAACTCATTTCAATACTTGCTTATTAGAAATAAACGCCTTTTGGGCAAAGTCGGGTAAAATTGTGTTTCAAATAAAAAATTTATTTATTGCAAAGGGTAAAATTGCCCAAGGCTTCTTCGCATTTGAATCTCCTTTCAATACTTGCTTATTAGAAATGAACGCCTTTTGGGCAAAATTGGGTAAAATTGTGTTTCAACAAAAAAATTATTTATTGCAAAGGGGTACCCCTTTCCTAAACTATTGATGAAAAATTTTTTTTTCTTAAATGCTTGCGATTTGAGATTTTTCGGAAGCTTCTTCGCATTTAAAACTCATTTCAATACTTGCTTATTAGAAATAAATGCCTTTTGGGCAAAGTCGGGTAAAATTGTGTTTCAACCAAAAAATTTATTTATTGCAAGGGGGTACCCCTTTCCTAAAATATTGATAAAAATTTGTTTTTCTTAAATGCTTGCGGTTTAAGATTTTTCGGAAGCTTCTTCGCATTTGAAACTCATTTCAATACTTGCTTATTAGAATTAAACGCCTTTTGGGCAAAGTCGGGTAAAGTTGTGTTTCAACCCAAATATTTATTTATTGCAAAGGGGTGCCCCTTTCCTAAAATATTGTTGAAAAATTTTTTTTTTTTAAATGCTTGCGATTTGAGATTTTTCGGAAGCTTCTTCGCATTTGAAACTCATTTCAATACTTGGTTATTAGAAATAAACGCCTTTTGAGCAAGGTCGGGTAAAATTGTGTTTCAACCAAAAAATTAATTCTTTGCAAAGGGGTACCCCTATCCTAAAATATTGATGAACAATTTTTTTTCTAAAATGCTTGCGATTTGAGATTTTTCGGAAGCTTCTTAGCATTTGAATCTCATTTCAATACTTGCTTATTAGAAATGAACGCCATTTGGGCAAAGTCGGGTAAAATTGTGTTTCAACCAAAAAATTTATTTATTGCAAAGGGGTACCCATTTCCTAAAATATTGATGAAAAATTTTTTTTTCTTAAAAGGTTGCAATTTGAGATTTTCGGAAGCTTCTTCGCATTTGAAACTCATTTCAATACTTGCTTATTAGAAATAAACGCCTTTTGGGCAAAGTCGGGTAAAGTTGTGTTTCAACCAAAAAATGTATTTATTGCAAAGGTGTACCCCTTTCCTCAAATATTGATGATAAATTTTTTTTTCTTAAATGCTTGCCATTTGAGATTTTTTGGAAGCTTCTTCGCATTTCAATCTCCTTTTAATACTTGCTTATTAGAAATGAACGCCTTTTGGGCAAAGTCGGGTAAAATTGTGTTTCAACCAAAAAATTTATTTATTGCAAAGGGGTACGCCTTTCCTAAAATAGTGATGAAAATTTTTTTTTTCTTAAATGCTTGCGATTTGAGATTTTTCGGAAGCTTCTTCGCATTTGAATCTCTTTTCAATACTTGCTTATTAGAAATAAACGCCTTTTGGGCAAAGTCGGGTAAAATTGTGTTTCAACCAAAAAATTTATTTATTGCAAAGGGGTACCTCTTTGCTAAAATATTGATGAAATTTTTTTTTCTTAAATGCTTGCGATTTAGGATTTTTCGGAAACTTCTTCGCATTTGAATCTCCTTTCAATACTTGCTTATTAGAAATGAACGCCTTTTGGGCAAAATTGGGTAAAATTGTGTTTCAACCAAAAAATTTATTTATTGCAAAGGCGTACCCCTTTCCTAAAATATTGACGAAATTTTTTTTTTCTTAAATGCTTGCGATTTGAGATTTTTCGGAAGCTTCTTCGCATTTGAAACTCATTTCAATACTTGCTTATTAGAAATACGCGCCTTTTGGGCAAAGTCGGGTAAAATTGTGTTTCAATCAAAAAATTTATTTATTGCAAAGGGGTACCCCTTTCCTAAAATATTGATGAAAAATTTTTTTTTAAATGCTTGCGATTTGAGATTTTACGGAAGCTTCTTCGCATTTGAATCTCCTTTCAATACTTGCTTATTAGAAATAAACGCCTTTTGGGCAAAATTGGGTAAAATTGTGTTTCAACCAAAAAATTATTTATTGCAAAGGGGTACCCCTTTCCTAAAATATTAATGAAAATTTTTTTTTTCTTAAATGCTTGCGATTTAAAATTTTTCGGAAGCTTCTTCGCGTTTGAAACTCATTTCAATACTTGCTTATTAGAAATAAACGCCTTTTGGGCAAAGTCGGGTAAAATTGTGTTTCAAATAAAAAATTTATTTATTGCAAAGGGTAAAATTGCCCAAGGCTTCTTCGCATTTGAATCTCCTTTCAATACTTGCTTATTAGAAATGAACGCCTTTTGGGCAAAATTGGGTAAAATTGTGTTTCAACCAAAAAATTATTTATTGCAAAGGGGTACCCCTTTCCTAAACTATTGATGAAAAATTTTTTTTTCTCTAATGCTTGCGATTTGAGATTTTTCGGAAGCTTCTTCGCATTTAAAACTCATTTCAATACTTGCTTATTAGAAATAAATGCCTTTTGGGCAAAGTCGGGTAAAATTGTGTTTCAACCAAAAAATTTATTTATTGCAAGGGGGTACCCCTTTCCTAAAATATTGATAAAAATTTTTTTTTCTTAAATGCTTGCGGTTTAAGATTTTTCGGAAGCTTCTTCGCATTTGAAACTCATTTCAATACTTGCTTATTAGAAATAAACGCCTTTTGGGCAAAGTCGGGTAAAATTGTGTTTCAACCCAAAAATTTATTTATTGCAAAGGGGTGCCCCTTGCCTAAAATATTGTTGAAAAAAATTTTTTTTTTAAATGCTTGCGATTTGAGATTTTTCGGAAGCTTCTTCGCATTTGAAACTCATTTCAATACTTGGTTATTAGAAATAAACGCCTTTTGAGCAAGGTCGGGTAAAATTGTGTTTCAACCAAAAAATTAATTCTTTGCAAAGGGGTACCCCTATCCTAAAATATTGATGAACAATTTTTTTTCTAAAATGCTTGCGATTTGAGATTTTTCGGAAGCTTCTTAGCATTTGAATCTCATTTCAATACTTGCTTATTAGAAATGAACGCCATTTGGGCAAAGTCGGGTAAAATTGTGTTTCAACCAAAAAATTTATTTATTGCAAAGGGGTACCCATTTCCTAAAATATTGATGAAAAAATTTTTTTTCTTAAAAGGTTGCAATTTGAGATTTTCGGAAGCTTCTTCGCATTTGAAACTCATTTCAATACTTGCTTATTAGAAATAAACGCCTTTTGGGCAAAGTCGGGTAAAATTGTGTTTCAACCAAAAAATGTATTTATTGCAAAGGTGTACCCCTTTCCTCAAATATTGATGATAAATTTTTTTTTCTTAAATGCTTGCCATTTGAGATTTTTTGGAAGCTTCTTCGCATTTCAATCTCCTTTTAATACTTGCTTATTAGAAATGAACGCCTTTTGGGCAAAGTCGGGTAAAATTGTGTTTCAACCAAAAAATTTATTTATTGCAAAGGGGTACGCCTTTCCTAAAATAGTGATGAAAATTTTTTTTTTCTTAAATGCTTGCGATTTGAGATTTTTCGAAAGCTTCTTCGCATTTGAATCTCTTTTCAATACTTGCTTATTAGAAATAAACGCCTTTTGGGCAAAGTCGGGTAAAATTGTGTTTCAACCAAAAAATTTATTTATTGCAAAGGGGTACCTCTTTGCTAAAATATTGATGAAATTTTTTTTTTCTTAAATGCCTGCGATTTAGGATTTTTCGGAAACTTCTTCGCATTTGAATCTCCTTTCAATACTTGCTTATTAGAAATGAACGCCTTTTGGGCAAAATTGGGTAAAATTGTGTTTCAACCAAAAAATTTATTTATTGCAAAGGCGTACCCCTTTCCTAAAATATTGACGAAATTTTTTTTTTCTTAAATGCTTGCGATTTGAGATTTTTCGGAAGCTTCTTCGCATTTGAAACTCATTTCAATACTTGCTTATTAGAAATACGCGCCTTTTGGGCAAAGTCGGGTAAAATTGTGTTTCAACCAAAAAATTTATTTATTGCAAAGGGGTACCCCTTTCCTAAAATATTGATGAAAAATTTTTTTTAAATGCTTGCGATTTGATATTTTACGGAAGCTTCTTCGCATTTGAATCTCCTTTCAATACTTGCTTATTAGAAATAAACGCCTTTTGGGCAAAATTGGGTAAAATTGTGTTTCAACCAAAAAATTATTTATTGCAAAAGGGTACCCCTTTCCTAAAATATTGATGAAAATTTTTTTTTCCTAAATGCTTGCGATTTGAGATTTTTCGGAAGCTTCTTCGCATTTGAAACTCATTTCAATACTTGCTTATTAGAAATAAACGCCTTTTGGGCAAAGTCGGGTAAAATTGTGTTTCAAATAAAAAATTTATTTATTGCAAAGGGTAAAATTGCCCAAGTCTTCTTCGCATTTGAATCTCCATTCAATACTTGCTTATTAGAAATGAACGCCTTTTGGGCAAAATTGGGTAAAATTGTGTTTCAACCAAAAAATTATTTATTGCAAAGGGGTACCCCTTTCCTAAAATATCGATGAAAAATTTTTTTTCTTAATTGCTTGCGATTTGAGATTTTTCGGAAGCTTCTTCGCATTTAAAACTCATTTCAATACTTGCTTATTAGAAATAAACGCCTTTTGGGCAAAGTCGGGTAAAATTGTGTTTCAACCAAAAAATTTATTTATTGCAAGGGGGTACCCCTTTCCTAAAATATTGATGAACATTTTTTTTTCTTAAATGCTTGCGGTTTAAGATTTTTCGGAAGCTTCTTCGCATTTGAAACTCATTTCAATACTTGCTTATTAGAAATAAACGCCTTTTGGGCAAAGTCGGGTAAAATTGTGTTTCAACCAAAAAATTTATTTTCGGCAAAGGGGTGCCCCTTTACTAAAATATTGTTGAAAATTTTTTTTTTTTAAATGCTTGCGATTTGAGATTTTTCGGAAGCTTCTTAGCATTTGAATCTCATTTCAATACTTGCTTATTAGAAATGAACGCCATTTGGGCAAAGTCGGGTAAAATTGTGTTTCAACCAAAAAATTTATTTATTGCAAAGGGGTACCCATTTCCTAAAATATTGATGAAACATTTTTTTTTCTTAAAAGGTTGCGATTTGAGATTTTCGGAAGCTTCTTCGCATTTGAAACTCATTTCAATACTTGCTTATTAGAAATAAACGCCTTTTGGGCAAAGTCGGGTAAAATTGTGTTTCAACCAAAAAATGTATTTATTGCAAAGGGGTACCCCTTTCCTCAAATATTGATGAAAAATTCTTTTTTTCTTAAATGCTTGCGATTTGAGATTTTTCGGAAGCTTCTTCGCATTTGAAACTCATTTCAATACTTGCTTATTAGAAATAGACGCCTTTTGAGCAAGGTCGGGTAAAATTGTGTTTCAACCAAAAAATTAATTCTTTGCAAAGGGGTACCCCTATCCTAAAATATTGATGAACAATTTTTTTTCTAAAATGCTTGCGATTTGAGATTTTTCGGAAGCTTCTTAGCGTTTGAATCTCATTTCAATACTTGCTTATTAGAAATGAACGCCATTTGGGCAAAGTCGGGTAAAATTGTGTTTCAACCAAAAAATTTATTTATTGCAAAGGGGTACCCATTTCCTAAAATATTGATGAAAAATTTTTTTTTCTTAAAAGGTTGCGATTTGAGATTTTCGGAAGCTTCTTCGCATTTGAAACTCATTTCAATACTTGCTTATTAGAAATAAACGCCTTTTGGGCAAAGTCGGGTAAAATTGTGTTTCAACCAAAAAATGTATTTATTGCAAAGGGGTACCCCTTTCCTCAAATATTGATGAAAAATTCTTTTTTTTTTAAATGCTTGCGATTTGAGATTTTTCGGAAGCTTCTTCGCATTTGAAACTCATTTCAATACTTGCTTATTAGAAATAAACGCCTTTTGGGCAAAGTCGGGTAAAATTGTGTTTCAACCAAAAAATATATTTATTGCAAAGGGGTACCCCTTTCCTAAAAAATTGATGAAACATTTTTTTTTCTTAAAAGGTTGCGATTTGAGATTTTCGGAAGCTTCTTCGCATTTGAATCTCCTCTTAATACTTGCTTATTAGAAATGAACGCCTTTTGGGCACAGTCGGGTAAAATTGTGTTTCAACCAAAAAATTTATTATTTGCAAAAGCGTACCCGTTCCTAAAATATTGATGAAATTTTTTTTTTTTTTCTTAAATGCTTGCGATTTGAGATTTTTCGGAAGCTTCTTCGCATTTGAATCTCCTTTCAATACTTGCTTATTAGAAATGAACGCCTTTTGAGGAAAATTGGGTAAAATTGTGTTTCAACCAAAAAATATATTTATAGCAAATATTGATGAAAATTTTTTTTTTCTTAAAAGGTTGCGATTTGAGATTTTCGGAAGCTTCTTCGCATTTGAAACTCATTTCAATACTTGCTTATTAGAAATAAACGCCTTTTGGGCAAAGTCGGGTAAAATTGTGTTTCAACCAAAATATTTATTTATTGCAAAGGGGTACCCCTTTCCTAAAATATTGACAAAAATTTTTTTTTCTTAAATGCTTGCGATTTGAGATTTTTCGGAAGCTTTTTCGCATTTGAAACTCATTTCAATACTTGCTTATTAGAAATGAACGCCTTTTGGGCAAAGTCGGGTAAAATTGTGTTTCAACCAAAAAATTTATTTATTGCAAAGGGGTACCCCTTTAAAATATTGATGAAAATTTTTTTTTTAAATGCTTGCGATTTGAGATTTTTCGGAAGCTTCTTCGCATTTGAATCCCCTTTCAATACTTGCTTATTAGAAATGAACGCCTTTTAGGCAAAATTGGGTAAAATTGTGTTTCAACCAAAATTTTTTTTTTGTAAAGGGGTTCCCCTTTCCTAAAATATTGATGAAAAATTTTTTTTCTTAAATGCTTGCGATTTGAGATTTTTCGGAAGCTTCTTCGCATTCGAAACTCATTTCAATACTTGCTTATTAGAAATGAACGCCTTTTGGGCAAAATTGGGTAAAATTGTGTTTCAACCAAAATATTTATTTATTGCGAAGGGGTACCCCTTTCCTAAAATATTGATGAAAATGTTTTTTCTTAAATGCTTGCGATTTGAGATTTTTCGGAAGCTTTTTCGCATTTGAAACTCATTTAAATTCTTGCTTATTAGAAATGAACGCCTTTTGGGCAAAATTGGGTAGAATTGTGTTTCAACCAATAAATTTATTTATTGCAAAGGGGTACCCATTTCCTAAAATATTGATGAAAAATTTTTTTTTCTTAAATGCTTGCGATTTGAGATTTTTCGGAAGCTTCTTCGCATTTGAATCTCCTTTCAATACTTGGTTATTAGAAATAAACGCCTTTTGGACAAAGTCGGGTAAAATTTTGTTTCAACCAAAAAAATTTTTTTATTGCAAAGGGGTACCTCTTTCCTAAAATATTGATGAAAATTTTTTTTCTTAAATGGTTACGATTTGAGATTTTTCGGAAGCTTGTTTGCATTTGAAACTCATTTAAATACTTGCTTATTAGAAATGAACGCCTTTTGGGCAAAATTGGGTAAAATTGTGTTTCAACCAATATATTTATTTATTGCAAAGGGGTACCCCTTTCGTAAAATATTGATGAAAAATTTTTTTTTCTTAAATGCTTGCCTTTTGAGATTTTTTGGAAGCTTCTTCGCATTTCAATCTCCTTTTAATACTTGCTTATTAGAAATGAACGCCTTTTGGGCACAGTCTGGTAAAATTGTGTTTCAACCAAAAAATTTATTTTTTGCAAAGGCGTACCCTTTCCTAAAATATTGATGAAAATTTTTTTTTTTCTTAAATGCTTGCGATTTGAGATTTTTCGGAAGCTTCTTCGCATTTGAATCTCCTTTCAATACTTGCTTATTAGAAATAAACGCCTTTTGGGCGAAGTCGGGTAAAATTGTGTTTCAACCCAAAAATTTATTTATTGCAAAGGGGTGCCCCTTTCCTAATATATTGTTGAAAAATTTTTTGTTTTAAATGCTTGCGATTTGAGATTTTTCGGAAGCTTCTTCGCATTTGAAACTCATTTCAATACTTTCTTATTAGAAATAAACGCCTTTTGAGCAAGGTCGGGTAAAATTGTGTTTCAACCAAAAAATTAATTCTTTGCAAAGGGGTACCCCTATCCTAAAATATTGATGAACAATTTTTTTTCTAAAATGCTTGCGATTTGAGATTTTTCGGAAGCTTCTTAGCATTTGAATCTCATTTCAATACTTGCTTATTAGAAATGAACGCCATTTGGGCAAAGTCGGGTAAAATTGTGTTTCAACCAAAAAATTAATTCTTTGCAAAGGGGTACCCCTATCCAAAAATATTGATGAACAATTTTTTTTCTAAAATGCTTGCGATTTGAGATTTTTCGGAAGCTTCTTAGTATTTGAATCTCATTTCAATACTTGCTTATTAGAAATGAACGCCATTTGGGCAAAGTCGGGTAAAATTGTGTTTCAACCAAAAAATTTATTTATTGCAAAGGGGTACCCATTTCCTAAAATATTGATGAAAAATTTTTTTTTCTTAAAAGGTTGCGATTTGAGATTTTCGGAAGCTTCTTCGCATTTGAAACTCATTTCAATACTTGCTTATTAGAAATAAACGCCTTTTGGGCAAAGTCGGGTAAAATTGTGTTTCAACCAAAAAATGTATTTATTGCAAAGAGGTACCCCTTTCCTCAAATATTGATGAACAATTTTTTTTTCTTAAATGCTTGCGATTTGAGATTTTTCGGAAGCTTCTTCGCATTTGAAACTCATTTCAATACTTGCTTATTAGAAATAAACGCCTTTTGGGCAAAGTCGGGTAAAATTGTGTTTCAACCAAAAAATATATTTATTGCAAAGTGGTACCCCTTTCCTAAAATATTGATGAAACATTTTTTTTTCTTAAAAGGTTGCGATTTGAGATTTTCGGAAGCTTCTTCGCATTTGAATCTCCTTTTAATACTTGCTTATTAGAAATGAACGCCTTTTGGGCACAGTCGGGTAAAATTGTGTTTCAACCAAAAAATATATTTATTGCAAAGGGGTACCCCTTTCCTAAAATATTGATGAAACATTTTTTTTCTTAAAAGGTTGCGATTTGAGATTTTCGGAAGCTTCTTCGCATTTGAATCTCCTTTTAATACCTGCTTATTAGAAATGAACGCCTTTTGGGCACAGTCGGGTAAAATTGTGTTTCAACCAAAAAATTGATTTTTTGCAAAGGCGTACCCTTTCCTAAAATATTGATGAAAAATTTTTTTTTTCTTAAATGCTTGCGATTTGAGATTTTTCGGAAGCTTCTTCGCATTTGAATCTCCTTTCAATACTTGCTTATTAGAAATGAACGCCTTTTGGGCAAAGTCGGGTAAAGTTGTGTTTCAACCCAAAAATTTATTTATTGCAAAGGGGTGCCCCTTTCCTAAAATATTGTTGAAAATTTTTTTTTTTAAATGCTTGCGATTTGAGATTTTTCGGAAGCTTCTTCGCATTTGAAACTCATTTCAATACTTGCTTATTAGAAATAAACGCCTTTTGTGCAAGGTCGGGTAAAATTGTGTTTCAACCAAAAAATTAATTCTTTGCAAAGGGGTACCCCTATCCTAAAATATTGATGAACAATTTTTTTTTCTAAAATGCTTGCGATTTGAGATTTTTCGGAAGCTTCTTAGCATTTGAATCTCATTTCAATACTTGCTTATTAGAAATAAACGCCATTTGGGCAAAGTCGGGTAAAATTGTGTTTCAACCAAAAAATTTATTTATTGCAAAGGGGTACCTCTTTCCTAAAATATTGATGAAAATTTTTTTTCTTAAATGGTTACGATTTGAGATTTTTTGGAAGCTTCTTCGCATTTCAATCTCCTTTTAATACTTGCTTATTAGAAATGAACGCCTTTTGGGCACAGTCGGGTAAAATTGTGTTTCAACCAAAAAATTTATTTTTTGCAAAGGCGTACCCTTTCCTAAAATATTGATGAAAAAATTTTTTTTTCTTAAATGCTTGCGATTTGAGATTTTTCGGAAGCTTCTTCGCATTTGAATCTCCATTCAATACTTGCTTATTAGAAATAAACGCCTTTTGGGCAAAGGCGGGTAAAGTTGTGTTTCAACCCAAAAATTTATTTATTGCAAAGGGGTGCCCCTTTCCTAAAATATTGTTGAAATTTTTTTTTTTAAATGCTTGCGATTTGAGATTTTTCGGAAGCTTTTCCGCATTTGAAACTCATTTCAATACTTGCTTATTAGAAATAAACGCCTTTTGAGCAAGGTCGGGTAAAATTGTGTTTCAACCAAAAAATTAATTCTTTGCAAAGGGGTACCCCTATCCTAAAATATTGATGAACAATTTTTTTCTAAAATGCTTGCGATTTGAGATTTTTCGGAAGCTTCTTAGCATTTGAATCTCATTTCAATACTTGCTTATTAGAAATGAACGCCATTTGGGCAAAGTCGGGTAAAATTGTGTTTCAACCAAAAAATTTATTTATTGCAAAGGGGTACCCATGTCCTAAAATATTGATGAAAAATTTTTTTTCTTAAAAGGTTGCGATTTGAGATTTTCGGAAGCTTCTTCGCATTTGAAACTCATTTCAATACTTGCTTATTAGAAATAAACGCCTTTTGGGCAAAGTCGGGTAAAATTGTGTTTCAACCAAAAAATGTATTTATTGCAAAGGGGTACACCTTTCCTCAAATATTGATGAACAATTTTTTTTTCTTAAATGCTTGCGATTTGAGATTTTTCGGAAGCTTCTTCGCATTTGAAACTCATTTCAATACTTGCTTATTAGAAATAAACGCCTTTTGGGCAAAGTCGGGTAAAATTGTGTTTCAACCAAAAAATATATTTATTGCAAAGGGGTACCCCTTTCCTAAAATATTGATGAAACATTTTTTTTTCAAAGGGGTACCCCTTTCCTAAAATATTGATGAAAAATTTTTTTTCTTAAATGCTTGCGATTTGAGATTTTTCGGAAGCTTCTTCGCATTTGAAACTCATTTCAATACTTGCCTATTAGAAATAAATGCCTTTTGGGCAAAGTCGGGTAAAATTGTGTTTCAACAAAAAATTTATTTATTGCAAAGGGGTACCCCTTTCCTAAGATATTGATGAAACATTTTTTTTTCTTAAAAGGTTGCGATTTGAGATTTTCGGAAGCTTCTTCGCATTTGAATCTGCTTTTAATACTTGCTTATTAGAAATGAACGCCTTTTGGGCACAGTCGGGTAAAATTGTGTTTCAACCAAAAAATTTATATTTTGCGAAGGCGTACCCTTTCCTAAAATATTGATGAAAATTTTTTTTTTTCTTAAATGCTTGCGATTTGAAATTTTTCGGAAGCTTCTTCGCATTTGAATCTCCTTTCAATACTTGCTTATTAGAAATGAACGCCTTTTGGGGAAAATTGGGTAAAATTGTGTTTCAACCAAAAAATAAATTTATTGCAAAGGGGTACCCCTTTCCTAAAATATTGATGAAAAATTTTTTTTTTCTTTAAAGGTTGTGATTTGACATTTTCGGAAGCTTCTTCGCATTTGAAACTCATTTTAATACTTGCTTATTAGAAATAAACGCCTTTTGGGCAAAGTCGGGTAAAATTGTGTATCAACCAAAAAATTTATTTATTGCAAAGGGGTACCCCTTTCCTAAAATATTGATGAAAATTTTTTTTTTTAAATGCTTGCGATTTGAGATTTTTCGGAAGCTTCTTCGCATTTGAAACTCATTTCAATACTTGCTTATTAGAAATGAACGCCTTTTGGGCAAAGTCGGGTAAAATTGTGTTTCAACCAAAAAATTTATTTTCGGCAAAGGGGTACCCCTTTAAAATATTGATGAAAATTTTTTTTTTAAATGCTTGCGATTTGAGATTTTTCGGAAGCTTCTTCGCATTTGAATCTCCTTTCAATACTTGCTTATTAGAAATGAACGCCTTTTGGGCAAAATTGGGTAAAATTGTGTTTAAACCAAAAAATTTATTTATTGTAAAGGGGTTCCCCTTTCCTAAAATATTGATGAAAAATTTTTTTTCTTAAATGCTTGCGATTTGAGATTTTTCGGAAGCTTCTTCGCATTTGAAACTCATTTCAATACTTGCCTATTAGAAATAAATGCCTTTTGGGCAAAGTCGGGTAAAATTGTGTTTCAACCAAAAAATTTATTTATTGCAAAGGGGTACCCCTTTTCTAAGATATTGATGAAAAATTTTTTTTTTCTTTAAAGGTTGTGATTTGACATTTTCGGAAGCTTCTTCGCATTTGAAACTCATTTTAATACTTGCTTATTAGAAATAAACGCCTTTTGGGCAAAGTCGGGTAAAATTGTGTATCAACCAAAAAATTTATTTATTGCAAAGGGGTACCCCTTTCCTAAAATATTGATGAAAATTTTTTTTTTTAAATGCTTGCGATTTGAGATTTTTCGGAAGCTTTTCCGCATTTGAAACTCATTTCAATACTTGCTTATTAGAAATAAACGCCTTTTGAGCAAGGTCGGGTAAAATTGTGTTTCAACCAAAAAATTAATTCTTTGCAAAGGGGTACCCCTATCCTAAAATATTGATGAACAATTTTTTTCTAAAATGCTTGCGATTTGAGATTTTTCGGAAGCTTCTTAGCATTTGAATCTCATTTCAATACTTGCTTATTAGAAATGAACGCCATTTGGGCAAAGTCGGGTAAAATTGTGTTTCAACCAAAAAATTTATTTATTGCAAAGGGGTACCCATGTCCTAAAATATTGATGAAAAATTTTTTTTCTTAAAAGGTTGCGATTTGAGATTTTCGGAAGCTTCTTCGCATTTGAAACTCATTTCAATACTTGCTTATTAGAAATAAACGCCTTTTGGGCAAAGTCGGGTAAAATTGTGTTTCAACCAAAAAATGTATTTATTGCAAAGGGGTACACCTTTCCTCAAATATTGATGAACAATTTTTTTTTCTTAAATGCTTGCGATTTGAGATTTTTCGGAAGCTTCTTCGCATTTGAAACTCATTTCAATACTTGCTTATTAGAAATAAACGCCTTTTGGGCAAAGTCGGGTAAAATTGTGTTTCAACCAAAAAATATATTTATTGCAAAGGGGTACCCCTTTCCTAAAATATTGATGAAACATTTTTTTTTCAAAGGGGTACCCCTTTCCTAAAATATTGATGAAAAATTTTTTTTCTTAAATGCTTGCGATTTGAGATTTTTCGGAAGCTTCTTCGCATTTGAAACTCATTTCAATACTTGCCTATTAGAAATAAATGCCTTTTGGGCAAAGTCGGGTAAAATTGTGTTTCAACAAAAAATTTATTTATTGCAAAGGGGTACCCCTTTCCTAAGATATTGATGAAACATTTTTTTTTCTTAAAAGGTTGCGATTTGAGATTTTCGGAAGCTTCTTCGCATTTGAATCTGCTTTTAATACTTGCTTATTAGAAATGAACGCCTTTTGGGCACAGTCGGGTAAAATTGTGTTTCAACCAAAAAATTTATATTTTGCGAAGGCGTACCCTTTCCTAAAATATTGATGAAAATTTTTTTTTTTCTTAAATGCTTGCGATTTGAAATTTTTCGGAAGCTTCTTCGCATTTGAATCTCCTTTCAATACTTGCTTATTAGAAATGAACGCCTTTTGGGGAAAATTGGGTAAAATTGTGTTTCAACCAAAAAATAAATTTATTGCAAAGGGGTACCCCTTTCCTAAAATATTGATGAAAAATTTTTTTTTTCTTTAAAGGTTGTGATTTGACATTTTCGGAAGCTTCTTCGCATTTGAAACTCATTTTAATACTTGCTTATTAGAAATAAACGCCTTTTGGGCAAAGTCGGGTAAAATTGTGTATCAACCAAAAAATTTATTTATTGCAAAGGGGTACCCCTTTCCTAAAATATTGATGAAAATTTTTTTTTTTAAATGCTTGCGATTTGAGATTTTTCGGAAGCTTCTTCGCATTTGAAACTCATTTCAATACTTGCTTATTAGAAATGAACGCCTTTTGGGCAAAGTCGGGTAAAATTGTGTTTCAACCAAAAAATTTATTTTCGGCAAAGGGGTACCCCTTTAAAATATTGATGAAAATTTTTTTTTTAAATGCTTGCGATTTGAGATTTTTCGGAAGCTTCTTCGCATTTGAATCTCCTTTCAATACTTGCTTATTAGAAATGAACGCCTTTTGGGCAAAATTGGGTAAAATTGTGTTTAAACCAAAAAATTTATTTATTGTAAAGGGGTTCCCCTTTCCTAAAATATTGATGAAAAATTTTTTTTCTTAAATGCTTGCGATTTGAGATATTTCGGAAGCTTCTTCGCATTCGAAACTCATTTCAATACTTGCTTATTAGAAATGAACGCCTTTTGGGCAAAATTGGGTAAAATTGTGTTTCAACCAAAATATTTATTTATTGCAAAGGGGTACCCCTTTCCTAAAATATTGATGAAAAATTTTTTTTCTTAAATGCTTGGGATTTGAGATTTTTCGGAAGCTTCTTCGCATTTGAAACTCATTTCAATACTTGCCTATTAGAAATAAATGCCTTTTGGGCAAAGTCGGGTAAAATTGTGTTTCAACCAAAAAATTTATTTATTGCAAAGGGGTACCCCTTTTCTAAGATATTGATGAAACATTTTTTTTTTCTTAAATGCTTGCGATTTGAGATTTTTCGGAAGCTTCTTCGCATTTCAATCTCCTTTTAATACTTGCTTATTAGAATTGAACGCTTTTTGGGCAAAGTCGGGTCAAATTGTGTTTCAACCAAAAAATTTATTTATTGCAAAGAGGTACGCCTTTCCTAATATATTGATGAAAAATTTTTTTTTCTTATATGCTTACGATTTGAGATTTTTCGGAAGCTTCTTTGCATTTGAAACTCATTTAAATACTTGCTTATTAGAAATGAACGCCTTTTGGGCAAAATTGGGTAAAATTGTGTTTCAACCAATATATTTATTTATTGCAAAGGGGTACCCCTTTCCTAAAATATTGATGAAAAAATTTTTTTTCTTAAATGCTTGCCATTTGAGATTTTTTGGAAGCTTCTTCGCATTTCAATCTCCTTTTAATACTTGCTTATTAGAAATGAACGCCTTTTGGGCAAAGTCGGGTAAAATTGTGTTTCAACCAAAAAATTTATTTATTGCAAAAAAATAATGATGAAAAATTTTTTTTCTTAAATGCTTGCGATTTGAGATTTTTCGGAAGCTTTTTCGCATTTGAAACTCATTTAAATTCTTGCTTATTAGAAATGAACGCCTTTTGGGCAAAATTGGGTAAAATTGTGTTTCAACAATTAAATTTATTTATTGCAAAGGGGTACCCCTTTCCTAAAATATTTATGAAAAAATTTTTTTTTCTTAAATGCTTGCGACTTGAGATTTTTCGGAAGCTTCTTCGCATTTGAATCTCCTTTCAATACTTGGTTATTAGAAATAAACGCCTTTTGGACAAAGTCGGGTAAAATTGTGTTTCAACCAAAAAATTTATTTATTGCAAAGGGGTACCCCTTTCCTAATATATTGATGAAAAATATTTTTTTCATAAATGCTTGCGATTTGAGATTTTTCGGAAGCTTCTTCGCATTTGAAACTCATTTCAATACTTGCTTATTAGAAATGAACGCCTTTTGGGCAAAGCCGGGTAAAATTGTGTTTCAACCAAAAAATTTATTTATTGCAAAGGGGTACCCCTTTCCTAAAAAATTTATGAAAATTTTTTTTTTAAATGCTTGCGATTTGAGATTTTACGGAAGCTTCTTCGCATTTGAATCTCCTTTCAATACTTGCTTATTAGAAATAAACGCCTTTTGGGCAAAATTAGGTAAAATTGTGTTTCAACCAAAAAATTATTTATTGCAAAGGGGTACCCCTTTCATAAAATATTGATGAAAAAATTTTTTTTCTTAAATGTTTCCGATTTGAGATTTTTCGGAAGCTTCTTCGCATTTGAAACTCATTTCAATACTTGCTTATTAGAAATAAACGCCTTTTGGGCAAAGTCGGGTAAAATTGTGTTTCAAATAAAAAATTTATTTATTGCAAAGGGTAAAATTTCCCAAGGCTTCTTCGCATTGGAATCTCCTTTCAATACTTGCTTATTAGAAATGAACGCCTTTTGGGCAAAATTGGGTAAAATTGTGTTTCAACCAAAAAATTTATTTATTGCAAAGGGGTACCCCTTTCCTAAAATATTGATGACAAATTTTTTTCTCTTAAATGCTTGCGATTTGAGATTTTTCGGAAGCTTCTTCGCATTTGAGACTCATTTCAATACTTGCTTATTAGAAATAAACGCCTTTTGGGCAAAGTCGGGTAAAATTGTGTTTCAAACAAATAATTTAATAATTGATTAGATTTTATTTATTAAATTTATGTGTTAATTTTTTTTATTAAAAATAATTTTAAAATAAGTATTTTTAGTAATTTATAAAGAAATAATAATTATAATAATAGTTTAATAGTATTGTGAAAGAAAATTTAAATAATTTGAAAAATTTTTATTAAAAAGAAAATTTTATTTATTGTACCTTGTGTATCAGGGTTTATTAATTAAAAATTATGTATTTAATTTTTTCGATTTTAAAAGAGTTAATATATTATAAAATTTAATATAATAAAATTATTTTTAATAATATATTAGAAATGAAATGTTATTCGTTTTTAAAGGTATCTAGTTCTTTAAGAAATAAATTTAATTTATAAATTTTATATTATTTAATTAAATAAATTAATTAAATAATTATTTAATTTAAAATAATATATTGATGAAAAATTTTTTTTCTTAAATGCTTGCGATTTGAGATTTTTCGGAAGCTTCTTCGCATTTGAAACTCATTTCAATACTTGCTTATTAGAAATAAACGCTCTTTGGTCAAAATTGGGTAAAATTGTGTTTCAACCAAAAAATTTATTTTTGCAAAGGCGTACCCTTTCCTAAAATATTGATGAAAATTTTTTTTCTTAAATGGTTGCGATTTGAGATTTTTCGGAAGCTTCTTCGCATTTGAAACTCATTTCAATACTTGCTTATTAGAAATAAACGCCTTTTCGGAAAAGTCGGGTAAAATTGTGTTTCAACGAAAAAATTTATTTATTGCAAAGGGGCACCCCTTTCCTAATATATTGATGAAAAATTTTTTTTTTCCTTAATGCTTGCGATTTGAGATTTTTCGGAAGCTTCTTCACATTTGACTCTCCTTTCAATACTTGCTTATTAGAAATAAACGCCTTTTGGGCAAAATTGGGTAAAATTGTGTTTCAACCAAAAAATTTATTTATTGCAAAGGGGTACCCCTTTCCTAAAATATTGATGAAAAATTTTTTTCTTAAATGCTTGCGATTTGAGATTTTTCGAAAACTTCTTCGCATTTGAATCTCATTTCAATACTTTCTTATTAGAAATGAACTCCTTTTGGGCAAAGTCGGGTAAAATTGTGTTTCAACCAAAAAATTTATTTGTTGCAAAGGCGTACCCCTTTCCTAAGATATTGATGAAAAATGTTTTTTTCTTAAATGCTTGCGATTTGAGATTTTTCGGAAGTTTCTTCGCTTTTGAATCCCTTTTCAATACTTGCTTATTAGAAATGAACGCCTTTTGGGCAAAGTCGGGTAAAATTGTGTTTCAACCAAAATATTTATTTATTGCAAAGGGGTACCCCTTTCCTAAAATATTGATGAATCATTTTTTTTTAAATGCTTGCGATTTAAGATTTTTCGGAAACTTCTTCGCATTTGATACCCATTTCAATACTTGCTTACTAGAAATAAACGCCTTTTGGGCAAAATTGTGTTTCAACCAAAAAATTAATTGTTTGCAAAGGCGTAACCTTTCCTAAAATAACGATGAAAAAATTTTTTTTTTCTTAAATGCTTGCGATTTAAGATTTTTCGGAAGCTTCTTCGCATTTGATACTCATTTCAATACTTGCTTATTAGAAATAGACGCCTTTTGGGCAAAGGTGGGTAAAATTGTGTTTCAACCAAAAAATTTATTTATTACAAAGGCGTACCCTTTCCTAATATATTGATGAACAATTTTTTTTTCTTAAATGCATGCGATTTGAGATTTTTCGGAAGCTTCTTCGCATTTGAAACTCATTTCAATACTTGCTTATTAGAAATAAACGCCTTTTGGGCAAAGTCGGGTAAAATTGTGTTTCAACCAAAAAATTTATTTATTGCAAAGGGGTACCCCTTTCCTAAAATATTAATGAAAAAATTTTTTTTTCTTAAATGCTTGCGATTTGAGATTTTTCGGAAGCTTCTTCGCATTTGAAACTCCTTTTAATACTTGCTTATTAGAAATGAACGCCTTTTGGGCAAAATTGGGTAGAATTGTGTTTCAACAAAAAAATTTATTTATTGCAAAGGGCTACCCCTTTCCTAAAATATTGATGAATATTTTTTTTCTCAAATGCTTGCGATTTAAGATTTTTCGGAAGCTTCTTCGCATTTGGAACTCATTTCAATACTTGCTTATTAGAAATGAACGCCTTTTGGGCAAAGTCGGGTAGAATTGTGTTTCAACCAAAAAATGTATTTATTGCATCCTAAAATATTGATGAAAAAAATTTTTTTCCTTAATGCTTGCGATTTGAGATTTTTCGAAAGCTTCTTCGCATTTGAAACTCATTTCAATACTTGCTTATTAGAAATGAACGCCTTTTGGGCAAAGTCGGGTAAAATTGTGTTTCAACCAAAAAATTAATTTATTTTTTTTCTAATATATTGATGAAAATTTTTTTTTTCTTAAATGCTTGCGATTTGAGATTTTTCGGAAGCTTCTTCGCATTTGAAACTCATTTCAATACTTCTTTATTAGAAATGAACGCCTTTTGGGCAAAGTCGGGTAAAATTGTGTTTGAACCAAAAAATTAATTTTTTTTTTCTAAAATATTGATGGAAATTTTTTTTTTCTTTGTTTCAACCAAAAAATTTATTTTTTGCAAAGGCGTACCCTTTCCTAAAATATTGATGAGCAATTTTTTTTTGAACGCCTTTTGGGCAAAGTCGGGTAAAATTGTGTTTCAACCAAAAAATTATTATTTTTTTCTAAAATATTGATGACATTTTTTTTCTTAAATGCTTGCGATTTGAGATTTTTCGGAAGCTTCTTCGCATTTGAATCTCATTTCAATACTTGCTTATTAGAAATGAACTCCTTTTGGGCAAAGTCGGGTAAAATTGTGTTCCAACCAAAAAATTTATTTATTTTAGGAAAGGGATACCCTTTCCTAAAATATTGATGAAAAGTTTTTTTTTTAAATGCTTGCGATTTGAGATATTTCGGAAGCTTCTTCGCATTTGAATCTCCTTTCAATACTTGCTTATTAGAAATAAACGCCTTTTGGGCGAAGTCGGGTAAAATAGTGTTTCAACCAAAAAATAAATTTTTTGCAAAGGCGTAACCTTTCCTAAAATATTGATGAAAAAATTTTTTTTCTTAAATGCTTGCGATTTAAGATTTGTCGGAAGCTTCTTCGCATTTGATACTCATTTCAATACTTGCTTATTAGAAATGAACTCCTTTTGGGCAAAGTCGGGTAAAATTGTGTTCCAACCAAAAAATTTATTTATTGCAAAGGAGTACCCTTTCCTAAAATATTGATGAAAAATTTTCTTCTTAAATGCTTGCGATTTGAGATTTTTCGGAAGCTTCCTCGCATTTAAATCTAGTTTCAATACTTGCTTATTAGAAATAAACGCCTTTTGGGCGAAGTCGGGTAAAATAGTGTTTCAACCAAAAAATTAATTTTTTGCAAAGGGGTACCCCTTTCCTAAAATATTGATGAAAAATTGTTTTTTCTTAAATGCTTGCGATTTAAGATTTTTCGGAAGCTTCTTCGCATTTGAATGTCATTTCAATACTTGCTTAATAGAAATAAACGCCTTTTGGGCAAAATTGGGTAAAATTGTGTTTCAACCAAAAAATTAATATTTTGCAAAGGGGTACCCCTTTCCTAATTTATTGATGAAAAATTTTTTTTTCTTAAATGCTTGCGATTTGAGATTTTTCGGAAGCTTCTTCGCATTTGAATGTCATTTCAATACTTGCTTAATAGAAATAAACGCCTTTTGGCCCAAATTGGGTAAAATTGTGTTTCAACCAAAAAATTTATTTTTTGCAAAGGCGTACCCTTTCCTAAAATATTAATGAAAAATTTTTTTTTCTTAAATGCTTGCGATTTGAGATTTTTCGGAAGCTTCTTCGCATTTGAATCTCCTTTCAATACTTGCTTATTAGAAATGAACGCCTTTTGGCCAAAATTGGGTAAAATTGTGTTTCAACCAAAAAATTAATTTTTTGCAAAGGCGTACCCTTTCTTAATATATTGATGAACAATTTTTTTTTCTTAAATGCTTGCGATTTGAGATTTTTCGGAAGCTTCTTCGCATTTTAATCTCATTTCACTACTTGCTTATTAGTAATAAACGCCTTTTTTTGCAAAATTGGGTAAAATTGTGTTTCAACCAAAAAATTTATTTATTGCAAAGGGGTACCCCTTTTCTAAAATATTGATGAAAAATTATATTTTCTTAAATGCTTGCGATTTGAGATTTTTCGGAAGCTTCTTCGCATTTGAATGTCCTTTCAATACTTGCTTATTAGAAATGAACGCCTTTTGGGCAAAATCGGGTAAAATTGTGTTTCAACCAAAAAATTTATTTATTGCAAAGGAGTACCCTTTCCTAAAATACTGATGAAAAGTTTTTTTCTTAAATGCTTGCGATTTGAGATTTTTCGGAAGCTTCCTCGCATTTGAATCTAGTTTCAATACTTGCTTATTAGAAATAAACGCCTTCCTAAAATATTGATGAAAATTTTTTTTTCTTAAATGCTTGCGATTTGAGATTTTTCGGAAGCTTCTTCGCATTTGGAACTCATTTCAATACTTGCTTATTAGAAATAAACGCCTTTTGGGCAAAATTGGGTAGAATTGTGTTTCAACCAAAAAATGTATTTATTGCATACTAAAATATTGATGAAAAATTTTTTTTTCTTAAATGCTTGCGATTTGAGATTTTTCGGAAGCTTCTTCGCATTTGAATCTCCTTTCAATACTTGCTTATTAGAAATAAACGCCTTTTGGGCAAAGTCGGGTAAAATTGTGTTACAACCAAAAAATTTATTTTTTGCAAAGGCGTACCCTTTCCTAAAATATTGATGAACAATTTTTTTTTCTTAAATGCTTGCGATTTCAGATTTTTCGGAAGCTTATTCGCATTTGAATTTCACTTCAATACTTGCTTATTAGAAATAAACGCCTTTTGGGGAAAATTGGGTAGAATTGTGTTTCAACCAAAAAATGTATTTATTGCATACTAAAATATTGATGAAAAATTTTTTTTTCTTAAATGCTTGCGATTTGAGATTTTTCGGAAGCTTCTTCGCATTTGAAACTCATTTCAATACTTGCTTATTAGAAATGAACGCCTTTTGGGCAAAGTCGGGTAAAATTGTGTTTTAACCAAAAAATTAATTTTTTTTTTCTAAAATATTGATGAAATTTTTTTTCTTAAATGCTTGCGATTTGAGATTTTTCGGAAGCTTCTTCGCATTTGAAACTCATTTCAATACTTGCTTATTAGAAATGAACTCCTTTTGGGCAAAGTCGGGTAAAATAGTGTTCCAACCAAAACATTTATTTATTGTAAAGCAGTACCCTTTCCTAAAATATTGATGAAAAGTTTTTTTCTTAAATGCTTGCGATTTGAGATTTTTCGGAAGCTTCTTCGCATTTGAATCTACTTTCAATACTTGCTTATTAGAAATAAACGCCTTTTGGGCGAAGTCGGGTAAAATAGTGTTTCAACCAAAAAATTAATTTTTTGCAAAGAGGTACCCCTTTCCTAAAATATTGATGAAAAATTTTTTTTTCTTAAATGCTTGCGATTTGAGATTTTTCGGAAGCTTCTTCGCATTTGAATCTCCTTTCAATACTTGCCTATTAGAAATGAACGCCTTTTGGCCAAAATTGGGTAAAATTGTGTTTCAACCAAAAAATTAATTTTTTGCAAAGGCGTACTCTTTCTTAATATATTGATGAACAATTTTTTTTTCTTAAATGCTTGCGATTTGAGATTTTTCGGACGCTTCTTCGCATTTTAATCTCATTTCACTATTTGCTTATTAGTAGTAAACGCCTTTTTTTGCAAAATTGGGTAAAATTGTGTTTCAACCAAAAAATTCATTTCCTAAAATATTGATGAAAAATTATTTTTTCTTAAATGCTTGCGATTTGAGATTTTTCGGAAGCTTCTTCGCATTTGAAACTCCTTTCAATACTTGCTTATTAGAAATGAACGCCTTTTTTGCAAAATTGGGTAAAATTGTGTTTCAACCAAAAAATTTATTTATTGCAAAGGAGTACCCTTTCCTAAAATACTGATGAAAAGTTTTTTTCTTAAATGCTTGCGATTTGAGATTTTTCGGAAGCTTCCTCGCATTTGAATCTAGTTTCAATACTTGCTTATTAGAAATAAACGCCTTCCTAAAATATTGATGAAAATTTTTTTTTCTTAAATGCTTGCGATTTGAGATTTTTCGGAAGCTTCTTCGCATTTGGAACTCATTTCAATACTTGCTTATTAGAAATAAACGCCTTTTGGGCAAAATTGGGTAGAATTGTGTTTCAACCAAAAAATGTATTTATTGCATACTAAAATATTGATGAAAAATTTTTTTTTCTTAAATGCTTGCGATTTGAGATTTTTCGGAAGCTTCTTCGCATTTGAATCTCCTTTCAATACTTGCTTATTAGAAATAAACGCCTTTTGGGCAAAGTCGGGTAAAATTGTGTTACAACCAAAAAATTTATTTTTTGCAAAGGCGTACCCTTTCCTAAAATATTGATGAACAATTTTTTTTTCTTAAATGCTTGCGATTTCAGATTTTTCGGAAGCTTATTCGCATTTGAATTTCACTTCAATACTTGCTTATTAGAAATAAACGCCTTTTGGGGAAAATTGGGTAGAATTGTGTTTCAACCAAAAAATGTATTTATTGCATACTAAAATATTGATGAAAAATTTTTTTTTCTTAAATGCTTGCGATTTGAGATTTTTCGGAAGCTTCTTCGCATTTGAAACTCATTTCAATACTTGCTTATTAGAAATGAACGCCTTTTGGGCAAAGTCGGGTAAAATTGTGTTTTAACCAAAAAATTAATTTTTTTTTTCTAAAATATTGATGAAATTTTTTTTCTTAAATGCTTGCGATTTGAGATTTTTCGGAAGCTTCTTCGCATTTGAAACTCATTTCAATATTTGCTTATTAGAAATGAACTCCTTTTGGGCAAAGTCGGGTAAAATTGTGTTCCAACCAAAAAATTTATTTATTGCAAAGGGATACCCTTTCCTAAAATATTGATGAAAAGTTTTTTTCTTAAATGCTTGCGATTTGAGATTTTTCGGAAGCTTCTTCGCATTTGAATCTCCTTTCAATACTTGCTTATTAGAAATAAACGCCTTTTGGGCGAAGTCGGGTAAAATAGTGTTTCAACCAAAAAATAAATTTTTTGCAAAGGCGTAACCATTCCTAAAATATTGATGAAAAATTTTTTTTTCTTAAATGCTAGCGATTTAAGATTTTTCGGAAGCTTCTTCGCATTTGATACTCATTTCAATACTTGCTTATTAGAAATGAACTCCTTTTGGGCAAAGTCGGGTAAAATAGTGTTCCAACCAAAACATTTATTTATTGTAAAGCAGTACCCTTTCCTAAAATATTGATGAAAAGTTTTTTTCTTAAATGCTTGCGATTTGAGATTTTTCGGAAGCTTCTTCGCATTTGAATCTACTTTCAATACTTGCTTATTAGAAATAAACGCCTTTTGGGCGAAGTCGGGTAAAATAGTGTTTCAACCAAAAAATTAATTTTTTGCAAAGAGGTACCCCTTTCCTAAAATATTGATGAAAAATTTTTTTTTCTTAAATGCTTGCGATTTGAGATTTTTCGGAAGCTTCTTCGCATTTGAATCTCCTTTCAATACTTGCCTATTAGAAATGAACGCCTTTTGGCCAAAATTGGGTAAAATTGTGTTTCAACCAAAAAATTAATTTTTTGCAAAGGCGTACTCTTTCTTAATATATTGATGAACAATTTTTTTTTTCTTAAATGCTTGCGATTTGAGATTTTTCGGACGCTTCTTCGCATTTTAATCTCATTTCACTATTTGCTTATTAGTAGTAAACGCCTTTTTTTGCAAAATTGGGTAAAATTGTGTTTCAACCAAAAAATTCATTTCCTAAAATATTGATGAAAAATTATTTTTTCTTAAATGCTTGCGATTTGAGATTTTTCGGAAGCTTCTTCGCATTTGAAACTCCTTTCAATACTTGCTTATTAGAAATGAACGCCTTTTTTGCAAAATTGGGTAAAATTGTGTTTCAACCAAAAAATTAATTTTTTGCAAAGGCGTACCCTTTCCTAAAATATTGATGAAAATTTTTTTTTCTTAAATGCTTGCGATTTTAGATTTTTTGGAAGCTTCTTCGCATTTGAAACTCATTTCAATACTTGCTTTGTTTTTATCCAAATTCAGGATAGGGTTAAACTAGTTTGTTTAACCTTGTTTAATTATTAGGCTTTTAGCCAATTAATTTGTTTGTTTGTCTAGGCAGTGACACCAAGACAATTTCTATGACACAACACAAGCACTTGTAACTTGGTTGTATGGAGAGAGAAAAAACCAATCAATTGTTTTGATTAATTAATTATTTCTGTCTTTATTAATAAAAATCTGGTTCTTATATACTATTTAATAGATACAAATATTAACAACAAATAAAAAAAAATGCAAAGTTAGTAAAAGCAAAGCCACAGTTAATGACCGATACAGTTTGTTTACCTTTAATCAAAGTAAAGAATATACAAAAAAAAACTTGGAGTTTAAGCATTAAAGGTTTGTTAACTTGTGGCCTAATTAATTTAAAGTATTCAGCAATGCAAGGTTGTTCACTCAAATTTCGTGCAGGCATATGTACGGTGGTATGTTTGTATGTTGAATAAACGTTCCCACGTACATATGAAAGAAATTCGTTGTGAAAGTTTGAACATACACCCCGCCGTGGAGCTATGCTCAACAAATTGCAGCTGCGACAACCTTGTACTGCTGTTATTTTAAGTTACTGATACCTCAAATTCTGCAGTTGAAATATGTTGGCGGCTTGCTGGAGTCGGTGGTTGGTGATTTGGTTCACTCCCTTTACAATGTATTCTTTTCCAGGCCATAGTTATGCAGATCATAATTGTGAGACCTAGAGCGACATAGGCGATGGTTCCGTGGTGGTATTGTATAGTTTTGATTTGTGATGGAAACTCTGAGGATACCATTTTGTGTAGTTTGCCTTGTAGTTCGGAGATGTTTTTAATTTGATCACCATAAGTCTTGAAGTGAATTATTTTGTCTTGAACCTCGTCTGGATAAATGATTTCACTGATGTTGCTTATTGCTGTGTATGACGTCTGAAGAGATGTAGAGACAGTCTGATGTCCCTGTATAGTAATTGAGTCGAGCTTAAGAGTGCAATCTGGTGATAATTTTAGAAAGCCAGAACCTGTGATGGTAAGCTGTGTCCTTTCTTGTCCACATACGGAGCTTACTCGGGAGGGGTGCGGCATTGTATATAGCCATTGATTGCTGTGTTCCAATTGTATAAATGACTTGTTGTCTGCAATAGGACCAATGTTGCAATCCTTTCGGGTGTTATATTTGAGAAGTGAGAGCTCGCATAGACATTTTCCAGCGTCTGCATTAAATCTTGATTGTAAGTGTTGACACAAGTGCTCGTTCTCCTTAATTATTGAACATGTGGTCCACTGTCTTTCCGATAAGATGAAATACTGATCCCGGTGAGCGTTTATAGCGAGAAAATCGGAGCAAGGACGTATGGCGAGCATTGTACCGTTTATCGATACTGGGATTGGGTGCGGTTTCAGAAGCTCGAATGGTTCGGGATCAGCTAATGGAATAGAGATCTGGAAGATGACGTGGTCCTTTGTTATTCCTTGTTTGACACTCATGATTTTGTATAGTTGCAGAATGTTGTCCCCGCCTACTGGTACTTCTAGAGATGCTGGAAGATAATTTTTTACCTGTACTAGCTCGGTTTGAAGTTGGGATGGTGATAGAAGCATTGGGCTGATTTTTCCATGGTGTGAGTCCGTTAATGATAATATTATTTCTGATTGGATTCGGTGTAGTCTTGCTGATGTTAATGAAAGTTGAATGGATCGTAGCATAAGTATTTTAAAGAGGTTTGCTTGATAATGTTCCCTGTCGTTTTCGTGCAATTTGGATGTGATTTCTGTTAATTGATTATTCATGCTGTCAAATCTTTGTTTTACGCTTTCTTCATCATGTTTAAGTATGTTTAAAGTTGCGTCAACAATAGATGTTTGATTCATGAGGAGATGTTTCAAGTGATTTTCATTTTCGTTCAATGCATTGATGGTGTTTGACATTTGCTCGGCATAATTGGAATCTAAAACACCAAACAATGAATTAGCCACATTACCAACCACATTAATTGCGCCACGTTTAAGTCGTCTTTTCAGCAACAGATTTGTATTCTTTAGACCTGCTATGCTTAAGTCGATTGCTTGGAGAAGGCTCGGACAGGTTGTGTTTTGAGTAAGATGTTCGCATAATCGGTGTAGTTCCGTCGCTTCGATCGTGTGTCTGCTTATTTCTTTCCAATACGGGTTCAAGTTGTAATAGGAAATGATGTTCCATTCTGACCGTGATACCCGTGTGTTGCTGATACCTTCGAAGTACAAGCCGATATTGGGTTCAAATTGGATGATCTTAACCTTATCTGTGGATACGAGCGGAAGTAATAATAGTACTGTGAGAAGTGTGGTTAGGATTGAGCTTGCCAAGGTTCTGTGTTTTTTGGTTGGTGGTCTTTCATCAGTGGATGCCATTGATGATTGGGGTTCCGATGGCAATTCATGAGGATCCGTGGCTTCTGATGTTTGTGGAGGAGGGAGTAGTTCTTCTTCTTCAGCTTCTTCATTAAGTTTAGGCAATGGGGCTAAGTATTGGATGGCTCGTTTAAGGATGCCTGAAGAGGTCTGAACGTCGGCTACTCTTTTGACTCCGTCTTGTCCCTTGTATGTTTTTATTACACGTCCCAAGGGCCATTTCATTACTGGGATATTATCTTCTTTGATGAGGACGGTTGCCCCTGGTTTCAGATTTTTCGATTGTTCCCGCCATTTGTGTCAATATTGCAACTCATTTAGATAATCCCTTGACCATCTCTTCCAGAGTTCATGCTTGAGCTGCGAAACTAATTTCCATCGTGTTTCTAATTTAAGGGTTGTGGGCTTCGCTTGAGCATCGATTTGGGCTGTTAATGGTTCACCAATCAAAAAATGCCCGGGAGTAAGTGCTCCTATGTCGTTTGCGTCATTTGACATGGGTGAAATCGGTCTGGAGTTTAGTATTGCTTCAATTTCCACAATTACGGTTTCGAGCTCTTCGTACGTGAGAGATGCATTTCCTAATGTTCTCACCAACAGGTATTTTGCTGATTTAACGGCTGCCTCCCAAAGACCACCAAAGTGTGGTGCTCTTGGTGGAATGAAATTAAATTGGATACCCTTTTTGCTGCATGCATTAAGAATGGTTGCCTGGGCATCTGATGAGTGTATTATTGTGGAAAGTTCTGGCAGTTTGTTTTTGGCACCGACGAAGTTTGTTGCATTGTCGCAATATAAGTTTTGGCAATGTCCACGCCGGGATATGAACCGTTTGAGTGCACCTATAAAGGCTTCAGTTGTCAGATCGCTCACAAGTTCTAGGTGGACTGCCTTTGTGGCAAAGCAGCAAAATACGGCAATGTAGGCCTTGTGTGGTCGTTTTCCCCGAAGTTTATAGTGAACCGTGATTGGGCCGCAGTAATCGACTCCGGCATTAATAAAGGCCCGGGCTGGTGTGACGCGGGTTGATGGTAGGTTGCCCATTATTTGGTGAAACAACGCTGGTTTGGCTCTGCTGCATATCGTGCACTGATGCACAGTGGCTCTAGACATAATTTTTCCTTTTATTGGCCAAAATTTTTGTCTGATTATTCCCAGGAGCGTTTGTGCGCCACAGTGCTTGTTGTCCTTGTGAACCATTTTAAAGATTAGCTTTGCAATCGGATCATTGTAAGGAATCAGGAATTGATGCTTGGAGTCGTATTGAAGTGGTGATGCTTCGAGTCGGCCTCCAACGCGGATTAAACCATCTTTGTCTAGAAACGGTGATAGGTTACTTAGGTTACTTGTTCCGCGTAACTCTTTGTATTTTGCAAGTTGATGAATTTCTTGTTTGAAGTCCGATGCTTGAATTTGTCTTATGATCAACTTCAGTGCGTTGTCTAATTCAGTTGTCGTTAGTGAATTTTGACTAGGCCTTGAGTCTCCCTTTCCCTTAATTTGGGTGATGAAGCGCAGAACGTATCCCACGATGTTCTGAAGACGCCAAAAGGAGTTCCCATGGTTTATTTTATAGATGAAGTCTGGTTCCGTGGACGTCGCTGTTAGTGTTTGCTTAACCTTCCTCTCCAGGTCAGTTGGCATGGCATGGGTTGGATTATAGTTGGGAGGCCAGGCTGCGTCTTGGCCATGTAAAAATAGAGGGCCAAAAAACCACAAGGAGCAATCTTTCAGGTGTCTGGGTGAGATTCCTCGTGATAATATGTCTGCGGGATTGATTTTTGAGCTGACGTGTCGCCATTGGCTAGCTTGCGTTGTTTGTAAAATAGTTGATACGCGGTTTGCTACGAAGGTGTTAAGTGCTGCTGGTGAATTTATCCATGCTAACACAATTTCCGAGTCAGTCCAAAACTAAACTTGGCTTGATAGTTGAAGATCGGTAGTGATTTTGGCGGCCAGCTGGGCTCCCAACGCTGCGGCGCAAAGTTCTAATCGCGGTATGGTTTGAGTTTTTATTGGAGCGACCCGAGATTTTGCGCAGAGCAGCCGTGTTGTAATTAACCCGTTTGTTGTTGTGGCTCTAAGGTAAGCTGCTGCACCATATGCCTTTTCTGAAGCATCGGTAAAAATGTGTAGCTGGACTGAGGTAGGGATTCCGCCATTGAAAATGTGCCGTGATAGCTGTAATGTTTTTAATTCATTTAAGTCTGTGCGGAAGTTCATCCATTTGGTGTGCATGTGTTCAGGGAGTGACTGATCCCAATCGAGTTTTAATGCCCACAGTTCTTGGATGAAGATTTTGGCAGTAACTGTTACAGGCGATAAAAGGCCTAGTGGATCGAAGACTCTTGCAAGATCCGATGTGGCTGTCCGTTTGGTAATTTTTTTAATACTCTCAATGTTTACCCTGATTCCCAATTTGTCATCCTTTGGTAGCCAAATGAGCCCTAAGGTTTTTATTGAATCAACCTTGGTGCTTTCGAAGTCTAAATCAACCTCCACGTGTCCTTGTGGTATATTGTGCAGCAATTTTGGATGATTAGCGCACCATTTACGTAATGTGAAGCCACCTTCCTTCAGAATTTGCACTAGCTGTTGTTGTACATCTAGTGCGGTTATTAAGCTGTCAAAACCGCCTAGGCCGTCGTCTACGTAAAAATTCTCTTGGAGAAATTTGGAAGCTAGTGGATAACGTGTCGCGTTTTCTTTGGCCAGTTGCATTAGGCACTTTGTTGCTAAATATGGAGCAGATCTGGTACCGTATGTGACCGTGTTGAGTTGATAATAGGTGATGGGCCTTGTGGTATCTTTTCTCCAAATTATTAGCTGAAGCTGCCGGTCCTCAGGAGCTACCAGTACTTGTCTGTACATTTTTTCGACGTCGGTGGTGAATACGAATCTTGGCATACGAAATCTTAGAAGTATGGAGAATAGTTCGCTTTGAAGGGTTGGTCCTGTGAACATTAGGTCATTTAGTGAGCATCCGGATGAGGTTTTAGCTGATGCATCGAATACGACCCTGAGCTTGGTGGTTGAACTCTCGGGCCTCAATACGCAATGATGTGGGATGTAGTAGGTTGGGGAGATGCTGGAATTTGGTTCCCATTTTGTCATGTGTCCCATTGATTCGTACTCGTCCATAAACTCAATGTATTTGGCCTTCAATTCCGGACTCCTTTGCAGACGTCGTTCGAGAGCAAGAAATCGGTTAAGAGCAATTCCATGTGAGTCGCCTAGAATATTCGGGTTCTGATGAAATGGTATTCTGACGACGAAGTGGTTTTGATTGTTTCTTGTTGTGTGTTGTGCAAAGTGCTCTTCACATTGTTTGTCGGCTATTGATAGTGGCCTTGTAGTTGGTTTGACTTCATCTAATTCCCAAAGTCGAGCGATGGAAGCCTCAAGTCCTTCATCTTCGGTGCAGATTCCACAAAGTGCTTCTGTTGAGTGTTCCTCATCTATTTTTCCTCCTACAATCCAGCCCAGAACTGTCTTCTGCAACGTCGGAAGGTGTGGAGATAGTTTTATTTGCCCAATTGCGAGCAGTTGGAGACAGTGTTCTGCCCCTAGCAATATGTCAATTCTATCTGGTTTTTTAAATGCTGGATCCGCTAATGTCAGGTTTTTTGGTAGTGGCCAATCATCAATGTTGACAAATTGTGATGGTTGTGGTGCCACGATTTGAGGCAAGACAAGCGCCTCTAGGCGAGTTGAAAACCCATTAATTCGGGAATGCAAGGAAACATTGACTCGGTATCGTGTTTTGGTGTTACAATTACCGATTCCTTTAATGTTTGTTGATGATGGTTGTTTTGTAATGTTAAGTCGTTTTGCCAAGCGCTCGGTGATGAAATTTACTTGAGATCCGGCGTCAAGTAATGCGCGACATTCAACTTCCTGTGTTTCAGTTTTGATTCTTACTACAGCTGTGCTGAGAAGAACGTATGAGTTGAACGTGTGACCACTTGCTGCTGTTAACGATGACACTTCTGGAGTGATGGTTGGCGCCTCATGGACGTTGGGTTTTGTTGATGTCGTCATCTGAGATGTCCCGCGGTTGCTTGATCCTTGGTTAGTTGATTGCTTGTTGTTCAGATGAAGCAGCGAGTGATGCAATTTCTTGCATATTTTGCAAGGTCTTGATCTGCAGATTTTTGCCGTGTGTCCTGATTTTAAACAGTTGACGCACTGGTTCTGGTTCTGAACGAAACTCAGGCGGCCTTGTGGTGATAGTTGTTGAAACTTCTGACATTGATGAAGTGGATGATGGCCGGTTTTGCACAGAGGGCACGGGGATTCTGATTTGGTAGCCGAAACGCATACCCTTGGTGATTTCTCTTTTTGGGTTGTAACTTCCAAGGATTGGAAGTGAGTTTCCAAAAACTTTAGAAAGTCTTGGAGGTTTTGTAATTCCTTTGGATTGCTGATGGTCCTCTCGTACAGAATAAGAGTACCCCGATCTAGCTTTTTTATCAGCAGGTGAAGTAGCATGGGGTCCCACGAGGTCGTATCGATCCCGATGTTGTTTAATGCATGTATACATTCTTGTGTCGTGTCATGCAATAGTTTTATAGCAGCGGCTGATGAACCAGTGTTGGGTTGATCCAGTAACTGTTGCATTATAGTTGACACGATAATGCGCTGATTATTGTAGCGTGCTTGTAGTAGGTTCCAAGCAACGCTGTAGTTGTCTGCTGTCGCTGAGAGATGGCTTATTACTTTTTCAGCTTCGCCTCCCAAATTTGACTTGAGGTACCACATCTTTTGTGCGGTTGGGAGCTGTTGGCTGTCCACTAGTTGAGAGAACAGGTCGAAAAAGCCTCTCCACTTGAGATAATCTCCACAGAATGTTGGAAGGGTAATCTTTGGTAGTGGAAGCACATTGGGTTGCATGAAGTTGCCGCCCTTCTCTGAATCTTGTGGGATCGCCCTAAGATTTTCAGCGATTAATTCTTCTAGATTAAGGTAGGTTTCCATATCGTAACCTTCCTTTGGCGGGTCCGTGCTGGATTCCCAGATTGAGAAGTGCAACTCTTCGATTTGTGCCCACAGTTTTTTCTTCTGCTGTAGGTTGGTTGCTTCTGGGTTCGTATGAAATAGCCGTTGGAGGGACGCCATCATGACATTTTGTCTTCTTATCCGTGAATTTGCTGGTGTAGTGGTCGTGTTGGTTGGACCTGGCCTAGATGGTTCCTTTGAGTCGTCATTGGTTATTTGTTGACCAATGTTCGATGCTGACTCCTTCGGAGTTTCCATCATGGCCTTTTCAAATAATTCCCGGTAGTTGTTCGTGAGATCCGATATTTTGGTGTAGTAATCTTCGGTAAAATACTTGTGATTTAATGGGGGTGCCTCGAGACATCGTATTTTGTGGTCGATGATCTCAAACTCAGCCCAAGCCGCATCTATCCGTCTGATTCGTTCTTCATAGTATTGACTGGTTTTTCTTGAAGCCGAATCTTTTTTAAAATTTCTGATGATACCTTGGATTGCTTCGCCTGTCACGTTCTGGGCAGCCGCTAGTTGTTCCATCATGGTATCGTCGTTTGTAGCCATCTTGTAGAAGATTCCTGTTGACTGTTTTCAAGTCCTTACCGCTGGTGGGGGGAACTTGAAGAATCACGTCGGGGTCACCAATGTTTTTATCCAAATTCAGGATAGGGTTAAACTAGTTTGTTTAACCTTGTTTAATTATTAGGCTTTTAGCCAATTAATTTGTTTGTTTGTCTAGGCAGTGACACCAAGACAATTTCTATGACACAACACAAGCACTTGTAACTTCGTTGTATGGAGAGAGAAAAAACCAATCAATTGTTTTGATTAATTAATTATTTCTGTCTTTATTAATAAAAATCTGGTTCTTATATACTATTTAATAGATACAAATAATAACAACAAATAAAAAAAATGCAAAGTTAGTAAAAGCAAAGCCACAGTTAATGACCGATACAGTTTGTTTACCTTTAATCAAAGTAAGTGTTTGTGCTTCGTCCCGTCCGCACGCGTTTTCCTTTTTGTAGTCCGCACGTCTACTGTTTCGTTATTTATATTTACCAAAATTATTTGTGTTTAATTGAAACAAAAAACAAAAATATCAACATAAAACTACATGCACATTAATAAAATAAAACAATTTTACAAAGAAAAACAACATACATACATACATACATACCAACAATACCAAATCAAAAAAAATAGAATTAAAATTTAAAACAAGAAAACAAAAAAAAAATATCGATACAATTTAATAACAAATAAAACAACAAAAACACAATACCAATAAATTAAAGGAAAATAAACGGCAGTTTTTTCTGTGTTAATCAGTGACGGTCGTCTGTAGCAGTGATGGCACGGTGGAACAAAGTGACCAGCTCAGGGCTTTTATGTCCATTTCTGCGATTGTGCCTCTCCCCCTCCCCTATCGAACAATAATAATTTTGTATTGTTGATTCCGGCTTGGAGGTTGCTGTTTGGCTGCCTGGTGGTGAAGGTATAGCACTGACCACCTGGTAGCCACTGAAAAGCAGTAATCACCATTGTTGGAATAAATATTAACAAAATAGACGACTATTTGGATTTCCCTTGACTTATTTCATGACAGGTAGATTCAGAATTGACTTCTGCAACATACGAGGCTTGAGAGCGAACTTCTTCTCAGTTTATGCTCACGTTTGTCTCTATCGGCCGGATGTTTTAGCCTTAAGTGAAACCCAGGTATCTGAGGATGCTGACCCACAGGATTTTTATGTGCCTGGGTATCAACTTCTGTCCCTTTTTCACTTTCATCGTGGTCTTGCATTATATATACGCAATGATGTTGTGTACCAAAGCCAGCAATCACTAGGCTTGTATGATCCAGAATTTAGCTGCCTTTGGGCTAAATTCAAGATCAGGGCACATAGTTTGCATTTCGGATTCCTTTATAGAAGTCCAAACGCGGGAAGGGAACAAACTTTATCGGGCTTCGATTCCCTTTCCGATTCTATAGCAAAAATCCTCGAAAGTTGTCCGGACAGTGAAATTGTTATTGCTGGTGATTTCAATGTCCACAACTCATCGTGGCTTCGCCATTCGAGCCACACAACTTCAGAGGGCCAATATGTTGAGTTATTCGCCGCGCATAATCACTTAGCGCAACTAGTGAATGAACCAACACATATACCGTGTGTTGAAGGGCACCAACTAAATACGCTTGATTTGTTCCTAACTTCACACCCTCAAAAGTATGAAGTGAACGTCAGTGCACCTCTCGGTAATTCGGATCATTGTATCATCTCCGTTTCTTTTTCGTTCTCGGCACTTCGAAACGTTTCACCCACAGCCACGAAACGTTTAAAATACGTATACGAAAAAGCTCGTTGGGCAGAGCTCAACGAATTCTATCGTACTTTCAATTGGAAACTATGTTTCTTAGATAAAAATATCGATTTAATGGCGGAAATGGTTGGAAATATAATTTTGCTGGGAATGAAATACTTCATCCCATCCAAAAAAATTTCGGTTAAGCCGAGACAAAAATCTTGGTTTAACCAATCTTGCAAAGAGGCAATCAGATCCAGAGAGGAAGCATTCAGTACTTGGCGGAATAACAAAAACGCAAATACTGATGCGCTGCGCAAACAAGCGAGGTCTTCGTGTGCCAGAGTGCTAAGGCGCGAAAAAGCTTTATACGAGCAGCGCCTTCGTGCTAAAGTTCTTACCGCCACGAGAGGTAGTAAAAGCTTCTGGTCATTCGTTAAAAGAGTAAAGGATAAAGCTAGTTCATCAATTCCAACTCTTTTAAGGGATGATCAAATATTCACTGAACCTGTTGATAAAGCTAACCTTTTGGCTGAGATGTTTGCAGATAATTCTTGCTTGCCAGGTAGCAATCAGCAATTGCCCGTGGTGGAAAGAGTATCAGTTACTATGCCAAGAATATTCTTTCGACCACGTGCAGTTAAAAAGGTTTTAGCGAATCTCAACATAAACAAGTCTCCTGGGCCGGATGGCATTCCAGCACTGGTCTTGAAGCAGTGTTTTTCGACGCTAGCGCGTCCATTGGCTAAGCTATTTAGTGCATCGTACCATGCCGGTAAATTTCCGATGTGTTGGAAGTTAGCCAATGTAACGCCGATCCCTAAGAAGGGAGAGGCGCAATACCCCGAAAATTACCGCCCAATTGCAGTCTGTTCTGCAATTTCCAAGGTCATGGAAAGTATGACCAACTTCCACCTGGTAAGGTATCTGGAGACCAACACCTTACTTAACGACCGGCAGTATGGTTTTCGCAGAGCTCGCTCTACAGGAGACCTGCTCGCTCTGTTAACAGAAAAATGGTGCAATTCGATTCACCATTTCGGCGAGAGTAAGGTGGTGGCTCTAGATATCTCAAAAGCATTTGATAGAGTGTGGCATGATGCACTTCTGTCAAAACTGACTGCTTTTGGTGTCGGTGATGATTTCTCTCGCTTCATAGCGAGCTTCCTCAGAGACCGCACTATACGAGTTGTTATAGACGGGGTCTCATCAAACGAGTTCAAGGTAAATTCTGGGGTACCGCAAGGCTCTGTTCTATCTCCTACTCTCTTCCTCATCTTTATAAATGACCTTCTATGTCAAACTTCAAACCCTATCTACTCTTTCGCGGATGATAGCAGCATTATCCATTCATTCTCTTTCACCAGCCGGCCAAGCCTGGAGGAGATTGACGCCAGGAGACAAAGTATGAACGAGTCACTCACAAGTGATCTCGTGTCAATCTCCGAATGGGGCCTCGCGAACAGGGTTAACTTTAACCCTCATAAGACGCAGTGCTGCGTGCTTACGCATAGGCGGCTGGTCGAAGGTTCTGCGCAATCCGTGTTTATGGGTGGTATAGGTATTGGGGAATCAGAAGCTCTTGATGTTCTTGGTATGAAAATACAGTGTGACGTTCGATGGACAGATCACATTTTTCATATTTCAAAAGAAGCATTCAAGTGTCTCGGCTTTTTAAGACGGTGTAAGACATACTTCACCCCAACTGATCTCCTCAATATATATACCACCTACATCCGACCAAAGATGGAATACAACTCTCATGTATGGCCCGGTGCTTCAAAGTCTGTTTTGAAGTTGCTCGACCGCGTACAAGAGAGAGCGAAGAAGCTCATCGGTGACAGTAGGGTAGCCAACTCTATTGACCCACTGGAGCATCGACGCAACGTGGGGTGTGTTTCACTGTTCTACCGATACTACAACGGAATGTGTTCTGGTGAAATAAGGGAGCTTGTGCCGAATAACCGTTTATTTCTGCGAGCTACCCGCTCTTCACATAGGGCACATCCTTTTGTGGTTGAGTTGTCAGTGAATCGCACCACGCATTACAGAGAAAATTCGTTCTTTGGCCGAACGGTTCGTATGTGGAACAAACTTCCAGCAGAGGTCTTTCCTGTCAGTTTTAACTTGGGGAGGTTCAAATCGAACGTCCACAAACACTACTCCCTCTATCCTCCTTCCCATAACCAACTTTCCTAGTTCTGGCACAATGCATCGCATATGTAGGGGTCATCCCCTGAGTGCTGGTCCAAGAAAAAAAAAAAAAAAAAAAAAAAAAAAAAAGAATATACAAAAAAAAACTTGCAGTTTAAGCATTAAAGGTTTGTTAACTTGTGGCCTAATTAATTTAAAGTATTCAGCAATGCAAGGTTGTTCACTCAAATTTCGTGCAGGCATATGTACGGTGGTATGTTTGTATGTTGAATAAACGTTCCCACGTACATATGAAAGAAATTCGTTGTGAAAGTTTGAACATGCTTATTAGAAATAAACGCCTTTTGGGCAAAGTCGGGTAAAATTGTGTTTCAACCAAAAAATTTATTTATTGCAAAGGGGTACCCCTTTCCAAAAATATTGATGAAAATTTTTTTTTCTTAAATGCTTGCGATTTGAGATTTTTCGGAAGCTTCTTCGAATTTTAATCTCATTTCAATACTTGCTTATTAGTAATAAACGCCTTTTTTTGCAAAATTGGGTAAAATTGTGTTTCAACCAAAAAATTTATTTATTGCAAAGGGGTACCCTTTCCTAAAATATTGATGAAAAGTTTTTTTCTTAAATGCTTGCGATTTGAAAATTTTCGGAAGCTTCTTCGCATTTGAATCTCCTTTCAATACTTGCTTATTAGAAATGAACGCCTTTTGGGCAAAATTGGGTAAAATTGTGTTTCAACCAAAAAATTAACTCCTTGCAAAGGCGTACGCTTTCCTAATATATTGATGAACAATTTTTTTTCTTAAGTGCATGCGATTTGAGATTTTTCGGAAGCTTCTTCGCATTTGAATCTCCTTTCAATACTTGCTTATAAGAAATGAATGCCTTTTGGGCAAAATTGGGTAAAATTGCCCAAGGCTTCTTCGCATTTGAATCTCCTGTCAATACTTGCTTATTACAAATGAACGCCTTTTGGGCAAAGTCGGGTAAAATTGTGTTTCAACCAAAAAATTGATTTTTTGCAAAGGCGTACCCTTTGCTAAAATATTGATGAAACATTTTTTTTCATAAATGCTTGCGATTTGAGATTTTTCGGAAGCTTCTTCGCATTTGAAACTCATTTCAATACTTGCTTATTAGAAATGAACGCCTTTTGGGCAAAATTGGGTAAAATTGTGTTTTAACCAAAAAATTTATTTATTGCAAAGGGGTACCCCTTTCCTAAAATATTGATGAAAAATTTTTTTTTCTTAAATGCTTGCGATTTGAGATTTTTCGGAAGCTTCTTCGCATTTGAATCTCCTTTCAATACTTGCCTATTAGAAATGAACGCCTTTTGGGCAAAATTGTGTTTCAACGAAAAAATTTATTTATTGCAAAGGGGTACGTACCCCTTTCCTAAAATATTGATGAAAATTTTTTTTCTTAAATGCTTGCGATTTAAGATTTTTCGGAAGCTTCTTCGCATTTAAAACTCATTTCAATACTTGCTTATCAGAAATGAACGCCTTTTGGGCAAAGTCGGGTAGAACTGTGTTTCAACCAAAAAATGTATTTATTGCATCCTAAAATATTGATGAAAAATTTTTTTTTCTTAAATGCTTGCGATTTGAGATTTTTCGGAAGCTTCTTCGCATTTGAAACTCATTTCAATACTTGCTTATTAGAAATGAACGCCTTTTGGGCAAAATCGGGTAAAATTGTGTTTCAACCAAAAAATTAATATGTTTTTTTCTAAAATGTTGATGAAAATTTTTTTTTTCTTAAATGCTTGCGATTTGAGATTTTTCAGAAACTTCTTCGCATTTGAAACTCATTTCAATACTTGCTTATTAGAAATGAACGCCTTTTGGGCAAAGTCGGGTAAAATTGTGTTTCAACCAAAAAATTTATTTTTTGAAAAGGCGTACCCTTTCCTAAAATATTGATGAACAATTTTTTTTTCTTAAATGCTTGCGATTTCAGATTTTTCGGAAGCTTATTCGCATTTGAATTTCATTTCAATACTTGCTTATTAGAAATAAACGCCTTTTGGGCAAAATTGGGTAAAATTGTGTTTCAACCAAAAAATTTATTTTTTGAAAAGGCGTACCCTTTCCTAAAATATTGATGAACAATTTTTTTTTCTTAAATGCTTGCGATTTCAGATTTTTTGGAAGCTTATTCGCATTTGAATTTCATTTCAATACTTGCTTATTAGAAATAAACGCCTTTGGGCAAAATTGGGTAAAATTGTGTTTCAACCAAAAAATTTATTTATTGCAAAGGGGTACCCCTTTCCCAAAATAGTAGTTAGGAACTGTATGTGCGAGAACAATTAAAATTGTCAAATTTGGCAATAAAATTTTAAAATTTTGAAATTTTAATTGCCAAATTTGTGTTAATGGGTTTTTTTTTGTAATTTGATACTTTAATGTGTGTGTGTGTATTTTCCCACGGTTAAATAGGGATGTTCACATTGTTGTTGTTTAATTTTTTTTTATTTTTTATAATGTTGGGGTAGGCGTGGGAATTTTTGTCTGTCCATATGAGACCTTGGGAGTTTTTGTCTGTCCGTATGAGACCGTGGGAATTTCTGTCCGTCCATATGTGAGGGTAGTTTGGTGGAGGGGTGCTGTAGTAACCAAAATGAGTTTGTATAAGTGAGCGTGAGACCGTGGGAATTTTTGTCTGTCCACATAAGAGCTTGGGAGTTTGTGTCTGTCCATATGTGACCTTGGGAATACATGTCCGTCGGTATGTGAGCGTGGGAATTTCTGTCTGTCCATATGTGAGCGTAGGAATTCAGTCTCTACATGGGTGCTATGGCCTAATAGAAAATAAGAAATTTTTAGTATCTGACACAACATTTTTTAGGAAGTACAATATCTCAAAAGTGTTGTATAAATGGATGGCCCTAATGTTTGTGGTTCGTTTCTTCTTGCTGGAGTGAGATTTCTTCTTTTATTTTTTAGCTTGTTTTTTAATTTTGGTGTGTGTTTACTTAAGATATTTTTAATTTTGGTGTGTGTTTACTTAAGATATTTTGTCCAGCAATTCAGTTATTTCTTTTTTGTGTGCAATGCTTGAGTGTGGGGGAATAATTTGATTATTTTGATCTTGAAGACGTTGTGAAAAAAAATTACTATTGCATAAATATTGAATCTGATATTTTGTTTATTTTATACATGACGATCATCGATGGATTTTATTTGGGGATCTGGATGGTGGTGCGATTTCTGTATTTTGTAGAATATGAATATTTATGCTAATTTTAAGTGTGTGTGTGTGTGTGTTTTTGTGTTCTGAGTGGCGATTGGAATGTCTGCCTGTCAGACAGGCTGTATGTGTAACGATTGGTGAGTCTGTATGACAGTCCGCTTTTTTGCTTCCCTGGATTTAGCGCAAGTGGGTCAGCATGAAAAGAATTTGTAGATATTTATGTACGCATATACATACAAACAAATAATAAGCGTTTATTCGTTGTGCCCAAATATTCCCTTGACCATTTGAATGAATGAACCATTGTGTTTGTTTGTGTGTTCTCTGAAATAAATATGTATGTAGGTTTTTATTTGAAATAAAAGACATTTATTTTAATTTTTATAAGCATTTATTTAAATGTTTGTTAACATTTTCATTTTTAAGTAAAATTGCATTCCTTAAGGCACAAACACCATAGTCGTGATAGCTACAATAGAGATATGTTGAATGCTTAGTTTCCATTTGTTTAAAATTAATGCAGCCAATGTCTTCAATGTTATAAACTGTTTGATGAATCATTTTTTCTAGCCATATTTTCTTCTCTCCCCCCTTAACATATATTTGTGAATTTCTTATATTAGATTTTAAAAACTTGCAAACGCTTTGAAATGAGACTGATCCATCATTCCAGTTAATATGATGATAGTTTTTTGTTAACCAAACTGCTTCTCTCTGTTTTTTGACCGATAAACATGCGAAATCAAAAGGAGGTTTTATGATGAAATTGAGGCATTCGTTGTTGCTGAAAACTACACCTAGTTCTTTTGCGATGAAGTCATTTGAATTATTTTTGAAACCTTGCAAGTCTACAAAAACAATATCACCATCCATGTTATTTAATTTATAAGACCTTCCGGACTTGACCTTTTATTGGTATGTATTCTATTACGCGGTCATGAATAAGAACGCAGTAAGCTGATGACGTTGCTGGAATATTTGTTGCTGTTTCAAATTCAATTTTTATATCAATCGGTCCGGTATTGACTGATTCGTTCTGATAGCTTACATCTACTACAATAATTGGAGCGTCGTCTTTAAACTCCTGGGCAGTTAATAATGGTTGAGGCTCATTCATATAGTAGCTTTGTTGAAATCTTACATACATATCATATAGAATTGCATACCGTTCATTTTTAAATTTTATGTTAAGATCATCATATGGGTAAGAGGTTGAATTTAAATGTACTTTTAAATTAGTGAGGTCACAGTGAACAAATTTGTTATCTCGTTGAAATGCGACCAATACAAAACGTGGTCGCTCTTTACTTGCAGCTAATTTAACATTCCAAATATGACTTGTTCCTGTATTCAATTGTGGATTCATATGACAATCCCAGCTACGAAATGCCATCGGTATAGAAGCACCATTGTTAATAATTTTAATCATATTCAACTTGCTCTGATCAGATAATTGTACGTGTGGAATTCTCCAGGAGATGAGTGAAATTGTAAGTTTCGATTTTTCAGTAGAAACGCTCGAGTGTACAAGAGCTTCATCATTTTTATTGCGCAAGAGTATCAATTCATGCTTTCCATTAAGTATAACTTTGTTGTAGTCTTCAGCAAATCCCAAAAGCATTTTTAGTGGTACATAAAAATTAAAATACCCATTCTTAAGATTCAAATCATCAGTTTTATGCCATCCACCATTTTGCATTACAACGCTTTGAGTTGGTGATAGAGATACCAAATTTTTTATTGTGGTTGTTGTTCCTAAATACCTTGTATGATCGATTTCAATGCCATTAAGCTCGTAGCGGATTTCATCAAATAAATGTGCAACAAAGTTGTTTTTCAATTTAAAATTTTCTGAAAAATTTTCAGTTTTTTCATCTACAACGAAACCTTCCACATATATATAGCTCTCACTAGGTAACACGTACAAATCTTGATTTTGTATTGAGATTCGAATCTCATCATTATTATTGTACGATTGTAGATATGGTATGTAGGTATGATAGTCCTTTTTTATTATATTTTCGTCAGACAATGGCTTATCCAATACGTTTATTATTGAGCTCATTTTGTTTTCAGTTTGAAATTCAAAGACTTGAGAAAACTTTTGTTTGTTGTTGTAAGTGACCTTTGACGAGCAGATCTTTTCAATTGTGGTTTAGGTTGTAATATCTGTGGATGAGACTTGACTGCCGTATTTTGTGATATACTTGTATTGTATATTATCATTACTTAGTTGGTCTTAAATGTATTCGTATTGTAATTTCCTCTCCTCTGAAATTAATTAAATCACCGTTCTGATCAACCACGCGCAGTGATAGAGAACTTATCTCTTTGGTGTTTACAGGTAAATAGATGAGATTCCTTGGAATCTCATCTATTTTATAGCCTGCAGGTACATTAATCGGAAACTCATGAAGTGTGTGCGATTTTGAATTGTTAATATATGTGTTAGTAGCGATACTACTTTCAATTCGCAAGAGATTTACTTTAAAAATATTAACTGGAAGATCTGAGTAATGATCATCGGTCGGTGTTAGGATTTTACTATTAAATCCTAAAAGATTCCCAATTGTATTTTCTTTATTAAAATATATCGGGTCTTTAGAACTATTTATTTTAACTTGCATCGTATTGTTGTTAGCTTCTATAAAAATATGCTCTCCAGGACTGAGTCGTTTGTATTGCTCTTCTATGTAGTCAACTATATCTTTCTATTCATAAGATCCAATTGGTATTTCAATTACATATTCCCCTATATGAAACATATTGTTATAGGAGTCTACATTTGGAATACTGTTGTATGAATGAAAATCAGTTAGCGCACACTCATATGAGTCGGTTAAGTCAATGGGAGGAAAATAATTAGCATATAGCGCTGATGAGTTAGAGCTCAGAGTAAGTGTTATTGACATTATAACAGCCTGTTCACAAATAAATAAAGTTTAATACACACCATGGTTTATAAGAATAATTTGCATATATATTTCATAATCTTATTTTAAAATTAACATTAGTTATTAAAAATATTGATGTTATTGTCGTTGTTATCATTGCGGATGACGATTTATTTCGTTTTCCATCTATAGTATTTCATCTTTGCTTATCCAGGAATTGTGTTGATTAGAAAATCCCAACCATTTAACTAATGCTTTGCCCCCTTTCAGTCGAATCACCTTTTCAACTAGATATGTGTTCTTCGTCACTACAATTAAAATAAAAACCAAATTATGACAAATACTCGTCACTAAAATTGATATTACACTTTTTGTGTAAGAAAGAGGTCGTCGTCAGCTACAATTTACGGGTAGTGGCATATGTGTACTCAGCACCGTTCTTTTATAATATAGTCCTCACTAAAATTGATATAATTCGAATTCCAAAACTATTTCAGATTTAAGACTTTTTGTGTAAGAAAGCGGTCGTCGTCAGCTACAATTTACGGGTAGAGGCATATGTGTACTCAGCCCGTTTTTTTATAATGACCAAATTATGACAAATAGTCCTCACTAAATTTTATATTATTCGGAATCCAAAATTATTTCAGATATAAGACTTTTTGTGTAAGAAAGAGGGCGTCCTCAGCTACAATTTCCTAACTAAAGTTGACATGATGACCAGATAAAAGATTTTTTGTGTAAGAAAGAGGGCGTCCTCAGCTACAATTTACGGGTAGAGGCATATGTGTACTCAGCACCGTTCTTTTATAGTATAATCCTCACTAAAATTGATATTATTCGAATTCCAAACCTATTTCAGATTTAAGACTTTTTTTGTAAGAAAGAGGTCGTCGTCAGCTACAATTTACGGGTAGAGGCATATGTGTACTCAGCCCGTATTTTTATATCGACCAATTTATGACAAATAGTCCTCACTAAGTTTTATATTATTCGGAATACAAAATTATTTCAGATATAAGACTTTTTGTGTAAGAAAGAGGGCGTCCTCAGCTACAATTTACGGGTAGAGCCATATGTGTACTCAGCCTGTTTTTTTATAATGACCAAATTATGACAAATAGTCCTTACTAAAGTTGACATAATGACCAAATTATGACAACTAGTCGTCACTAAATTTAATATAAAAACCAAATTATGACAAATAGTCCTCACTAAAATTGATATTACACTTTTTGTGTAAGAAAGATGTCGTCGTCAGCTACAATTTACGGGTAGTGGCATATGTGTACTCAGCACCGTTCTTTTATAATATAGTCCTCACTAAAATTGATATAATTCGAATTCCAAAACTATTTCAGATTTAAGACTTTTTGTGTAAGAAAGAGGTCGTCGTCAGCTACAATTTACGTGTAGAGGCATATGTGTACTCAGCCCGTATTTTTATATCGACCAAATTATGACATATAGTCCTCACTAAATTTTATATTATTCGGAATCCAAAATTATTTCAGATATAAGACTTTTTGTGTAAGAAAGAGGGCGTCCTCAGCTAAAATTTCCTAACTAAAGTTGACATGATGACCAGATAAAAGATTTTTTGTGTAAGAAAGAGGGCGTCCTCAGCTACAATTTACGGGTAGAAGCATATGTGTACTCAGCCTGTTTTTTTATAATGACCAAATTATGACAAATAGTCCTTACTAAAGTTGACATAATGACCAAATTATGACAACTAGTCGTCACTAAATTTAATATAAAAACCAAATTATGACAAATAGTCCTCACTAAAATTGATATTACACTTTTGTGTAAGAAAGAGGTCGTCGTCAGCTACAATTTACGGGTAGAGGCATATGTGGACTCAGCCCTGTTTTTTTATAAAGACCAAATTATGACAACTAATCCTCACTAAAGTTGACATAATGACCAAATTATGACAACTAATCGTCACTAAATTTAATATAATGACCAAATTATGACAACTAGTCCTCACTAAAATTTATATTATTCGAATTCCAAAATTATTTCAGATTTAAAACTTTTTGTTAAAGAAAGAGGTCGTCGTCAGCTACAATCACGGGTAGTTGCATACGTGTACTCATCCCCGTTCTTTTCTAATGACCAAATTATGACAACTAGTGCTTACTAAAATTAATATTATGGGGATTCCAAACTTATGTTAGATATAAGACTTTTTGTGCAAGAAAGAGGGCATCCTCAGCTACAATTTACATGTAGCGGCAAATGTGTACTCAGCCCTGTTTTTTTATAATGACCAAATTATGACAACTAATCCTCACTAAAGTTGACATAATGACCAAATTATGACAACTAATCGCCACTAAATTTAATATAATGACCAAATAATGACAAATAGTCCTCACTAAAATTGATATAATTCGAATTCCAAAACTATTTCAGATTTAAGACTTTTTGTGTAAGAAATAGGTCGTCGTCAGCTACAATTTACGGGTAGAGGCATATGTGTACTCAGCCCGTTTTTTTATAATGACCAAATTATGAAAAATAGTCCTCACTAAATTTTATATTATTAGGAATCCAAAATTATTTTAGATATAAGACTTTTTGTGCAAGAAAGAAGGCGTCCTCAGCTACAATTTATCTATAGTGGCATATGTGTACTCAGCCCCGTTTTTTTAGAAGGACCAAATTATGACAACTAATCCTCTAAATGTGATATCATTCGAATTCCAAAATTATTTCAGATTTAAAACTTTTTGTATAAGAAAGAGGTTGTCGTCAGCTACAATTACGGGTAGTGGCATACGTGTACTCAGCCCCGTTCTTTTATAATATAGTCCTCACTAAAATTGATTTTATTCGAATTTCAAAACTATTTCAGATTTAAGTCTTTTTGTATAAGAAAGAGGTCGTCGTCAGCTACATTTACGGGTAGTGGCATACGTGTACTCATCCCCGTTCTTTTCTAATGACCAAATTATGACAACTAATCCTCACTAAAGTTGATATAATGGACAAATTATGACAACTAATCCTCACTAAATATAATTGGCATTATTCGGATTTCAAAATTTTTTCAGAAATAATACTTTTTGTGCAAGAAAGATGGCATCCTCAGCTACAATTTACGTGTAGTGGCATATGTGTACCCAGCCCTGCTTTTTTATAGTGACCAAATTATGACAACTAATCCTCACTAAAGTTGACATGATGACCAGATATAATACTTTTTGTGTAAGAAAGAGGGTGTCCTCAGCTACAATTTACGGGTACTCAGCCTGTTTTTTTATAATGACCAAATTATGACAAATAGTCCTCACTAAATTTTATATTATTCGGAATCCAAAATTATTTTAGATATAAGACTTTTTGTGCAAGAAAGAAGGCGTCCTTAGCTACAATTTATGGGTAGTGGCATATGTGTACTCAGCCCTGTTTTTTATAATGACCAAATTATGACCACTAATCCGCACTAAAGTTGATATAATGGCCAAATTATGACAACTAATCCTCACTAAATATAATTGGCATTATTCGAATTTCAAAATTTTTTCAGATATGACTTTTTGTGCAAGAAAGATGTTATCCTCAGCTACAATTTACGTGTAGTGGCATATGTGTTCTCAGCCCTGTTTTTTTATAATGGCCAAATTATGACAACTAATCCTCACTTAAGTTGACATAATGACCAAATTATGACAACTAATCGTCACTAAAATTAAAATAAAAACCAAATTATGACAAATATTCCTCACTAAAATTGATATTACATTTTTTGTGTAAGAAAGAGGTCGTCGTCAGCTACAATTTACGGGTATTGGCATATGTGTACTCAGCACCGTTCTTTTATAATATAGTCCTCACTAAAATTGATATTATTCGAATTCCAAAACTATTTCAGATTTAAGACTTTTTGTGTAAGAAAAAGGTCGTCGTCAGCTACAATTTGCGGGTAGAGGCATATGTGTACTCAGCCTGTTTTTTTATAAAGACCAAATTATGACAAATAGTCCTCACTAAATTTTATATTATTCGGAATCCAAAATTATTTCAGATATAAAACTTTTTGTGTAAGAAAGAGGGCGCCCTCAGCTACAATTTACGGGTAGGGGCATATGTGTACTCAGCCTGTTTTTTTATAAAGACCAAATTATGACAAATAGTCCTCACTAAATTTTATATTATTCGGAATTCAAAATTATTTCAGATATAAAACTTTTTGTGTAAGAAAGAGGGCGCCCTCAGCTACAATTTACGGGTGGAGGCATATGTGTACTCAGCCTGTTTTTTAATAATGGCCAAATTATGACAACTAATCCTCACTAAAGTTGACATAATGACCAAATTATGACAACTAGTCGTCACTAAATTTAATATAAAAACCAAATTATGACAAATAGTCCTCACTAAAATTGATATTACACTTTTTGTGTAAGAAAGATGTCGTCGTCAGCTACAATTTACGGGTAGTAGCATATGTGTACTCAGCACCGTTCTTTTATAATATTGTCCCCACTAAAATTGATATTATTCGAATTCCAAAACTATTTCAGATTTAAGACTTTTTGTGTAAGAAATAGGTCGTCGTCTGCTACAATTTACGGGTAGAGGCATATGAGTACTCAGCCCGTTTTTTATAATGACCAAATTATGACAAATAGTCCTCACTAAATTTTATATTATTCGGAATCCAAAATTATTTCAGATATAAGACTTTTTGTGTAAGAAAGAGGGCGTCCGCAGCTACAATTTACGGGTAGAGGCATATGTGTACTCAGCATGTTTTTTTATAAAGACCAAATTATGACAAATAGTCCTTACTAAATTTTATATTATTCGGAATCCAAAATTATTTCAGATTTAAGACTTTTTGTGTAAGAAAGAGGGCGTCCTCAGCTACAATTTACGGGTGGAGGAATATGTGTACTCAGCCTGTTTTTTTATAATGGCCAAAGTATGACAACTAATCCTCACTAAAGTTGACATAATGACCAAATTATGACAACTAGTCGTCACTAAATGTAATATAAAAACCAAATTATGACAAATAGTCCTCACTAAAATTGATATTACACTTTTTGTGTAAAAAAGATGTCGTCGTCAGCTACAATTTACGGGAAGTAGCATATGTGTACTCAGCACCGTTCTTTTATAATATAGTCCCCGTTAAAATTGATATTATTCGAATTCCAAAACTATTTCAGATTTAAGACTTTTTGTGTAAGAAAGAGGTCGTCGTCAGCTACAATTTACGGGTAGGGGCATATGTGTACTCAGCCCGTTTTTTTATAATGACCAAATTATGACAACTAATCCTCACTAAAGTTGATATTGTTACGTTTTTAGACCTTTTCGTAAAAACGCTTTTTATTTATCCTTCAAGGATTCGTTTAATTGCATCAAATTAAAAACACAGACAATTACTTTTAGAAATATAATGCGGCAACACTTTATTTACTATTTAATTAACACGAGTATTTGTACTACTAAACACTTAGCGATGTAAACACGTCTAGATTTAAAATCACACTGATCCCGCTGTTCACTGGCAGCGTCTTTATATAGCAAAATGACGTCGTCTGGTAACTTCGCGAAGCATCTGGTCATGGTTGTTGTTGGTTGTGCTTTACTTAACATGTAGCTATATACGTGTGTTTGTATATATGACAATGCTGTCTTGTGTTTTGTTTATTGTAACTATGTGTGGTTGTATGTATGAGTGTTTTGTGTGTTGTGTAGTTTTGTTTCTTCTTGTGCTATGTGGGCATGTTGCTGTGTATATTTGTGTGTATGTTGCTGTGTATATTGATGTACATGTTTAGTTTTTATTAGCAGCGAATACTTGCGTACAAGATCATTAAGAATAACATCATCATCTCTTAGCATTGATGTTGCTAGGGTTTTCGTTATTGTTATTTACACTTATTATTGCACAGCCTCGAATGATCTTGTATATTCTCAACGATGTATCCGGAATATTCCATTTCCGTTAATTCAAATATTATCTGCATTGTGTTGACCAGGGTTGTAACATTTTGACAACTTGAGATGAGTTGGCAGTGCTGCCAAGTACATATAGCCAAATTGTCGTTATATTTAAATCTACTTTTGAACTTTGTAACAATATATTGGCCAAATTATGACAACTAATCCTCACTAAATATAATTGGCATTATTCGGATTTCAAAATTTGTTCAGATATAATACTTTTTGTGCAAGAAAGATGGCATCCTCAGCTACAATTTACGTGTAGTGGCATATGTGTACTCAGCCCTGTTATTTTATAATGACCAAATTATGACAACTAATCCTCACTAAAGTTGATATAATGGCCAAATTATGACTACTAATCCTCACTAAATATAAATGTCATTATTCGGATTTCAAAATTTTTTCAGATATAAGACTTTTTGTGCAAGAAAGATGTTATCCTCAGCTACAATTTACGTGTAGTGGCATATGTGTACTTAGCCCTGTTTTTTTATAATGGCTAAATTATGACAACTAATCCTCACTAAAGTTGACATAATGACCAATTTATGACAACTAATCGTCACTAAAATTAAAATAAAAATTAAATTATGACAAATAGTCCTCACTAAAATTGATATTACATTTATTGTGTAAGAAAGAGGTCGTCCTCAGCTACAATTTACGGGTAGAGGCATATGTGTACTCAGCCCGTTTTTTTATAATGACCAAATTATGACAAATTGTCCTCACTAAATTTTATATTATTCGGAATCCAAAATTATTTCAGATATAAAACTTTTTATGTAAGAAAGAGGGCGTCCTCAGCTACAATTTACGGGTAGAGGCACATGTGTACTCAGCCCTGTTTCTTTATAAAGACCAAATTATGACAACTAATCCTCACTAAAGTTGACATAATGACCAAATTATGACAACTAGTCGTCACTAAATTTAATATAAAAACCAAATTATGACAAATAGTCCTCACTAAAATTGATATTACATTTTTTGTGTAAGAAAGAGGTCGTCGTTAGCTACAATTTACGGGTAGTGGCATATGTGTACTCAGCACCGTTCTTTTATAATATAGTCCTCACTAAAATTGATATTATTCGAACTCCAAACCTATTTTAGATTTAAGACTTTTTGTGTAAGAAATAGGTCGTCGTCAGCTACAATTTACGGGTAGAGGCATATGAGTACTCAGCCCGTTTATTATAATGACCAAATTATGACAAATAGTCCTCACTAAATTTTATATTATTCGGAATCCAAAATTATTTCAGATATAAGACTTTTTGTGTAAGAAAGAGGGCGTCCTCAGCTACAATTTACGGGTAGAGGCATATGTGTACTCAGCATGTTTTTTTATAATGACCAAATTATGACAAATAGTCCTTACTAAATTTTATATTATTCGGAATCCAAAATTATTTCAGATTTAAGACTTTTTGTGTAAGAAAGAGAGCGTCCTCAGCTACAATTTACGGGTGAAGGAATATGTGTACTCAGCCTGTTTTTTTATAATGGCCAAAGTATGACAACTAATCCTCACTAAAGTTGACAAAATGACCAAATTATGACAACTAGTCGTCACTAAATTTAATATAAAAACCAAATTATGACAAATAGTCCTCACTAAAATTGATATTACACTTTTTGTGTAAGAAAGATGTCGTCGTCAGCTACAATTTACGGGAAGTAGCATATGTGTACTCAGCACCGTTCTTTTATAATATAGTCCCCGTTAAAATTGATATTATTCGAATTCCAAAACTATTTCAGATTTAAGAATTTTTGTGTAAGAAAGAGGTCGTCGTCAGCTACAATTTACGGGTAGGGGCATATGTGTACTCAGCCCGTTTTTTTATAATGACCAAATTATGACAACTAATCCTCACTAAAGTTGATATATTGGCCAAATTATGACAACTAATCCTCACTAAATATAATTGGCATTATTCGGATTTCAAAATTTGTTCAGATATAATACTTTTTGTGCAAGAAAGATGGCATCCTCAGCTACAATTTACGTGTAGTGGCATATGTGTACTTAGCCCTGTTTTTTTATAATGGCTAAATTATGACAACTAATCCTCACTAAAGTTGACATAATGACCAATTTATGACAACTAATCGTCACTAAAATTAAAATAAAAATTAAATTATGACAAATAGTCCTCACTAAAATTGATATTACATTTATTGTGTAAGAAAGAGGTCGTCCTCAGCTACAATTTACGGGTAGAGGCATATGTGTACTCAGCCCGTTTTTTTATAATGACCAAATTATGACAAATTGTTTTCACTAAATTTTATATTATTCGGAATCCAAAATTATTTCAGATATAAAACTTTTTATGTAAGAAAGAGGGCGTCCTCAGCTACAAGTTACAGGTAGAGGCATATGTATACTCAGCCTGTTTTTTTATAAAGACCAAATTATGACAAAGAGACCTCCTTAAATTTTTTATTATTCGGAGTCCAAAATTATTTTAGATACAAGACTTTTTGTGCAAGAAAGAAGGCGTCCTCAGCTACAATTTATGGGTAGTGGCATATGTGTACTCAGCCCTGTTTTTTTATAATGACCAAATTATGACAAATAGTCCTCACTAAATTTTATATTATTCGGAATCCAAAATTATTTCAGATATAAGACTTTTTGTGTAAGAAAGAGGGCGTCCTCAGCTACAATTTCCTAACTAAAGTTGACATGATGACCAGATAAAAGATTTTTTGTGTAAGAAAGAGGGCGTCCTCAGCTACAATTTACGGGTAGAGGCATATGTGTACTCAGCACCGTTCTTTTATAGTATAATCCTCACTAAAATTGATATTATTCGAATTCCAAACCTATTTCAGATTTAAGACATTTTTTGTAAGAAAGAGGTCGTCGTCAGCTACAATTTACGGGTAGAGGCATATGTGTACTCAGCCCGTATTTTTATATCGACCAATTTATGACAAATAGTCCTCACTAAATTTTATATTATTCGGAATACAAAATTATTTCAGATATAAGACTTTTTGTGTAAGAAAGAGGGCGTCCTCAGCTACAATTTACGGGTAGAGCCATATGTGTACTCAGCCTGTTTTTTTATAATGACCAAATTATGACAAATAGTCCTTACTAAAGTTGACATAATGACCAAATTATGACAACTAGTCGTCACTAAATTTAATATAAAAACCAAATTATGACAAATAGTCCTCACTAAAATTGATATTACACTTTTTGTGTAAGAAAGATGTCGTCGTCAGCTACAATTTACGGGTAGTGGCATATGTGTACTCAGCACCGTTCTTTTATAATATAGTCCTCACTAAAATTGATATAATTCGAATTCCAAAACTATTTCAGATTTAAGACTTTTTGTGTAAGAAAGAGGTCGTCGTCAGCTACAATTTACGTGTAGAGGCATATGTGTACTCAGCCCGTATTTTTATATCGACCAAATTATGACATATAGTCCTCACTAAATTTTATATTATTCGGAATCCAAAATTATTTCAGATATAAGACTTTTTGTGTAAGAAAGAGGGCGTCCTCAGCTAAAATTTCCTAACTAAAGTTGACATGATGACCAGATAAAAGATTTTTTGTGTAAGAAAGAGGGCGTCCTCAGCTACAATTTACGGGTAGAAGCATATGTGTACTCAGCCTGTTTTTTTATAATGACCAAATTATGACAAATAGTCCTTACTAAAGTTGACATAATGACCAAATTATGACAACTAGTCGTCACTAAATTTAATATAAAAACCAAATTATGACAAATAGTCCTCACTAAAATTGATATTACACTTTTGTGTAAGAAAGAGGTCGTCGTCAGCTACAATTTACGGGTAGAGGCATATGTGGACTCAGCCCTGTTTTTTTCTAATGACCAAATTATGACAACTAATCCTCACTAAAGTTGACATAATGACCAAATTATGACAACTAATCGCCACTAAATTTAATATAATGACCAAATTATGACAACTAGTCCTCACTAAAATTTATATTATTCGAATTCCAAAATTATTTCAGATTTAAAACTTTTTGTGTAAGAAATAGGTCGTCGTCAGCTACAATTTACGGGTAGAGGCATATGTGTACTCAGCCCGTTTTTTTATAATGACCAAATTATGAAAAATAGTCCTCACTAAATTTTATATTATTAGGAATCCAAAATTATTTTAGATATAAGACTTTTTGTGCAAGAAAGAAGGCGTCCTCAGCTACAATTTATCTATAGTGGCATATGTGTACTCAGCCCCGTTTTTTTAGAAGGACCAAATTATGACAACTAATCCTCTAAATGTGATATCGTTCGAATTCCAAAATTATTTCAGATTTAAAACTTTTTGTATAAGAAAGAGGTTGTCGTCAGCTACAATTACGGGTAGTGGCATACGTGTACTCAGCCCCGTTCTTTTATAATATAGTCCTCACTAAAATTGATTTTATTCGAATTTCAAAACTATTTCAGATTTAAGTCTTTTTGTATAAGAAAGAGGTCGTCGTCAGCTACATTTACGGGTAGTGGCATACGTGTACTCATCCCCGTTCTTTTCTAATGACCAAATTATGACAACTAATCCTCACTAAAGTTGATATAATGGACAAATTATGACAACTAATCCTCACTAAATATAATTGGCATTATTCGGATTTCAAAATTTTTTCAGAAATAATACTTTTTGTGCAAGAAAGATGGCATCCTCAGCTACAATTTACGTGTAGTGGCATATGTGTACCCAGCCCTGCTTTTTTATAGTGACCAAATTATGACAACTAATCCTCACTAAAGTTGACATGATGACCAGATATAATACTTTTTGTGTACGAAAGAGGGTGTCCTCAGCTACAATTTACGGGTAGAGGCATATGTGTACTCAGCCCTGTTTTTTATAATGACCAAATTATGACCACTAATCCGCACTAAAGTTGATATAATGGCCAAATTATGACAACTAATCCTCACTAAATATAATTGGCATTATTCGAATTTCAAAATTTTTTCAGATATGACTTTTTGTGCAAGAAAGATGTTATCCTCAGCTACAATTTACGTGTAGTGGCATATGTGTTCTCAGCCCTGTTTTTTTATAATGGCCAAATTATGACAACTAATCCTCACTTAAGTTTCCATAATGACCAAATTATGACAACTAATCGTCACTAAAATTAAAATAAAAACCAAATTATGACAAATATTCCTCACTAAAATTGATATTACATTTTTTGTGTAAGAAAGAGGTCGTCGTCAGCTACAATTTACGGGTATTGGCATATGTGTACTCAGCACCGTTCTTTTATAATATAGTCCTCACTAAAATTGATATTATTCGAATTCCAAAACTATTTCAGATTTAAGACTTTTTGTGTAAGAAAAAGGTCGTCGTCAGCTACAATTTGCGGGTAGAGGCATATGTGTACTCAGCCTGTTTTTTTATAAAGACCAAATTATGACAAATAGTCCTCACTAAATTTTATATTATTCGGAATCCAAAATTATTTCAGATATAAAACTTTTTGTGTAAGAAAGAGGGCGCCCTCAGCTACAATTTACGGGTAGGGGCATATGTGTACTCAGCCTGTTTTTTTATAAAGACCAAATTATGACAAATAGTCCTCACTAAATTTTATATTATTCGGAATTCAAAATTATTTCAGATATAAAACTTTTTGTGTAAGAAAGAGGGCGCCCTCAGCTACAGTTTACGGGTGGAGGCATATGTGTACTCAGCCTGTTTTTTAATAATGGCCAAATTATGACAACTAATCCTCACTAAAGTTGACATAATGACCAAATTATGACAACTAGTCGTCACTAAATTTAATATAAAAACCAAATTATGACAAATAGTCCTCACTAAAATTGATATTACACTTTTTGTGTAAGAAAGATGTCGTCGTCAGCTACAATTTACGGGTAGTAGCATATGTGTACTCAGCACCGCTCTTTTATAATATTGTCCCCACTAAAATTGATATTATTCGAATTCCAAAACTATTTCAGATTTAAGACTTTTTGTGTAAGAAATAGGTCGTCGTCAGCTACAATTTACGGGTAGAGGCATATGAGTACTCAGCCCGTTTTTTATAATGACCAAATTATGACAAATAGTCCTCACTAAATTTTATATTATTCGGAATCCAAAATTATTTCAGATATAAGACTTTTTGTGTAAGAAAGAGGGCGTCCGCAGCTACAATTACAAAAGTTACAGGTAGAGGCATATGTATACTCAGCCTGTTTTTTTATAAAGACCAAATTATGACAAAGAGACCTCCTTAAATTTTTTATTATTCGGAGTCCAAAATTATTTTAGATACAAGACTTTTTGTGCAAGAAAGAAGGCGTCCTCAGCTACAATTTATGGGTAGTGGCATATGTGTACTCAGCCCTGTTTTTTTATAATGACCAAATTATGACAAATAGTCCTCACTAAATTTTATATTATTCGGAATCCAAAATTATTTCAGATATAAGACTTTTTGTGTAAGAAAGAGGGCGTCCTCAGCTACAATTTCCTAACTAAAGTTGACATGATGACCAGATAAAAGTTTTTTTGTGTAAGAAAGAGGGCGTCCTCAGCTACAATTTACGGGTAGAGGCATATGTGTACTCAGCACCGTTCTTTTATAGTATAATCCTCACTAAAATTGATATTATTCGAATTCCAAACCTATTTCAGATTTAAGACATTATTTGTAAGAAAGAGGTCGTCGTCAGCTACAATTTACGGGTAGAGGCATATGTGTACTCAGCCCGTATTTTTATATCGACCAATTTATGACAAATAGTCCTCACTAAATTTTATATTATTCGGAATACAAAATTATTTCAGATATAAGACTTTTTGTGTAAGAAAGAGGGCGTCCTCAGCTACAATTTACGGGTAGAGCCATATGTGTACTCAGCCTGTTTTTTTATAATGACCAAATTATGACAAATAGTCCTTACTAAAGTTGACATAATGACCAAATTATGACAACTAGTCGTCACTAAATTTAATATAAAAACCAAATTATGACAAATAGTCCTCACTAAAATTGATATTACACTTTTTGTGTAAGAAAGATGTCGTCGTCAGCTACAATTTACGGGTAGTGGCATATGTGTACTCAGCACCGTTCTTTTATAATATAGTCCTCACTAAAATTGATATAATTCGAATTCCAAAACTATTTCAGATTTAAGACTTTTTGTGTAAGAAAGAGGTCGTCGTCAGCTACAATTTACGTGTAGAGGCATATGTGTACTCAGCCCGTATTTTTATATCGACCAAATTATGACATATAGTCCTCACTAAATTTTATATTATTCGGAATCCAAAATTATTTCAGATATAAGACTTTTTGTGTAAGAAAGAGGGCGTCCTCAGCTAAAATTTCCTAACTAAAGTTGACATGATGACCAGATAAAAGATTTTTTGTGTAAGAAAGAGGGCGTCCTCAGCTACAATTTACGGGTAGAAGCATATGTGTACTCAGCCTGTTTTTTTATAATGACCAAATTATGACAAATAGTCCTTACTAAAGTTGACATAATGACCAAATTATGACAACTAGTCGTCACTAAATTTAATATAAAAACCAAATTATGACAAATAGTCCTCACTAAAATTGATATTACACTTTTGTGTAAGAAAGAGGTCGTCGTCAGCTACAATTTACGGGTAGAGGCATATGTGGCCTCAGCCCTGTTTTTTTCTAATGACCAAATTATGACAACTAATCCTCACTAAAGTTGACATAATGACCAAATTATGACAACTAATCGTCACTAAATTTAATATAATGACCAAATTATGACAACTAGTCCTCACTAAAATTTATATTATTCGAATTCCAAAATTATTTCAGATTTAAAACTTTTTGTTAAAGAAAGAGGTCGTCGTCAGCTACAATCACGGGTAGTTGCATACGTGTACTCATCCCCGTTCTTTTCTAATGACCAAATTATGACAACTAGTGCTTACTAAAATTAATATTATGGGGATTCCAAACTTATGTTAGATATAAGACTTTTTGTGCAAGAAAGAGGGCATCCTCAGCTACAATTTACATGTAGCGGCAAATGTGTACTCAGCCCTGTTTTTTTATAATGACCAAATTATGACAACTAATCCTCACTAAAGTTGACATAATGACCAAATTATGACAACTAATCGCCACTAAATTTAATATAATGACCAAATAATGACAAATAGTCCTCACTAAAATTGATATTATTCGAACTCCAAACCTATTTTAGATTTAAGACTTTTTGTGTAAGAAATAGGTCGTCGTCAGCTACAATTTACGGGTAGAGGCATATGAGTACTCAGCCCGTTTATTATAATGACCAAATTATGACAAATAGTCCTCACTAAATTTTATATTATTCGGAATCCAAAATTATTTCAGATATAAGACTTTTTGTGTAAGAAAGAGGGCGTCCTCAGCTACAATTTACGGGTAGAGGCATATGTGTACTCAGCATGTTTTTTTATAATGACCAAATTATGACAAATAGTCCTTACTAAATTTTATATTATTCGGAATCCAAAATTATTTCAGATTTAAGACTTTTTGTGTAAGAAAGAGAGCGTCCTCAGCTACAATTTACGGGTGAAGGAATATGTGTACTCAGCCTGTTTTTTTATAATGGCCAAAGTATGACAACTAATCCTCACTAAAGTTGACAAAATGACCAAATTATGACAACTAGTCGTCACTAAATTTAATATAAAAACCAAATTATGACAAATAGTCCTCACTAAAATTGATATTACACTTTTTGTGTAAGAAAGATGTCGTCGTCAGCTACAATTTACGGGAAGTAGCATATGTGTACTCAGCACCGTTCTTTTATAATATAGTCCCCGTTAAAATTGATATTATTCGAATTCCAAAACTATTTCAGATTTAAGACTTTTTGTGTAAGAAAGAGGTCGTCGTCAGCTACAATTTACGGGTAGGGGCATATGTGTACTCAGCCCGTTTTTTTATAATGACCAAATTATGACAACTAATCCTCACTAAAGTTGATATATTGGCCAAATTATGACAACTAATCCTCACTAAATATAATTGGCATTATTCGGATTTCAAAATTTGTTCAGATATAATACTTTTTGTGCAAGAAAGATGGCATCCTCAGCTACAATTTACGTGTAGTGGCATATGTGTACTTAGCCCTGTTTTTTTATAATGGCTAAATTATGACAACTAATCCTCACTAAAGTTGACATAATGACCAATTTATGACAACTAATCGTCACTAAAATTAAAATAAAAATTAAATTATGACAAATAGTCCTCACTAAAATTGATATTACATTTATTGTGTAAGAAAGAGGTCGTCCTCAGCTACAATTTACGGGTAGAGGCATATGTGTACTCAGCCCGTTTTTTTATAATGACCAAATTATGACAAATTGTTTTCACTAAATTTTATATTATTCGGAATCCAAAATTATTTCAGATATAAAACTTTTTATGTAAGAAAGAGGGCGTCCTCAGCTACAAGTTACAGGTAGAGGCATATGTATACTCAGCCTGTTTTTTTATAAAGACCAAATTATGACAAAGAGACCTCCTTAAATTTTTTATTATTCGGAGTCCAAAATTATTTTAGATACAAGACTTTTTGTGCAAGAAAGAAGGCGTCCTCAGCTACAATTTATGGGTAGTGGCATATGTGTACTCAGCCCTGTTTTTTTATAATGACCAAATTATGACAAATAGTCCTCACTAAATTTTATATTATTCGGAATCCAAAATTATTTCAGATATAAGACTTTTTGTGTAAGAAAGAGGGCGTCCTCAGCTACAATTTCCTAACTAAAGTTGACATGATGACCAGATAAAAGATTTTTTGTGTAAGAAAGAGGGCGTCCTCAGCTACAATTTACGGGTAGAGGCATATGTGTACTCAGCACCGTTCTTTTATAGTATAATCCTCACTAAAATTGATATTATTCGAATTCCAAACCTATTTCAGATTTAAGACATTTTTTGTAAGAAAGAGGTCGTCGTCAGCTACAATTTACGGGTAGAGGCATATGTGTACTCAGCCCGTATTTTTATATCGACCAATTTATGACAAATAGTCCTCACTAAATTTTATATTATTCGGAATACAAAATTATTTCAGATATAAGACTTTTTGTGTAAGAAAGAGGGCGTCCTCAGCTACAATTTCCTAACTAAAGTTGACATGATGACCAGATAAAAGATTTTTTGTGTAAGAAAGAGGGCGTCCTCAGCTACAATTTACGGGTAGAAGCATATGTGTACTCAGCCTGTTTTTTTATAATGACCAAATTATGACAAATAGTCCTTACTAAAGTTGACATAATGACCAAATTATGACAACTAGTCGTCACTAAATTTAATATAAAAACCAAATTATGACAAATAGTCCTCACTAAAATTGATATTACACTTTTGTGTAAGAAAGAGGTCGTCGTCAGCTACAATTTACGGGTAGAGGCATATGTGGACTCAGCCCTGTTTTTTTCTAATGACCAAATTATGACAACTAATCCTCACTAAAGTTGACATAATGACCAAATTATGACAACTAATCGTCACTAAATTTAATATAATGACCAAATTATGACAACTAGTCCTCACTAAAATTTATATTATTCGAATTCCAAAATTATTTCAGATTTAAAACTTTTTGTTAAAGAAAGAGGTCGTCGTCAGCTACAATCACGGGTAGTTGCATACGTGTACTCATCCCCGTTCTTTTCTAATGACCAAATTATGACAACTAGTGCTTACTAAAATTAATATTATGGGGATTCCAAACTTATGTTAGATATAAGACTTTTTGTGCAAGAAAGAGGGCATCCTCAGCTACAATTTACATGTAGCGGCAAATGTGTACTCAGCCCTGTTTTTTTATAATGACCAAATTATGACAACTAATCCTCACTAAAGTTGACATAATGACCAAATTATGACAACTAATCGCCACTAAATTTAATATAATGACCAAATAATGACAAATAGTCCTCACTAAAATTGATATAATTCGAATTCCAAAACTATTTCAGATTTAAGACTTTTTGTGTAAGAAATAGGTCGTCGTCAGCTACAATTTACGGGTAGAGGCATATGTGTACTCAGCCCGTTTTTTTATAATGACCAAATTATGAAAAATAGTCCTCACTAAATTTTATATTATTAGGAATCCAAAATTATTTTAGATATAAGACTTTTTGTGCAAGAAAGAAGGCGTCCTCAGCTACAATTTATCTATAGTGGCATATGTGTACTCAGCCCCGTTTTTTTAGAAGGACCAAATTATGACAACTAATCCTCTAAATGTGATATCGTTCGAATTCCAAAATTATTTCAGATTTAAAACTTTTTGTATAAGAAAGAGGTTGTCGTCAGCTACAATTACGGGTAGTGGCATACGTGTACTCAGCCCCGTTCTTTTATAATATAGTCCTCACTAAAATTGATTTTATTCGAATTTCAAAACTATTTCAGATTTAAGTCTTTTTGTATAAGAAAGAGGTCGTCGTCAGCTACATTTACGGGTAGTGGCATACGTGTACTCATCCCCGTTCTTTTCTAATGACCAAATTATGACAACTAATCCTCACTAAAGTTGATATAATGGACAAATTATGACAACTAATCCTCACTAAATATAATTGGCATTATTCGGATTTCAAAATTTTTTCAGAAATAATACTTTTTGTGCAAGAAAGATGGCATCCTCAGCTACAATTTACGTGTAGTGGCATATGTGTACCCAGCCCTGCTTTTTTATAGTGACCAAATTATGACAACTAATCCTCACTAAAGTTGACATGATGACCAGATATAATACTTTTTGTGTACGAAAGAGGGTGTCCTCAGCTACAATTTACGGGTAGAGGCATATGTGTACTCAGCCCTGTTTTTTATAATGACCAAATTATGACCACTAATCCGCACTAAAGTTGATATAATGGCCAAATTATGACAACTAATCCTCACTAAATATAATTGGCATTATTCGAATTTCAAAATTTTTTCAGATATGACTTTTTGTGCAAGAAAGATGTTATCCTCAGCTACAATTTACGTGTAGTGGCATATGTGTTCTCAGCCCTGTTTTTTTATAATGGCCAAATTATGACAACTAATCCTCACTTAAGTTGACATAATGACCAAATTATGACAACTAATCGTCACTAAAATTAAAATAAAAACCAAATTATGACAAATATTCCTCACTAAAATTGATATTACATTTTTTGTGTAAGAAAGAGGTCGTCGTCAGCTACAATTTACGGGTATTGGCATATGTGTACTCAGCACCGTTCTTTTATAATATAGTCCTCACTAAAATTGATATTATTCGAATTCCAAAACTATTTCAGATTTAAGACTTTTTGTGTAAGAAAAAGGTCGTCGTCAGCTACAATTTGCGGGTAGAGGCATATGTGTACTCAGCCTGTTTTTTTATAAAGACCAAATTATGACAAATAGTCCTCACTAAATTTTATATTATTCGGAATCCAAAATCATTTCAGATATAAAACTTTTTGTGTAAGAAAGAGGGCGCCCTCAGCTACAATTTACGGGTAGGGGCATATGTGTACTCAGCCTGTTTTTTTATAAAGACCAAATTATGACAAATAGTCCTCACTAAATTTTATATTATTCGGAATTCAAAATTATTTCAGATATAAAACTTTTTGTGTAAGAAAGAGGGCGCCCTCAGCTACAGTTTACGGGTGGAGGCATATGTGTACTCAGCCTGTTTTTTAATAATGGCCAAATTATGACAACTAATCCTCACTAAAGTTGACATAATGACCAAATTATGACAACTAGTCGTCACTAAATTTAATATAAAAACCAAATTATGACAAATAGTCCTCACTAAAATTGATATTACACTTTTTGTGTAAGAAAGATGTCGTCGTCAGCTACAATTTACGGGTAGTAGCATATGTGTACTCAGCACCGCTCTTTTATAATATTGTCCCCACTAAAATTGATATTATTCGAATTCCAAAACTATTTCAGATTTAAGACTTTTTGTGTAAGAAATAGGTCGTCGTCAGCTACAATTTACGGGTAGAGGCATATGAGTACTCAGCCCGTTTTTTATAATGACCAAATTATGACAAATAGTCCTCACTAAATTTTATATTATTCGGAATCCAAAATTATTTCAGATATAAGACTTTTTGTGTAAGAAAGAGGGCGTCCGCAGCTACAATTACAAAAGTTACAGGTAGAGGCATATGTATACTCAGCCTGTTTTTTTATAAAGACCAAATTATGACAAAGAGACCTCCTTAAATTTTTTATTATTCGGAGTCCAAAATTATTTTAGATACAAGACTTTTTGTGCAAGAAAGAAGGCGTCCTCAGCTACAATTTATGGGTAGTGGCATATGTGTACTCAGCCCTGTTTTTTTATAATGACCAAATTATGACAAATAGTCCTCACTAAATTTTATATTATTCGGAATCCAAAATTATTTCAGATATAAGACTTTTTGTGTAAGAAAGAGGGCGTCCTCAGCTACAATTTCCTAACTAAAGTTGACATGATGACCAGATAAAAGATTTTTTGTGTAAGAAAGAGGGCGTCCTCAGCTACAATTTACGGGTAGAGGCATATGTGTACTCAGCACCGTTCTTTTATAGTATAATCCTCACTAAAATTGATATTATTCGAATTCCAAACCTATTTCAGATTTAAGACATTTTTTGTAAGAAAGAGGTCGTCGTCAGCTACAATTTACGGGTAGAGGCATATGTGTACTCAGCCCGTATTTTTATATCGACCAATTTATGACAAATAGTCCTCACTAAATTTTATATTATTCGGAATACAAAATTATTTCAGATATAAGACTTTTTGTGTAAGAAAGAGGGCGTCCTCAGCTACAATTTACGGGTAGAGCCATATGTGTACTCAGCCTGTTTTTTTATAATGACCAAATTATGACAAATAGTCCTTACTAAAGTTGACATAATGACCAAATTATGACAACTAGTCGTCACTAAATTTAATATAAAAACCAAATTATGACAAATAGTCCTCACTAAAATTGATATTACACTTTTTGTGTAAGAAAGATGTCGTCGTCAGCTACAATTTACGGGTAGTGGCATATGTGTACTCAGCACCGTTCTTTTATAATATAGTCCTCACTAAAATTGATATAATTCGAATTCCAAAACTATTTCAGATTTAAGACTTTTTGTGTAAGAAAGAGGTCGTCGTCAGCTACAATTTACGTGTAGAGGCATATGTGTACTCAGCCCGTATTTTTATATCGACCAAATTATGACATATAGTCCTCACTAAATTTTATATTATTCGGAATCCAAAATTATTTCAGATATAAGACTTTTTGTGTAAGAAAGAGGGCGTCCTCAGCTAAAATTTCCTAACTAAAGTTGACATGATGACCAGATAAAAGATTTTTTGTGTAAGAAAGAGGGCGTCCTCAGCTACAATTTACGGGTAGAAGCATATGTGTACTCAGCCTGTTTTTTTATAATGACCAAATTATGACAAATAGTCCTTACTAAAGTTGACATAATGACCAAATTATGACAACTAGTCGTCACTAAATTTAATATAAAAACCAAATTATGACAAATAGTCCTCACTAAAATTGATATTACACTTTTGTGTAAGAAAGAGGTCGTCGTCAGCTACAATTTACGGGTAGAGGCATATGTGGACTCAGCCCTGTTTTTTTCTAATGACCAAATTATGACAACTAATCCTCACTAAAGTTGACATAATGACCAAATTATGACAACTAATCGTCACTAAATTTAATATAATGACCAAATTATGACAACTAGTCCTCACTAAAATTTATATTATTCGAATTCCAAAATTATTTCAGATTTAAAACTTTTTGTTAAAGAAAGAGGTCGTCGTCAGCTACAATCACGGGTAGTTGCATACGTGTACTCATCCCCGTTCTTTTCTAATGACCAAATTATGACAACTAGTGCTTACTAAAATTAATATTATGGGGATTCCAAACTTATGTTAGATATAAGACTTTTTGTGCAAGAAAGAGGGCATCCTCAGCTACAATTTACATGTAGCGGCAAATGTGTACTCAGCCCTGTTTTTTTATAATGACCAAATTATGACAACTAATCCTCACTAAAGTTGACATAATGACCAAATTATGACAACTAATCGCCACTAAATTTAATATAATGACCAAATAATGACAAATAGTCCTCACTAAAATTGATATAATTCGAATTCCAAAACTATTTCAGATTTAAGACTTTTTGTGTAAGAAATAGGTCGTCGTCAGCTACAATTTACGGGTAGAGGCATATGTGTACTCAGCCCGTTTTTTTATAATGACCAAATTATGAAAAATAGTCCTCACTAAATTTTATATTATTAGGAATCCAAAATTATTTTAGATATAAGACTTTTTGTGCAAGAAAGAAGGCGTCCTCAGCTACAATTTATCTATAGTGGCATATGTGTACTCAGCCCCGTTTTTTTAGAAGGACCAAATTATGACAACTAATCCTCTAAATGTGATATCGTTCGAATTCCAAAATTATTTCAGATTTAAAACTTTTTGTATAAGAAAGAGGTTGTCGTCAGCTACAATTACGGGTAGTGGCATACGTGTACTCAGCCCCGTTCTTTTATAATATAGTCCTCACTAAAATTGCTTTTATTCGAATTTCAAAACTATTTCAGATTTAAGTCTTTTTGTATAAGAAAGAGGTCGTCGTCAGCTACATTTACGGGTAGTGGCATACGTGTACTCATCCCCGTTCTTTTCTAATGACCAAATTATGACAACTAATCCTCACTAAAGTTGATATAATGGACAAATTATGACAACTAATCCTCACTAAATATAATTGGCATTATTCGGATTTCAAAATTTTTTCAGAAATAATACTTTTTGTGCAAGAAAGATGGCATCCTCAGCTACAATTTACGTGTAGTGGCATATGTGTACCCAGCCCTGCTTTTTTATAGTGACCAAATTATGACAACTAATCCTCACTAAAGTTGACATGATGACCAGATATAATACTTTTTGTGTAAGAAAGAGGGTGTCCTCAGCTACAATTTACGGGTAGAGGCATATGTGTACTCAGCCCTGTTTTTTATAATGACCAAATTATGACCACTAATCCGCACTAAAGTTGATATAATGGCCAAATTATGACAACTAATCCTCACTAAATATAATTGGCATTATTCGAATTTCAAAATTTTTTCAGATATGACTTTTTGTGCAAGAAAGATGTTATCCTCAGCTACAATTTACGTGTAGTGGCATATGTGTTCTCAGCCCTGTTTTTTTATAATGGCCAAATTATGACAACTAATCCTCACTTAAGTTGACATAATGACCAAATTATGACAACTAATCGTCACTAAAATTAAAATAAAAACCAAATTATGACAAATATTCCTCACTAAAATTGATATTACATTTTTTGTGTAAGAAAGAGGTCGTCGTCAGCTACAATTTACGGGTATTGGCATATGTGTACTCAGCACCGTTCTTTTATAATATAGTCCTCACTAAAATTGATATTATTCGAATTCCAAAACTATTTCAGATTTAAGACTTTTTGGGTAAGAAAAAGGTCGTCGTCAGCTACAATTTGCGGGTAGAGGCATATGTGTACTCAGCCTGTTTTTTTATAAAGACCAAATTATGACAAATAGTCCTCACTAAATTTTATATTATTCGGAATCCAAAATTATTTCAGATATAAAACTTTTTGTGTAAGAAAGAGGGCGCCCTCAGCTACAATTTACGGGTAGGGGCATATGTGTACTCAGCCTGTTTTTTTATAAAGACCAAATTATGACAAATAGTCCTCACTAAATTTTATATTATTCGGAATTCAAAATTATTTCAGATATAAAACTTTTTGTGTAAGAAAGAGGGCGCCCTCAGCTACAGTTTACGGGTGGAGGCATATGTGTACTCAGCCTGTTTTTTAATAATGGCCAAATTATGACAACTAATCCTCACTAAAGTTGACATAATGACCAAATTATGACAACTAGTCGTCACTAAATTTAATATAAAAACCAAATTATGACAAATAGTCCTCACTAAAATTGATATTACACTTTTTGTGTAAGAAAGATGTCGTCGTCAGCTACAATTTACGGGTAGTAGCATATGTGTACTCAGCACCGCTCTTTTATAATATTGTCCCCACTAAAATTGATATTATTCGAATTCCAAAACTATTTCAGATTTAAGACTTTTTGTGTAAGAAATAGGTCGTCGTCAGCTACAATTTACGGGTAGAAGCATATGAGTACTCAGCCCGTTTTTTATAATGACCAAATTATGACAAATAGTCCTCACTAAATTTTATATTATTCGGAATCCAAAATTATTTCAGATATAAGACTTTTTGTGTAAGAAAGAGGGCGTCCGCAGCTACAATTTACGGGTAGAGGCATATGTGTACTCAGCATGTTTTTTTATAAAGACCAAATTATGACAAATAGTCCTTACTAAATTTTATATTATTCGGAATCCAAAATTATTTCAGATTTAAGACTTTTTGTGTAAGAAAGAGGGCGTCCTCAGCTACAATTTACGGGTGGAGGAATATGTGTACTCAGCCTGTTTTTTTATAATGGCCAAAGTATGACAACTAATCCTCACTAAAGTTGACATAATGACCAAATTATGACAACTAGTCGTCACTAAATGTAATATAAAAACCAAATTATGACAAATAGTCCTCACTAAAATTGATATTACACTTTTTGTGTAAGAAAGATGTCGTCGTCAGCTACAATTTACGGGAAGTAGCATATGTGTACTCAGCACCGTTCTTTTATAATATAGTCCCCGTTAAAATTGATATTATTCGAATTCCAAAACTATTTCAGATTTAAGACTTTTTGTGTAAGAAAGAGGTCGTCGTCAGCTACAATTTACGGGTAGGGGCATATGTGTACTCAGCCCGTTTTTTTATAATGACCAAATTATGACAACTAATCCTCACTAAAGTTGATATATTGGCCAATTTATGACAACTAATCCTCACTAAATATAATTGGCATTATTCGGATTTCAAAATTTGTTCAGATATAATACTTTTTGTGCAAGAAAGATGGCATCCTCAGCTACAATTTACGTGTAGTGGCATATGTGTACTCAGCCCTGTTATTTTATAATGACCAAATTATGACAACTAATCCTCACTAAAGTTGATATAATGGCCAAATTATGACTACTAATCCTCACTAAATGTAAATGTCATTATTCGGATTTCAAAAGTTTTTCAGATATAAGACTTTTTGTGCAAGAAAGATGTTATCCTCAGCTACAATTTACGTGTAGTGGCATATGTGTACTTAGCCCTGTTTTTTTATAATGGCTAAATTATGACAACTAATCCTCACTAAAGTTGACATAATGACCAATTTATGACAACTAATCGTCACTAAAATTAAAATAAAAATTAAATTATGACAAATAGTCCTCACTAAAATTGATATTACATTTATTGTGTAAGAAAGAGGTCGTCCTCAGCTACAATTTACGGGTAGAGGCATATGTGTACTCAGCCCGTTTTTTTATAATGACCAAATTATGACAAATTGTCCTCACTAAATTTTATATTATTCGGAATCCAAAATTATTTCAGATATAAAACTTTTTATGTAAGAAAGAGGGCGTCCTCAGCTACAATTTACGGGTAGAGGCACATGTGTACTCAGCCCTGTTTTTTTATAAAGACCAAATTATGACAACTAATCCTCACTAAAGTTGACATAATGACCAAATTATGACAACTAGTCGTCACTAAATTTAATATAAAAACCAAATTATGACAAATAGTCCTCACTAAAATTGATATTACATTTTTTGTGTAAGAAAGAGGTCGTCGTTAGCTACAATTTACGGGTAGTGGCATATGTGTACTCAGCACCGTTCTTTTATAATATAGTCCTCACTAAAATTGATATTATTCGAACTCCAAACCTATTTTAGATTTAAGACTTTTTGTGTAAGAAGTAGGTCGTCGTCAGCTACAATTTACGGGTAGAGGCATATGAGTACTCAGCCCGTTTATTATAATGACCAAATTATGACAAATAGTCCTCACTAAATTTTATATTATTCGGAATCCAAAATTATTTCAGATATAAGACTTTTTGTGTAAGAAAGAGGGCGTCCTCAGCTACAATTTACGGGTAGAGGCATATGTGTACTCAGCATGTTTTTTTATAATGACCAAATTATGACAAATAGTCCTTACTAAATTTTATATTATTCGGAATCCAAAATTATTTCAGATTTAAGACTTTTTGTGTAAGAAAGAGGGCGTCCTCAGCTACAATTTACGGGTGGAGGAATATGTGTACTCAGCCTGTTTTTTTATAATGGCCAAAGTATGACAACTAATCCTCACTAAAGTTGACAAAATGACCAAATTATGACAACTAGTCGTCACTAAATTTAATATAAAAACCAAATTATGACAAATAGTCCTCACTAAAATTGATATTACACTTTTTGTGTAAGAAAGATGTCGTCGTCAGCTACAATTTACGGGAAGTAGCATATGTGTACTCAGCACCGTTCTTTTATAATATAGTCCCCGTTAAAATTGATATTATTCGAATTCCAAAACTATTTCAGATTTAAGACTTTTTGTGTAAGAAAGAGGTCGTCGTCAGCTACAATTTACGGGTAGGGGCATATGTGTACTCAGCCCATTTTTTTATAATGACCAAATTATGACAACTAATCCTCAATAAAGTTGATATATTGGCCAAATTATGACAACTAATCCTCACTAAATATAATTGGCATTATTCGGATTTCAAAATTTGTTCAGATATAATACTTTTTGTGCAAGAAAGATGGCATCCTCAGCTACAATTGACGTGTAGTGGCATATGTGTACTCAGCCCTGTTATTTTATAATGACCAAATTATGACAACTAATCCTCACTAAAGTTGATATAATGGCCAAATTATGACTACTAATCCTCACTAAATATAAATGTCATTATTCGGATTTCAAAATTTTTTCAGATATAAGACTTTTTGTGCAAGAAAGATGTTATCCTCAGCTACAATTTACGTGTAGTGGCATATGTGTACTTAGCCCTGTTTTTTTATAATGGCTAAATTATGACAACTAATCCTCACTAAAGTTGACATAATGACCAATTTATGACAACTAATCGTCACTAAAATTAAAATAAAAATTAAATTATGACAAATAGTCCTCACTAAAATTGATATTACATTTATTGTGTAAGAAAGAGGTCGTCCTCAGCTACAATTTACGGGTAGAGGCATATGTGTACTCAGCCCGTTTTTTTATAATGACCAAATTATGACAAATTGTTTTCACTAAATTTTATATTATTCGGAATCCAAAATTATTTCAGATATAAAACTTTTTATGTAAGAAAGAGGGCGTCCTCAGCTACAAGTTACAGGTAGAGGCATATGTATACTCAGCCTGTTTTTTTATAAAGACCAAATTATGACAAAGAGACCTCCTTAAATTTTTTATTATTCGGAGTCCAAAATTATTTTAGATACAAGACTTTTTGTGCAAGAAAGAAGGCGTCCTCAGCTACAATTTATGGGTAGTGGCATATGTGTACTCAGCCCTGTTTTTTTATAATGACCAAATTATGACAACTAATCCTCACTAAAATTGATATAATGGCCAATTATGACAACTAATCCTCACTAAATATAATTGGCATTATTCGGACTTCAAAATTTTTTCAGATATAAGACTTTTTGTGCAAGAAAGAAGGCGTCCTCAGCTACAATTTATGGGTAGTGGCATATATGTACTCAGCCCTGTTTTTTTATAATGACCAAATTATGACAACTAATCCTCACTAAAGTTGATATAATGGCCAATTATGACAACTAATCCTCACTAAATATAATTGGCATTATTCGGACTTCAAAATTATTTTAGATATAAGACTTTTTGTGCAAGAAAGAAGGCGTCCTCAGCTACAATTTATGGGTAGTGGCATACGTGTACTCAGCCCTTTTTTTATAATGGCCAAATTATGACAACTAATCCTCACTAAAGTTGACATAAGAAAGAGGGCGTCCTCAGCTACATTTTACGGGTAGAGGTATATGTGTACTCAGCCTGTTTTTTTATAATGACCAAATTATGACAAATAGACCTCACTTAATTTTATATTATTCGGAATCCAAAATTATTTTAGATATAAGACTTTTTGTGCAAGAAAGAAGGCGTCCTAAGCTACAATTTATGGGTAGTGGCATATGTGTACTCAGCCCTGTTTTTTTATAAAGACCAAATTATGACAACTAATCCTCACTAAATATAATTGGCATTATTCGGATTTTAAAATGTTTTCAGATATAAGACTTTTTGTGCAAGAAAGATGGCATCCTCAGCTACAATTTACGTGTAGTGTCATATGTGTACTCAGCCCTGTTATTTTATAATGACCAAATTATGACAACTAATCCTCTAAAATTTATATAATGTCCAAATTATGACAACTAATCCTCACTAAATTTGATATTATTCGAATTCCAAAACTATTACAGATTTAAGACTTTTTGTGTAAGAAAGAGGGTGTCCTCAGAAACAATATACGGGTAGAGGCATATGTGTACCCAGCCCGTTTTTTTATAATGACTAAATTATGAAAAATAGTCCTCACTAAATTTTATATTATTAGGAATCCAAAATTATTTTAGATATAAGACTTTTTGTGCAAGAAAGAAGGCGTCCTCAGCTACAATTTATGGATAGTGGCATATGTGTACTCAGCCCCGTTTTTTTAGAAGGACCAAATTATGACAACTAATCCTCTAAATGTGATATCATTCGAATTCCAAAATTATTTCAGATTTAAAACTTTTTGTATAAGAAAGAGGTTGTCGTCAGCTACAATTACGGGTAGTGGCATACGTGTACTCAGCCCCGTTCTTTTATAATATAGTCCTCACTAAAATTGATTTTATTCGAATTTCAAAACTATTTCAGCTTTAAGTCTTTTTGTATAAGAAAGAGGTCGTCGTCAGCTACATTTACGGGTAGTGGCATACGTGTACTCATCCCCGTTCTTTTCTAATGACCAAATTATGACAACTAATCCTCACTAAAGTTGATATAATGGACAAATTATGACAACTAATCCTCACTAAATATAATTGGCATTATTCGGATTTCAAAATTTTTTCAGAAATAATACTTTTTGTGCAAGAAAGATGGCATCCTCAGCTACAATTTACGTGTAGTGGCATATGTGTACCCAGCACCGTTCTTTTATAATATAGTCCTCACTAAAATTGATATTATTCGAACTCCAAACCTATTTTAGATTTAAGACTTTTTGTGTAAGAAATAGGTCGTCGTCAGCTACAATTTACGGGTAGAGGCATATGAGTACTCAGCCCGTTTATTATAATGACCAAATTATGACAAATAGTCCTCACTAAATTTTATATTATTCGGAATCCAAAATTATTTCAGATATAAGACTTTTTGTGTAAGAAAGAGGGCGTCCTCAGCTACAATTTACGGGTAGAGGCATATGTGTACTCAGCATGTTTTTTTATAATGACCAAATTATGACAAATAGTCCTTACTAAATTTTATATTATTCGGAATCCAAAATTATTTCAGATTTAAGACTTTTTGTGTAAGAAAGAGGGCGTCCTCAGCTACAATTTACGGGTAGAAGCATATGTGTACTCAGCCTGTTTTTTTATAATGACCAAATTATGACAAATAGTCCTTACTAAAGTTGACATAATGACCAAATTATGACAACTAGTCGTCACTAAATTTAATATAAAAACCAAATTATGACAAATAGTCCTCACTAAAATTGATATTACATTTTTTGTGTAAGAAAGAGGTCGTCGTTAGCTACAATTTACGGGTAGTGGCATATGTGTACTCAGCACCGTTCTTTTATAATATAGTCCTCACTAAAATTGATATTATTCGAACTCCAAACCTATTTTAGATTTAAGACTTTTTGTGTAAGAAATAGGTCGTCGTCAGCTACAATTTACGGGTAGAGGCATATGAGTACTCAGCCCGTTTATTATAATGACCAAATTATGACAAATAGTCCTCACTAAATTTTATATTATTCGGAATCCAAAATTATTTCAGATATAAGACTTTTTGTGTAAGAAAGAGGGCGTCCTCAGCTACAATTTACGGGTAGAGGCATATGTGTACTCAGCATGTTTTTTTATAATGACCAAATTATGACAAATAGTCCTTACTAAATTTTATATTATTCGGAATCCAAAATTATTTCAGATTTAAGACTTTTTGTGTAAGAAAGAGGGCGTCCTCAGCTACAATTTACGGGTAGAAGCATATGTGTACTCAGCCTGTTTTTTTATAATGACCAAATTATGACAAATAGTCCTTACTAAAGTTGACATAATGACCAAATTATGACAACTAGTCGTCACTAAATTTAATATAAAAACCAAATTATGACAAATAGTCCTCACTAAAATTGATATTACACTTTTGTGTAAGAAAGAGGTCGTCGTCAGCTACAATTTACGGGTAGAGGCATATGTGGACTCAGCCCTGTTTTTTTCTAATGACCAAATTATGACAACTAATCCTCACTAAAGTTGACATAATGACGAAATTATGACAACTAATCGTCACTAAATTTAATATAATGACCAAATTATGACAACTAGTCCTCACTAAAATTTATATTATTCGAATTCCAAAATTATTTCAGATTTAAAACTTTTTGTTAAAGAAAGAGGTCGTCGTCAGCTACAATCACGGGTAGTTGCATACGTGTACTCATCCCCGTTCTTTTCTAATGACCAAATTATGACAACTAGTGCTTACTAAAATTAATATTATGGGGATTCCAAACTTATGTTAGATATAAGACTTTTTGTGCAAGAAAGAGGGCATCCTCAGCTACAATTTACATGTAGCGGCAAATGTGTACTCAGCCCTGTTTTTTTATAATGACCAAATTATGACAACTAATCCTCACTAAAGTTGACATAATGACCAAATTATGACAACTAATCGCCACTAAATTTAATATAATGACCAAATAATGACAAATAGTCCTCACTAAAATTGATATAATTCGCATTCCAAAACTATTTCAGATTTAAGACTTTTTGTGTAAGAAATAGGTCGTCGTCAGCTACAATTTACGGGTAGAGGCATATGTGTACTCAGCCCGTTTTTTTATAATGACCAAATTATGAAAAATAGTCCTCACTAAATTTTATATTATTAGGAATCCAAAATTATTTTAGATATAAGACTTTTTGTGCAAGAAAGAAGGCGTCCTCAGCTACAATTTATCTATAGTGGCATATGTGTACTCAGCCCCGTTTTTTTAGAAGGACCAAATTATGACAACTAATCCTCTAAATGTGATATCGTTCGAATTCCAAAATTATTTCAGATTTAAAACTTTTTGTATAAGAAAGAGGTTGTCGTCAGCTACAATTACGGGTAGTGGCATACGTGTACTCAGCCCCGTTCTTTTATAATATAGTCCTCACTAAAATTGATTTTATTCGAATTTCAAAACTATTTCAGATTTAAGTCTTTTTGTATAAGAAAGAGGTCGTCGTCAGCTACATTTACGGGTAGTGGCATACGTGTACTCATCCCCGTTCTTTTCTAATGACCAAATTATGACAACTAATCCTCACTAAAGTTGATATAATGGACAAATTATGACAACTAATCCTCACTAAATATAATTGGCATTATTCGGATTTCAAAATTTTTTCAGAAATAATACTTTTTGTGCAAGAAAGATGGCATCCTCAGCTACAAGTTACGTGTAGTGGCATATGTGTACCCAGCCCTGCTTTTTTATAGTGACCAAATTATGACAACTAATCCTCACTAAAGTTGACATGATGACCAGATATAATACTTTTTGTGTAAGAAAGAGGGTGTCCTCAGCTACAATTTACGGGTAGAGGCATATGTGTACTCAGCCCTGTTTTTTATAATGACCAAATTATGACCACTAATCCGCACTAAAGTTGATATAATGGCCAAATTATGACAACTAATCCTCACTAAATATAATTGGCATTATTCGAATTTCAAAATTTTTTCAGATATGACTTTTTGTGCAAGAAAGATGTTATCCTCAGCTACAATTTACGTGTAGTGGCATATGTGTTCTCAGCCCTGTTTTTTTATAATGGCCAAATTATGACAACTAATCCTCACTTAAGTTGACATAATGACCAAATTATGACAACTAATCGTCACTAAAATTAAAATAAAAACCAAATTATGACAAATATTCCTCACTAAAATTGATATTACATTTTTTGTGTAAGAAAGAGGTCGTCGTCAGCTACAATTTACGGGTATTGGCATATGTGTACTCAGCACCGTTCTTTTATAATATAGTCCTCACTAAAATTGATATTATTCGAATTCCAAAACTATTTCAGATTTAAGACTTTTTGTGTAAGAAAAAGGTCGTCGTCAGCTACAATTTGCGGGTAGAGGCATATGTGTACTCAGCCTGTTTTTTTATAAAGACCAAATTATGACAAATAGTCCTCACTAAATTTTATATTATTCGGAATCCAAAATTATTTCAGATATAAAACTTTTTGTGTAAGAAAGAGGGCGCCCTCAGCTACAATTTACGGGTAGGGACATATGTGTACTCAGCCTGTTTTTTTATAAAGACCAAATTATGACAAATAGTCCTCACTAAATTTTATATTATTCGGAATTCAAAATTATTTCAGATATAAAACTTTTTGTGTAAGAAAGAGGGCGCCCTCAGCTACAATTTACGGGTGGAGGCATATGTGTACTCAGCCTGTTTTTTAATAATGGCCAAATTATGACAACTAATCCTCACTAAAGTTGACATAATGACCAAATTATGACAACTAGTCGTCACTAAATTTAATATAAAAACCAAATTATGACAAATAGTCCTCACTAAAATTGATATTACACTTTTTGTGTAAGAAAGATGTCGTCGTCAGCTACAATTTACGGGTAGTAGCATATGTGTACTCAGCACCGCTCTTTTATAATATTGTGCCCACTAAAATTGATATTATTCGAATTCCAAAACTATTTCAGATTTAAGACTTTTTGTGTAAGAAATAGGTCGTCGTCAGCTACAATTTACGGGTAGAGGCATATGAGTACTCAGCCCGTTTTTTATAATGACCAAATTATGACAAATAGTCCTCACTAAATTTTATATTATTCGGAATCCAAAATTATTTCAGATATAAGACTTTTTGTGTAAGAAAGATGTTATCCTCAGCTACAATTTACGTGTAGTGGCATATGTGTACTTAGCCCTGTTTTTTTATAATGGCTAAATTATGACAACTAATCCTCACTAAAGTTGACATAATGACCAATTTATGACAACTAATCGTCACTAAAATTAAAATAAAAATTAAATTATGACAAATAGTCCTCACTAAAATTGATATTACATTTATTGTGTAAGAAAGAGGTCGTCCTCAGCTACAATTTACGGGTAGAGGCATATGTGTACTCAGCCCGTTTTTTTATAATGACCAAATTATGACAAATTGTCCTCACTAAATTTTATATTATTCGGAATCCAAAATTATTTCAGATATAAAACTTTTTATGTAAGAAAGAGGGCGCCCTCAGCTACAATTTACGGGTAGAGGCACATGTGTACTCAGCCCTGTTTTTTTATAAAGACCAAATTATGACAACTAATCCTCACTAAAGTTGACATAATGACCAAATTATGACAACTAGTCGTCACTAAATTTAATATAAAAACCAAATTATGACAAATAGTCCTCACTAAAATTGATATTACATTTTTTGTGTAAGAAAGAGGTCGTCGTTAGCTACAATTTACGGGTAGTGGCATATGTGTACTCAGCACCGTTCTTTTATAATATAGTCCTCACTAAAATTGATATTATTCGAACTCCAAACCTATTTTAGATTTAAGACTTTTTGTGTAAGAAATAGGTCGTCGTCAGCTACAATTTACGGGTAGAGGCATATGAGTACTCAGCCCGTTTATTATAATGACCAAATTATGACAAATAGTCCTCACTAAATTTTATATTATTCGGAATCCAAAATTATTTCAGATATAAGACTTTTTGTGTAAGAAAGAGGGCGTCCTCAGCTACAATTTACGGGTAGAGGCATATGTGTACTCAGCATGTTTTTTTATAATGACCAAATTATGACAAATAGTCCTTACTAAATTTTATATTATTCGGAATCCAAAATTATTTCAGATTTAAGACTTTTTGTGTAAGAAAGAGGGCGTCCTCAGCTACAATTTACGGGTGGAGGAATATGTGTACTCAGCCTGTTTTTTTATAATGGCCAAAGTATGACAACTAATCCTCACTAAAGTTGACAAAATGACCAAATTATGACAACTAGTCGTCACTAAATTTAATATAAAAACCAAATTATGACAAATAGTCCTCACTAAAATTGATATTACACTTTTTGTGTAAGAAAGATGTCGTCGTCAGCTACAATTTACGGGAAGTAGCATATGTGTACTCAGCACCGTTCTTTTATAATATAGTCCCCGTTAAAATTGATATTATTCGAATTCCAAAACTATTTCAGATTTAAGACTTTTTGTGTAAGAAAGAGGTCGTCGTCAGCTACAATTTACGGGTAGGGGCATATGTGTACTCAGCCCGTTTTTTTATAATGACCAAATTATGACAACTAATCCTCACTAAAGTTGATATATTGGCCAAATTATGACAACTAATCCTCACTAAATATAATTGGCATTATTCGGATTTCAAAATTTGTTCAGATATAATACTTTTTGTGCAAGAAAGATGGCATCCTCAGCTACAATTTACGTGTAGTGGCATATGTGTACCCAGCCCTGTTATTTTATAATGACCAAATTATGACAACTAATCCTCACTAAAGTTGATATAATGGCCAAATTATGACTACTAATCCTCACTAAATATAAATGTCATTATTCGGATTTTAAAATTTTTTCAGATATAAGACTTTTTGTGCAAGAAAGATGTTATCCTCAGCTACAATTTACGTGTAGTGGCATATGTGTACTTAGCCCTGTTTTTTTATAATGGCTAAATTATGACAACTAATCCTCACTAAAGTTGACATAATGACCAATTTATGACAACTAATCGTCACTAAAATTAAAATAAAAATTAAATTATGACAAATAGTCCTCACTAAAATTGATATTACATTTATTGTGTAAGAAAGAGGTCGTCCTCAGCTACAATTTACGGGTAGAGGCATATGTGTACTCAGCCCGTTTTTTTATAATGACCAAATTATGACAAATTGTCCTCACTAAATTTTATATTATTCGGAATCCAAAATTATTTCAGATATAAAACTTTTTATGTAAGAAAGAGGGCGTCCTCAGCTACAAGTTACAGGTAGAGGCATATGTATACTCAGCCTGTTTTTTTATAAAGACCAAATTATGACAAAGAGACCTCCTTAAATTTTTTATTATTCGGAGTCCAAAATTATTTTAGATACAAGACTTTTTGTGCAAGAAAGAAGGCGTCCTCAGCTACAATTTATGGGTAGTGGCATATGTGTACTCAGCCCTGTTTTTTTATAATGACCAAATTATGACAACTAATCCTCACTAAAGTTGATATAATGGCCAATTATGACAACTAATCCTCACTAAATATAATTGGCATTATTCGGACTTCAAAATTTTTTCAGATATAAGACTTTTTGTGCAAGAAAGAAGGCGTCCTCAGCTACAATTTATGGGTAGTGGCATATATGTACTCAGCCCTGTTTTTTTATAATGACCAAATTATGACAACTAATCCTCACTAAAGTTGATATAATGGCCAATTATGACAACTAATCCTCACTAAATATAATTGGCATTATTCGGACTTCAAAATTATTTTAGATATAAGACTTTTTGTGCAAGAAAGAAGGCGTCCTCAGCTACAATTTATGGGTAGTGGCATACGTGTACTCAGCCCTTTTTTTATAATGGCCAAATTATGACAACTAATCCTCACTAAAGTTGACATAAGAAAGAGGGCGTCCTCAGCTACAATTTACGGGTAGAGGTATATGTGTACTCAGCCTGTTTTTTTATAATGACCAAATTATGACAAATAGACCTCACTTAATTTTATATTATTCGGAATCCAAAAATATTTTAGATATAAGACTTTTTGTGCAAGAAAGAAGGCGTCCTAAGCTACAATTTATGGGTAGTGGCATATGTGTACTCAGCCCTGTTTTTTTATAAAGACCAAATTATGACAACTAATCCTCACTAAATATAATTGGCATTATTCGGATTTTAAAATGTTTTCAGATATAAGACTTTTTGTGCAAGAAAGATGGCATCCTCAGCTACAATTTACGTGTAGTGTCATATGTGTACTCAGCCCTGTTATTTTATAATGACCAAATTATGACAACTAATCCTCTAAAATTTATATAATGTCCAAATTATGACAACTAATCCTCACTAAATTTGATATTATTCGAATTCCAAAACTATTACAGATTTAAGACTTTTTGTGTAAGAAAGAGGGTGTCCTCAGAAACAATATACGGGTAGAGGCATATGTGTACCCAGCCCGTTTTTTTATAATGACCAAATTATGAAAAATAGTCCTCACTAAATTTTATATTATTAGGAATCCAAAATTATTTTAGATATAAGACTTTTTGTGCAAGAAAGAAGGCGTCCTCAGCTACAATTTATGGGTAGTGGCATATGTGTACTCAGCCCTGTTTTTTATAATGACCAAATTATGACCACTAATCCTCACTAAAGTTGATATAATGGCCAAATTATGACAACTAATCCTCACTAAATATAATTGGCATTATTCGAAATTCAAAATTTTTTCAGATATGACTTTTTGTGCAAGAAAGATGTTATCCTCAGCTACAATTTACGTGTAGTGGCATATGTGTTCTCAGCCCTGTTTTTTTATAATGGCCAAATTATGACAACTAATCCTCACTTAAGTTGACATAATGACCAAATTATGACAACTAATCGTCACTAAAATTAAAATAAAAACCAAATTATGACAAATATTCCTCACTAAAATTGATATTACATTTTTTGTGTAAGAAAGAGGTCGTCGTCAGCTACAATTTACGGGTATTGGCATATGTGTACTCAGCACCGTTCTTTTATAATATAGTCCTCACTAAAATTGATATTATTCGAATTCCAAAACTATTTCAGATTTAAGAATTTTTGTGTAAGAAAAAGGTCGTCGTCAGCTACAATTTGCGGGTAGAGGCATATGTGTACTCAGCCTGTTTTTTTATAAAGACCAAATTATGACAAATAGTCCTCACTAAATTTTATATTATTCGGAATTCAAAATTATTTCAGATATTAAACTTTTTGTTTAAGAAAGAGGGCGCCCTCAGCTACAATTTACGGGTGGAGGCATATGTGTACTCAGCCTGTTTTTTAATAATGGCCAAATTATGACAACTAATCCTCACTAAAGTTGACATAATGACCAAATTATGACAACTAGTCGTCACTAAATTTAATATAAAAACCAAATTATGACAAATAGTCCTCACTAAAATTGATATTACACTTTTTGTGTAAGAAAGATGTCGTCGTCAGCTACAATTTACGGGTAGTAGCATATGTGTACTCAGCACCGTTCTTTTATAATATTGTCCCCACTAAAATTGATATTATTCGAATTCCAAAACTATTTCAGATTTAAGACTTTTTATGTAAGAAAGAGGGTGTCCTCAGAAACAATATACGGGTAGAGGCATATGTGTACCCAGCCCGTTTTTTTATAATGACCAAATTATGACAAATAGTCCTCACTAAATTTTATATTATTCGGAATCCAAAATAATTTTAGATATAAGACTTTTTGTGCAAGAAAGAAGGCGTCCTCAGCTACAATTTATGGGTAGTGGCATATGTGTACTCAGCCCTGTTTTTTTTATAATGACCAAATTATGACAACTAATCCTCGTTTAAGTTGATATAATGGCCAAATTATGACAACTAATCCTCATTTAATATAATTGTCATTATTCGGATTTCAAAATTTTTTCAGATATAAGACTTTTTGTGCAAGAAAGATGTTATCCTCAGCTACAATTTACGTGTAGTGGCATATGTGTACTTAGCCCTGTTTTTTATAATGGACAAATTATGACAACTAATCCTCACTAAAGTTGACATAATGACCAATTTATGACAACTAATCGTCACTAAAATTAAAATAAAAACCAAATTATGACAAATAGTCCTCACTAAAATTGATATTACATTTATTGTGTAAGAAAGAGGTCGTCGTCAGCTACAATTTGCGGGTAGAGGCATATGTGTACTCAGCCCGTTTTTTTATAATGACCAAATTATGACAACTAATCCTCACTAAATATAATTGGCATTATTCGGATTTTAAAATGTTTTCAGATATAAGACTTTTTGTGCAAGAAAGATGGCATCCTCAGCTACAATTTACGTGTAGTGTCATATGTGTACTCAGCCCTGTTATTTTATAATGACCAAATTATGACAACTAATCCTCTAAAATTTATATAATGTCCAAATTATGACAACTAATCCTCACTAAATTTAATTGGCATTATTCGGATTTCAAAATTTTTTTAGATATAAAACTTTTTGTGCAAGAAAGAGGGCATCCTCAGCTACAATTTACGTGTAGTGGCATATGTGTACTCAGACCTGTTTTTTTATAATGGCCAAAGTATGACAACTAATCCTCACTAAAGTTGACATAATGACCAATTTATGACAACTAATCGTCACTAAAATTAAAATAAAAATTAAATTATGACAAATAGTCCTCACTAAAATTGATATTACATTTATTGTGTAAGAAAGAGGTCGTCCTCAGCTACAATTTACGGGTAGAGGCATATGTGTACTCAGCCCGTTTTTTTATAATGACCAAATTATGACAAATTGTCCTCACTAAATTTTATATTATTCGGAATCCAAAATTATTTCAGATATAAAACTTTTTATGTAAGAAAGAGGGCGCCCTCAGCTACAATTTACGGGTAGAGGCACATGTGTACTCAGCCCTGTTTTTTTATAAAGACCAAATTATGACAACTAATCCTCACTAAAGTTGACATAATGACCAAATTATGACAACTAGTCGTCACTAAATTTAATATAAAAACCAAATTATGACAAATAGTCCTCACTAAAATTGATATTACATTTTTTGTGTAAGAAAGAGGTCGTCGTTAGCTACAATTTACGGGTAGTGGCATATGTGTACTCAGCACCGTTCTTTTATAATATAGTCCTCACTAAAATTGATATTATTCGAACTCCAAACCTATTTTAGATTTAAGACTTTTTGTGTAAGAAATAGGTCGTCGTCAGCTACAATTTACGGGTAGAGGCATATGAGTACTCAGCCCGTTTATTATAATGACCAAATTATGACAAATAGTCCTCACTAAATTTTATATTATTCGGAATCCAAAATTATTTCAGATATAAGACTTTTTGTGTAAGAAAGAGGGCGTCCTCAGCTACAATTTACGGGTAGAGGCATATGTGTACTCAGCATGTTTTTTTATAATGACCAAATTATGACAAATAGTCCTTACTAAATTTTATATTATTCGGAATCCAAAATTATTTCAGATTTAAGACTTTTTGTGTAAGAAAGAGGGCGTCCTCAGCTACAATTTACGGGTGGAGGAATATGTGTACTCAGCCTGTTTTTTTATAATGGCCAAAGTATGACAACTAATCCTCACTAAAGTTGACAAAATGACCAAATTATGACAACTAGTCGTCACTAAATTTAATATAAAAACCAAATTATGACAAATAGTCCTCACTAAAATTGATATTACACTTTTTGTGTAAGAAAGATGTCGTCGTCAGCTACAATTTACGGGAAGTAGCATATGTGTACTCAGCACCGTTCTTTTATAATATAGTCCCCGTTAAAATTGATATTATTCGAATTCCAAAACTATTTCAGATTTAAGACTTTTTGTGTAAGAAAGAGGTCGTCGTCAGCTACAATTTACGGGTAGGGGCATATGTGTACTCAGCCCGTTTTTTTATAATGACCAAATTATGACAACTAATCCTCACTAAAGTTGATATATTGGCCAAATTATGACAACTAATCCTCACTAAATATAATTGGCATTATTCGGATTTCAAAATTTGTTCAGATATAATACTTTTTGTGCAAGAAAGATGGCATCCTCAGCTACAATTTACGTGTAGTGGCATATGTGTACCCAGCCCTGTTATTTTATAATGACCAAATTATGACAACTAATCCTCACTAAAGTTGATATAATGGCCAAATTATGACTACTAATCCTCACTAAATATAAATGTCATTATTCGGATTTTAAAATTTTTTCAGATATAAGACTTTTTGTGCAAGAAAGATGGCATCCTCAGCTACAATTTACGTGTAGTGGCATATGTGTACTTAGCCCTGTTTTTTTATAATGGCTAAATTATGACAACTAATCCTCACTAAAGTTGACATAATGACCAATTTATGACAACTAATCGTCACTAAAATTAAAATAAAAATTAAATTATGACAAATAGTCCTCACTAAAATTGATATTACATTTATTGTGTAAGAAAGAGGTCGTCCTCAGCTACAATTTACGGGTAGAGGCATATGTGTACTCAGCCCGTTTTTTTATAATGACCAAATTATGACAAATTGTCCTCACTAAATTTTATATTATTCGGAATCCAAAATTATTTCAGATATAAAACTTTTTATGTAAGAAAGAGGGCGTCCTCAGCTACAAGTTACAGGTAGAGGCATATGTATACTCAGCCTGTTTTTTTATAAAGACCAAATTATGACAAAGAGACCTCCTTAAATTTTTTATTATTCGGAGTCCAAAATTATTTTAGATACAAGACTTTTTGTGCAAGAAAGAAGGCGTCCTCAGCTACAATTTATGGGTAGTGGCATATGTGTACTCAGCCCTGTTTTTTTATAATGACCAAATTATGACAACTAATCCTCACTAAAGTTGATATAATGGCCAATTATGACAACTAATCCTCACTAAATATAATTGGCATTATTCGGACTTCAAAATTTTTTCAGATATAAGACTTTTTGTGCAAGAAAGAAGGCGTCCTCAGCTACAATTTATGGGTAGTGGCATATATGTACTCAGCCCTGTTTTTTTATAATGACCAAATTATGACAACTAATCCTCACTAAAGTTGATATAATGGCCAATTATGACAACTAATCCTCACTAAATATAATTGGCATTATTCGGACTTCAAAATTATTTTAGATATAAGACTTTTTGTGCAAGAAAGAAGGCGTCCTCAGCTACAATTTATGGGTAGTGGCATACGTGTACTCAGCCCTTTTTTTATAATGGCCAAATTATGACAACTAATCCTCACTAAAGTTGACATAAGAAAGAGGGCGTCCTCAGCTACAATTTACGGGTAGAGGTATATGTGTACTCAGCCTGTTTTTTTATAATGACCAAATTATGACAAATAGACCTCACTTAATTTTATATTATTCGGAATCCAAAAATATTTTAGATATAAGACTTTTTGTGCAAGAAAGAAGGCGTCCTAAGCTACAATTTATGGGTAGTGGCATATGTGTACTCAGCCCTGTTTTTTTATAAAGACCAAATTATGACAACTAATCCTCACTAAATATAATTGGCATTATTCGGATTTTAAAATGTTTTCAGATATAAGACTTTTTGTGCAAGAAAGATGGCATCCTCAGCTACAATTTACGTGTAGTGTCATATGTGTACTCAGCCCTGTTATTTTATAATGACCAAATTATGACAACTAATCCTCTAAAATTTATATAATGTCCAAATTATGACAACTAATCCTCACTAAATTTGATATTATTCGAATTCCAAAACTATTACAGATTTAAGACTTTTTGTGTAAGAAAGAGGGTGTCCTCAGAAACAATATACGGGTAGAGGCATATGTGTACCCAGCCCGTTTTTTTATAATGACCAAATTATGAAAAATAGTCCTCACTAAATTTTATATTATTAGGAATCCAAAATTATTTTAGATATAAGACTTTTTGTGCAAGAAAGAAGGCGTCCTCAGCTACAATTTATGGGTAGTGGCATATGTGTACTCAGCCCTGTTTTTTATAATGACCAAATTATGACCACTAATCCTCACTAAAGTTGATATAATGGCCAAATTATGACAACTAATCCTCACTAAATATAATTGGCATTATTCGAAATTCAAAATTTTTTCAGATATGACTTTTTGTGCAAGAAAGATGTTATCCTCAGCTACAATTTACGTGTAGTGGCATATGTGTTCTCAGCCCTGTTTTTTTATAATGGCCAAATTATGACAACTAATCCTCACTTAAGTTGACATAATGACCAAATTATGACAACTAATCGTCACTAAAATTAAAATAAAAACCAAATTATGACAAATATTCCTCACTAAAATTGATATTACATTTTTTGTGTAAGAAAGAGGTCGTCGTCAGCTACAATTTACGGGTATTGGCATATGTGTACTCAGCACCGTTCTTTTATAATATAGTCCTCACTAAAATTGATATTATTCGAATTCCAAAACTATTTCAGATTTAAGAATTTTTGTGTAAGAAAAAGGTCGTCGTCAGCTACAATTTGCGGGTAGAGGCATATGTGTACTCAGCCTGTTTTTTTATAAAGACCAAATTATGACAAATAGTCCTCACTAAATTTTATATTATTCGGAATTCAAAATTATTTCAGATATTAAACTTTTTGTTTAAGAAAGAGGGCGCCCTCAGCTACAATTTACGGGTGGAGGCATATGTGTACTCAGCCTGTTTTTTAATAATGGCCAAATTATGACAACTAATCCTCACTAAAGTTGACATAATGACCAAATTATGACAACTAGTCGTCACTAAATTTAATATAAAAACCAAATTATGACAAATAGTCCTCACTAAAATTGATATTACACTTTTTGTGTAAGAAAGATGTCGTCGTCAGCTACAATTTACGGGTAGTAGCATATGTGTACTCAGCACCGTTCTTTTATAATATTGTCCCCACTAAAATTGATATTATTCGAATTCCAAAACTATTTCAGATTTAAGACTTTTTATGTAAGAAAGAGGGTGTCCTCAGAAACAATATACGGGTAGAGGCATATGTGTACCCAGCCCGTTTTTTTATAATGACCAAATTATGACAAATAGTCCTCACTAAATTTTATATTATTCGGAATCCAAAATAATTTTAGATATAAGACTTTTTGTGCAAGAAAGAAGGCGTCCTCAGCTACAATTTATGGGTAGTGGCATATGTGTACTCAGCCCTGTTTTTTTTATAATGACCAAATTATGACAACTAATCCTCGTTTAAGTTGATATAATGGCCAAATTATGACAACTAATCCTCATTTAATATAATTGTCATTATTCGGATTTCAAAATTTTTTCAGATATAAGACTTTTTGTGCAAGAAAGATGTTATCCTCAGCTACAATTTACGTGTAGTGGCATATGTGTACTTAGCCCTGTTTTTTATAATGGACAAATTATGACAACTAATCCTCACTAAAGTTGACATAATGACCAATTTATGACAACTAATCGTCACTAAAATTAAAATAAAAACCAAATTATGACAAATAGTCCTCACTAAAATTGATATTACATTTATTGTGTAAGAAAGAGGTCGTCGTCAGCTACAATTTGCGGGTAGAGGCATATGTGTACTCAGCCCGTTTTTTTATAATGACCAAATTATGACAACTAATCCTCACTAAATATAATTGGCATTATTCGGATTTTAAAATGTTTTCAGATATAAGACTTTTTGTGCAAGAAAGATGGCATCCTCAGCTACAATTTACGTGTAGTGTCATATGTGTACTCAGCCCTGTTATTTTATAATGACCAAATTATGACAACTAATCCTCTAAAATTTATATAATGTCCAAATTATGACAACTAATCCTCACTAAATTTAATTGGCATTATTCGGATTTCAAAATTTTTTTAGATATAAAACTTTTTGTGCAAGAAAGAGGGCATCCTCAGCTACAATTTACGTGTAGTGGCATATGTGTACTCAGACCTGTTTTTTTATAATGGCCAAAGTATGACAACTAATCCTCACTAAAGTTGACAAAATGACCAAATTATGACAACTAGTCGTCACTAAATTTAATATAAAAACCAAATTATGACAAATAGTCCTCACTAAAATTGATATTACACTTTTTGTGTAAGAAAGATGTCGTCGTCAGCTACAATTTACGAGAAGTAGCATATGTGTACTCAGCACCGTTCTTTTATAATATAGTCCCCGTTAAAATTGATATTATTCGAATTCCAAAACTATTTCAGATTTAAGACTTTTTGTGTAAGAAAGAGGTCGTCGTCAGCTACAATTTACGGGTAGGGGCATATGTGTACTCAGCCCGTTTTTTTATAATGACCAAATTATGACAACTAATCCTCACTAAAGTTGATATATTGGCCAAATTATGACAACTAATCCTCACTAAATATAATTGGCATTATTCGGATTTCAAAATTTGTTCAGATATAATACTTTTTGTGCAAGAAAGATGGCATCCTCAGCTACAATTTACGTGTAGTGGCATATGTGTACCCAGCCCTGTTATTTTATAATGACCAAATTATGACAACTAATCCTCACTAAAGTTGATATAATGGCCAAATTATGACTACTAATCCTCACTAAATATAAATGTCATTATTCGGATTTTAAAATTTTTTCAGATATAAGACTTTTTGTGCAAGAAAGATGTTATCCTCAGCTACAATTTACGTGTAGTGGCATATGTGTACTTAGCCCTGTTTTTTTATAATGGCTAAATTATGACAACTAATCCTCACTAAAGTTGACATAATGACCAATTTATGACAACTAATCGTCACTAAAATTAAAATAAAAATTAAATTATGACAAATAGTCCTCACTAAAATTGATATTACATTTATTGTGTAAGAAAGAGGTCGTCCTCAGCTACAATTTACGGGTAGAGGCATATGTGTACTCAGCCCGTTTTTTTATAATGACCAAATTATGACAAATTGTCCTCACTAAATTTTATATTATTCGGAATCCAAAATTATTTCAGATATAAAACTTTTTATGTAAGAAAGAGGGCGTCCTCAGCTACAATTTACGGGTAGAGGCACATGTGTACTCAGCCCTGTTTTTTTATAAAGACCAAATTATGACAACTAATCCTCACTAAAGTTGACATAATGACCAAATTATGACAACTAATCGTCACTAAATTTAATATAATGACCAAATTATGACAACTAGTCCTCACTAAAATTGATATTATTCGAATTCAGAAATTATTTCAGATTTAAAACTTGTTGTTAAAGAAAGAGGTCGTCGTCAGCTACAATCACGGGTAGTTGCATACGTGTACTCATCCCCGTTCTTTTCTAATGACCAAATTATGACAACTAGTGCTTACTAAAATTAATATTATGGGGATTCCAAACTTATGTTAGATATAAAACTTTTAGTGCAAGAAAGAGGGCATCCTCAGCTACAATTTCCATGTAGCGGCAAATGTGCACTCAGCCCTGTTTTTTTATAATGACCAAATTATGACAACTAATCCTCACTAAAGTTGACATAATGACCAAATTATGACAACTAATCGTCACTAAATTTAATATAATGACCAAATTATGACAAATAGTCCTCACTAAAATTGATATTACACTTTTTGTGTAAGAAAGAGGTCATCGTCAGCTACAATTTACGGGTAGAGGCATATGTGTACTCAGCCCGTTTTTTTATAATGACCAAATTTCGACAAATAGTCCTCACTAAATTTTATATTATTCGGAATCCAAAATTATTTCAGATATAAGACTTTTTGTGTAAGAAAGAGGGCGTCCTCAGCTACAATTTACGGGTAGAGGCATATGTGTACTCAGCCTGTTTTTCTATAATGACCAAATTATAACAAATAATCCTTACTAAATTTTATATTATTCGGAATCCAAAATTATTTCAGATATAAGACTTTTTGTGTAAGAAAGAGGGCGTCCTCAGCTACAATTTACGGGTAGAGGCATATGTGTCCTCAGCCTGTTTTTTTATAATGACCAAATTATAACAAATAGTCCTTACTAAATTTTATATTATTCAGAATCCAAAATAATTTTAGATATAAGACTTTTTGGGCAAGAAAGAAGGCGTCCTCAGCTACAATTTAGGGGTAGTGGCATACGTGTACTCAGTCCTGTTTTTTTATAATGGCCAAATTATGACAATTAATCCTCACTAAAGTTGACATAATGACCAAATTATGACAACAAGTCGTCACTAAATTTAATATAAAAACCAAATTATGACAAATAGTCCTCACTAAAATTTATATTACACTTTTTGTGTAAGAAAGAGATCGTCGTCTGCTACAATTTACGGGTAGAGGCATATGTGTACTCAGCCCGTTTTTTTATAATGACCAAATTATGACAAATAGTCCTCACTAAATTTTATATTATTCGGAATCCAAAATTATTTCAGATATAAGACTTTTTGTGCAAGAAAGAAGGCGTCCTCAGCTACAATTTATGGGTAGTGGCATATGTGTACTCAGCCCTGTTATTTTATAATGACCAAATTATGACAACTAATCCTCACTAAAGTTGATATAATGGCCAAATTATGACAACTAATCCTCGCTAAATATAATTGGCATTATTCGGACTTCAAAATTTTTTCAGATATAAGACTTTTTGTGCAAGAAAGATGGCATCCTCAGCTACAATTTACGTGTAGTGGCATATGTGTTCTCAGCCCTGTTATTTTATAATGACCAAATTATGACAACTAATCCTCTAAAATTTATATCATGTCCAAATTATGACAACTAATCCTCACTAAATTTAATTGGCATCGTTCGGATTTCAAAATTTTTTCAGATATAATACTTTTTGTGCAAGAAAGAGGGCATCCTCAGCTACAATTTACGTGTAGCGGCAAATGTGTACTCAGCCCTATTTTTTTATAATGACCAAATTATGACAACTAATCCTCACTAAAGTTGACATAATGACCAAATTATGACAACTAATCGTCACTAAATTTAATATAATGACCAAATTATGACAAATAGTCCTCACTAAAATTGATATTATTCGAATTCCAAAACTATTTCAGATTTAAGACTTTTTTATATTGACCAAATTTTGACAAATAGTCCTCACTAAATTTTATATTATTCGGAATCCAAAATTATTTTAGATATAAGACTTTTTGTGCAAGAAAGGAGGCGTCCTCAGCTACAGTTTATGGGTGGTGGCATATGTGTACTCAGCCCTGTTTTTTTATAATGACCAAATTATGACAACTAATCCTCACTAAAGTTGATATAATGGACAATTTATGAAAACTAATCGTCACTAAATTTAATATAAAAACCAAATTATGACAAATAGTTCTCACTAAAATTGATATTACACTTTGTGTGTAAGAAAGATGTTATCCTCAGCTACAATTTACGTGTAGTGGCATATGTGTACTTAGCCCTGTTTTTTTATAATGGCCAAATTATGACAACTAATCCTCACTAAAGTTGACATAATGACCAATTTATGACAACTAATCGTCACTAAAATTAAAATAAAAACCAAATTATGACAAATAGTCCTCACTGAAATTGATATTACATTTATTGTGTAAGAAAGAGGTCGTCGTCAGCTACAATTTACGGGTAGAGGCATATGTGTACTCAGCCCGTTTTTTTATAATGACCAAATTATGACAAATAGTCCTCACTAAATTTTATATTATTCGGAATCCAAAATTATTTCAGATATAAAACTTTTTGTGTAAGAAAGAGGGCGTCCTCAGCTACAATTTACGGGTAGAGGCATATGTGTACTCAGCCTGTTTTTCTATAATGACCAAATTATAACAAATAGTCCTTACTAAATTTTATATTATTCGGAATCCAAAATTATTTCAGATATAAGACTTTTTGTGTAAGAAAGAGGGCGTCCTCAGCCACAATTTACGGGTAGAGGCATATGTGTACTCAGCCTGTTTTTTTATAATGACCAAATTATGACAAATAGTCCTTACTAAATTTTATATTTTTCAGAATCCAAAATAATTTTAGATATAATACTTTTTGTGTAAGAAAGAAGGCGTCCTCAGCTACAATTTATGGGTAGTGGCATACGTGTACTCAGCCTTGTGTTTTTATAATGGCCAAATTATGACAACTAATCCTCACTAAAGTTGACATAATGACAAATTATGACAACTAGTCGTCACTAAATTTAATATAAAAACCAAATTATGACAAATAGTCCTCACTAAAATTGATATTACACTTTTTGTGTAAAAAAGATGTCATCGTCAGCTACAATTTACGGGTAGTGGCATATGTGTACTCGGCACCGTTCTTTTATAATATAGTCCCCACTAAAATTGATGTTATTCGAATTCCAAAACTGTTTCAGATTTAAGACTTTTTGTGTAAGAAAGAGGTCGTCGTCAGCTACAATTTACGGGTAGAGGCATATGTGTACTCAGCCCGTTTTTTTATAATGACCAAATTATAACAAATAGTCCTTACTAAATTTTATATTATTCGGAATCCAAAATTATTTCAGATATAAGACTTTTTGTGTAAGAAAGAGGGTGTCCTCAGCTACAATTTACGGGTAGAGGCATATGTGTACTCAGCCTGTTTTTTTTATAATGACCAAATTATGACAAATAGTCCTTACTAAATTTTATATTATTCAGAATCCAAAATAATTTTAGATATAATACTTTTTGTGTAAGAAAGAAGGCGTCCTTAGCTACAATTTATGGGTAGTGGCATACGTGTACTCAGCCTTGTTTTTTTATAATGGCCAAATTATGACGACTAATCCTCACTAAAGTTGACATAATGACAAATTATGACAACTAGTCGTCACTAAATTTAATATAAAAACCAAATTATGACAAATAGTCCTCACTAAAATTGATATTACACTTTTTGTGTAAGAAAGATGTCATCGTCAGCTACAATTTACGGGTAGTGGCATATGTGTACTCGGCACCGTTCTTTTATAATATAGTCCCCACTAAAATTGATGTTATTCGAATTCCAAAACTGTTTCAGATTTAAGACTTTTTGTGTAAGAAAGAGGTCGTCGTCAGCTACAATTTACGGGTAGAGGCATATGTGTACTCAGCCCGTTTTTTTATAATGACCAAATTATGACAACTAATCCTCACTAAAGTTGACATAATGACCAATTTATGAAAACTAATCGTCACTAAAATTAAAATAAAAACCAAATTATGACAAATAGTCCTCACTAAAATTGATATTACACTTTTTGTGTAAGAAAGATGTCATCGTCAGCTACAATTTACGGGTAGTGGCATATGTGTACTCGGCACCGTTCTTTTATAATATAGTCCCCACTAAAATTGATGTTATTCGAATTCCAAAACTGTTTCAGATTTAAGACTTTTTGTGTAAGAAAGAGGTCGTCGTCAGCTACAATTTACGGGTAGAGGCATATGTGTACTCAGCCCGTTTTTTTATAATGACCAAATTATAACAAATAGTCCTTACTAAATTTTATATTATTCGGAATCCAAAATTATTTCAGATATAAGACTTTTTGTGTAAGAAAGAGGGCGTCCTCAGCTACAATTTACGGGTAGAGGCATATGTGTACTCAGCCTGTTTTTTTTATAATGACCAAATTATGACAAATAGTCCTTACTAAATTTTATATTATTCAGAATCCAAAATAATTTTAGATATAATACTTTTTGTGTAAGAAAGAAGGCGTCCTCAGCTACAATTTATGGGTAGTGGCATACGTGTACTCAGCCTTGTTTTTTTATAATGGCCAAATTATGACAACTAATCCTCACTAAAGTTGACATAATGACAAATTATGACAACTAGTCGTCACTAAATTTAATATAAAAACCAAATTATGACAAATAGTCCTCACTAAAATTGATATTACACTTTTTGTGTAAGAAAGATGTCATCGTCAGCTACAATTTACGGGTAGTGGCATATGTGTACTCGGCACCGTTCTTTTATAATATAGTCCCCACTAAAATTGATGTTATTCGAATTCCAAAACTGTTTCAGATTTAAGACTTTTTGTGTAAGAAAGAGGTCGTCGTCAGCTACAATTTACGGGTAGTGGCATATGTGTACTCTGCACCGTTCTTTTATAATGACCAAATTATAACAACTAGTGCTTACTAAAATTAATATTATGGGGATTCCAAACTTATGTTAGATATAAAACTTTTAGTGCAAGAAAGAGGGCATCCTCAGCTACAATTTCCATGTAGCGGCAAATGTGCACTCAGCCCTGTTTTTTTATAATGACCAAATTATGACAACTAATCCTCACTAAAGTTGACATAATGACCAAATTATGACAACTAATCGTCACTAAATTTAATATAATGACCAAATTATGACAAATAGTCCTCACTAAAATTGATATTACACTTTTTGTGTAAGAAAGAGGTCATCGTCAGCTACAATTTACGGGTAGAGGCATATGTGTACTCAGCCCGTTTTTTTATAATGACCAAATTTCGACAAATAGTCCTCACTAAATTTTATATTATTCGGAATCCAAAATTATTTCAGATATAAGACTTTTTGTGTAAGAAAGAGGGCGTCCTCAGCTACAATTTACGGGTAGAGGCATATGTGTACTCAGCCTGTTTTTCTATAATGACCAAATTATAACAAATAATCCTTACTAAATTTTATATTATTCGGAATCCAAAATTATTTCAGATATAAGACTTTTTGTGTAAGAAAGAGGGCGTCCTCAGCTACAATTTACGGGTAGAGGCATATGTGTCCTCAGCCTGTTTTTTTATAATGACCAAATTATAACAAATAGTCCTTACTAAATTTTATATTATTCAGAATCCAAAATAATTTTAGATATAAGACTTTTTGGGCAAGAAAGAAGGCGTCCTCAGCTACAATTTAGGGGTAGTGGCATACGTGTACTCAGTCCTGTTTTTTTATAATGGCCAAATTATGACAATTAATCCTCACTAAAGTTGACATAATGACCAAATTATGACAACAAGTCGTCACTAAATTTAATATAAAAACCAAATTATGACAAATAGTCCTCACTAAAATTTATATTACACTTTTTGTGTAAGAAAGAGATCGTCGTCTGCTACAATTTACGGGTAGAGGCATATGTGTACTCAGCCCGTTTTTTTATAATGACCAAATTATGACAAATAGTCCTCACTAAATTTTATATTATTCGGAATCCAAAATTATTTCAGATATAAGACTTTTTGTGCAAGAAAGAAGGCGTCCTCAGCTACAATTTATGGGTAGTGGCATATGTGTACTCAGCCCTGTTATTTTATAATGACCAAATTATGACAACTAATCCTCACTAAAGTTGATATAATGGCCAAATTATGACAACTAATCCTCGCTAAATATAATTGGCATTATTCGGACTTCAAAATTTTTTCAGATATAAGACTTTTTGTGCAAGAAAGATGGCATCCTCAGCTACAATTTACGTGTAGTGGCATATGTGTTCTCAGCCCTGTTATTTTATAATGACCAAATTATGACAACTAATCCTCTAAAATTTATATCATGTCCAAATTATGACAACTAATCCTCACTAAATTTAATTGGCATCGTTCGGATTTCAAAATTTTTTCAGATATAATACTTTTTGTGCAAGAAAGAGGGCATCCTCAGCTACAATTTACGTGTAGCGGCAAATGTGTACTCAGCCCTATTTTTTTATAATGACCAAATTATGACAACTAATCCTCACTAAAGTTGACATAATGACCAAATTATGACAACTAATCGTCACTAAATTTAATATAATGACCAAATTATGACAAATAGTCCTCACTAAAATTGATATTATTCGAATTCCAAAACTATTTCAGATTTAAGACTTTTTTATATTGACCAAATTTTGACAAATAGTCCTCACTAAATTTTATATTATTCGGAATCCAAAATTATTTTAGATATAAGACTTTTTGTGCAAGAAAGGAGGCGTCCTCAGCTACAGTTTATGGGTGGTGGCATATGTGTACTCAGCCCTGTTTTTTTATAATGACCAAATTATGACAACTAATCCTCACTAAAGTTGATATAATGGACAATTTATGAAAACTAATCGTCACTAAATTTAATATAAAAACCAAATTATGACAAATAGTTCTCACTAAAATTGATATTACACTTTGTGTGTAAGAAAGATGTTATCCTCAGCTACAATTTACGTGTAGTGGCATATGTGTACTTAGCCCTGTTTTTTTATAATGGCCAAATTATGACAACTAATCCTCACTAAAGTTGACATAATGACCAATTTATGACAACTAATCGTCACTAAAATTAAAATAAAAACCAAATTATGACAAATAGTCCTCACTGAAATTGATATTACATTTATTGTGTAAGAAAGAGGTCGTCGTCAGCTACAATTTACTGGTAGTGGTATATGTGTACTCAGCACCGTTCTTTTATAATATAGTCCTCACTAAAATTTATATTATTCGAATTCCAAAACTATTTCAGATTTAAGACTTTTTGTGTAAGAAAGAGGTCGTCGTCAGATACAATTTACGGGTAGAGGCATATGTGTACTCAGCCCGTTTTTTTATAATGACCAAATTATGACAAATAGTCCTCACTAAATTTTATATTATTCGGAATCCAAAATTATTTCAGATATAAAACTTTTTGTGTAAGAAAGAGGGCGTCCTCAGCTACAATTTACGGGTAGAGGCATATGTGTACTCAGCCTGTTTTTCTATAATGACCAAATTATAACAAATAGTCCTTACTAAATTTTATATTATTCGGAATCCAAAATTATTTCAGATATAAGACTTTTTGTGTAAGAAAGAGGGCGTCCTCAGCCACAATTTACGGGTAGAGGCATATGTGTACTCAGCCTGTTTTTTTATAATGACCAAATTATGACAAATAGTCCTTACTAAATTTTATATTTTTCAGAATCCAAAATAATTTTAGATATAATACTTTTTGTGTAAGAAAGAAGGCGTCCTCAGCTACAATTTATGGGTAGTGGCATACGTGTACTCAGCCTTGTGTTTTTATAATGGCCAAATTATGACAACTAATCCTCACTAAAGTTGACATAATGACAAATTATGACAACTAGTCGTCACTAAATTTAATATAAAAACCAAATTATGACAAATAGTCCTCACTAAAATTGATATTACACTTTTTGTGTAAGAAAGATGTCATCGTCAGCTACAATTTACGGGTAGTGGCATATGTGTACTCGGCACCGTTCTTTTATAATATAGTCCCCACTAAAATTGATGTTATTCGAATTCCAAAACTGTTTCAGATTTAAGACTTTTTGTGTAAGAAAGAGGTCGTCGTCAGCTACAATTTACGGGTAGAGGCATATGTGTACTCAGCCCGTTTTTTTATAATGACCAAATTATAACAAATAGTCCTTACTAAATTTTATATTATTCGGAATCCAAAATTATTTCAGATATAAGACTTTTTGTGTAAGAAAGAGGGTGTCCTCAGCTACAATTTACGGGTAGAGGCATATGTGTACTCAGCCTGTTTTTTTTATAATGACCAAATTATGACAAATAGTCCTTACTAAATTTTATATTATTCAGAATCCAAAATAATTTTAGATATAATACTTTTTGTGTAAGAAAGAAGGCGTCCTTAGCTACAATTTATGGGTAGTGGCATACGTGTACTCAGCCTTGTTTTTTTATAATGGCCAAATTATGACGACTAATCCTCACTAAAGTTGACATAATGACAAATTATGACAACTAGTCGTCACTAAATTTAATATAAAAACCAAATTATGACAAATAGTCCTCACTAAAATTGATATTACACTTTTTGTGTAAGAAAGATGTCATCGTCAGCTACAATTTACGGGTAGTGGCATATGTGTACTCGGCACCGTTCTTTTATAATATAGTCCCCACTAAAATTGATGTTATTCGAATTCCAAAACTGTTTCAGATTTAAGACTTTTTGTGTAAGAAAGAGGTCGTCGTCAGCTACAATTTACGGGTAGAGGCATATGTGTACTCAGCCCGTTTTTTTATAATGACCAAATTATGACAACTAATCCTCACTAAAGTTGACATAATGACCAATTTATGAAAACTAATCGTCACTAAAATTAAAATAAAAACCAAATTATGACAAATAGTCCTCACTAAAATTGATATTACACTTTTTGTGTAAGAAAGATGTCATCGTCAGCTACAATTTACGGGTAGTGGCATATGTGTACTCGGCACCGTTCTTTTATAATATAGTCCCCACTAAAATTGATGTTATTCGAATTCCAAAACTGTTTCAGATTTAAGACTTTTTGTGTAAGAAAGAGGTCGTCGTCAGCTACAATTTACGGGTAGAGGCATATGTGTACTCAGCCCGTTTTTTTATAATGACCAAATTATAACAAATAGTCCTTACTAAATTTTATATTATTCGGAATCCAAAATTATTTCAGATATAAGACTTTTTGTGTAAGAAAGAGGGCGTCCTCAGCTACAATTTACGGGTAGAGGCATATGTGTACTCAGCCTGTTTTTTTTATAATGACCAAATTATGACAAATAGTCCTTACTAAATTTTATATTATTCAGAATCCAAAATAATTTTAGATATAATACTTTTTGTGTAAGAAAGAAGGCGTCCTCAGCTACAATTTATGGGTAGTGGCATACGTGTACTCAGCCTTGTTTTTTTATAATGGCCAAATTATGACAACTAATCCTCACTAAAGTTGACATAATGACAAATTATGACAACTAGTCGTCACTAAATTTAATATAAAAACCAAATTATGACAAATAGTCCTCACTAAAATTGATATTACACTTTTTGTGTAAGAAAGATGTCATCGTCAGCTACAATTTACGGGTAGTGGCATATGTGTACTCGGCACCGTTCTTTTATAATATAGTCCCCACTAAAATTGATGTTATTCGAATTCCAAAACTGTTTCAGATTTAAGACTTTTTGTGTAAGAAAGAGGTCGTCGTCAGCTACAATTTACGGGTAGTGGCATATGTGTACTCTGCACCGTTCTTTTATAATGACCAAATTATAACAAATAGTCCTTACTAAATTTTATATTATTCGGAATCCAAAATTATTTCAGATATAAGACTTTTTGTGTAAGAAAGACAAATAGTCCTTACTAAATTTTATATTATTCAGAATCCAAAATAATTTTAGATATAATACTTTTTGTGTAAGAAAGAAGGCGTCCTTAGCTACAATTTATGGGTAGTGGCATACGTGTACTCAGCCTTGTTTTTTTATAATGGCCAAATTATGACGACTAATCCTCACTAAAGTTGACATAATGACAAATTATGACAACTAGTCGTCACTAAATTTAATATAAAAACCAAATTATGACAAATAGTCCTCACTAAAATTGATATTACACTTTTTGTGTAAGAAAGATGTCATCGTCAGCTACAATTTACGGGTAGTGGCATATGTGTACTCGGCACCGTTCTTTTATAATATAGTCCCCACTAAAATTGATGTTATTCGAATTCCAAAACTGTTTCAGATTTAAGACTTTTTGTGTAAGAAAGAGGTCGTCGTCAGCTACAATTTACGGGTAGAGGCATATGTGTACTCAGCCCGTTTTTTTATAATGACCAAATTATGACAACTAATCCTCACTAAAGTTGACATAATGACCAATTTATGAAAACTAATCGTCACTAAAATTAAAATAAAAACCAAATTATGACAAATAGTCCTCACTAAAATTGATATTACACTTTTTGTGTAAGAAAGATGTCATCGTCAGCTACAATTTACGGGTAGTGGCATATGTGTACTCGGCACCGTTCTTTTATAATATAGTCCCCACTAAAATTGATGTTATTCGAATTCCAAAACTGTTTCAGATTTAAGACTTTTTGTGTAAGAAAGAGGTCGTCGTCAGCTACAATTTACGGGTAGAGGCATATGTGTACTCAGCCCGTTTTTTTATAATGACCAAATTATAACAAATAGTCCTTACTAAATTTTATATTATTCGGAATCCAAAATTATTTCAGATATAAGACTTTTTGTGTAAGAAAGAGGGCGTCCTCAGCTACAATTTACGGGTAGAGGCATATGTGTACTCAGCCTGTTTTTTTTATAATGACCAAATTATGACAAATAGTCCTTACTAAATTTTATATTATTCGGAATCCAAAATTATTTCAGATATAAGACTTTTTGTGTAAGAAAGAGGGCGTCCTCAGCTACAATTTACGGGTAGAGGCATATGTGTACTCAGCCCTGTTATTTTATAATGACCAAATTATGACAACTAATCCTCACTAAAGTTGATATAATGGCCAAATTATGACAACTAATCCTCGCTAAATATAATTGGCATTATTCGGACTTCAAAATTTTTTCAGATATAAGACTTTTTGTGCAAGAAAGATGGCATCCTCAGCTACAATTTACGTGTAGTGGCATATGTGTTCTCAGCCCTGTTATTTTATAATGACCAAATTATGACAACTAATCCTCTAAAATTTATATCATGTCCAAATTATGACAACTAATCCTCACTAAATTTAATTGGCATCGTTCGGATTTCAAAATTTTTTCAGATATAATACTTTTTGTGCAAGAAAGAGGGCATCCTCAGCTACAATTTACGTGTAGCGGCAAATGTGTACTCAGCCCTATTTTTTTATAATGACCAAATTATGACAACTAATCCTCACTAAAGTTGACATAATGACCAAATTATGACAACTAATCGTCACTAAATTTAATATAATGACCAAATTCTGACAAATAGTCCTCACTAAAATTGATATTATTCGAATTCCAAAACTATTTCAGATTTAAGACTTTTTTATATTGACCAAATTTTGACAAATAGTCCTCACTAAATTTTATATTATTCGGAATCCAAAATTATTTTAGATATAAGACTTTTTGTGCAAGAAAGGAGGCGTCCTCAGCTACAGTTTATGGGTGGTGGCATATGTGTACTCAGCCCTGTTTTTTTATAATGACCAAATTATGACAAATAGTCCTTACTAAATTTTATATTATTCGGAATCCAAAATTATTTCAGATATAAGACTTTTTGTGTAAGAAAGAGGGCGTCCTCAGCTACAATTTACGGGTAGAGGCATATGTGTACTCAGCCCTGTTATTTTATAATGACCAAATTATGACAACTAATCCTCACTAAAGTTGATATAATGGCCAAATTATGACAACTAATCCTCGCTAAATATAATTTTGACAAATAGTCCTCACTAAATTTTATATTATTCGGAATCCAAAATTATTTTAGATATAAGACTTTTTGTGCAAGAAAGGAGGCGTCCTCAGCTACAGTTTATGGGTGGTGGCATATGTGTACTCAGCCCTGTTTTTTTATAATGACCAAATTATGACAACTAATCCTCACTAAAGTTGATATAATGGACAATTTATGAAAACTAATCGTCACTAAATTTAATATAAAAACCAAATTATGACAAATAGTTCTCACTAAAATTGATATTACACTTTGTGTGTAAGAAAGATGTTATCCTCAGCTACAATTTACGTGTAGTGGCATATGTGTACTTAGCCCTGTTTTTTTATAATGGCCAAATTATGACAACTAATCCTCACTAAAGTTGACATAATGACCAATTTATGACAACTAATCGTCACTAAAATTAAAATAAAAACCAAATTATGACAAATAGTCCTCACTGAAATTGATATTACATTTATTGTGTAAGAAAGAGGTCGTCGTCAGCTACAATTTACGGGTAGTGGTATATGTGTACTCAGCACCGTTCTTTTATAATATAGTCCTCACTAAAATTTATATTATTCGAATTCCAAAACTATTTCAGATTTAAGACTTTTTGTGTAAGAAAGAGGTCGTCGTCAGATACAATTTACGGGTAGAGGCATATGTGTACTCAGCCCGTTTTTTTATAATGACCAAATTATGACAAATAGTCCTCACTAAATTTTATATTATTCGGAATCCAAAATTATTTCAGATATAAAACTTTTTGTGTAAGAAAGAGGGCGTCCTCAGCTACAATTTACGGGTAGAGGCATATGTGTACTCAGCCTGTTTTTCTATAATGACCAAATTATAACAAATAGTCCTTACTAAATTTTATATTATTCGGAATCCAAAATTATTTCAGATATAAGACTTTTTGTGTAAGAAAGAGGGCGTCCTCAGCTACAATTTACGGGTAGAGGCATATGTGTACTCAGCCTGTTTTTTTATAATGACCAAATTATGACAAATAGTCCTTACTAAATTTTATATTTTTCAGAATCCAAAATAATTTTAGATATAATACTTTTTGTGTAAGAAAGAAGGCGTCCTCAGCTACAATTTATGGGTAGTGGCATACGTGTACTCAGCCTTGTGTTTTTATAATGGCCAAATTATGACAACTAATCCTCACTAAAGTTGACATAATGACAAATTATGACAACTAGTCGTCACTAAATTTAATATAAAAACCAAATTATGACAAATAGTCCTCACTAAAATTGATATTACACTTTTTGTGTAAGAAAGATGTCATCGTCAGCTACAATTTACGGGTAGTGGCATATGTGTACTCGGCACCGTTCTTTTATAATATAGTCCCCACTAAAATTGATGTTATTCGAATTCCAAAACTGTTTCAGATTTAAGACTTTTTGTGTAAGAAAGAGGTCGTCGTCAGCTACAATTTACGGGTAGAGGCATATGTGTACTCAGCCCGTTTTTTTATAATGACCAAATTATAACAAATAGTCCTTACTAAATTTTATATTATTCGGAATCCAAAATTATTTCAGATATAAGACTTTTTGTGTAAGAAAGAGGGTGTCCTCAGCTACAATTTACGGGTAGAGGCATATGTGTACTCAGCCTGTTTTTTTATAATGACCAAATTATGACAAATAGTCCTTACTAAATTTTATATTATTCAGAATCCAAAATAATTTTAGATATAATACTTTTTGTGTAAGAAAGAAGGCGTCCTCAGCTACAATTTATGGGTAGTGGCATACGTGTACTCAGCCTTGTTTTTTTATAATGGCCAAATTATGACGACTAATCCTCACTAAAGTTGACATAATGACAAATTATGACAACTAGTCGTCACTAAATTTAATATAAAAACCAAATTATGACAAATAGTCCTCACTAAAATTGATATTACACTTTTTGTGTAAGAAAGATGTCATCGTCAGCTACAATTTACGGGTAGTGGCATATGTGTACTCGGCACCGTTCTTTTATAATATAGTCCCCACTAAAATTGATGTTATTCGAATTCCAAAACTGTTTCAGATTTAAGACTTTTTGTGTAAGAAAGAGGTCGTCGTCAGCTACAATTTACGGGTAGAGGCATATGTGTACTCAGCCCGTTTTTTTATAATGACCAAATTATGACAACTAATCCTCACTAAAGTTGACATAATGACCAATTTATGAAAACTAATCGTCACTAAAATTAAAATAAAAACCAAATTATGACAAATAGTCCTCACTAAAATTGATATTACACTTTTTGTGTAAGAAAGATGTCATCGTCAGCTACAATTTACGGGTAGTGGCATATGTGTACTCGGCACCGTTCTTTTATAATATAGTCCCCACTAAAATTGATGTTATTCGAATTCCAAAACTGTTTCAGATTTAAGACTTTTTGTGTAAGAAAGAGGTCGTCGTCAGCTACAATTTACGGGTAGAGGCATATGTGTACTCAGCCCGTTTTTTTATAATGACCAAATTATAACAAATAGTCCTTACTAAATTTTATATTATTCGGAATCCAAAATTATTTCAGATATAAGACTTTTTGTGTAAGAAAGAGGGCGTCCTCAGCTACAATTTACGGGTAGAGGCATATGTGTACTCAGCCTGTTTTTTTTATAATGACCAAATTATGACAAATAGTCCTTACTAAATTTTATATTATTCAGAATCCAAAATAAATTTAGATATAATACTTTTTGTGTAAGAAAGAAGGCGTCCTCAGCTACAATTTATGGGTAGTGGCATACGTGTACTCAGCCTTGTTTTTTTATAATGGCCAAATTATGACAACTAATCCTCACTAAAGTTGACATAATGACAAATTATGACAACTAGTCGTCACTAAATTTAATATAAAAACCAAATTATGACAAATAGTCCTCACTAAAATTGATATTACACTTTTTGTATAAGAAAGATGTCATCGTCAGCTACAATTTACGGGTAGTGGCATATGTGTACTCGGCACCGTTCTTTTATAATATAGTCCATACTAAAATTGATGTTATTCGAATTCCAAAACTGTTTCAGATTTAAGACTTTTTGTGTAAGAAAGAGGTCGTCGTCAGCTACAATTTACGGGTAGAGGCATATGTGTACTCAGCCCGTTTTTTTATAATGACCAAATTATAACAAATAGTCCTTACTAAATTTTATATTATTCGGAATCCAAAATTATTTCAGATATAAGACTTTTTGTGTAAGAAAGAGGGTGTCCTCAGCTACAATTTACGGGTAGTGGCATATGTGTACTCGGCACCGTTCTTTTATAATATAGTCCCCACTAAAATTGATGTTATTCGAATTCCAAAACTGTTTCAGATTTAAGACTTTTTGTGTAAGAAAGAGGTCGTCGTCAGCTACAATTTACGGGTAGTGACATATGTGTACTCTGCACCGTTCTTTTATAATATAGTCCCCACTAAAATTGATGTTATTCGAATTCCAAAACTGTTTCAGATTTAAGACTTTTTGTGTAAGAAAGAGGTCGTCGTCAGCTACAATTTACGGGTAGAGGCATATGTGTACTCAGCCCGTTTTTTTTATAATGACCAAATTATGACAAATAGTGCTCACTAAATTTTATATTATTCGGAATCCAAAATTATTTCAGATATAAGACCTTTTGTCCAAGAAAGAAGGCGTCCTCAGCTACAATTTATGGGTAGTGGCATATGTGTTCTCAGCCCTGTTTTTTTATAATGACCAAATTATGACAACTAATCCTCACTAAAGTTGATATAATGGCCAAATTATGACAACTAATCCTTACTAAATATAATTGGCATTATTCGGATTTCAAAATTTTTTCAGATATAAGACTTTTTGTGCAAGAAAGATGGCATCCTTAGCTACAATTTACGTGTAGTGGCATATGTGTACTCAGCCCTGTTATTTTATAATGACCAAATTATGACAACTAATCCTCTAAAATGTATATAATGTCCAAATTATGACAACTAATCCTCAATAAATTTAATTGGCATTATTCGGATTTCAAAATTTTTTCAGATATTATACTTTTTGTGCAAGAAAGAGGGCATCCTCAGCTACAATTTACGTGTAGCGGCAAATGTGTACTCAGCCCTGTTTTTTCATAATGACCATCTAATCCTCACTAAAGTTGACATAATGACCAAATTATGACAACTAATCGTCACTAAATTTAATATAATGACCAAATTATGATAAATAGTCCTCACTAAAATTGATATTATTCGAATTCCAAACCTATTTCAGATTTAAGACTTTTTGTGTAAGAAAGAGGTCGTCGTCAGCTACAATTTACGGGTAGAGGCATATGTGTACTCAGCCCGTTTTTTTATAATGACCAAATTATGACAAATAGTCCTCACTAAATTTTATATTATTCGGAATCCAAAATTATTTCAGATATAAGACTTTTTGTGTAAGAAAGAGGGCGTCCTCAGCTACAATTTACGGGTAGAGGCATATGTGTACTCAGCCTGTTTTTTTATAAAGACCAAGTTATGACAAATAGTCCTCACTAAATTTTATATTATTCGGAATCCAAAATTATTTTAGATATAAGACTTTTTGTGCAAGAAAGAAGGCGTCCTCAGCTACAGTTTATGGGTAGAGGCATATGTGTACTCAGCCCTGTTTTTTTATAATGACCAAATTATGACAACTAATCCTCACTAAAGTTGACATAATGACCAAATTATGACAACTAATCGTCACTAAATTTAATATAATGACCAAATTATGACAAATAGTCCTCACTAAAATTGATATTATTCGAATTCCAAAATTATTTCAGGTTTAAAACTTTTTGTTAAAGAAAGAGGTCGTCGTCAGCTACAATCACGGGTAGTTGCATACGTGTACTTATCCCCGCTCTTTGCTAATGACCAAATTATGACAACTAGTGCTTACTAAAATTAATATTATGGGGATTCCAAACTTATGTTAGATATAAGACTTTTTGTGCAAGAAAGAGGGCATCCTCAGCTACAATTTACGTGTAGCGGCAAATGTGTACTCAGCCCTGTTTTTGTATAATGACCAAATTATGACAACTAATCCTCACTAAAGTTGACATAATGACCAAATTATAACAACTAATCGTCACTAAATTTAATATAATGACCAAATTATGACAAATAGTCCTCACTAAAATTGATATTATTCGAATTCCAAAGCTATTTCAGATTTAAGACTTTTTGTGTAGGAAAGAGGTCGTCGTCAGCTACAATTTACGGGTAGAGGCATATGTGTACCCAGCCCGTTTTTTTATGTTGACCAAATTTTGACAAATAGTCCTCACTAAATTTTATATTATTCGGAATCCAAAATTATTTTAGATATAAGACTTTTTGTGCAAGAAAGAAGGCGTCCTCAGCTACAGTTTATGGGTAGTGGCATATGTGTACTCAGCCCTGTTTTTTTATAATGACCAAATTATGACAACTAATCCTCACTAAAGTTGATATAATGGACAAATTATGACAACTAATCTGCACTAAATATAATTGGCATTATTCGGATTTCAAAATTTTTTCAGAAATAATACTTTTTGTGCAAGAAAGATGGCATCCTCAGCTACAATTTACGGGTAGAGGCATATGTGTACTCAGCCTGTTTTTTTATAATGACCAAATTATGACAAATAGTCCTCACTAAAGTTGACATGATGACCAGATATAATACTTTTTGTGTAAGAAAGAGGGTGTCCTCAGCTACAATTTACGGGTAGAGGCATATGTGTACTCAGCCTGTTTTTTTATGTTGACCAAATTTTGACAAATAGTCCTCACTAAATTTTATATTATTCGGAATCCAAAATTATTTTAGATATAAGTTTTTTTGTGCAAGAAAGAAGGCGTCCTCAGCTACAGTTTATAGGTAGTGGCATATGTGTACTCAGCCCTGTTTTTTTATAATGACCAAATTATGACAACTAATCCTCACTAAAGTTGATATAATGGACAAATTATGACAACTAATCCGCACTAAATATAATTGGCATTATTCGGATTTCAAAATTTTTTCAGAAATAATACTTTTTGTGCAAGAAAGATGGCATCCTCAGCTACAATTTACGGGTAGAGGCATATGTGTACTCAGCCTGTTTTTTTATAATGACCAAATTATGACAAATAGTCCTCACTAAAGTTGACATGATGACCAGATATAATACTTTTTGTGTAAGAAAGAGGGTGTCCTCAGCTACAATTTACGGGTAGAGGCATATGTGTACTCAGCCTGTTTTTTTATAATGACCAAATTATGACAAATAGTCCTCACTAAATTTTATATTATTCGGAATCCAAAATTATTTTAGATATAAGACTTTTTGTGCAAGAAAGAAGGCGTCCTCAGCTACAATTTATGGGTAGTGGCATATGTGTACTCAGCCCTGTCTTTTTATAACGACCAAATTATGACAACTAATCCTCGTTTAAGTTGATATAATGGCCAAATTATGACAACTAATCCTCATTTAATATAATTGTCATTATTCGGATTTCAAAATTTTTTCAGATATAAGACTTTTTGTGCAAGAAAGATGTTATCCTCAGCTACAATTTACGTGTAGTGGCATATGTGTACTTAGCCCTGTTTTTTATAATGGACAAATTATGACAAATAATCCTCACTAAAGTTGACATAATGACCAATTTATGACAACTAATCGTCACTAAAATTAAAATCAAAACCAAATTATGACAAATAGTCCTCACTAAAATTGATATTACATTTATTGCGTAAGAAAGAGGTCGTCGTCAGCTACAATTTGCGGGTAGAGGCATATGTGTACTCAGCCCGTTTTTTTATAATGACCAAATTATGACAAATAGTCCTCACTAAATTTTATATTATTCGGAATCCAAAATTATTTCAGATATAAAACTTTTTATGTAAGAAAGAGGGCGTCCTCAGCTACAATTTACGGGTAGAGGCATATGTGTACTCAGCCTGTTTTTCTATAATGACCACATTATGACAAATAGTCCTCACTAAATTTTATATTATTCGGAATCCAAAATTATTTTAGATATAAGACTTTTTGTGCAAGAAAGAAGGCGTCCTCAGCTACAGTTTATGGGTAGTGGCATATGTGTACTCAGCCCTGTTTTTTTTATAATGACCAAATTATGACAACTAATCCTCACTAAAGTTGATATAATGGACAAATTATGACAACTAATCCGCACTAAATATAATTGGCATTATTCGGATTTCAAAATTTTTTCAGAAATAATACTTTTTGTGCAAGAAAGATGGCATCCTCAGCTACAATTTACGGGTAGAGGCATATGTTTACTCAGCCTGTTTTTTTATAATGACCAAATTATGACAAATAGTCCTCACTAAAGTTGACATGATGACCAGATATAATACTTTTTGTGTAAGAAAGAGGGTGTCCTCAGCTACAATTTACGGGTAGAGGCATATGTGTACTCAGCCTGTTTTTTTATAATGACCAAATTATGACAAATAGTCCTCACTAAATTTTATATTATTCGGAATCCAAAATTATTTTAGATATAAGACTTTTTGTGCAAGAAAGAAGGCGTCCTCAGCTACAATTTATGGGTAGTGGCATATGTGTACTCAGCCCTGTCTTTTTATAATGACCAAATTATGACAACTAATCCTCGTTTAAGTTGATATAATGGCCAAATTATAACAACTAATCCTCATTTAATATAATTGTCATTATTCGGATTTCAAAATTTTTTCAGATATAAGACTTTTTGTGCAAGAAAGATGTTATCCTCAGCTACAATTTACGTGTAGTGGCATATGTGTACTTAGCCCTGTTTTTTATAATGGACAAATTATGACAAATAATCCTCACTAAAGTTGACATAATGACCAATTTATGACAACTAATCGTCACTAAAATTAAAATAAAAACCAAATTATGACAAATAGTCCTCACTAAAATTGATATTACATTTATTGTGTAAGAAAGAGGTCGTCGTCAGCTACAATTTGCGGGTAGAGGCATATGTGTACTCAGCCCGTTTTTTTATAATGACCAAATTATGACAAATAGTCCTCACTAAATTTTATATTATTCGGAATCCAAAATTATTTCAGATATAAAACTTTTTATGTAAGAAAGAGGGCGTCCTCAGCTACAATTTACGGGTAGAGGCATATGTGTACTCAGCCTGTTTTTCTATAATGACCAGATTATGACAAATAGTCCTTACTAAATTTTATATTATTCAGAATCCAAAATTATTTTAGATATAAGACTTTTTGTGCAAGAAATAGGGCGTCCTCAGCTACAATTTACGGGTAGAGGCATATGTGTACTCAGCCTGTTTTTCTATAATGACCAGATTATGACAAATAGTCCTCACTAAATTTTATATTATTCGGAATCCAAAATTATTTCAGATATAAGACTTTTTGTGTAAGAAAGAGGGCGTCCTCAGCTACAATTTATGGGTAGTGGCATACGTGTACTCAGCCCTGTTTTTTTATAAAGACCAAATTATGACAACTAATCCTCACTAAAGTTGATATAATGGCCAAATTATGACAACTAATCCTCACTAAATATAATTGGCATTATTCGGATTTTAAAATGTTTTCAGATATAAGACTTTTTGTGCAAGAAAGATGGCATCCTCAGCTACAATTTACGTGTAGTGTCATATGTGTACTCAGCCCTGTTATTTTATAATGACCAAATTATGACAACTAATCCTCTAAAATTTATATAATGTCCAAATTATGACAACTAATCCTCACTAAATTTAATTGGCATTATTCGGATTTCAAAATTTTTTTAGATATAAGACTTTTTGTGCAAGAAAGAGGGCATCCTCAGCTACAATTTACGTGTAGTGGCATATGTGTACTCAGACCTGTTTTTTTATTATGACCAATTTATGACAACTAATCCTCACTAAAGTTGACATAATGACCAAATTATGACAACTAGTCGTCACTAAATTTAATATAAAAACCAAATTATGACAAATAGTCCTCACTAAAATTGATATTACATTTTTTGTGTAAGAAAGAGGTCGTCGTCAGCTACAATTTACGGGTAGTGGCATATGTGTACTCAGCACCGTTCTTTTATAATATAGTCCTCACTAAAATTGATATTATTCGAACTCCAAACCTATTTTAGATTTAAGACTTTTTGTGTAAGAAATAGGTCGTCGTCAGCTACAATTTACGGGTAGAGGCATATGTGTACTCAGCCCGTTTTTTTATAATGACCAAATTATGACAAATAGTCCTCACTAAATTTTATATTATTCGGAATCCAAAATTATTTCAGATATAAAACTTTTTTTGTAAGAAAGAGGGCGTCCTCAGCTACAATTTACGGGTAGAGGCATATGTGTACTCAGCATGTTTTTTTATAATGACCAAATTATGACAAATAGTCCTTACTAAATTTTATATTAATCGGAATCCAAAATTATTTCAGATTTAAGACTTTTTGTGTAAGAAAGAGGGCGTCCTCAGCTACAATTTACGGGTGGAGGCATATGTGTACTCAGCCTGTTTTTTTATAATGGCCAAAGTATGACAACTAATCCTCACTAAAGTTGACATAATGACCAAATTATGTCAACTAGTCGTCACTAAATTTAATATAAAAACCAAATTATGACAAATAGTCCTCACTAAAATTGATATTACACTTTTTGTGTAAGAAAGATGTGGTCGTCAGCTACAATTTACGGGTAGTAGCATACGTGTACTCAGCACCGTTCTTTTATAATATAGTCCCCGTTAAAATTGATATTATTCGAATTCCAAAACTATTTCAGATTTAAGACTTTTTGTGTAAGAAAGAGGTCGTCGTCAGCTACAATTTACGGGTAGGGGCATATGTGTACTCAGCGCGTTTTTTTATAATGACCAAATTATGACAACTAATCCTCACTAAAATTGATATAATGGCCAAATTATGACAACTAATCCTCACTAAATATAATTGGCATTATTCGGATTTCAAAATTTGTTCAGATATAATACTTTTTGTGCAAGAAAGATGGCATCCTCAGCTACAATTTACGTGTAGTGGCATATGTGTACTCAGCCCTGTTATTTTATAATGACAAAATTATGACAACTAATCCTCACTAAAGTTGATATAATGGCCAAATTATGACTACTAATCCTCACTAAATATAATTGTCATTATTCGGATTTCAAAATTTTTTCAGATATAAGACTTTTTGTGCAAGAAAGATGTTATCCTCAGCTACAATTTACGTGTAGTGGCATATGTGTACTTAGCCCTGTTTTTTTATAATGGCCAAATTATGACAACTAATCCTCACTAAAGTTGACATAATGACCAATTTATGACAACTAATCGTCACTAAAATTAAAATAAAAATTAAATTATGACAAATAGTCCTCACTAAAATTGATATTACATTTATTGTGTAAGAAAGAGGTCGTCGTCAGCTACAATTTACATGAAGAGGCATATGTGTACTCAGCCCGTTTTTTTATAATGACCAAATTATGACAAATTGTCCTCACTAAATTTTATATTATTCGGAATCCAAAATTATTTCAGATATAAAACTTTTTATGTAAGAAAGAGGGCGTCCTCAGCTACAATTTACAGGTAGAGGCATATGTGTACTCAGCCTGTTTTTTTATAATGACCAAATTATGACAAATAGACCTCACTAAATTTTATATTATTCGGAGTCCAAAATTATTTTAGATACAAGACTTTTTGTGCAAGAAAGAAGGCGTCCTCAGCTACAATTTATGGGTAGTGGCATATGTGTACTCAGCCCTGTTATTTTATAATGACCAAATTATGACAACTAATCCTCTAAAATTTATATAATGTCCAAATTATGACAACTAATCCTCACTAAATTTAATTGGCATTATTCGGATTTCAAAATTTTTTTAGATATAAGACTTTTTGTGCAAGAAAGAGGGCATCCTCAGCTACAATTTACGTGTAGTGGCATATGTGTACTCAGATTTGCTTTTTTATTATGACCAAATTATGACAACTAATCCTCACTAAAGTTGATATAATGGCCAATTATGACAACTAATCCTCACTAAATATAATTGGCATTATTCGGATTTCAAAATTTTTTCAGATATAAGGCTTTTTGTGCAAGAAAGATGGCATCCTCAGCTACAATTTACGTGTAGTGGCATATGTGTACTCAGCCCTGTTATTTTATAATGACCAAATTATGACAACTAATCCTCTAAAATTTATATAATGTCCAAATTATGACAACTAATCCTCACTAAATTTAATTGGCATTATTCGGATTTCAAAATTTTTTTAGATATAAGACTTTTTGTGCAAGAAAGAGGGCATCCTCAGCTACAATTTACGTGTAGTGGCATATGTGTACTCAGATTTGCTTTTTTATTATGACCAAATTATGACAACTAATCCTCACTAAAGTTGATATAATGACCAAATTATGACAACTAGTCGTCACTAAATTTAATATAAAAACCAAATTATGACAAATAGTCCTCACTAAAATTGATATTATACTTTTTGTGTAAGAAAGAGGTCGTCGTCAGCTACAATTTACGGGTAGTAGCATATGTGTACTCAGGCCCGTTCTTTTATAAAATAGTCCTCACTAAAATTTATATTATTCGGATTCCTAAATTAGTTTAGATATAAAACTTTTTGTGTAAGAAAGAGGGTGTCCTCAGCTACAATTTACGGGTAGAGGCACATGTGTACTCAGCCCTGTTTTTTTTATAATGACCAAATTATGACAACTAATCCTCACTAAAGTTGACATAATGACCAAATTATGACAACTAGTCGTCACTAAATTTAATATAAAAACCAAATTATGACAAATAGTCCTCACTAAAATTGATATTACACTTTTTGTGTAAGAAAGAGGTCGTCGTCAGCTACAATTTACGGGTAGTAGCATATGTGTACTCAGCCCCGTTCTTTTATAAAATAGTCCTCACTAAATTTTATATTATTCGGAATCCAAAATTATTTCAGATATAAGACTTTCTGTGTAAGAAAGAGGGCGTCCTCAGCTACAATTTACGGGTAGAGGCATATGTGTACTCAGCCTGTTTTTTTATAATGACCAAATTATGACAAATAGTCCTTACTAAATCTTATATTATTCGGAATCCAAAATTATTTTAGATATAAGACTTTTTGTGCAAGAAAGAAGGCGTCCTCAGCTACAATTTATGGGTAGTGGCATATGTGTACTCAGCCCTATTTTTTTTATAATGAACAAATTATGACAGTTAATCCTCACTAAAGTTGATATAATGACCAATTTATGACAACTAATCGTCACTAAAATTAAAATAAAAACCAAATTATGACAAATAGTCCTCACTAAAATTGATATTACATTTATTGTGCAAGAAAGATGTTATCCTCAGCTACAATTTACGGGTAGTGGCATATGTGTACTCAGCACCGTTCTTTTATAATATAGTCCCCACTAAAATTGATATTATTCGAATTCCAAAACTATTTCAGATTTAAGACTTTTTGTGTAAGAAAGAGGGCGTCCTCAGCTACAATTTATGGGTAGTGGCATATGCGTACTCAGCCCTGTTTTTTTATAATGAACAAATTATGACAACTAATCCTCACTAAATTTTATATTATTCGGAATCCAAAATTATTTTAGATATAGGACTTTTTGTGCAAGAAAGAAGTCGTCCTCAGCTACAATTTATGGGTAGTGGCATATGTGTACTCAGCCCTGTTTTTTTTTTATAATGAACAAATTATGACAACTAATCCTCACTAAAGTTGATATAATGGCCAAATTATGACAACTAACCCTCACTAAATATAATTGGCATTATTCCGATTTCAAAATTTTTTCAGATATAAGACTTTTTGTGCAAGAAACATGGCATCCTCAGCTACAATTTACGTGTAGTGGCATATGTGTACTCAGCCCTGTTTTTTTATAATGACCAAATTATGACAACTAATCCTCTAAAATTTATATAATGTCCAAATTATGACAACTAATCCTCACTAAATATAATTGGCATTATTCCGATTTCAAAATTTTTTCAGATATAAGACTTTTTGTGCAAGAAAGAGGGCATCCTCAGCTAAAATTTACGTGTAGTGGCATATGTGTACTCAGACCTGTTTTTTTATAATGACCAAATTATGACAACTAATCCTCACTAAAGTTGACATAATGACCAAATTATGCCAACTAGTCTTAACTAAGTTTAATACAAAAACCAAATTATGACAAATAGTCCTCACTAAAATTGATATTACACTTTTTGTGTAAGAAAGAGGTCGTCGTCAGCTACAATTTACGGGTAGTGGCATATGTGTACTCAGCACCGTTCTTTTATAATATAGTTCTCACTAAAATTCATATTATTCGGTTTCCTAAATTATGTCAGATATAAGACTTTTTGTGTAAGAAAGAGGGCGTCCTCAGCTACAATTTACGGGTAGAGGCATATGTGTACTCAGCCTGTTTTTTTATAATGACCAATTTATGACAAATAGTCCATACTAAATTTTATATTATTCGGAATCCAAAATTATTTCAGATATAAGACTTTTTGTGTAAAAAAGAGGGCGTCCTCAGCTACAATCTACGGGTAGAGGCATATGTGTACAAGCCCGTTTTTTTATAATGACCAAATTATGACAAATAGTCCTCACTAAATCTTATATTATTCGGAATCCAAAATTATTTTAGATATAAGACTTTTTGTGCAAGAAAGAAGGCGTCCTCAGCTACAATTTATGGGTAGTGGCATATGTGTACTCAGCCCTATTTTTTTTATAATGAACAAATTATGACAGTTAATCCTCACTAAAGTTGATATAATGACCAATTTATGACAACTAATCGTCACTAAAATTAAAATAAAAACCAAATTATGACAAATAGTCCTCACTAAAATTGATATTACATTTATTGTGCAAGAAAGATGTTATCCTCAGCTACAATTTACGGGTAGTGGCATATGTGTACTCAGCACCGTTCTTTTATAATATAGTCCCCACTAAAATTGATATTATTCGAATTCCAAAACTATTTCAGATTTAAGACTTTTTGTGTAAGAAAGAGGGCGTCCTCAGCTACAATTTATGGGTAGTGGCATATGCGTACTCAGCCCTGTTTTTTTATAATGAACAAATTATGACAACTAATCCTCACTAAATTTTATATTATTCGGAATCCAAAATTATTTTAGATATAAGACTTTTTGTGCAATAAAGAAGGCGTCCTCAGCTACAATTTATGGGTAGTGGCATATGTGTACTCAGCCCTGTTTTTTTTGTAATGAACAAATTATGACAGCTAATCCTCACTAAAGTTGATATAATGACCAATTTATGACAACTAATCGTCACTAAAATTAAAATAAAAACCAAATTATGACAAATAGTCCTCACTAAAATTGATATTACATTTATTGTGTAAGAAAGAGGTCGTCGTCAGCTACAACTTACGGGTAGTGGCATATGTGTACTCAGCACCGTTCTTTTATAATATAGTCCCCACTAAAATTGATATTATTCGAATTCCAAAACTATTTCAGATTTAAGACTTTTTGTTTAAGAAAGAGGGCGTCCTCAGCTACAATTTATGGCATATGTGTACTCAGCCCTGTTTTTTTATAATGAACAAATTATGACAACTAATCCTCACTAAATTTTATATTATTCGGAATCCAAAATTCTTTTAGATATAAGACTTTTTGTGCAATAAAGAAGGCGTCCTCAGCTACAATTTATGGGTAGTGGCATATGTGTACTCAGCCCTGTTTTTTTTATAATGAACAAATTATGACAACTAATCCCCACTAAAGTTGATATAATGGCCAAATTATGACAACTAACCCTCACTAAATATAATTGGCATTATTCGGATTTCAAAATTTTTTCAGATATAAGACTTTTTGTGCAAGAAAGATGGCATCCTCAGCTACAATTTACGGGTAGAGGGATATGTGTACTCAGCCCGTTTTTTTATAATGACCAAATTATGACAAATAGTCCTCACCAAATTTTATATTATTCGGAATCCGAAATTATTTTAGATATAAGACTTTTTGTGCAAGAAAGAAGGCGTCCTCAGCTAAAATTTATGGGTAGTGGCGTATGTGTACTCAGACCTGTTTTTTTATAATGACCAAATTATGACAACTAATCCTCACTAAATTTTATATTATTCGGAATCCAAAATTATTTTAGATATAAGACTTTTTGTGCAAGAAAGAAGGCGTCCTCAGCTACAATTTATGGGTAGTGGCATATGTGTACTCAGCCCTGTTTTTTTATAATGAACAAATTATGACAACTAATCCTCACTAAAGTTGATATATCTGAAATAATTTTGGATTCCGAATAATATAAAATTTAGTGAGGACAATTTGTCATAATTTGGTCATTATAAAAAAACGGGCTGAGTACACATATGCCTCTACCCGTAAATTGTAGCTGAGGACGACTTCTTTCTTACACAATAAATGTAATATCAATTTTAGTGAGGACTATTTGTCATAATTTAATTTTTATTTTAATTTCAGTGACGATTAGTTGTCATAAATTGGTCATTATGTCAACTTTAGTGAGGATTAGTTGTCATAATTTGGTCATTATAAAAAAACAGGGCTGAGTACACATATGCCACTACACGTAAATTGTAGCTGAGGATAACATCTTTCTTGCACAAAAAGTCTTATATCTGAAAAAATTTTGAAATCCGAATAATGACAATTATATTTAGTGAGGATTAGTAGTCATAATTTGGCCATTATATCAACTTTAGTGAGGATTAGTTGTCATAATTTTGTCATTATAAAATAACAGGGCTGAGTACACATATGCCACTACACGTAAATTGTAGCTGAGGACGACTTCTTTCTTGCACAAAAAGTCCTATATCTAAAATAATTTTGGATTCCGAATAATATAAATTTTAGTGAGGACTATTTTATAAAAGAACGGGCCTGAGTACACATATGCTACTACCCGTAAATTGTAGCTGACGACGACCTCTTTCTTACACAAAAAGTATAATATCAATTTTAGTGAGGACTATTTGTCATAATTTGGTTTTTATATTAAATTTAGTGACGACTAGTTGTCATAATTTGGTCATTATGTCAACTTTAGTGAGGATTAGTTGTCATAATTTGGTCATAATAAAAAAGCAAATCTGAGTACACATATGCCACTACACGTAAATTGTAGCTGAGGATGCCCTCTTTCTTGCACAAAAAGTCTTATATCTAAAAAAATTTTGAAATCCGAATAATGCCAATTAAATTTAGTGAGGATTAGTTGTCATAATTTGGACATTATATAAATTTTAGAGGATTAGTTGTCATAATTTGGTCATTATAAAATAACAGGGCTGAGTACACATATGCCACTACACGTAAATTGTAGCTGAGGATGACATCTTTCTTGCACAAAAAGCCTTATATCTGAAAAAATTTTGAAATCCGAATAATGCCAATTATATTTAGTGAGGATTAGTTGTCATAATTGGCCATTATATCAACTTTAGTGAGGATTAGTTGTCATAATTTGGTCATTATAAAAAAACAGGGCTGAGTACACATATCCCACTACCCATAAATTGTAGCTGAGGACGCCTTCTTTCTTGCAAAAAAAGTCTTGTATCTAAAATAATTTTGGACTCCTGTTTTTTTATAATGAACAAATTATGACAACTAATCCTCACTAAATTTTATATTATTCGGAATCCAAAATTATTTTAGATATAAGACTTTTTGTGCAATAAAGAAGGCGTCCTCAGCTACAATTTATGGGTAGTGGCATATGTGTACTCTGCCCTGTTTTTTTTTGTAATGAACAAATTATGACAGCTAATCCTCACTAAAGTTGATATAATGACCAATTTATGACAACTAATCGTCACTAAAATTAAAATAAAAACCAAATTATGACAAATAGTCCTCACTAAAATTGATATTACATTTATTGTGTAAGAAAGAGGTCGTCGTCAGCTACAACTTACGGGTAGTGGCATATGTGTACTCAGCACCGTTCTTTTATAATATAGTCCCCACTAAAATTGATATTATTCGAATTCCAAAACTATTTCAGATTTAAGACTTTTTGTTTAAGAAAGAGGGCGTCCTCAGCTACAATTTATGGCATATGTGTACTCAGCCCTGTTTTTTTATAATGAACAAATTATGACAACTAATCCTCACTAAATTTTATATTATTCGGAATCCAAAATTCTTTTAGATATAAGACTTTTTGTGCAATAAAGAAGGCGTCCTCAGCTACAATTTATGGGTAGTGGCATATGTGTACTCAGCCCTGTTTTTTTTATAATGAACAAATTATGACAACTAATCCCCACTAAAGTTGATATAATGGCCAAATTATGACAACTAACCCTCACTAAATATAATTGGCATTATTCGGATTTCAAAATTTTTTCAGATATAAGACTTTTTGTGCAAGAAAGATGGCATCCTCAGCTACAATTTACGGGTAGAGGGATATGTGTACTCAGCCCGTTTTTTTATAATGACCAAATTATGACAAATAGTCCTCACCAAATTTTATATTATTCGGAATCCGAAATTATTTTAGATATAAGACTTTTTGTGCAAGAAAGAAGGCGTCCTCAGCTAAAATTTATGGGTAGTGGCGTATGTGTACTCAGACCTGTTTTTTTATAATGACCAAATTATGACAACTAATCCTCACTAAATTTTATATTATTCGGAATCCAAAATTATTTTAGATATAAGACTTTTTGTGCAAGAAAGAAGGCGTCCTCAGCTACAATTTATGGGTAGTGGCATATGTGTACTCAGCCCTGTTTTTTTATAATGAACAAATTATGACAACTAATCCTCACTAAAGTTGATATATCTGAAATAATTTTGGATTCCGAATAATATAAAATTTAGTGAGGACAATTTGTCATAATTTGGTCATTATAAAAAAACGGGCTGAGTACACATATGCCTCTACCCGTAAATTGTAGCTGAGGACGACTTCTTTCTTACACAATAAATGTAATATCAATTTTAGTGAGGACTATTTGTCATAATTTAATTTTTATTTTAATTTCAGTGACGATTAGTTGTCATAAATTGGTCATTATGTCAACTTTAGTGAGGATTAGTTGTCATAATTTGGCCATTATAAAAAAACAGGGCTAAGTACACATATGCCACTACACGTAAATTGTAGCTGAGGATAACATCTTTCTTGCACAAAAAGTCTTATATCTGAAAAAATTTTGAAATCCGAATAATGACAATTATATTTAGCGAGGATTAGTAGTCATAATTTGGCCATTATATCAACTTTAGTGAGGATTAGTTGTCATAATTTTGTCATTATAAAATAACAGGGCTGAGTACACATATGCCACTACACGTAAATTGTAGCTGAGGATGCCATCTTTCTTGCACAAAAAGTATTATATCTGAACAAATTTTGAAATCCGAATAATGCCAATTATATTTAGTGAGGATTAGTTGTCATAATTTGGCCATTATATCAACTTTAGTGAGGATTAGTTGTCATAATTTGGTCATTATGTCAACTTTAGTGAGGATTAGTTGTCATAATTTGGCCATTATAAAAAAACAGGGCTAAGTACACATATGCCACTACACGTAAATTGTAGCTGAGGACACCCTCTTTCTTACACAAAAAGTTTTATATCTAAACTAATCCTCACTAAATATAATTGTCATTATTCGGATTTCAAAATTTTTTCAGATATAAGACTTTTTGTGCAAGAAAGATGTTATCCTCAGCTACAATTTACGTGTAGTGGCATATGTGTACTTAGCCCTGTTTTTTTATAATGGCCAAATTATGACAACTAATCCTCACTAAAGTTGACATAATGACCAATTTATGACAACTAATCGTCACTGAAATTAAAATAAAAATTAAATTATGACAAATAGTCCTCACTAAATTATTTCAGATATATCAACTTTAGTGAGGATTAGTTGTCATAATTTTGTCATTTTAAAATAACAGGGCTGAGTACACATATGCTTTACACGTAAATTGTAGCTGAGGATGCCATCTTTCTTGCACAAAAAGTATTATATCTGAACAAATTTTGAAATCCGAATAATGCCAATTATATTTAGTGAGGATTAGTTGTCATAATTTGGCCATTATATCAACTTTAGTGAGGATTAGTTGTCATAATTTGGTCATTATGTCAACTTTAGTGAGGATTAGTTGTCATAATTTGGCCATTATAAAAAAACAGGGCTAAGTACACATATGCCACTACACGTAAATTGTAGCTGAGGACACCCTCTTTCTTACACAAAAAGTTTTATATCTAAACTAAATTTTATATTATTCGGAATCCAAAATTATTTCAGATATAAAACTTTTTATGTAAGAAAGAGGGCGTCCTCAGCTACAATTTACAGGTAGAGGCATATGTGTACTCAGCCTGTTTTTTTTTATAATGACCAAATTATGACAAATAGACCTCACTAAATTTTATATTATTCGGAGTCCAAAATTATTTTAGATACAAGACTTTTTTTGCAAGAAAGAAGGCGTCCTCAGCTACAATTTATGGGTAGTGGGATATGTGTACTCAGCCCTGTTTTTTTATAATGACCAAATTATGACAACTAATCCTCACTAAAGTTGATATAATGGCCAATTATGACAACTAATCCTCACTAAATATAATTGGCATTATTCGGATTTCAAAATTTTTTCAGATATAAGGCTTTTTGTGCAAGAAAGATGTCATCCTCAGCTACAATTTACGTGTAGTGGCATATGTGTACTCAGCCCTGTTATTTTATAATGACCAAATTATGACAACTAATCCTCTAAAATTTATATAATGTCCAAATTATGACAACTAATCCTCACTAAATTTAATTGGCATTATTCGGATTTCAAAATTTTTTTAGATATAAGACTTTTTGTGCAAGAAAGAGGGCATCCTCAGCTACAATTTACGTGTAGTGGCATATGTGTACTCAGATTTGCTTTTTTATTATGACCAAATTATGACAACTAATCCTCACTAAAGTTGACATAATGACCAAATTATGACAACTAGTCGTCACTAAATTTAATATAAAAACCAAATTATGACAAATAGTCCTCACTAAAATTGATATTATACTTTTTGTGTAAGAAAGAGGTCGTCGTCAGCTACAATTTACGGGTAGTAGCATATGTGTACTCAGGCCCGTTCTTTTATAAAATAGTCCTCACTAAAATTTATATTATTCGGATTCCTAAATTAGTTTAGATATAAAACTTTTTGTGTAAGAAAGAGGGTGTCCTCAGCTACAATTTACGGGTAGAGGCACATGTGTACTCAGCCCTGTTTTTTTTATAATGACCAAATTATGACAACTAATCCTCACTAAAGTTGACATAATGACCAAATTATGACAACTAGTCGTCACTAAATTTAATATAAAAACCAAATTATGACAAATAGTCCTCACTAAAATTGATATTACACTTTTTGTGTAAGAAAGAGGTCGTCGTCAGCTACAATTTACGGGTAGTAGCATATGTGTACTCAGCCCCGTTCTTTTATAAAATAGTCCTCACTAAATTTTATATTATTCGGAATCCAAAATTATTTCAGATATAAGACTTTCTGTGTAAGAAAGAGGGCGTCCTCAGCTACAATTTACGGGTAGAGGCATATGTGTACTCAGCCTGTTTTTTTATAATGACCAATTTATGACAAATAGTCCATACTAAATTTTATATTATTTGGAATCCAAAATTATTTCAGATATAAGACTTTTTGTGTAAAAAAGAGGGCGTCCTCAGCTACAATCTACGGGTAGAGGCATATGTGTACTCAGCCCGTTTTTTTATAATGACCAAATTATGACAAATAGTCCTCACTAAATCTTATATTATTCGGAATTCAAAATTATTTTAGATATAAGACTTTTTGTGCAAGAAAGAAGGCGTCCTCAGCTACAATTTATGGGTAGTGGCATATGTGTACTCAGCCCTATTTTTTTATAATGAACAAATTATGACAGCTAATCCTCACTAAAGTTGATATAATGACCAATTTATGACAACTAATCGTCACTAAAATTAAAATAAAAACCAAATTATGACAAATAGTCCTCACTAAAATTGATATTACATTTATTGTGCAAGAAAGATGTTATCCTCAGCTACAATTTACGGGTAGTGGCATATGTGTACTCAGCACCGTTCTTTTATAATATAGTCCCCACTAAAATTGATATTATTCGAATTCCAAAACTATTTCAGATTTAAGACTTTTTGTGTAAGAAAGAGGGCGTCCTCAGCTACAATTTATGGGTAGTGGCATATGCGTACTCAGCCCTGTTTTTTTATAATGAACAAATTATTACAACTAATCCTCACTAAATTTTATATTATTCGGAATCCAAAATTATTTTAGATATAGGACTTTTTGTGCAAGAAAGAAGTCGTCCTCAGCTACAATTTATGGGTAGTGGCATATGTGTACTCAGCCCTGTTTTTTTTATAATGAACAAATTATGACAACTAATCCTCACTAAATTTGATATAATGGCCAAATTATGACAACTAACCCTCCCTAAATATAATTGGTATTATTCCGATTTCAAAATTTTTTCAGATATAAGACTTTTTGTGCAAGAAACATGGCATCCTCAGCTACAATTTACGTGTAGTGGCATATGTGTACTCAGCCCTGTTTTTTTATAATGACCAAATTATGACAACTAATCCTCTAAAATTTATATAATGTCCAAATTATGACAACTAATCCTCACTAAATATAATTGGCATTATTCGGATTTCAAAATTTTTTCAGATATAAGACTTTTTGTGCAAGAAAGAGGGCATCCTCAGCTAAAATTTACGTGTAGTGGCATATGTGTACTCAGACCTGTTTTTTTATAATGACCAAATTATGACAACTAATCCTCACTAAAGTTGACATAATGACCAAATTTTGCCAACTAGTCTTAACTAAGTTTAATATAAAAACCAAATTATGACAAATAGTCCTCACTAAAATTGATATTACACTTTTTGTGTAACAAAGAGGTCGTCGTCAGCTACAATTTACGGGTAGTAGCATATGTGTACTCAGTCCCGTTCTTTTATAAAATAGTCCTCACTAAAATTTATATAATTCGGATTCCTAAATTATTTCAGATATAAGACTTTTTGTGTAAGAAAGAGGGCGTCCTCAGCTACAATTTACGGGTAGAGGCATATGTGTACTCAGCCCGTTTTTTTATAATGACCAAATTATGACAAATAGTCCTCTCCAAATTTTATATTATTCGGAGTCCAAAATTATTTTAGATACAAGACTTTTTGTGCAAGAAAGAAGGCGTCCTCAGCTACAATTTACGGGTAGAGGCATATGTGTACTCAGACCTGTTTTTTTATAATGACCAAATTATGACAACTAATCCTCACTAAAGTTGACATAATGACCAAATTATGACAACTAATCGTCACTAAGTTTAATATAAAAACCAAACTATGACAAATAGTTCTAAAATTGATATTACACTTTTTGTGTACGAAAGAGGTCGTCGTCAGCTACTATTTACGGGTAGTAGCATATGTGTACTCAGCCCCGTTCTTTTATAAAATAGTCCTCACTAAAATCTATATTATTCGGATTCCTAAATTATTTCAGATATAAGACTTTTTGTGTAAAAAAGAGGGCGTCCTCAGCTACAATCTACGGCTAGAGGCATATGTGTACTCAGCCCTTTTTTTATAATGAACAAATTATGACAGCTAATCCTCACTAAAGTTGATATAATGACCAATTTATGACAACTAATCCTCACTAAAATTAAAATAAAAACCAAATTATGACAAATAGTCCTCACTAAAATTGATATTACATTTATTGTGTAAGAAAGAGGTCGTCGTCAGCTACAATTTACGGGTAGTGGCATATGTGTACTCAGCACCGTTCTTTTATAATATAGTCCCCACTAAAATTGATATTATTCGAATTCCAAAACTATTTCAGATTTAAGACTTTTTGTGTAAGAAAGAGGGCGTCCTCAGCTACAATTTATGGCATATGTGTACTCAGCCCTGTTTTTTTATAATGAACAAATTATGACAACTAATCCTCACTAAATTTTATATTATTCGGAATCCAAAATTATTTTAGATATAGGACTTTTTGTGCAAGAAAGAAGTCGTCCTCAGCTACAATTTATGGGTAGTGGCATATGTGTACTCAGCCCTGTTTTTTTTATAATGAACAAATTATGACAACTAATCCTCACTAAAGTTGATATAATGGCCAAATTATGACAACTAACCCTCACTAAATATAATTGGCATTATTCCGATTTAAAAATTTTTTCAGATATAAGACTTTTTGTGCAAGAAACATGGCATCCTCAGCTACAATTTACGTGTAGTGGCATATGTGTACTCAGCCCTGTTTTTTTATAATGACCAAATTTTGACAACTAATCCTCTAAAATTTATATAATGTCCAAATTATGACAACTAATCCTCACTAAATATAATTGGCATTATTCGGATTTCAAAATTTTTTCAGATATAAGACTTTTTGTGCAAGAAAGAGGGCATCCTCAGCTAAAATTTACGTGTAGTGGCATATGTGTACTCAGACCTGTTTTTTTATAATGACCAAATTATGACAACTAATCCTCACTAAAGTTGACATAATGACCAAATTATGCCAACTAGTCTTAACTAAGTTTAATATAAAAACCAAATTATGACAAATAGTCCTCACTAAAATTGATATTACACTTTTTGTGTAACAAAGAGGTCGTCGTCAGCTACAATTTACGGGTAGTAGCATATGTGTACTCAGTCCCGTTCTTTTATAAAATAGTCCTCACTAAAATTTATATAATTCGGATTCTAAATTATTTCAGATATAAGACTTTTTGTGTAAGAAAGAGGGCGTCCTCAGCTACAATTTACGGGTAGAGGCATATGTGTACTCAGACCTGTTTTTTTATAATGACCAAATTATGACAACTAATCCTCACTAAAGTTGACATAATGACCAAATTATGACAACTAATCGTCACTAAGTTTAATATAAAAACCAAACTATGACAAATAGTCCTAAAATTGATATTACACTTTTTGTGTACGAAAGAGGTCGTCGTCAGCTCCTATTTACGGGTAGTAGCATGTGTGTACTCAGCCCCGTTCTTTTATAAAATAGTCCTCACTAAAATCTATATTATTCGGATTCCTAAATTATTTCAGATATAAGACTTTTTGTGTAAAAAAGAGGGCGTCCTCAGCTACAATCTACGGGTAGAGGCATATGTGTACTCAGCCCTTTTTTTATAATGAACAAATTATGACAGCTAATCCTCACTAAAGTTGATATAATGACCAATTTATGACAACTAATCGTCACTAAAATTAAAATAAAAACCAAATTATGACAAATAGTCCTCACTAAAATTGATATTACATTTATTGTGTAAGAAAGAGGTCGTCGTCAGCTACAATTTACGGGTAGTGGCATATGTGTACTCAGCACCGTTCTTTTATAATATAGTCCCCACTAAAATTGATATTATTCGAATTCCAAAACTATTTCAGATTTAAGACTTTTTGTGTAAGAAAGAGGGCGTCCTCAGCTACAATTTATGGCATATGTGTACTCAGCCCTGTTTTTTTATAATAAACAAATTATGACAACTAATCCTCACTAAATTTTATATTATTCGGAATCCAAAATTCTTTTAGATATAAGACTTTTTGTGCAATAAAGAAGGCGTCCTCAGCTACAATTTATGGGTAGTGGCATATGTGTACTCAGCCCTGTTTTTTTTATAATGAACAAATTATGACAACTAATCCCCACTAAAGTTGATATAATGGCCAAATTATGACAACTAACCCTCACTAAATATAATTGGCATTATTCGGATTTCAAAATTTTTTCAGATATAAGACTTTTTGTGCAAGAAAGATGGCATCCTCAGCTACAATTTACGGGTAGAGGGATATGTGTACTCAGCCCGTTTTTTTATAATGACCAAATTATGACAAATAGTCCTCACCAAATTTTATATTATTCGGAATCCGAAATTATTTTAGATATAAGACTTTTTGTGCAAGAAAGAAGGCGTCCTCAGCTAAAATTTATGGGTAGTGGCGTATGTGTACTCAGACCTGTTTTTTTATAATGACCAAATTATGACAACTAATCCTGACTAAGGTTGACATAATGACCAAATTATGACAACTAATCGTCACTAAATTTAATATAATGACCAAATTATGACAAATAGGACTTTTTGTGTAAGAAAGAGGTCGTCGTCAGCTACAATTTACGGGTAGAGGCATATGTGTACTCAGCCCGTTGTTTTATAATGACCAAATTATGACAAGTAGTCCTCACTAAATTTTATATTATTCGAAATACAAAATTATTTTAGATATAAGACTTTTTGTGCAAGAAAGAAGGCGTCCTCAGCTACAGTTTATGGGTAGTGGCATATGTGTACTCAGCCCTGTTTTTTTATAGTGACCAAATTATGACAACTATTCCTCACTAAAGTTGACATGATGACCAGATATAAGACTTTTTGTGTAAGAAAGATGGCGTCCTCAGCTACAATACGGGTAGAGGCATATGTGTAATCAGCCCGTTTTTTTATAATGACCAAATTATGACAAGTAATCCTCACTAAAGTTGATATAATCGCAAAATTATGACAACTAATCGTCACTATATATAATTGGCATTATTCGGATTTCAAAATTTTTTCAGATATAAGTTTTTTTGTGCAAGATAGATGGCATCCTCAGCTACAATTAACGTGTAGTGGCATATGTGTACTCAGCCCTGTTTTTTTATAGTGACCAAATTATGACAACTATTCCTCACTAAAGTTGACATGATGACCAGATATAAGACTTTTTGTGTAAGAAACAGGGCGTCCTCAGCTACAATTTACGGGTAGAGGCATATGTGTAATCAGATCGTTTTTTTATAATGACCAAATTATGATAAATAGCCCTCACTAAATTTTATATTATTCGGAATCCAAAATTATTTCAGATATAAGACTTTTTGTGTAAGAAAGAGGGCGTCCTCAGCTACAATTTACGGGTAGAGGCATATGTGTACTCAGCCTGTTTTTTTTATAATGACCAAATTATGACAAATAGTCCTTACTAAATTTTATATTATTCGGAATACAAAATTATTTTAGATGTAAGACTTTTTTGCAAGAAACAAGGCGTCCTCAGCTACAATTTATGGGTAGTGGGATATGTGTACTCAGCCTTTTTTTTATAATGACCAAATTATGACAACTAATCCTCTAAAATTTATATAATGTCCAAATTATGACAACTAATCCTCACTAAATATAATTGGCATTATTCGGATTTCAAAATTTTTTCAGATATAAGACTTTTTGTGCAAGAACGAGGGTATCCTCAGCTACAATTTACGTGTAGTGGCATATGTGTACTCAGACCTGTTTTTTTATAATGACCAAATTATGACAACTAATCCTGACTAAAGTTGACATAATGACCAAATTATGACAACTAATCGTCACTAAATTTACTATAAAAACCAAATTATGACAAATAGTCCTCACTAAAATTGATATTACACTTTTTGTGTAAGAAAGAGGTCGTCGTCAGCTACAATTTACAGGTAGTAGCATATGTGTACTCAGCCCCGTTCTTTTATAAAATAGTCCTCACTAAAATTTATATTATTCGGATTCCTAAATTATTTCAGATATAAGACTTTTTGTGCAAGAAAGAGGGCATCCTCAGCTACAATTTACGAGTAGTGGTATATGTGTACTCAGACCTGTTTTTTTATAATGGCCAAATTATGAAAACTAATCCTCACTAAAGTTGACATAATGACCAAATTATGACAACTAGTCGTCACTAAATTTAATATAAAAACCAAATTATGACAAATAGTCCTCACTAAAATTGATATTACACTTTTTGTGTAAGAAAGAGGTGGTCGTCAGCTACAATTTACGGGTAGTGGCATATGTGTACTCAGCACCGTTCTTTAATAATATAGTCCTCACTAAAATTGATATTATTCGAATTCCAAAACTATTTCAGATTTAAGACTTTTTGTGTAAGAAAGAGGTCGTCGTCAGCTACAATTTACGGGTAGAGGCATATGTGTACTCAGCCCGTTTTTTTATAATTACCAAATTATGACAAATAGTCCTCACTAAATTTTTATATGATTCGGAACCCAAAATTATTTTAGATATAAGACTTTTTGTGCAAGAAAGAAAGCGTCCTCAGCTACAATTTATGGGTAGTAAGATTTAAACTTTTTGTGTAAGAAAGAGGTCATCTTCAGCTACAATTTACGGGTAGTAGCATATGTGTACTCAGCCCCGTTCTTTTATAAATTAGTCCTCACTAAAATTTATATTATTCGGATTCCTAAATTTTTTCAGATATAAGACTTTTTGTGCAAGAAAGATGGCATCCTCAGCTACAATTTACGTGTAGTGGCATATGTGTCCTCAGCCCTGTTTTTTATAATGACCAAATTATGACAACTAATCCTCTAAAATTTATATAATGTCCAAATTATGACAACTAATTCTCACTAAATATAATTATCATTATTCGGATTTCAAAATTTTTGCAGAAATAAGACCTTTTGTGCAAGAAAGAGGGCATCCTCAGCTGCAATTTACGTGTAGTGGCATATGTGTACTCAGCCCGTTTTTTTATAATGACCAAATTATGACAACTAATCCTCACTAAAGTTGATATAATGGCCAAATAATGACAACTAATCCTCACTAAATATAATTGGCATTATTCGAATTTCAACATTTTTTCAGATATAAGACTTTTTGTGCAGGATAGATGGCATCCTCAGCTACAATTTACGTATAGTGGCATATGTGTACTCAGCCCTGTTTTTTTTATAATGACCAAATTATGACAACTAATCCTCACTAAAGTTGACATGATAACCAGATATAAGACTTTTTGTGTAAGAAAGAGGGCGTCCTCAGCCTCAATTTACGGGTAGAGGCATATGTATACTCAGCCCTTTTTTTATAATGACCAAATTAAGACAAATAGTCCTCACTAAATTTTATATTATTCGGAATCCAAAATTATTTCATATATAAGACTTTTTGTTTAAGAAAGAGGGCGTTCTCAGCTACAATTTACGGGTAGTGGCATATGTGTACTCAGTCCAGTTTTTTTATAATGACCAAATTATGACAACTAATCCTCACTAAAGTTGACATGATGACCAGAAATAAGACTTTTTGTGTAAGAAAGAGGGCGTCCTCAGCCTCAATTTACGGGTAGAGGCATATGTATACTCAGCCCTTTTTTTATAATGACCAAATTAAGACAAATAGTCCTCACTAAATTTTATATTATTCGGAATCCAAAATTATTTCATATATAAGACTTTTTGTTTAAGAAAGAGGGCGTTCTCAGCTACAATTTACGGGTAGTGGCATATGTGTACTCAGCCCTGTTTTTTTAAATTGATAAAATTATGACAACTAATACTTACTAAAGTTGACATGATGACCAGATATAATACTTTTTGTGTAAGAAAGAGGGCGTCCTCAGCTACAATTTACGGGTAGAGGCATATGTGTACTCAGCCCGTTTTTCTATAATGACCAAATTATGACAAATAGTCCTCACTAAATTTTATATTATTCGGAATCCAAAATTATTTTATATATAAGATTTTTTGTGCAAGAAAGAAGGCGTCCTCGGCTACAATTTATGGGTAGTGGCATATGTGTACTCAGCCCTGTTTTTTTATAATGACCAAATTATGACAACTAATCTTCACTAAAGTTGATATCATGGCCAAATTATGACAACTAATCCTCATTAAATATAATTGGCATTATTCGGATTTCAAAATTTTTTCATATATAAGACTTTTTGTGCAAAAAAGATGACATCCTCAGCTACAATTTACGTGTAGTGGCATATGTGTACTCAGCCCAATTTTTTTATAATGACCAAATTATGACAACTATTCCATTAAAATTTATATAATGTCCAAATTATGACAACTAATCCTCACTAAATATAAATGGCATTATTCGGATCTCAAAAATTTTTCAGATATAAGACTTTTTGTGCAAGAAAGAGGGCATCCTCAGCTACAATTTACGTGTAGTGGCATATGTGTACTCAGACCTGTTTTTTTATAATTACAAAATTATGACAACTAATCCTCACTAAAGTTGACATAATGACCAAATTATGACAACTAATCGTCACTAAATTTAATATAAAAACCAAATTATGACAAATTGTCCTCACTAAAATTGATATTACACTTTTTGTGTAAGAAAGAGGTCGTCGTCAGCTACAATTTACGGGTAGTGGCATATGTGTACTCAGCACCGTTCTTTTATAATATAGTCCTAACTAAAATTAATATTATTCGGATTCCTAAATTATTTCAGATATAAGACTTTTTGTATAAGAAAGAGGGTGTCCTCAGCTACAATTTACGGGTAGAGGCATATATGTACTCAGCCCGTTTTTTTATAATGACCAAATTATGACAAATAGTCCTCACTAAATTTTATATTATTCGGAATCCAAAATTATTTTAGATATATGACTTTTTGTGAAGAAAGCGGGTGTCCTCAGCTACAATTTACGGGTAGAGGCATATGTGTACTCAGCCCTGTTTTTTTAAATTGACCAAATTATGACAACTAATCCTCACTAAAGTTGACATGATGACCAGATATAATACTTTTTGTGTAAGAAAGAGGGCGTCCTCAGCTACATTTTATGGGTAGTGGCATATGTGTACCCAGCGCCGTTTTTTTATAATGACCAAATTATGACAACTAATCTTCACTAAAGTTGATATAATGGCCAAATTATGACAACTAATCCTCACTAAATATAATTGGCATTATTCGGATTTCAAAATTTTTTCATATATAAGATTTTTTGTGCAAGAAAGAAGGCGTCCTCAGCTACATTTTACGTGTAGTGGCATATGTGTACTCAGACCTGTTTTTTTATAATGACAAAATTATGACAACTAATCCTCACTAAAGTTGACATAATGACCAAATTATGACAACTAATCGTCACTAAATTTAATATAAAAACCAAATTATGACAAATTGTCCTCACTAAAATTGATATTAAACTTTTTGTGTAAGAAAGAGGTCGTCGTCAGCTACAATTTACGGGTAGTGGCATATGTGTACTCAGCACCGTTCTTTTATAATATAGTCCTCACTAAAATTAATATTATTCGGATTCCTAAATTATTTCAGATATAAGACATTTTGTATAAGAAAGAGGTCGTCGTCAGCTACAATTTACGGGTAGTGGCATATGTGTACCCAGCGCCGTTTTTTTATAATGACCAAATTATGACAACTAATCTTCACTAAAGTTGATATAATGGCCAAATTATGACAACTAATCCTCACTAAATATAATTGGCCTTATTCGGATTTCAAAATTTTTTCATATATTAGACTTTTTGTGCAAGAAAGATGGCATCCTCAGCTATAATTTACGTGTAGTGGCATATGTGTACTCAGACCTGTTTTTTTATAAGGCAAAATTATGACAACTAATCTTCACTAAAGTTGATATAATGGCCAAATTATGACAACTAATCCTCACTAAATATAATTGGCATTATTCGGATTTCAAAATTTTTTCATATATAAGACTTTTTGTGCAAGAAAGATGGCATCCTCAGCTATAATTTACGTGTAGTGGCATATGTGTACTCAGACCTGTTTTTTTATAATGACAAAATTATGACAACTAATTCTCACTAAAGTTGACATAATGACCAAATTATGACAACTAATCGTCACTAAATTTAATATAAAAACCAAATTATGACAAATTGTCCTCACTAAAATTGACATTACACTTTTTGTGTAAGAAAGCGGGCGTCCTCAGCTACAATTTACGGGTAGTGGCATATGTGTACCCAGCGCCGTTTTTTTATAATGACCAAATAATGAAAACTAATTCTCACTAAAGTTGACATATTGACCAAATTATGACAACTAATCGTCACTAAATTTAAAATAATGACCACATTATGACAAATAGTCCTCACTAAAATTGATATCATTCGAATTCCAAAATTATTTCAGATTTAAAACTTTTTGTATAAGAAAGAAGTCGTCGTCAGCTACAATTTACGGGTAGTGGCATATGTGTACTCACCCCTTTCTTTTTATAATGACCAAATTATGAAAACTAATCCTCTAAAATTGATATAATGTCCAAATTATGACTACTAATCCTCACTAAATATAATTGGCATTATTCGGACTTAAAAATTTTTTCAGATATAATACTTTTTGTGCAAGAAAGAGGGCATCCTCAGCTACAATTTACGTGTAGTGGCATATGTGTACTCAGACCTGTTTTTTATAATGACCAAATTATGACAAGTAATCCTCACTAAAGTTGACATAATGACCAAATTATGACGACTAATCGTCACTAAATTTAATATAAAAACCAGATTATGACAGATAGTCCTCACAAAAATTGATATTATTCGAATTCCAAAAACTATTTCAGATTTAAGACTTTTTTTGTGTAAGAAAGAGGTTGTCGTTAGCTACAATTTACGGGTAGTGGCATATGTGTACTCAGCCCTGTTCTTTTATGATATAGTCCTCACTAAAATTTATATTATTCGGATTCCTAAATTATTTCAGACATAAGACTTTTTGTGTAAGAAAGAGGGCGCCCTCAGCTACAATTTACGGGTAGAGGCATATTTGTACTCAGCCCGTTTTTTTATAATGACCAAGTTATGACAAATAGTCCTCACTAAATTTTATATTATTCGGAATCCAAAATTATTTTAGATATAGGACTTTTTTTCCTCAGCTACAATTTACGGGTAGTGGCATATGTGAACCCAGCCCCGTTTTTTTATAATGACCAAATAATGACAACTAATCCTCACTAAAGTTGACATAATGACCAAGTTATGACAACTAATCCTCACTAAATTTAAAATAACGACCACATTATGACAAATAGTCCTCACTAAAATTGATATCATTCGAATTCCAAAATTATTTCAGATTTAAAACTTTTTGTATAAGAAAGAGACCGTCGTCAGCTACATTTACGGGTAGTCGTATACGTGTACTCATCATCGTTCTTTTCTAATGACCAAGTTATGACAACTTATCCTCACTAAAGTTGACATAATGACCAAATTATGACAACTAATCGTCACTAAATTGAATATAATGAACAAATTATGACAAATAGTCCTCACTAAATTTGATATTATTCGAATTCCTAAATTATTTCAGATTTAAGACTTTTTGTGTAAGAAAGAGGGCGTCCTCAGGTACAATTTACGGGTAGAGGCATATGTGTACTCAGCCCGTTTTTTTATAATGACCAAATTATGACAAATAGTCCTCACTAAATTTTATATTATTCGGAATCCAAAAATATTTTAGATATAAGACTTTTTGTGCAAGAAAGAAGGCGTCCTCAGCCCCGTTTTTTTTAGATATAAGACTTTTGGTGCAAGAAAGATGGCATCCTCAGCTACAATATACGTGTAGTGGCATATGTGTACACAGCCCTGTTTTTTTGTAATGACAAAATTATGACAAGTAATCCTCACTAAAGTTAACATAATGAACAAGTTATGACAACTAATCGTCACTAAATTTAATATAATGACCAAATTATGACAAATAGTCCTCACTAAATTTGATATTATTCGAATTCCAAAACTATTTCAGATATAAGACTTTTTGTGTAAGTAAAAGGTCGTCGGCAGCTACAATTTACGGGTAGTGGAATATGTGTACTCAGCCCCGGTTTCTGAGAATGACCAAATTATGACAAATAATCCTCTAAAATTTATATAATGTCCAAATTATGACCAAATTTTGAAATCCGAATAATTGGCATTATTCGAATTTCAAAAATTTTTCAGATATAAGACTTTTTGTGCAAGAAAGAGGGCATCCTCAGCTGCAATTTACGTGTAGTGGTATATGTGCACTCAGACCTGTTTTTTTATAATGACCAAATTATGACAACTAATCCTCACTAAAGTTGACATAATGACCAAAGTATGACAACTAATCGTCACTAAATTTAATATAATGACCAAATTATAAAAAATATTCTTTTATAATATAGTCCTCACTAAAATTTATATTATTCGGATTCCGAAATTATTTTAGATACACGACTTTTTGTCCTCAGCTACAATTTACGGGTAGAGGCATATTTGTACTCAGCCCGTTTTTTTTATAATGACCAAATTATGACAAATAGTCCTCACTAAATTTTATATTATTCGGAATCCAAAATTATTTTAGATATACGACTTTTTGTCCTCAGCTACAATTTACGGGTAGAGGCATATGTGTACTCAGCCCGTTTTTTTTATAATGACCAAATTATGACAAATATTCCTCACTAAATTTTATATTATTCGGAATCCAAAATTATTTTAGATATAAGACTTTTTGTGCAAGAAAGAAGGCGTCCCCAGCCCCGTTTTTTTTAGATATAAGACTTTTTGTGCAATAAAGATGGCATCCTCAGCTACAATTTACGTGTAGTGGCATGTGTGCACACAGCCCTGTTTTTTTATAATGACCAAATTATGACAAGTAATCCTCACTAAAGTTGAAATAATGAACAAATTATGACAACTAATCGTCACTAAATTTAATATAATAACCAAATTATGACAAATAGTCCTTACTAAATTTGATATTATTCGAATTCCAAAACTATTTTAGATATAAGACTTTTTGTGTAAGTAAAAGGTCGTCGTCAGCTACAATTTACGGGTAGTGGAATATGTGTACTCAGCCCCGGCTTCTGAGAATGACCAAATTATCACAAATAATCCTCTAAAATTGATATAATGTTCAAATTATGATCAAATTTTGAAATCCGAATAATTGGCATTATTCGAATTTCAAAATTTTTTCAGATATAAGACTTTTTGTGCAAGAAAGAGGGCATCCTCAGCTGCAATTTACTTGTAGTGGTATATGTGCACTCAGACCTGTTTTTTTATAATGACCAAATTATGACAACTAATCCTCACTAAAGTTGACATAATGACCAAATTATGACAACTAATCGTCACTAAATTTAATATAACGACCAAATTATAAAAAATATTCTTTTATAATATAGTCCTCACTAAAATTTATATTATTCGGATTCCGCAAATTATTTCAGATATAAGACTTTTTGTGTAAGAAAGAGGGCGAGTGAGTGTTTGTGCTTCGTCCCGTCCGCACGCGTTTTCCTTTTTGTAGTCCGCACGTCTACTGTTTCGTTATTTATATTTACCAAAATTATTTGTGTTTAATTGAAACAAAAAACAAAAATATCAACATAAAATTACATGCACATTAATAAAATAAAACAATTTTACAAAGAAAAACAACATACATACATACATACCAACAATACCAAATCAAAAAAATAGAATTAAAATTTAAAACAAGAAAACAAAAAAATATCGATACAATTTAATAACAAATAAAACAACAAAAACACAATAACCAATAAATTAAAGGAAAATAAACGGCAGTTTTTTCTGTGTTAATCAGTGACGGTCGTCTGTAGCAGTGATGGCACGGTGGAACAAAGTGACCAGCTCAGGGCTTTTATGTCCATTTCTGCGATTGTGCCTCTCCCCCTCCCCTATCGAACAATAATAATTTTGTATTGTTGATTCCGGCTTGGAGGTTGCTGTTTGGCTGCCTGGTGGTGAAGGTATAGCACTGACCACCTGGTAGCCACTGAAAAGCAGTAATCACCATTGTTGGAATCAATATTAACAAAATAGACGACTATTTGGATTTCCCTTGACTTATTTCATGACAGGTAGATTCAGAATTGACTTCTGCAACATACGAGGCTTGAGAGCGAACTTCTTCTCAGTTTATGCTCACGTTTGTCTCTATCGGCCGGATGTTTTAGCCTTAAGTGAAACCCAGGTATCTGAGGATGCTGACCCACAGGATTTTTATGTGCCTGGGTATCAACTTCTGTCCCTTTTTCACTTTCATCGTGGTCTTGCATTATATATACGCAATGATGTTGTGTACCAAAGCCAGCAATCACTAGGCTTGTATGATCCAGAATTTAGCTGCCTTTGGGCCAAATTCAAGATCAGGGCACATAGTTTGCATTTCGGATTCCTTTATAGAAGTCCAAACGCGGGAAGGGAACAAACTTTATCGGGCTTCGATTCCCTTTCCGATTCTATAGCAAAAATCCTCGAAAGTTGTCCGGACAGTGAAATTGTTATTGCTGGTGATTTTGTGACGGGTATAGTCTATATTATCTTCTGTGCAGATCAGTACACTTGTTTGAATTTAACGAGATCTGTTTTATTGCCAACCTAATGTTAATTGCTAGTTGCTTATTGTTCATAAGGTATCTGCACAATATATGTATAGATAGAATGAAAGAAAACAAAAATTTTGGAGAGTTGGCGCGTTCTAAGAGTGTAGGAGTACATACGTATGTAAATGCATTTTGTCTCTACCTATTAATGATATTTTTTTTATGCACATCACACCATACGCTTGAGATCATGTACAGTTTGCTACCGATCATCAGCAATTATACACATTGGTTGCTAGAAACAAAAGCTTTACGCTTATCATATTATTAAATATTTTTATATTAAAAATAAATAAAAAATAAAAGAATACATTAGAAGTGCTTAAGTAGAAGATAAAAACCGGCTCCAGATAGTACAAATAAGTGGCCGATCATCTTTAGATATACTTATGTGGACATAGAACACGACGGAGTGTGGGAACCAATTAGAATTAGATCGGAATTCGTTCACCCACGTGGAATAACTCGGCCCGTAAGTACATACATGCCTATTAGTTTCCCTATGCCAAGAGCATCCAAACTCCGCAAACGCTACTGTTTTTATAGGTGGTGGTGACATATTGCTGGTTAATTAAACGGGTCATTACGCAAAAAGCAAGAGAAAAAGGAAACAACTAGCAACATAACATAGCCTTATTGATTAGTACAGTCCCCAAAATCGGCTGTCTTATTGCACACATTCCTGTGACCTGCACCAGTTTACCCCAACATTTCGTTCACCTAAATATTAAAACGATCAGAACAAAGGAAAAAAAACACATCTTCACAATTCCAATATACGAATTCATTGTAGGCTTAAGATTTCCACTTAAGTAATTCCTAACCTTAAATACCCTATCCCTTATAATTACCTATAACGTTTTCTTGAAACATTCGCATTCATCATCAAATCCCTAACAAAACTAATAGTGCAGTATTATCTAAAACCAGGCATTAAATTTTACCTTAACAATATTATTAATTCCCTTAATATACTAAAACAAAATATCCTAATCGAATATCATGCAAAAATATTTTTTTTATCGAAAACCCTACCCTAATTAACTATCCCATCTAAGTACACGTACATATATATATATGTACATCAGCCACGAAATCAACAGGCCTGCTGACAGCGTTGGAAATGATACATACGTAAGTCGAAATAAAAAGAAATCATATAAAAACAACCCTTTATAATATTTTTGCATGTAAGTAGATACATAAGTACATATATTCATACAAACGTACATACATATTTTTAACTAATTTTAATCAGTAAATGAGGAAGAAAAATATCAATCATTGAGATGGAAGAGAAAAATTTTAACAAATAAATTAAATTGAAAACTAGGTAAAATTAAGAGCCAATCTTCGAACTCTTACATTGATATTTTTCATTCTCATTCACAAACCCCAACAGGAAAAAAGTAGAAACCAATATGGTGCATATTGTAAAATTTCTTTTGTCGTCACCTATTTGAGTTAATATTTCTTTTTATCATTATCTTATAAAATAAGAAAATTAACCCTACTAGTTAATAATAAATACCATTGAAGGGAAATCATACTATGCTCATAATGAATTTATCATGAATTTTGAATTACAATAAATGTTGCTTGCGATTATGTTCTGCTAAAATTTCCCTCAAAGTGATGAAAAGTAGAGTGTAAACAGGGATGTGACTATATCTTTGGGCTGATACTTAAAAGTGGTCATCAGCATGGTTGGGCGGGATAACATGACCTAGGAGACCAAATACACCTTAGTAGTCTCCCACAGACAAGTTTCGTGGTATTATTGGATAACTTCTTTGTGCTTTTTATATTAAGTTTTTTTTTCTAATTCGTATACTGCACACAAGAACAAATATTTTTATTAACGTAACATAACCTTTTTATAGTTATCACCATCCACTCCCATTTCCCTGAGCTAAGTCCGCAGCAAAACCAGTTGTGCAGTCTAGTGATAACCAGATTATGCTAAGGTTCGTTACAGAAATAAATGGCGCCCAACGTGGGGCCCTCCCTCAACAAAGCATAATTAAGTTACAACACCTAAAACTTTAACTTGATGATTATGTGAAGGCTCCACTTCAACAGTATATGTATATTTTTTCTTTCTTCGAATCTTTTTGTTTCATACTATTTCTAACTTTTAATGAGCTTAGTACATCGGAATTCAATCTTTGGATGTTTTTATTCAAAATTTTGCCGTTTACGGTGCGTTAAAAGATTTCGCTATTGTATAGTGGATTTGCAATTTATTAGACTGATTTATGTCGTAATTTACCACAAACTTAAAAGTTTTTTACTTTATAAATAGTACATAGCAGATACACATATGTATATATATATATATATATATATATATATATATATATATATATGTACATATCGCTATGGTTAATTTTGATGTCGACAGATTTGGACTTTCTGAATAATGCTTCAGGCGTTTTCTTACCAATTGTTCGATGATATATTAACGGGTTTCTTTGCTGACTAGAAGGCGAGATTTATTTTCTTCATACCGGGAGAGAATAACTTGTTTTTTTTTTTAAGTAAATTTATTAATATGTATATTTTCAATTCTTCAAGTTATTCAATTATATCACGAATGTGTCTGTAATTCTTATTAATAAAATTTAGATAACCTTATTGTTATATACAATATATGTATATATATAATTTTTGTTGCTCACACCTTTCACACTCTACCAAGTAGTCAGCTAAATAGTTTCTTTGCGTTTGCTAGAACTTTTATTCAAAAAAAAAAAAAAAAAAGAACCTGAAATAGCTTTTCTTCTTGTTTCCCTTAATTGAGGGTTACTAACGTTGTAATGCCCGTCACCCATAGTCCTGAAACGCTAGGTGCAGAAGGGGGGGAGAATTACGAAGAATCAATTTGCACTATTTGCAATGATAAATTAGATACGAATCAGCAAAGTATAACGTCATGCAATCATGTTTTTCACACTCAGTGCTTAAATAGATGGTTAGAAACTAGTTCATCTTGTCCAATTTGTCGACAAGGTATAGAGGTGAATTCTCAGAACTTACCGCCATTGACACTGGAACCCTCTATATCTCACAATAGAGGTGCTACTCCCCGTGAGAGGCCAAACACTAGAGCGTATGCTCAAAAACATCCTGGAGGATTAGAATCGTTTGTTAACGCTCAGTCTCCCGCCAATAAACGTAGAGCTACACATTTTTCCAACAGAAATCTAACCGAGCCAAGAGTTCAACAATTAATCACGGAATCGTTGAATAATTTTAGAGCTGATATTACAACATCTATTACGTCAGAGCTACGTACTATGTTGCAAAATATGAATATTGATGGGGGCCGAGCGGATGAACTTGTTTCAAGAAATAGTGTGAATGTTCCGTCTAATCGCCAGGGGCCTGTAAATACCGGCCGTATCCAAGGAAATGTTGCAAACGCAGGCGTTGCATTTGAGCCTGAATGGCCTGAAGAGGATCCTTTTAGGGACAATCAGTCAGCGGGACAAGGTCGTCAGGGAAGGACAGGTCGCCCTAACATTCCAGGACGATTAGGGAGTGATACAGTCGATACGCATAAAATTGCTACATTAATTTATAATTGGCACGTTAGATACTCGGGTACCGATGATAGTATTTCCGTTGATGAATTTATATATAGAGTAAATACGCTTACGTCGATTCACCTAAATGGTAATTTTAACTTACTTTGCGAACATGTTCACTCTTTATTTGAGGGCAAGGCTTTAAAATGGTTCTGGAGGTATCACCGGCAGATCGATAATAATCTAGAATGGTTTGATATTTGCACTGCTTTACGAAGACAATTTAAAGACACTACTTCAGACTATGATATAAAAGACGATATGAGGCGTAGAAAACAAAAGAGTAATGAGAGTTTTGATTCATTTTTAGAGGCAATTATGAGTTTAACTGACAAACTCCGCATACCAATAGCGGAAGCAGAATTAGTTGAAATAATAATACGTAACCTGAAAACTGAATTGCGACATGAACTACTTCATTTTAACATATCTGATATATCAACCCTTCGGAAGGAGGCCAGAAGGCACGAGAAGTTTTTCGACGATTTATTGCAAAAAAATTCCAGCAGGCAGAGATGTTCCCGCCCTCAGGTTTCAGCATTGGTTCATGATGCTGTCGTAGATAGCGATAGTGTTCAAAGAGACCTAATACCCGAGAACTTAGATGAAATTGGTGATTTAGCAAAATGTTGGAATTGTGACGCGACGGATCACCGCTATCAGGATTGCGTTGCTCCTAGGCGTGTATTTTGCTATGGATGCGGCGCCCCCGACACGTATAAGCCGGCCTGTACTAAGTGCACGCGGACGTCGGGAAACTCTATTCAGGATGTTCGCACGAAACCGCGCGGACATCCACAAAAACCATTACGGAACTAAAAACCAACTCTAGCTTAAATATCACATTTCAATCTAGCGCTTCAAAAAATGATTCGTTAGTTACAAGTTCAACTAAATTTTTACCCTACCATGAAAGATTAAATAAATATTTACAAGTTCGGCAACAATTATTCTCAAATCAACCAAGTAATGATGCCATAATTTCAAAAAGACGACTTAGATCTGCTCAACGCATGCGAAATTTTTGGAAACATAAGAAGCAGCTTAAAAATGTCATACTATCCAGCATAACCGCCGGCTGTCGAGACGTAAGGCCCTATATTAGCATAGGTATGCTCAATAGAACGATTTTAGCTCTCCTAGATAGTGGAGCTACCAGGTCATTCATAGGTGGAAGTTTTGCAGAAGAGATTTTATCCAATTCAGCTCAACTAATTACGAGGTTCAGAGGCATGGTAAAGACCGCCAATGGTCAAAATCAACAGGTCGTAGGTTCGCTTTCGGTCAATGTCGAATATAATGAAATTCTTAAGAATATAGAATTCTTAATAGTTCCTAGCTTAAAACAGGACGCAATTTGCGGGATAGACTTCTGGAGAACCTTTGGCTTAGAAATTCGTTTTCCTATGTTAAATGAGGTTATATGTGAATGTGATGATTCTGAAATGCTTAAACTCTGCCCCAGCGATCTACAAAAACTTAACGTAGCCATTGGGTCATTCCCATCATTCGAGAAGGAAGGCTTAGGTACTACCACCCTGGTGGAACACGTCATTGAGACAGGTTTAGCTGCCCCGATAAAACAGCGATATTACCCTATTTCTCCGGCTAGGGAAAAATTATTATGTGAGGAGATCGATCGAATGCTTCAATTGGGAGTTATAGAGATTGCCGAGAACTCAGCATGGTCCTCGCCAGGGGTCTTAATAGTTAAACCGGGAAAGGTTAGGTTTTGTCTGGACTCCCGCAGATTGAACGGTGTTACCGTTAAAGACGCCTATCCCCTCCCAAATATTGATGGCATAATTTCTAGACTGCCACCAGTGAATGTGATATCCAAGATCGATTTAAAGGATGCCTTTTGGCAGATTAATCTGTCAAAAGAGTCCCGTCCAAAAACTGCATTCACTGTCCCCAATCGACCTTTGTATCAGTTTAAACGGATGCCTTTTGGGCTCTGTAATGCTCCCCAAACAATGTGTAGGTTGATGGATAAAGTTATACCATACGAGTTGAAAAGCTATGTTTTTGTATATTTGGACGATCTTCTTGTGGTATCAAATTCGCTGGAGGAGCATGTGATACATCTACTCCAGGTAGCGTCTCAACTACGAAAAGCTGGACTCACTATTAACATTAAAAAGAGTAGGTTCGGCTTGCGAAGTGTGAAATACTTGGGTTATGTGGTGGGGAATGGCACACTTATGGTGGACCCGGAAAAGGTTAAGGCGATTTCAGAATACCCAGCACCGAAAACTGTTCGTCAGTTGCGCCAGTTTTTAGGTTTGGCTGGCTGGTATAGGCGTTTTGTGGCAGATTATGCATCGATTACTTATCATTTAACTGAGCTGTTATCAAAGAAGAAAATTTTTTGTTGGAATCCGGAGGCCCAAAAAGCCTTCGAAACTTTAAAGGAGCGCCTGACCACAGCCCCTTTTCTTTCGCATCCGAACTACGATAAACCATTCATTGTTCAGTGTGATGCCAGTCAATTTGGCGTAGGAGGACTGTTAGCCCAAACTGATGCAAGAGGTGATGAACGACCAATCGCTTTTATGTCCCATAAATTAAATAAAGCACAAAGGAAATATTCAGTTACCGAACTGGAGTGCCTGGCCGTAGTCTTAGCCATAAGGAAGTTTAGGGCATACATTGAGGGACACGAATTTAAAGTAATTACCGACCATGCTAGCCTTAAATGGCTCATGGCCCAAAGAGACCTATATGGGCGTTTAGGTAGGTGGGCTCTCCAGTTGCAGGGGTATAACTTTACAATAGAACATCGAAAAGGGACCGAGAATGTTGTGGCAGATGCGCTATCCCGTACTTTTGATGGAGAAGATGATATAGTAGCAGAATTGGTACTCAAGAATTTACCTTTGATAGACCTTTCATCAGATGCTTTCAACACAGCCGAATACAGTATGTTGAGACAGAAGTTCGCAGGGACTGACTTGCCAGACTATAAGGTGATAGATAAATTTATTTATCATAGAATTGGTTTTGAAGGAGAAACTGGCGAAGATAACTATTCGTGGAAATTAGTAGTTCCTTCAGGGCTACGTGAACATGTCTTGATGGCCTGTCACGATCAGCCTTCAGCCTCCCATGGAGGTATTGCAAAGACTCTGGACCGACTTAGAAGATATTTCTATTGGCCGGGAATGGCAGCGGAGGTCAAAAGATACATAGCAGGGTGTGAGTATTGTACCACATCGAAAACTCCAAATTATTGTACTCGACCTCCAATGGGGCAAATGGCGGAGTCAGATAGACCCTTTCAGCGCCTATACGTAGATTTTATTGGCCCTTTCCCTCGCAGCAAACATGGTAACATAGGGGTTTTTGTAATCCTTGACCATTTTAGCAAATTTACATTTCTGCATCCATTGAAGAAACTGAACTCTAGACTAATTATATCCTACCTGAAAGAAAGAGTTTTCGACTGTTTTGGGGTACCTGAAACCATTATATCAGATAATGGAAGCCAATTCAAGAGTAAGGAATTTATAGCTTTTTTGTCGGAATATGGAATAAGGCATATTTTCACGGCAGCATATTCACCGCAGGCAAATGCTTCCGAAAGGGTGAATAGGTCGATAAATGAAGCATTGCGTTCGTACATACGTAGTGACCAGCGTAATTGGGATGTTTACTTGAGTAGTATCAACTGTTCACTACGAAATAGTATACATCAGAGTGTCGGCTATTCCCCTTATTTTGTCGTTTTTGGTCAACATATGTTGACGCACGGTAATGACTATGAAATCCTTCGTAATGTGAACATTTTAACAGAACCAGATTCCAAACTACCTCGGCCCGATAAATTTCAGTTCATTAGAGATATAATCAAAAGCAAAATTAAGTCCTCGTATGAAAAGAATGCTCAACGTTACAACTTAAGATCTAAATCCAGACATTTTGAGGTTGGTCAAATCGTTACAAGGAGAAACTTTACTCAAAGTAGCCTCCTAAAACATTATAACGCTAAGTTAGCTCCTGTTGGAATTAAAAGTCGCGTGGTAGAGAAATTGGGAAATTGTCACTACGTCTTACAGGATTTGGACAGCAATAGCAAATCAACTTATCATTTGAAGGATATCTGGTAGTTTTGTTAATTCTGGTAGTTTTGTTAAAGGACCCGTATTTCAGTTGTTTCATTACGGTAGACGTAGAGAACCATCTGCTTTGTGACGGGTATAGTCTATATTATCTTCTGTGCAGATCAGTACACTTGTTTGAATTTAACGAGATCTGTTTTATTGCCAACCTAATGTTAATTGCTAGTTGCTTATTGTTCATAAGGTATCTGCACAATATATGTATAGATAGAATGAAAGAAAACAAAAATTTTGGAGAGTTGGCGCGTTCTAAGAGTGTAGGAGTACATACGTATGTAAATGCATTTTGTCTCTACCTATTAATGATATTTTTTTTATGCACATCACACCATACGCTTGAGATCATGTACAGTTTGCTACCGATCATCAGCAATTATACACATTGGTTGCTAGAAACAAAAGCTTTACGCTTATCATATTATTAAATATTTTTATATTAAAAATAAATAAAAAATAAAAGAATACATTAGAAGTGCTTAAGTAGAAGATAAAAACCGGCTCCAGATAGTACAAATAAGTGGCCGATCATCTTTAGATATACTTATGTGGACATAGAACACGACGGAGTGTGGGAACCAATTAGAATTAGATCGGAATTCGTTCACCCACGTGGAATAACTCGGCCCGTAAGTACATACATGCCTATTAGTTTCCCTATGCCAAGAGCATCCAAACTCCGCAAACGCTACTGTTTTTATAGGTGGTGGTGACATATTGCTGGTTAATTAAACGGGTCATTACGCAAAAAGCAAGAGAAAAAGGAAACAACTAGCAACATAACATAGCCTTATTGATTAGTACAGTCCCCAAAATCGGCTGTCTTATTGCACACATTCCTGTGACCTGCACCAGTTTACCCCAACATTTCGTTCACCTAAATATTAAAACGATCAGAACAAAGGAAAAAAAACACATCTTCACAATTCCAATATACGAATTCATTGTAGGCTTAAGATTTCCACTTAAGTAATTCCTAACCTTAAATACCCTATCCCTTATAATTACCTATAACGTTTTCTTGAAACATTCGCATTCATCATCAAATCCCTAACAAAACTAATAGTGCAGTATTATCTAAAACCAGGCATTAAATTTTACCTTAACAATATTATTAATTCCCTTAATATACTAAAACAAAATATCCTAATCGAATATCATGCAAAAATATTTTTTTTATCGAAAACCCTACCCTAATTAACTATCCCATCTAAGTACACGTACATATATATATATGTACATCAGCCACGAAATCAACAGGCCTGCTGACAGCGTTGGAAATGATACATACGTAAGTCGAAATAAAAAGAAATCATATAAAGACAACCCTTTATAATATTTTTGCATGTAAGTAGATACATAAGTACATATATTCATACAAACGTACATACATATTTTTAACTAATTTTAATCAGTAAATGAGGAAGAAAAATATCAATCATTGAGATGGAAGAGAAAAATTTTAACAAATAAATTAAATTGAAAACTAGGTAAAATTAAGAGCCAATCTTCGAACTCTTACATTGATATTTTTCATTCTCATTCACAAACCCCAACAGGAAAAAAGTAGAAACCAATATGGTGCATATTGTAAAATTTCTTTTGTCGTCACCTATTTGAGTTAATATTTCTTTTTATCATTATCTTATAAAATAAGAAAATTAACCCTACTAGTTAATAATAAATACCATTGAAGGGAAATCATACTATGCTCATAATGAATTTATCATGAATTTTGAATTACAATAAATGTTGCTTGCGATTATGTTCTGCTAAAATTTCCCTCAAAGTGATGAAAAGTAGAGTGTAAACAGGGATGTGACTATATCTTTGGGCTGATACTTAAAAGTGGTCATCAGCATGGTTGGGCGGGATAACATGACCTAGGAGACCAAATACACCTTAGTAGTCTCCCACAGACAAGTTTCGTGGTATTATTGGATAACTTCTTTGTGCTTTTTATATTAAGTTTTTTTTTCTAATTCGTATACTGCACACAAGAACAAATATTTTTATTAACGTAACATAACCTTTTTATAGTTATCACCATCCACTCCCATTTCCCTGAGCTAAGTCCGCAGCAAAACCAGTTGTGCAGTCTAGTGATAACCAGATTATGCTAAGGTTCGTTACAATTTCAATGTCCACAACTCATCGTGGCTTCGCCATTCGAGCCACACAACTTCAGAGGGCCAATATGTTGAGTTATTCGCCGCGCATAATCACTTAGCGCAACTAGTGAATGAACCAACACATATACCGTGTGTTGAAGGGCACCAACTAAATACGCTTGATTTGTTCCTAACTTCACACCCTCAAAAGTATGAAGTGAACGTCAGTGCACCTCTCGGTAATTCGGATCATTGTATCATCTCCGCTTCTTTTTCGTTCTCGGCACTTCGAAACGTTTCACCCACAGCCACGAAACGTTTAAAATACGTATACGAAAAAGCTCGTTGGGCAGAGCTCAACGAATTCTATCGTACTTTCAATTGGAAACTATGTTTCTTAGATAAAAATATCGATTTAATGGCGGAAATGGTTGGAAATATAATTTTGCTGGGAATGAAATACTTCATCCCATCCAAAAAAATTTCGGTTAAGCCGAGACAAAAATCTTGGTTTAACCAATCTTGCAAAGAGGCAATCAGATCCAGAGAGGAAGCATTCAGTACTTGGCGGAATAACAAAAACGCAAATACTGATGCGCTGCGCAAACAAGCGAGGTCTTCGTGTGCCAGAGTGCTAAGGCGCGAAAAAGCTTTATACGAGCAGCGCCTTCGTGCTAAAGTTCTTACCGCCACGAGAGGTAGTAAAAGCTTCTGGTCATTCGTTAAAAGAGTAAAGGATAAAGCTAGTTCATCAATTCCAACTCTTTTAAGGGATGATCAAATATTCACTGAACCTGTTGATAAAGCTAACCTTTTGGCTGAGATGTTTGCAGATAATTCTTGCTTGCCAGGTAGCAATCAGCAATTGCCCGTGGTGGAAAGAGTATCAGTTACTATGCCAAGAATATTCTTTCGACCACGTGCAGTTAAAAAGGTTTTAGCGAATCTCAACATAAACAAGTCTCCTGGGCCGGATGGCATTCCAGCACTGGTCTTGAAGCAGTGTTTTTCGACGCTAGCGCGTCCATTGGCTAAGCTATTTAGTGCATCGTACCATGCCGGTAAATTTCCGATGTGTTGGAAGTTAGCCAATGTAACGCCGATCCCTAAGAAGGGAGAGGCGCAATACCCCGAAAATTACCGCCCAATTGCAGTCTGTTCTGCAATTTCCAAGGTCATGGAAAGTATGACCAACTTCCACCTGGTAAGGTATCTGGAGACCAACACCTTACTTAACGACCGGCAGTATGGTTTTCGCAGAGCTCGCTCTACAGGAGACCTGCTCGCTCTGTTAACAGAAAAATGGTGCAATTCGATTCACCATTTCGGCGAGAGTAAGGTGGTGGCTCTAGATATCTCAAAAGCATTTGATAGAGTGTGGCATGATGCACTTCTGTCAAAACTGACTGCTTTTGGTGTCGGTGATGATTTCTCTCGCTTCATAGCGAGCTTCCTCAGAGACCGCACTATACGAGTTGTTATAGACGGGGTCTCATCAAACGAGTTCAAGGTAAATTCAGGGGTACCGCAAGGCTCTGTTCTATCTCCTACTCTCTTCCTCATCTTTATAAATGACCTTCTATGTCAAACTTCAAACCCTATCTACTCTTTCGCGGATGATAGCAGCATTATCCATTCATTCTCTTTCACCAGCCGGCCAAGCCTGGAGGAGATTGACGCCAGGAGACAAAGTATGAACGAGTCACTCACAAGTGATCTCGTGTCAATCTCCGAATGGGGCCTCGCGAACAGGGTTAACTTTAACCCTCATAAGACGCAGTGCTGCGTGCTTACGCATAGGCGGCTGGTCGAAGGTTCTGCGCCATCCGTGTTTATGGGTGGTATAGGTATTGGGGAATCAGAAGCTCTTGATGTTCTTGGTATGAAAATACAGTGTGACGTTCGATGGACAGATCACATTTTTCATATTTCAAAAGAAGCATTCAAGTGTCTCGGCTTTTTAAGACGGTGTAAGACATACTTCACCCCAACTGATCTCCTCAATATATATACCACCTACATCCGACCAAAGATGGAATACAACTCTCATGTATGGGCCGGTGCTTCAAAGTCTGTTTTGAAGTTGCTCGACCGCGTACAAGAGAGAGCGGTGACAGTAGGGTAGCCAACTCTATTGACTCACTGGAGCATCGACGCAACGTGGGGTGTGTTTCACTGTTCTACCGATACTACAACGGAATGTGTTCTGGTGAAATAAGGGAGCTTGTGCCGAATAACCGTTTATTTCTGCGAGCTACCCGCTCTTCACATAGGGCACATCCTTTTGTGGTTGAGTTGTCAGTGAATCGCACCACGCATTACAGAGAAAATTCGTTCTTTGGCCGAACGGTTCGTATGTGGAACAAACTTCCAGCAGAGGTCTTTCCTGTCAGTTTTAACTTGGGGAGGTTCAAATCGAACGTCCACAAACACTACTCCCTCTATCCTCCTTCCCATAACCAACTTTCCTAGTTCTGGCACAATGCATCGCATATGTAGGGGTCATCCCCTGAGTGCTGGTCCAAGAAAAAAAAAAAAAAAAAAAAAAAAGAGGGCGCCCTCAGCTACAATTTACGGGTAGAGGCATATTTGTACTCAGCCCGTTTTTTTTATAATGACCAAATTATGACAAATAGTCCTCACTAAATTTTATATTATTCGGAATCCAAAATTATTTTAGATATACGACTTTTTGTCCTCAGCTACAATTTACGGGTAGTGGCATATGTGAACCCAGCCCCGTTTTTTTATAATGACCAAATAATGACAACTAATCCTCACTAAAGTTGACATAATGACCAAATTATGACAACTAATCGTCACTAAATTTAAAATAACGATCACATTATGACAGATAGTCCTCACTAAAATTGATATCATTCGAATTCCAAAATTATTTCAGATTTAAGACTTTTTGTATAAGAAAGAGGTCGTCGTCAACTACAATTACGGGTACAATTTACGGGTAGTGGCTAATGTGTACCCAGCGCCGTTTTTTTATAATGACCAAATAATGACAACTAATCCTCACTAAAGTTGACATAATGACCAAATTATAACCACTAATCGTCACTAAATTTAAAATAATACCACATTATGACAAATAGTCCTCACTAAAATTGATATCATTCGAATTCCAAAATTATTTCAGATTTAAAACTTTTTGTATAAGAAAGAGGTCGTCGTCAGCTACAATTACGGGTAGTGGCATACGTGTACTCATCCCCGTTCTTTTCTAATGACCAAATTATGACAACTAGTGCTTACTAAAATTAATATTATGGGGATTCCAAACTTATTTTAGATATAAGACTTTTTGTGCAAGAAAGAGGTTGTCGTAGCTACAATTTACGGGTAGTGGCATATGTGTACTCAGACCTGTTTTTTATAATGATCAAATTATGACAACTAATCCTTACTAAAGTTGACATAATGACCAAATTATGACAACTAATCGTCACTAAATTTAATATAAAAACCAAATTATGACAAATAGTCCTCAGTAAAATTGATATTACACTTTTTGTGTAAGAAAGAGGTCGTCGTCAGCTACAATTTACGGGTAGTGGCATATGTGTACTCAGCACCGTTCTTTTATAATATAGTTCTCACTAAAATTCATATTATTCGGTTTCCTAAATTATGTCAGATATAAGACTTTTTGTGTAAGAAAGAGGGCGTCCTCAGCTACAATTTACGGGTAGAGGCATATGTGTACTCAGCCCGTTTTTTTATAATGACCAAATTATGACAAATAGTCCTCACTAAATTTTATATTATTCGGAATCCAAAATTATATTAGATATATGACTTTTTGTCCTCAGCTACAATTTACGGGTAGTGTCATATGTGAACCCAGCCCCGTTTTTTTATAATGACCAAATTATGACAACTAATCCTCACTAAAGTTGACATAATGACCAAATTATGACAACTAATCGTCACTAAATTTAATATAATGACCAAATTATAAAAAATATTCTTTTATAATATAGTCCTCACTAAAATTTATATTATTCGGATTCCGAAATTATTTCAGATATAAGACTTTTTGTGTAAGAAAGAGGGCGTCCTCAGCTACAGTTTACGGGTAGAGGCATATGTGTACTCAGCCCTTTTTTTATAATGACCAAATTATAACAAATAGTCCTCACTAAATTTTGTATTATTCGGAATCCAAAATTATTTTAGATATAAGACTTTTTGTGCAAGAAAGAAGGCGTCCTCAGTCCCGTTTTTTTTAAATATAAGACTTTTTGTGCAAGAAAGATGGCATCCTCAGCTACAATTTACGTGTAGTGGCATATGTGTACTCAGCCCTGTTTTTTTATAATGACCAAATTATGACAACCAATCCTCACTAAAGTTGACATAATGACCAAACTATGACAACTAATCGTCACTAAATTTAATATAATGACCAAATTATGACAAATAGTCCTCACTAAAATTGATATCATTCGAATTCCAAAATTATTTCAGATTTAAAACTTTTTGTATAAGAAAGAGGTCGTCGTCAGCTACAATTACTGGTTGTGGCATACGTGTACTTATCCCCGTTCTTTTCTAATGACCAAATTATGACAACTGGTGCTTACTAAAATTGATATTATTCGAATTTCAAAACTTTTTCAGATATAAGACTTTTTGTGTAAGAAAGAGGTCGTCGCCAGCTACAATTTACGGGTAGTGGAATATGTGTACTCAGCCCCGGTTTCTGAGAATGACCAAATTATGACAAATAATCCTCCAAAATTGATATAATGTCCAAATTATGACCAAATTTTGAAATCCGAATAATTGGCATTATTCGAATTTCAAAATTTTTTCAGATATAAGTTTTTTTGTGCAAGAAAGAGGGCATCCTCAGCTACAATTTACGTGTAGTGGTATATGTGCACTCAGACCTGTTTTTTTATAATGACCAAATTATGTCAACTAATCCTCACTAAAGTTGACATAATGACCAAATTATGACAACTAATCGACACTAAATTTAATATAATGACCAAATTATAAAAAATATTCTTTTATAATATAGTCCTCACTAAAATTTATATTATTCGGATTCCGAAATTATTTCAGATATAAGACTTTTTGTGTAAGAAAGAGGGCGTCCTCAGCTACAATTTACGGGTAGAGGCATATGTGTACTCAGCCCGTTTTTTTATAATGACCAAATTATGACAACTAATCCTCTAAAAGTGATATAATGACCAAATTATGACAACTAATCCTCACTAAAGTTGACATAATGACCAAATTATGACATCTAATCGTCACTAAATTTAATATAATGACCAAATTATAAAAAATATTCTTTTATAATATAGTCCTCACTAAAATTTATATTATTCGGATTCCGAAATTATTTCAGATATAAGACTTTTTGTGTAAGAAAGAGGGCGTCCTCAGCTACAGTTTACGGGTAGAGGCATATGTGTACTCAGCCCTTTTTTTATAATGACCAAATTATGACAAATAGTCCTCACTAAATTTTGTATTAATCGGAATCCAAAATTATTTCAGATATAAGACTTTTTGTGCAAGAAAGATGGCATCCTAAGCTACAATTTACGTGTAGTGGCTTATGTGTACTCAGCCCTGTTTTTTATAATGACCAAATTATGATAACTAATCCTCTCTAAAGTTGACATAATGACCAAATTATGACAACTAATCGTCACTAAATTTAATATAATGACCAAATTATAAAAAATATTCTTTTATAATATAGTCCTCACTAAAATTTATACAGGGTGTTTTTTATTGAGGTATAGAACTTCGAATTGAAATAAAACACAAGAAAATCGTTTTAATGTCCATCAATTTGGCTTTATTGGAAGGACAATTTTATGTCATTAATGTTTAAATATGATTTCGGGCATGTGGCCGCCGCGGCTGGCTCGAATAAAGCCAATTCTACAGGTCCAATTTTCAACCACTTTTTCGAGCATATAGGGCCGTATGTTGGCAATAGCGCCACGAATGTTGGCTTCCAAGTCCCCTAACGTTTCTGGTTTGTTGGCGTAGACGAGCGACTTCACATATCCCCAAAGAAAATAATCCAATGGTGTCAAATCACACGATCTTGGTGGCCAATTGACAGGTCCATTCCGCGAAATTATGCGCTCATCGAACGTTTCCTTCAATAAATCGATTGTGACGTGCGCTGTGTGGCATGTAGTGCCGTCTTGTTGGAACCACAACTCATCCACATTCATGCCATCTAATTCGGGAACAAAATAGTCGGTTATCATGGCTCTATACCGGTCTCCATTAACGGTAACTGACTCTTCAGCATTATTTCGGAAGAAGTATGGCCCAATGACTCCACCAGCCCATAGAGCACACCAAACAGTCAGTTTCTGTAGATGTAATGGCGTCTCAAGGGTCTCATGTGGATTCTCTTCACTCCAAATGCGGCAATTTTGCTTGTTGACGTAGCCATTCAACCAAAAATGAGCCTCATCACTGAACAAAATTTTGCGGTAAACTTCGCGAACTGAACCATTACTTTCGAAATAAATTTGCACGATTTGCAAGCGTTGTTCTTTTGTCAACCTGTTCATGATGAAATGGCAAACCAAACTAAATATTAATCACTTGACACCTGACAAAATGGCCGCCAGTTAAAAAAGTGATGCCAACTTAAAGTTCTATACCTCAATAACAAACACCCAATATTATTCGGATTCCGAAATTATTTCAGATATAAGACTTTTTGTGTAAGAGAGAAGGCGTCCTCAGCTACAATTTACGTGTAGTGGCATATGTGTACTCAGCCCTGTTTTTTATTATGACCAAATTATGACAACTAATCCTCACTAAAGTTGACATAATGACCAAATTATGACAACTAATCGTCACTAAATTTAATATAATGACCAAATTATGACAAATAGTCCTCATTAAATTTGATATTATTCGAATTCCAAAACTATTTCAGATATAAGACTTTTTGTGTAAGAAAGTGGTCGTCGTCAGCTACAATTTACGGGCAGTGGCATATGTGTACTCAGCCCCGTTCTTTTAGAATATAGTCCTCACTAAAATTGATATTATTCGAATTCCTAAATTATTTCAGATTTAAGACTTTTTGTGTAAGAAAAAGGTCGTCGTCAGCTACAATTTACGGGTAGTGGAATATGTGTACTCAGCCCCGGTTTTTGAGAATGACCAAATTATTACAAATAATCCTCTAAAATTGATATAATGTCCAAATTATGACCAATTTTTGAAATCCGAATAATTTGTATTATTCAAATTTCAAAATTTTTTCAGATATAAGACTTTTTGTGCAAGAAAGGGGGCATCCTCAGCTACAATTTACGGGTAGTGGTATATGTGCACTCAGACCTGTTTTTTATAATGACCAAATTATGACAACTAATCCTCACAAAAGTTGACATGATGACCAAATTATGACAACTAATCGTCACTAAATTTAATATAATGACCATATTATAAAAAATATTCTTTTATAATATAGTCCTCACTAAAATTTATATTATTCGGATTCCTAAATTATTTCAGATATAAGACTTTTTGTGTAAGAGAGAAGGCGTCCTCAGCTACAATTTACGTGTAGTGGCATACGTGTACTCAGCCCTGTTTTTTTATAATGACCAAATAATGACAACTAATCCTCACTAGAGTTGACATAATGACCAAATTATGACAACTAATCGTCACTAAATTTAAAATAACGACCACATTATGACACATAGTCCTCACTAAAATTGATATCATTCGAATTCAAAAATTATTTCAGATTTAAAACTTTTTGTATAAGAAAGAGGTCGTCGTCAGCTACAATTACGGTTTGTGGCATACGTGTACTCATCCCCGTTCTTTTCTAATGACCAAATTATGGCAACTAGTGCTTACTAAAATTGATATCATTCGAATTCCAAAACTATTTTAGATTTAAGACTTTTTGTGTAGGAAAGAGGTCGTCGTCAGCTACAATTTACGGGTAGTGGCATATGAGTACTCAGCCCCGTTCTTTTATAATATAGTCCTCACTAAAACTGATATTACTCGCATTCCAAAACTATTTCAGATTTAAGTCTTTTTGTATAATAAAGAGGTCGTCGTCAGCTACACTTACGGGTAGTGGCATCCGTGTACTCATCCCCGTTCTTTTCTAATGACCAAATTATGACAAGTAGTGCTTACTAAAATTAATATTATTCGAATTCGCAAATTATTTCAGATATAATACTTTTTGTGCTAGAAAGAGAGCGTCCTCAGCTACAGTTTATGGGTAGTGGCTTATGTGTACTCAGCCCTGTTTTTTTAGAATGACCAAATAATGACAACTAATCCTCTATAAGTGATATAATGATCAAATTATAACAACAAGTACTCACTAAAATTTATATTATTCGGATTCCTAAATTATTTCAGATATAAGACTTTTTGTGTAAGAAAGAGGGCGTCCTCAGCTAGAATTTACGTGTAGAGGCATATGTGTACTCAGCCCGTTTTTTTATAATGACCAAATTATGACAAATAGTTCTCACTAAATTTTATATTATTCGGAATCCAAAATTATTTTAGATATAAGACTTTTTGTGCATGAAAGACGGCGTCCTCAGCCACGTTTTTTAGATATAAGACTTTTTGTGCAAGAAAGATGGCATCCTCAGCTACAATTTACGGGTAGTGGCATATGTGTACTCAGTCCCGTTCTTTTTGAATATAATCCTCACTGAAATTGATATTATTCGAATTCCTAAATTATTTCAGATTTAGGACTTTTTGTGTAAGAAAGAGGTCGTCGTCAGCTATAATTTACGGGTAGTGGAATATGTGTACTCAGCCCCGGTTTTTGAGAGTGACCAAATTATGACAAATAACCCTCTAAAATTGATATAATGCCCAAATTATGACAACTAATCCTCACTAAATATAATTGGCATTATTCGGATTTCAAAAATTTTTCAGATATAAGTGTTTTTGTGCAAGAAAAAGGGCATCCTCAGCTACAATTTACGTGTAGTGGCACATGTGTACTCAGACCTGTTTTTTATGATGAACAAATTATGACAACTAATCCTCACTAAAGTTGTCATAATGACCAAATTATGACAACTAATCCTCACTAAATATAATTGGCATTATTCGGATTCCTAAATTATTTCAGATATAAGACTTTTTGTGTAAGAAAGTGGGCATCCTCAGCCACAATTTACGTGTAGTGGCATATGTGCACTCAGACCTGTTTTTTTATATTGACCAAATTATGACAACTAATCCTCACTAAAGTTGACATAATGACCAAATTATGACAACTAATCGTCAAAAAATTTAATATAATGACCAAATTATGACAAATAGTCCTCACTAAAATTGATATTAGTCGAATTCCAAAACTATTTCAGATTTAAGACTTTTTGTGTAACTAAGAGGTCGTCCTCAGCTACAATTTACGTGTAGTGGCATATGTGCACTAAGACCTGTTTTTTTATAATGACTACATATGACAACTAATCCTCACTAAAGTTGACATAATGACAAATTATGACAACTAATCGTCACTAAATTTAATATAATGACCAAATTATAACAACTAGTCCTCACTAAAATTTATATTATTTGGATTCCTAAATTATTTCAGATATAAGACTTTTTGTGTAAGAAAGAGGGCGTCCTCAGCAACAATTTACGGGTAGAGTCATATGTGTACTCAGCCCATTTTTTTATATTGACCAAATTATGACAAATAGTCCTCACTAAAATTGATATTATTCGAATTCCAAAACTCCTTCAGATTTAAGACTTTTTGTGTAACTAAGAGGTCGCCCTCAGCTACAATTTACGTGTAGTGGCATATGAGTACTTAGCCCCGTTGTTTTATAATATAGTCCACACTAAAATTGATATTATTCGAATTCCAAAACTATTTCAGATTTAAGTCTTTTTGTATAATAAAGAGGTCGTCGTCGGCTACATATACGGGTAGTGGCATACGTGTACTCATCCCCGTTCTTTTCTAATGACCAAATTATGACAACTAGTGCTTACTAAATTTAATAATATTCGAATTCGTAAATTATTTCAGATATAATACTTTTTGTGCTAGAAAGGGGGCGTCCTCAGCTACAGTTTATGTGTAGTGGCATATGTGTACTTAGCCCCGTTTTTTTAGAAAGACCAAATTATGACAACTAATCTTCTAAAAGTGATATAATGACCAAATTATAACAACTAGTCCTCACTAAAATTTATATTATTCGGATTCCAATATTATTGCAGATATAAGAATTTTTGTGTAAGATAGAGGGCGTGCTCAGCTACAATTTTCGTAAAGACGCATATGTGTACTCAGAACGTTTTTTTATAATGACCAAATTATGACAAATAGTCCTCACTAAATTTTATATTATTCGGAATCCAAAATTACTTTAGATATAAGATTTTTTGTGCAACAAATAAGGCGTCCTCAGCCCCTTTTTTTTAGATATAAGACTTTTCGTGCAAGAAAGACGGCATCCTCAGCTACAATTTACGCGTAGTGGAATAAGTGTACTCAGCCCTGTTTTTTTATAATGACCAAATTATGACAACTAGTCCACACTAAAGTTGACATAATGACCAAATTATGACAACTAATCGTCACTAAATTTAATATAATGACCAAATTATGACAACTAATCCTCACTAAACATAATTGGCATTATTCGGATTTCAGAATTTTTTCAGATATAAGTTTTTTTGTGCAAGAAAGAGGGCATCCTCAGCTACAATTTACGTGTAGTGGCACATGTGTACTCAGACCTGTTTTTTATGATGAACAAATTATGACAACTAATCCTCACTAAAGTTGTCATAATGACCAAATTATGACAACTAATCGTCACTAAATTTAATATAATGACCAAATTAAGACAAACAGTCCTCACTAAAATTGATATTATTCGAATTCCAAAACTATTTCAGATTTAAGACTTTTTGTGTAACTAAGAGGTCGCCGTCAGCTACAATTTACGGGTAGTGGCATACGTGTACTCATCCCCGTTCTTTTATAATATATTCCTCACTAAAATTTATATTATTCGGATTCCTAAATTATTTCAGATATAAGACTTTTTGTGTAAGAAAGAGGGCGCCCTCAGCTACAATTTACGGGTAGAGGCATATGTGTACTCAGCCCGTTTTTTTATTATGACCAAATTATGACAAATAGTCCTCACTAAATTTTATATTATTCGGAATCCAAAATTATTTTACATATAAGACTTTTTGTGCAAGAAAGCGGGCGTCCTCAGCTACAATTTACGGGTAGTGGCATATGTGTACCCAGCCCCGTTTTTTTATAATTACCAAATAATGACAACTAATCCTCACTAATGTTGACATAATGATCAAATTATGACAACTAATCGTCACTAAATTTAAAATATCGACCACATTATTACAAATAGTCCTCACTTAAATTGGTATCATTCGAATTCCAAAATTATTTCAGATCTAAAACTTTTTGTATAAGAAAGAGGTCGTCGTCAGCTACAATTACGGGTAGTGGCATACGTGTACTCATCCCCGTTCTTTTCTAATGACCAAATTATGACAACTAGTGCTTACTAAAATTAATATTCCAAACTTCCAAACTTATATTAGATATAAGACTTTTTGTGCAAGAAAGAGGGCATCCTCAGCTACAATTTACGTGTAGTGGTATATGTGTACTCAGCCCTGTTTTTTTATAATGTCATGTGCACCCTGTTGTGAGATAAGGCAGTTGTGATCAGCTGTTAGTTTGGAATCTCTTTTGGGTTATATTTGTTTTGGCGGGGGTTTTTTTGGTAGAGAAAAGAGGAGTAAAGAGAAACCGAAATTCCTGGAAGAAAGGAATGTGAGCGGAAAGATGAAAAAAAAGGAGAGGTAACTTGCGGTCCGTTGAAGGAAAGAATAGGGACTTACGGTTTGAGTCAGCAGGAAAAAGGACGAAATTTTTCCTGTGTGTGCAGTTTTTTTTAGTTGAGTTTTTTTGAAACTTGTGGTGTTTGTTTTATTTTAAATTTATGGTCTTAAACTAATGCTAACGTACATAAATACACTCACAAACATACATTTAAAACATTATCAACAAGAGTGAGCGCAGTGGCATATGCGCATAAACCAATATATAAAATTGGAGAAAACATTAAACAAAAAAAAAAAAAAAACACATCATCAAGATACATAAGCATATATACAACCCAACGAGGAGGGCCAGCGGAGAGAGAGAAAGGGCCAGCAGAGAACCGGTCAGGAAGTAGCCAGCAGCCAACACAAAGTTTTCAGGTATCGTGCCAAAAATTTGGACCAGGACGTTACTGGACGAACGGTGACGTACGGGTTTTTGTATACGTATATAGAGATTTTTTGCCGCTATAAGTCAGTAGGAAATCTTCCGCGTTTGACGTTCGTATACACTTTGTGTGAGTTAGGTGAGCTCATCTAGGGCCACGCGAAAGTTTTTTTTTGTAGTCCGCGGGTTTTCCGAAACCAAAACAGGGGGGGAAATTTATATACATCGTGACGGTGTTTTGTTACCGGCGACGACGTACGGAGCGTCAATAGGACACGCCACGGACGGACGGCCGTACCCACATACCGTTGGAGTAATTCATATACGTTCGGTTTTTTTATTCGATGAAATAATTTTTGAAATTTGATTTTTCGTACATTTATTTCTTTTGGTTTTTTTTTACATTGGCGTAAATTCCGTTTTTATTAATTCACTTTTTTTATATTTTGATCTAAATTTGGTTTTTGTAATTTTTTTGTTGATCATATTACGTATTTCTTTTTGTTAATTAAATTTCTTTTGTTTAAATTAAAAATTTTTTCATTTTTATACCTTTTTTTTATAAATAAACATGTTTATATTGATTATAATTTAAAAATTTTTTGAGATTTAGCCATGAAGGCGTGGTTTTTTTCAGCATGCGGTAAGTAAGGCGAAGAGAAAGGGATCAAGGGATCTTTTATGGGACATCCAGATCCATACTGGATGTCATGGAGGAGTCGAAAGACTCCTAAGGGGAGGGTTACCTGGCAAAACCACCGACAGAGGGTTTCTTGGGTCCAGAGTAAGTATGTGTGCAACATCAGGGAGTGAAGCGTCGTTTTCGGGCTCCAATTTCACAAAAAAAAAATTATCCAGTGTCACAACATCAGACACTTTAAGCTGGTATTTTTAATTTATATATATATATATATATATATATATATATATATATATATATATATATATATATATATATATATGTATTTTAGAATGATTGAGCTCGAGGTCGTTTTTTGTAAAAATCGTTATAATTTTTCTATTTTATTCGATATTTCGTCAACAATTTGTTGACATCATCAGGAATAACAATCGAAAATTAAAATTTTCTGTATAAATTGGTTTTGAAATATGAAAAAAAAATTTTTTCGAATATATCTATGTTTTCAAAAATATTAACATAAAAACAAAAGCATATATATAGGCTTGTATATATTTATACATGTATACATCAATACATACATGAACGTATACATATATGCATACATGAACATACATAACTACATACAAACATATATACACACACATAGAGAGATACAAACACATATGCACATACACACACATACATATGAATACATATATATAAATAACTAACATAATTACAAATTAATATATTAACATACATACAAATTTACATACATATGTATATAACTAAACATTTACAATATTTAAACTATTCAATCAACATTACAACAAGGATAAGAATTGATTACAGTATAGTGTATATAAATAACATATAAAAATAATGACATGATATAAATATATATACATATGTGCATGCATACACATACATATATATATATAAACATATACACATATACATGTATACACGCATACACACACATACATACATACACATAAATATATACATACATACATAGGAATAAATTCTTTAACCAATTAACATAAATAAATAAATTTTTTTTTTATAAAAAATTCAAATTTTACTATTCTGTGCTAATTTTTCTGTGTCTGCCTTAAAATTTATTCTTTGTGATAAAGGTGTGCGAACTATTTCTAACATTTCTAACATTAAGCGCAGATTATAATTGTTATCTGTGTTTAATATTGAAACATTTTCAAAATCTGCAAAATGATATAATTCAGAACTATGAGAACATAAAGCAGTTTTTTGTGAATTCATGTGTCTATATTTTTGATCTGACTTATGACCTATTATCCTAGTCTTTAATTTATTTTTAGTTGTACCAATATACATATATCTTATTACAATTTTCCTGACTATTCCCCTTGCAAGGTATTTTATAAATTACATTAGACCTATCCCACTTATCAATCTTATCTTTTGTTTTGCTAATAGTCTTTTCATTGTATTATATGTCTTGTGAGCTATTCTATATTTCTCTGCAACGTAAATTTTAGATTTTACTAATCTTTCTGATATTCCAGATATATAAGTCAATGACTTATATGTCTTTTGCTGTGTAGTATTATTTATATTACCATTACCATTACCATTATTATTATTGTTATTATTATTATTATTATTATTATAGAATTATACATTCTCAGGTTATGCTGGAATTGACGTACCGGGTCTAAGACCAAAGGTTACGCTCTGTGGGGGTATAATCCATCTTTTATATCCGTTATCCTAATGTTTCCCTCACTATCGTCGTTGCTTTTACTAGAATTGCCTTTTGCATTTCAGTTAATATTTTTACATCAAGGTCTAATTTTTCAATTGCATACGAGGTATCTTTGGGTATTGTTCCCATAGAGCTTATTACTATTGGTAGGATATCTACCCTGACTAGATTGTGTGTGTTCTTCATGTATTGGGCAAGCAGTATATATTTAGATTTTTTTATGGCTATGGTATCTTGTATATTAGTATCATATGGTACGGCGAAGTCAATGATCTGGGCTATTTTTCTTTGTTTATTTACTACTATCATATCTGGTCTATTGGGTATATTCGTATTTGGCGGGCTGTTGATTAGTATTGATCTATCCCAGTAGATAACATAGTGGTTATTTTCGATTATTGGCTTAGGTTGATATTTGTAGTACTGTGTTGTAGGCTCGTTAATATTTAGCTTTTTTATTATATTTATATATATATTATCTTTCCGATATTATCATGTCTTTGCCTGTAATTATTTGGAAGGAGAGTAGGACAGCTATTAAGTAGGTGTTGTATGGTTTCAGGCGTATTACCGCACCTTCGGCAACTATCGTCTATTACTGTACTGTCACGAATTATGTATTTCCTGTAATTCTTCGTTTGTATTACTCCATCCTGAATGGCTGTAATAAATCCTTCGGTTTCAGCAAAGACATTACTATATTTAAGCCAATTGTTAGTATTTACTTTATCTACATAATCCTGACTGATCAAATTTGGGTATTTTCCATGTAGCGGTTTTGATTTCCAGTCTTGAATAAGGTTCTCTATTGTTGTTTGAACATTGTTGCTATTGTTTTTAAGATTTAGTGGAGTGAGGTTATCGTCGGAACTTATGAGTCCTCTGTAGAGAGGAGATACTGAAGCTTTTGTTTTAAAATATTCTATTAATTTTTTGAGTTGTTTATCATGTAGTATCTTTATATTTAGTATCCCTCTTCCTCCTAACTTTCTTGGGATGTTTATCCGTTCTAACGATGCTTTCGGGTGGTGATATTTAAACTTCGTTTGCGTAGTACGGATTTTCATATCGAAGTTATTTAAATCTGTATTTGACCAGGATATGATACCAAATGTATATGTAAGAAGAGGTATGGCGAATGTGTTTATTGCCTTTATAAGGTTTCTACCATTTAATTTGCTCTTACATACCATATTAATCCTTCTTATGAATTCTTTATTAATATCTTCTTTCTGTTTCCTGTGGTCTATTGTGATATGTTGTTTTATTCCCAAGTACCTGTAGTGTTCGTCTCTTTTAAGTGGTGTTATGTTTTCCAGGTCCGCAGTTAGAAAATTTCGAGAGGTTGTATATTTTCCCCTAGTTACATTTTGTGTTTTACATTTTTCGATCCCAAATTTCATTTTAATATCTTTTGAAAACATTTCAACTATTCTCAATAGGTTATCACGGTTTTGTTTTGTATTTGCATACATTTTTAGATCATCCATATAGAAACAGTACGAGATTATATCTGTTGCAGGGCTAAGTTTATACCCATATTGGCTCTGTTGGAGAAGAGTTGATAAAGGGTTTATTGCCATACAGAATATTAAAAGGCTAAACGAATCGCCCTGGTATATTCCACGCAGTATTTTTATTGGCTGTGACACAACAGTGCTGTTTCCCTTTTGTATATGCAATTTAGTTTCCCAGAATCGCATAAGATGATCAATACATCTTATAAGAGTGGTATCAATTTTATACATCTTTAGAACTTCTAGGAGCAATGAGTGTGGGACTGAATCGAATGCCTTCTGGTAGTCTATAAACGCCGTATACAAGTTTTTCTTTCGTTTTATAGCTTGCTTGGTAGTTATTCTGTCAATTATGAGTTGATCCTTACACCCCTTTGTTCCAGGTCGGCATCCTTTCTGTTCCTCTGCGATAATGTTGTTGTTTTCACAGTACTCATTTATTGCAAGTCCTATACATGCTGTAAATATTTTATACCCTGTGTTTAGACAAGTTATTGGTCTAAATTGCGATGGAGATGTTGGATTTTAAATTTTTGGCTTTAAATATGTTGTGCATGTACACATTTCGTGTGATATATGACCAGGATTTGTTATTAAATCATTGAATATATTTACTATGTGATTATGTATTATTGTCAGATGTTTATTATAGTAGTTGTGGATTTTGTCACTTCCTGGATGCTTCCAGTTGTGGAGTTTTTGTATCACCATTTTAAAGTGAGTTTGGGTTATGGCAGTTGTGCTCATTGGTTCATTATCGGTTACGTGTGTAATTATGCTATTCATCCATCCTGGTGTTTTGTTGTGTACTTCTGGTTCGCTCCAGATTTTTTTCCAATAGTTTTCAAATTCGCCAATTTCGACATTATTCATATCTGTTGTTGCATTATCGTGGGATCTTGCTATCTTGTCATAAAAACGCTTTTCTTCCATTTGGAAGATTTTGTTGTGCTTTTTCCTGTCGTAACTTTTTGTATAATTTCGCATTCTTTCTAAATATTTTAGAAGCTTCTGTTTAACAGTGTCTCGCAGTTGTTCTATGGTATGATTTAATGGGTCGAATTGTGTGTGTACTAGGTGTCTACGTCTGATATTTTTGAGTTTAGCTTCTGTTCTCTTGCCAATTCTATTATTATTATTATTATTATTATTTGTATTGTTGTTAATGTTCATGTCAGCGCGCGGCTGGTACGTGTAAACACTATGTGATATTTAAGCCCATCTAAACTATACACATAAACCGGCGCAATGCATATGCATCTGCCGCCGTTCTACTTGTCAGCTCTGGGGAAAATTGGCCGACGACAATGATTTTCACCGTTGGAGTTCTTTTACTTTTTACTTCTTGTTGAGCTCACATGTGCACAAAAAGTTTCTGGTGTTTTTTTCTTATCTTTTCTTCGTGGAGTACTGATACAGTTTAAAAGTTTGAACAAATCTTTAATAAACCAACCTGGTTCTGAAATAAAGGCGCTTGTTGTGGAAGCAATCACAGACCTTGTGGACAAGTGACTAATCAAATTTGGCTATCTTTCTTTGGCGTCTCAACTTTGTTGGAGTGGTGGTATATTTTAAAATATTTTTGAATAAAACATTTTGGTCCTTCGCCGGGAGATAATTGTGAGATACAGTATAGCGGCAAACAAGGTACGTAATTCTGGAATTTAAATACGGTGAATTAAAGTGAAGAAGCGTGTCTCAAAGTTGTGTTGCTCAAAGTTGCTGGACTTTTTCCGACGTGGCACAAAGAATAAAGGTAGAAGCAGCGGTTTAGATTATTGTAGCTTTATGAAAATTTTGACCTTGGCAGTCTGTGTATAATATACGATAACATCGCGTGAAGGTCATAGGTTTGAGTAGCCATTTTTACATGCGGCAGCCCATTAAAATCGCGTGATTTTTTTTAAGAACACCGTTATAAAGTGTTGTTGCGTATCGCATATAGAAGAAGTCGCCTGACTTTTTTTTCCTCTACTTTGTTGTTCAAGGTGACATTTCTCATCGCTTTTGAGTAGCCATTTTTTTTATCGAGTCGAGATAAACTTTGAGTTGCAAATTTGTGGCGAATTTTTCTTGGTTAAAAAACACAATGGCAGCGATAGAAGAGTTTAATGAGGCAGTAGATGGAATCTTAGGATTTGAAAAAAGGCTCAAAGAAGAAGATTTCTCATCTTACACAGTGGAGGCAATTGAATGTGAAAAAGAAGAGCTAGCCAGACTATGGGCAACATATCGCACAATACATGAGATATGTATTAATGAACCTGGTGATAAAAAAAAAAGTTAAAAAAGAATCAACAGCAATGGCTAAGACTCACAGCAAAGTTCACAAGGTCCACGTTAATTGCATCAATGTATTAGCAAGGGCAAGCCGTGTATTGCGCAAAGATAGCACAGATGGTTCTGCGACAGTGAGTCCGAAACATAATTTTGCCATACCAGTTCATGCATGCGACATAGAAGTTTTCAACGGGGATTATGCTTCGTGGCCCACATTTAGGGACTTATTCACAACAATTTATATAAATAATGAACGTTTGGGCCCTGTGGAAAAATTATGCTACCTGTTCCAGAAAACAAGTGGTGATGCACGTGAAGTGAATAGAAATATAACTGTAACCGCAGATAATTTTGAGATTGCGTGGGCAAATTTAAAGGCTGCGTACGAGAATAAACGGGTTCTATTCAATAGCCAGATGAGCTTGTTATACAACTTGGCCCAATGTCAGGAAGAGTCGGCCTCAGAAATCAAGAGACTACAGAGGGAAATAAATAACTGCATGTCCACTTTGAGGTTGTACCAAGTTGACGTTGAGGCTTGGGAACCACTATTCGTTTTCCATTGTTCGATTAGGCTGCCGGAACAGACACTGAATTTGTGGGAACAGTCGGTGAAAAATAAAACCGAAATCCCCAAATGGAAAGAAATCAATGAGTTTTTAACCGACAGATTTCGGGCACTTGAAAGTGTATCAAACATACGTGTTAGTGGTTCTCAAACTAGTTTCCAACTCAATAGCACAAACCAATTAAGGCAAAATAAGTTTAAGGCTCATCACACTAAAGTCAGCGTGCCTCAATGTAGATTATGTAAAGAGGCTCATGAACTAAGCTCTTGTGTGAAATTTTTGAGCATGGATTATAAGAATCGAGTGTCGAGCCTTAGAACATTTAGATACTGCTTCAACTGTTTGAAAGGAGGGCATTTATTTGGAGATTGCCCCAGTAGCAACGGTTGCTCCAAGTGTAAGAAGAAACACCACGTTCTATTACACAGAGAGTATGTGAATAAACCGGTTCAAAGAGTTCAGGCAAATCACGAAGCTCAACAAAATAAGGCACAATTTTCTGCTCAAATAATTAATGGACCTTCCTCGTCTGGTGCGGCTTCACATGTTGTTCAAAATCACCACCACTCAGTGTCAAAGAAAGTTTTATTAGCGACTGCTTGGGTTAATATTAACAATAACGGCACGAAGTATAAAGTGCGTGCACTTATTGACCCATGCTCAGATGAGAGTTTTATAGCCGAGAAAATATGTAAGTTGCTCAAGTTGTCCACTGCACCCATTTCAGCTGAAGTTGCAGGTCTAGGTGGAGAAGTTGTCAGCAAAGTTAGTAAAATGGCAAGTTTTTCAGTTACCTCTATTGTAAACCCTAATATGACTTTACAAGTATCTGCTTTGGTGGTACCTCAAGTTACTGGAAACGTTCCAACTCTGTCCTTTAATCCTAATAGAGACATAATACTACCTAACTTAGCTTATGCTGACCCAGCGTTCTATAAAAGTGGCTCAGTAGACATGCTATTAGGAGGTGATGTGTATCCATCAATTCTGCTGACAGGTGTTCATCATGGCATATTTGATTCTTTAGTGGCTCAAGAAACTATATTTGGGTGGAAACTTTGAAATTGCTCAAACTCGTGTGGTCTCGGAGGAGGATAAGCTATGTGAGGAAATTTTTAGAAATACTACGGTGAGAAATGTTGAGGGGAGGTATATAGTGAACCTGCCAATTAAATCTGATATTTCATCACTTAGTCCAAATAGGCACATAGCCATGAGCCAATTCACCAGAAGCGAGACTTTGTTGTTGAGAAAGCCACAAAACAAGGCTTTGTATGATGAAGTGGTCAAAGAATATATAACTTTGGCACATATGGAGAAAGTTGAAACTCCTGTAGCTGGCCCGAGTTATTATTTGCCCCATCATGGTGTCTTCAAACCGGAAAGTACCACAACTAAGCTGAGAGTGGTGTTCAATGGCTCCAGTATTACGCCTAGTGGTAAAAGTTTAAATGATATTTTACATGTAGGCCCAGTTCTTCAAAAAGACCTAGTGATTTTAATACTCAGATGGAGATTTTATAAGTATGTCTTTAACGCAGATATCTCAAAGATGTATAGACAGATACTCGTTAGTCCTGAACACACTAAATTGCAACAAATTGTTTACCGAAGCTCTCCTAATGAAGAGATACAAGATTATAGGCTGAAGACTGTTACTTTTGGCGTTAATTGCGCACCGTATCTGGCCCTTAGAACTCTCTTACAACTTGCAGATGATGAGGAGCGTTATTATCCAGTAGGTGCGAAAATACTGAGAGAGTCCATGTATGTAGACGATGCAGTAGTAGGTGCTCACAGTTTGCCCGACATTTTGGAGGCCCGGTATCAACTTATATCCATCTTACAGTCCGCGGGGTTTGATTTAAGAAAATGGACCTCTAATATGAAGGAAATTTTGGAAGGGTTGCCCGCATATCACTTATTAGATGAGAATTTTTTGAGGTTCAATGATAAAAGTAACGCAAAGACTCTAGGTATTCGATGGAATGCTTCAGCTGACTACTTTTATTTTACGGCGGAAAAAATTCCTCTTAAATCGGCATATACAAAAAGGGAAGTTCTTTCTGCGATTGCTAGGCTCTTTGATCCGGCTGGTTGGTTGGCTCCAGTAATTATTAAAGCGAAAATATTGATGCAACAAATGTGGCTCGATAAAATAGGCTGGGATGATAATATCAGCGAAATTTCCCTACGAAATTGGCAAACATTTGTGCATCGTTACAACGACATTACGGAGCTTAGAGTTCCAAGGTGGATTCAATACACAGCAAGTACTTGCATAGAGTTTCATGGCTTCTGCGATTCGTCAGAGTGGGCGTATGCGGCAAATTTGTATGTGAGGGTTCGAGTAGAAAATCTAGTAGTTTCTCATTTGCTGATTTCAAAGACAAAAGTTGCCCCAATCAAGAAGCCCTCCATACCACGTTTAGAGTTGTGCGGCGCCGTGCTATTAGCTAGACTCGTTGACAGTATAATGCCTCAGTTCGGGTTAAAAACTTACGTGTTGCACCTATGGTCCGATTCAACTATAGTACTGGCATGGCTAAAAAGACCCCCTTGCACTTGGAAAACCTTTGTAGCTAACAGAGTAGCACTAATCCTGGGAAAGGTCGGTAATAGAAACTGGCACCATGTTGGCTCGCAAGATAACCCCGCAGATCTAGCAACCCGGGGGCTGACCCCTGCGGAGTTGAAAGACTGCAAACTTTGGTGGAATGACCCAGAATGGCTCATGCAAGATAAATCGTCGTGGCCGTGGTCCACTGTAGAATTCGAAACTGCTGAAGAAAGAAAAAATGTTCAGGCTCTTGTTACTAGATCTGCGAATAAGGAAGACGTTTTGGATAGGTTCTCTGATTTACCAAGGGCTACGCATGTGATCGCTTACATATTTCGTTTCTTCAATACTGCACGTAAGGTATCAAATGTTAAGGCTACCTTTTCCACCTTAAAAATTTCAGCAGAAGAGTTGCTCTTCGTCAGAAACCGTCTATTTCGGTTATCACAAGAGATATACCTCGCAAATGATTTCAAATACCTGCATGAGAAGAAACACGTCGAAAAGAACAGCCCCCTCTTGTCCCTTACGCCCTTTCTCGATGACCACCAAATAATACGTGCCAATGGTCGTCTTACGTCATCATCCAATTTGACGTACAATGAGCGACATCCGATAATACTAGCCTATAGCAGTACCTTGGCACGGCTGTACGTTCTATTCATTCATAAGATGGTTCACCATGGCGGCTTAAGACTGGTTCATAGCGTGATTCGACATGAATGTTGGATACTAAGGGCGAAAAATTTAATAAAGGCATGCATAAATAATTGCAAGCAGTGTATTTTGTATCGTAAAATGCGGCAGGGTCAAATTATGGCCGCATTGCCCAAAGAAAGGACTACTTTGAGCCAACCCTTTGCAAACTCCGGCGTTGATTTTGCTGGCCCCTTTGAAATTAAAAGCTTCACTGGTCGGTATTGTCGAATTACGAAAGGGTACGTGTGTCTCTTCATATGTTTCGCAACTAAGGCGATCCACCTTGAAGCGGTCAGTGATCTATCGTCCCCAGCCTTTTTAGCAGCCTTGGCCCGTTTTATCGCTCGTCGAGGTTGCCCTAATACCATCTACTCTGATAATGGTAAGAATTTTGTCGGCGCGGCAAGAGAAATCGATGTGAACTTCGACAAACATGTCAAGGAGCTCCGTGACACCGCCGTAGAAAAATATGGACACCAACGTCTGAATTGGCACTTTATCCCAGCAGCAGCTCCACATATGGGTGGACTCTGGGAGGCAGGGGTGAAAAGTTGCAAAATGCACTTAAAAAAATTGGCCGGCCAGCTACGATACACCTTTGAGGAGTTTTCTACCCTTCTCACCACCATCGAAGCCTGTCTGAATTCACGTCCATTAGGCCCTCTGTCAGACAATGTGGAAGACTTGTCGGCTCTTACCCCTGGTCACTTTTTAATTGGAGGTGCGTTGCTCACGCCCGCTGAACCTGAAGAGCTCAATTCGCCAATAAGCATTACTAATCGTTGGCGAAAAATTAAAGCCATGCAACATGAAGTCGCTCGTAGATGGAAAGACGAATATTTAAAGGAGTTACACAAGCGCACAAAATGGAAGACGCCCCAAGCCAATTTGAAGGAAAATGATCTAGTAGTTCTCCGAAATGAATCGCTTTGCCCAACCGAATGGCGCTTAGGCCGAATTGTTAAACTGCACCCCGGCAAAGATGGAAACATTCGCGTAGTAGATATTAGGACACAAAATGGCACAATTACTAGGCCAATCCATAAGCTGGTTCTGTTACCACGCCCCCCCCCCCCGAGCTATAAGGCAGATGAAAACAAATTAACCTTTATTCGTACTTTGACATGCGTTCTCTATCTGGTTCACCCACTAACTACTTTATCTTAATTCCTCACATCTTCTTTACAGAGTACAATGACCCAAGCATGGTTTAACCCTTATTACCGTTGCCCAATGTGTTCGAGACTCCACGCGATCCGACAATGTACGCGTTTCCTGACGATGCGTGTGGAGCTCAAAAGGCGGACCGTAGTCGAGCACGACTTATGCAAAAGTTGCTTGGGTCAGTCTCACCCCTTCGCAGATTGCCCAAGCATTGATCGGTGCAAGCGATGCTTCAAGCTGCACAACACCTTGCTCCATCCTGTGGCCCCCGGATATATATGGTTCCATATGACTATCAAGGTAGCCATATATCCGCACCCCAACTCGTCACATTGCCACCTTGTGCGTGCGCGCGTAAACCCTAACGCAGCTCGCACCTCTATACACGAGCCAGTGGCTCGCAGACTCGGGTGCAGTATTACCTCCCAACGAACGCTGGTGTCGTTGGCCCATCGCCTATGTGGGAAAGAAAAGATGACCATCACGTGCGCCGTCGAAACGTACGTCTTTAGGACCTCGCCCACATATGACGTCAAGGCAGATTGGGTCAAACGTGCGCGCAGGATGGTAGTGGCAGCCGACCCAAAATGGTTTGAGGCCCGTTCCGTCGACATGATAATCGGGGCGGACGTGGCTCCAAGGATATTGAGTGGCCGAGCTGATGGCAAGCCGGGGCAAATTTATGTCCAACCAACCATCTTTGGAGAGGCCTACTTCGGCGAGGGAGCGGTACAATCTACCGGGCACTACACCGCTGGTCTGCCCATCGCATAACGCAACATAATGACTAATAACACACTTAATTTGTTCCCTTTTGTTCTTTTTTTCATTGAATTAAATGACTGAATTAAATCCTTAATCTGTTGTGTGGCTCTTTGTTGCGCTAGTAGCGCAAGGTGGGCGGTATGTTCATGTCAGCGCGCGGCTGGTACGTGTAAACACTATGTGATATTTAAGCCCATCTAAACTATACACATAAACCGGCGCAATGCATATGCATCTGCCGCCGTTCTACTTGTCAGCTCTGGGGAAAATTGGCCGACGACAATGATTTTCACCGTTGGAGTTCTTTTACTTTTTACTTCTTGTTGAGCTCACATGTGCACAAAAAGTTTCTGGTGTTTTTTTCTTATCTTTTCTTCGTGGAGTACTGATACAGTTTAAAAGTTTGAACAAATCTTTAATAAACCAACCTGGTTCTGAAATAAAGGCGCTTGTTGTGGAAGCAATCACATACCTTGTGGACAAGTGACTAATCAAATTTGGCTATCTTTCTTTGGCGTCTCAACTTTGTTGGAGTGGTGGTATATTTTAAAATATTTTTGAATAAAACAGTTAATATTGTTGTTATTATCATTATTGTTATTTGTTCTCCTATCTCTATATTGATATAATATATCTATATTTAATTATTAAACTCTTTGGGAAATTATTATATTCTAAAATGTCTTTAATTTTATTTATATTATTTTTATGAAATACCTTATCACTAATATTTAAAACTCTTCTATGAAATTCCTAGCCGTATTGATAATAATATGTCTTCTATGCTTAGAATAATAATTAATCATTCTGCCTGAGACTGTAGGTTTCTGGTACCAATTTATTAATAATCTATTTCCTTTTCTAATAATTAGTGTGTCTAAGTAAGGAAGTTTATTATCAAACTCTTTCTCAATAGTAAACTTTAAATTTGTTTAGTTCTGTTAACATATCATCAATTGCAGATGTAGGAATAATGCAAAACAAATCATCTACATATTTTGTCATTATTCTGGGTTTAAGATCAACTTTTTGAATTGCTCTATGTAATAATTCTTCCATTACAATATCTGCTATAATTGGTGATGCTGGTGATCCCATTGGAAGACCTTTTTGTTGTATATATATTTTGTTATTATATTGGAAATATCTATTATCATCTATACAAAATTTTAGCATACGTAAAAATAAAGTTTTATTTATGTTAGTATATACTTTGATTGTATCCCATTTTTCTTTTATTGTATTTATTGCAAAAGATATAGGTATACTAGGAAATAGAGAAACCACATCAAAAGAAATTAAACCCTCATTATTAGATATATTCTGATCTCTAATTCTATCTACAAATTCCATTGAATTTTTAATGTCAAAAGTAGAATCTTTCGTAATATTTTTTAAAATATTTGTCATATATCTGCACAATTCATATGAAGGAGAGTTAATAAAAGAACATATGGGTCTCAATGGAAAATTCTCCTTATGTATTTTTGGTAATCCATATAAACGAGGAGCTACCGAAATATTTGTCTTAATTTTATTATTCTCACTACAATTGATAATATGTTTTTTGAACAATTCCTCAACTATTTCATTGTTGATCTTTTGAAATTTGGTCGTAGGGTCTCTATTAATTATATTATAATTCGTTCGATCTCCTACAATATTATTCATCCTAGAATCATAATCATGTTTATTAATCGCTACAGTAGCATTACCTTCATCTGCATAATAAGTATATCATTATTTTTATTTAAGGAAAGATCAGCTTTCCTTGCTTTGTTTAATATAAACTTATCTCTATTTGTTAATATTATTTTATTTAAATTGTTATCAATAATTGAAGTTAGTCTATTTCTACCAATTTCTTGTTCTTCTCTTTCATTAATAGTTCGTACTAAATCTTCTCCCTCTGATATAATTTTTAAAATAGGAATGTTACCTTTTTTAACAGGTAAAGCATGTTTTTGTCCAAGTGAAAGTATCCACTGAATGTCTTTAAGAATGTCTAAATTAGTAGTATTGACAAACCACTTCTTATTAAATTATATATGTATATATATTTATATCATGTCATTATTTTTATATGTTATTTATATACACTATACTGTAATAAATTCTTATCCTTGTTGTAATGTTGATTGAATAGTTTAAATATTGTAAATGTTTAGTTATATACATATGTATGTAAATTTGTATGTATGTTAGGTTAGGTTAGGTTAAAAGGGCTGCCCGCAGTAAGCGAGAAAAACACTCGGAGGCCATCAAAAGGCCCATTGTGATGCCCAAGAGGACTATACCCTACACACTCTTCTCAAGACGAAGTGGTGGTTCCTGAGAACCATCCAGAACTTCTCACAAAGCCCGCCAGGGCAGCCAGCGGTGCATCCCTGAGGCAGTCAAGATCCCGCAGGAAACGAGAGCCTAGATGTCTAAGCCTACGCTCCTGCAGGGCCGGACACTCACAAAGGAAATGCTGTACTGACTCCTCCTCCTCCTCATCGAAGCAGCTCCTGCAGCGGCCATCATGGGGAAAGCCCAAACGCTCCGACATGTGCCCAATTGCACAGTGCCCCGTCAAGACCCCTACCAGGAGTGCCAACGGCTGTTTCCCAAAAAACAGAAGTTGCCTAGTCCTAGCTCTGCTAAGCGAGGGCCATAGAGTTTTGGAGACCCTACAGGTAGTAATACTTGACCACCTGTTTGTCACCTCCCTCCTTGCCCACCTCTGAAATCTGCCCAGCAGCTCAACTGAGGGAATGTCAATGTCCCTACGCGATACTGCTTCATCCAAGGCCGAACCCGCTCTCGCGCATTCGTCCGCCATCTCATTCCCCTGAATGCCTTCATGCTTTCCAACTAACCAAGGCTCTTGGATCAAGGCCACGGATATGCACTCCCTCTCCATAAAGCGTAACAGCTCGTCCGATGCTGCCTCGGAGTGATGCAAGTTAATCTGCACCACCTTTATGCCGCTCGGAGTCGCCATTTTGTGAGTCCTTCTTTGTAGGCAAAATCAGCCTAAGCTGATTTAGCCCATATTTGATAACGCCCTTTTTGGGGCGCAGGAGATGGAGGGATTCTGAATCAATTTTGATCCAGAGATCTTTGCCATCCCCCTTGTCCCTGGCACGTGCACGTTCAATCGTCCAGTTCTCAGTACCAAGGTCCATATTCTGGCGCTTAATGAGTGTAAGTGTGGCCTCATCCTCCAGAATAGGAGGAGGAATCCACACGCGCACCGTCACCTGAAAAGGAACTTGGTCCAAGGGCACGATTTCAATTTTGGCTCCTGGCCAAAGCTCGCCAGCTTCTTGGATGCTGTTTTTGAGAAAACCGAGAGCCTTCTCATTACCTCAACCAATAATTTTGACGCCTCTGGACCACTTTGCCCCTTCAAACGCAGTGAACGAGTCATCGTCAAAAGTGGCGAGCGCGTCCACTAGTCTGCGCAGAATTCGTTCTTCCAGAAGCAGCCATTGATCATTTGTCATTTTGCCTCCCGGCTGACTGTGATCAATAATGGCTACCTGTAGCTCAGGTGCTGATGTCAAGCTAGTTGATGGTTTCAACCGCTTGCCCTCAGGCATCTGCGTCTCACCCGACCTTTGCCGTTTGCCACTAGAACCCCCTGCAGGGTCCTCTTTGCCAGCCCCGTGACCTCGTTTAGAGGAGAATGAAGCTTGCCTTGAGGACTCCTTACCGGCGGTTTTCGCTTTACCGCGTAGGTCATCACCTCTCTTTGACTTGGACGACACCCCTTTCGATGTAGAAGGGCCATCGTCCAATTTCTCCGAGTCGGTGATCGTGCTCGGTCCAGGTTTAGTTGAGGGCCCGGCTGATGCCGAGATCGCTTTCCTACCCTGGTTTCTGGCCACGTTCGTCCCCGTCTCTGGCCTTGCCTCCATGACAGAAGTATTCCGAAACTCCTCATACTTCCGAACATGCTAGGCATGCTTGCGCCGCAAAGCCTTCTCCCGGGGAGTCAAGGAAGCTGGATCTCGAGATTCCAACGACCTTAAAAACCGGAGAGAACGCTTGTAGCCTGCCAGCTTTTTGCGTTCGTCCGGTCTTTTCTCCGCTCCTTCCATCACCTGTGCCTCTGATACCTTCCTGTCCGCCCCCACCGATTGTCTGTCCTTGGTATCAGAGGAGACCATGGTGATATCATCCTCGTCCGTCTCGTAGATGTTAAGTCCGTCCAGTCCTGGAAATATGTCTAAGTCATCGTTGTGTGTCTGTTGCCCGTCATCCCTTGTCGTACTGTCCGAGTTTGATATTTTTTCTGTTCTTTCGTTTATTGTTCCCACGAGTGTAGGGGAGAAAATGTCCACCATGTCATAGCCCCCAGTGACAAGGTAAGGGCTTAATTACTTGCTGAGGCGCCCAGGTATCAGCAAGGCTCCGTAAGAATACAGTCGGTTACCCCTGACTGCAAACCAGCCGACAGGCACGGGTCGCATAACACCTCGGCTTAGGGGGGATAACTATTTGCCATGCAAGCCTTTAGAGCACTTGCCACCAAAAACAGGCAGAAACCCTAAAAAGGTCATCTTACTCCAGGTTCTGTCTGAATCAGAGACACTTGCCACAGCCAGCATTGAGCCACCACATCGCGCCAAGATTATTATCCACGTGATGGTTGTATGTATGTTAATATATTAATTTGTAATTATGTTAGTTATTTATATATATGTATTCATATGTATGTGTGTGTATGTGCATATGTGTTTGTATCTCTCTATGTGTGTGTATATATGTTATATGTAGTTATGTATGTTCATGTATGCATATATGTATACGTTCATGTATGTATTGATGTATACATGTATAAATATATACAAGCCTGTATAAGTTAAGGATTCTCCAATGTTTGATATATAAAAAAATAAAAAATTATATTAAGGCGCTCCAACTGCGCCTGTTTCCTTATGGGAATAAAACACTTGTATTGATTAAACTTTAACTTTACTTTTATTTAATATTAATAACAAAACACTTGTATTGATTAAATTTCAACTTAACTCTTATTTAATATTAATAGACTTATTTAATTCAGCGCGCAACCAAAACTAACTGTTCAACCTCCCATTTCCATTCTTGTCACATTCCACAATAATTAGGCCGCAGCAACACGCGCGAATATGAGACGCTGATTTAGCAATATTACTTTCTCATTAATTAAATGCAAGCAGGCAATTCTGTTGGATACGCGTGCAGAGGCTAGTGAACTTTGTAGACGTTGAGTCAGCTATATTAGTTATGTTGGCAGTATTAGCGCTGTTGATAACTCCCCCTCTTCAAGCATCTGCGTCCCGCAGATCACCTATGTTGTTTGGAAGGCAGGATCGTCTGGCTGTGGAATTTGGTGTGATGGCAAGTTGACTCTTCCGGTTATTTTGCGCCACAGAGTGCCCACGCAAATTCCCATAGCAACCGCAATGGCAAAGTGTGATCCGAGTGACAGGTTTAGTTTGTTACCCAGATATTGAAGCTTATTCACATTGTCCAAACTTATATTGTGGACTTGATCGATATCCACAAGCAGCTTCTCATTGGCCACGTTTACAAGGACGGGAGGTAGTGGTTGTAGTCTGGAAATAGACGTGCTAGAAAATGTTTCATTGTTGATCGTTATACTCTCGTTGAACAGCTGTATCACGTAACTGCCATTAAGTATTTCCGTACGACTTCGAACTTCCATGGTACCTCTGAAATTTGTCAGAAAAATTATACCAGTTGTGATCATCTCTATTATATGTGCCATGGTCATCTTATAACGGCAATTCGCCTTCCCTCCTTTTAGCAGTCGTGGTATACAGCTTCCTTCCTCAAGTTGCGTCAGAGACGTTTGTTGGCAAACGGTCACTTTGTTAATGGTTAAACAGGGGGTTTTCACACCAAATGTTTCATCTTGGCTGACAAGTAATTCGGTAAATTGTAACTCGACTTGTCTGCCCATTAATATCGTGGCTCTAGCGATGATTCGGTGGTACAGATCCTTTTTCAGCTTCGGAATAGAGAGCACATATAGCAATAAAGACCCATTTGAATATATCGATGGGCTCCCGTGCTCGATGGCTTCTACAGCGTTAGCGTATGGCAATGTTTCCATTTCTGTAATAATGTCATCGACTTCAGCTCTCTTTAATAGATTTCTGTTGATAATTCCACTCTTGGCTAACTGACAAGCCCTCACTACCTCATTTACAGCATCCTTCAGGACAACGACTTGGTTCATGGTATTCTGCCCAAGTTTTTCAGCCTCTTTTCCATTATTGATTTCGTTCATTCTATTAATCGGTCCGGCCGTTTAGCCGTCTATAGACTTCAAACAAACCCACAAACAAACACACATTCATTTTTATATATATATATATATATATATATAGATATATATATATATATATATATATATATATTCTTATTGCTATTTTGATTCTTTTTACATTCATTTTTGTTAGAAATCTTGTGAAAAGGATTGGAAGTTTCTCATTCTCTATGTTACTTGTTATTGCAAGTTTTTTATGTGAGCCTTGTGAATCCTCTTACCACTGGCCGTGAGTATTGTTACCTTGTTATTCTTTTCCACTACTTCTTTCCTATAAATCGGTTTACTCTTAGCTTTAACATATTTTATTCTAACAAAAACAGTATCCCCCTTTTTGTATTTCTTTGGGGACGTGCGCTTCCTATTCATTCTTTTATTTCTGTCTTTAGCATTTCTTCGGATAATATACCTAAGGTCCCTGTTGACCTTGGAGCGAGCCTCGAGCAATCTTTTTATGTCGGCTGCCTTTGACCTGTTAAAGAATACGTCACTGGGTCTTTTACCCGTAGTGGAGTGAAAACTAATAGTTTTTTATACTTGTCCACGGCAACATGCATTAATTCTTGTACGCTGAGCTCTTCGTTCTCAGCTCTAAGACACCTATATATTTCGATAAGAGTCGGGTGAACTCGCTCTACTTATCCATTAACCTCGCTTCGTTGTGAAGGCGTTAAAAAAAATTTTATCCCCAATCTTTCGATAAAATCTCTAACCAAGGGACTGAGGAAACTGCTCTCATTGTCGGTTACCAATATTTTTGGTGCGGTGAAATAATGTAAAACTTTCACTAATTTTTCCCTAATGTTCAGGACCGACCTATCACTTATATGGAAAAGTTTGGTAAATTTAGAGAATTTATCAAGGACAGACAGAAACTTCTGGTTTTGTATTTCGACAATGTCCATGTGTAATATTTCACACGGCATAGTTGGAATAGGAGTGTCTTGTAGCAATGGTTTTGTCGGATTCCTGTCATACTTGTTTTTATTACAACAAACTTTCTGATGAGAGCATACATTCGTGGGAAGTAAAATTCATCTAGAATTTGTTTCCTATTTTCCCTTGCGTTCCTGTGTACCCTGTGGTGTTCCTTTTGGATTATTTCAAATTGCCGATTTTCAGTTCCCACATCTGCAACTTCCTTCTGAGTAATTCTAATCTTATACTTTGAGAAGTGTTGCAGATAGAGGTCTTGTAAGCTTGCCAAGTAAATTTCGGGCAATTTTATACCATTTATTACGTTGGGATTCAGTGTCTTTTTCAGTATATCCGACAGGTTTTCGCTGTCCCATTCTGGTGAGGATGCATAATGACGCAAAAAGTGTTTGTGCAGAGTTTCAGTTGCCTGCAGCTCAGGGCCAACTTTTACTTGTGAATCTGCTTCGCTGGCTGTTTCTGTGCTACAGTCGTTCATGTGGTTAACGCTAGTCTGTAATCGAGAGAGTGCATCTGCGACGAAATTGGATCTACCTGGCCTGTAGATCAATTCGTGATTGTACTCCTCTATACGAGCCTTCCATCGTTTCAGCTTAGCATTGAAATTCCTGTTACTAAGCGCGTAGGTAAGAGGCTGATGGTCAGTGTATATTTTAATCTTTTTGGCTCCGTATAGATAATTTCTCAGATTGTCCAACGCCCACACGATAGCCAGCATTTCCCTCTCGTTAGTTGCATATCCTTCCTCATATTTGTTTAAAGAACGGGAGATGTAGGCTATTGGTTTGTCCTTACCAATATCCCCTTGTGAAAGGACCGCACCAATGGCGTAGTTTGAAGCGTCCGTTGTGAGATTAAAGGATTTATCGAAGTCAGGAAAAGCAAGAATTTCCGCCGTAGTTAAAAGGCTCTTTAATTTTTTAAAAGCTGAAAGCGCATTGTCTTGTAAGTTTATTTTGATATTCCTCGATTGATTTGCTTTTACGTCTGAGTTTTCCCCTCTTGTCAGATTCGTTAGTGGCTTTGCTACTTTTGCGTAGTGTTTTATAAATCGCCTGTAGTATGATGTCATACCTAACACGATTATGTCGTCAATGTATACATAGCATATTTTCCCGATATATTCTCTCAGAACATCATCAATCATTCGCTGGAAAATAGCTGGTGCGTTCCTCAATCCGAAGGGTAATCGAAGAAACTCGAATTTCCCATTCATGGTTGAGAAGGCGGTCTTTTGAATGTCTGAGGCCTTCATAGGAATTTGGTGGAAGCCTGATGTCAGATCAATGGTAGTGAAGTATTTGGACCTGCCCAAGTTGGCCAAAGTTGCATTTATATCTGGGATAGGATAGGTGTCAGGAATTGTGACGGCATTCAGTCGCTTGTAGTCAACCACCAGTCTGTATTGCTTCTCGCCGTTTGGTTTTGGATTCTTAGGAACAATCCAGATGGGCGAATTGTAAGGGCTTTTTGAAGGACGTATTATCCCTTCAGATAATAATTCCCCGATTTGCTTATCCACCTCTTCCCTCATGGCGGCTGGGTAAGGATAGCTTTTTGCGTATATAGGTTCTGACGTTGTTGTGCGTATTTCCGCACGAATATTTGTTGAAATCGCCTGACTGCCGTCTAGTGACCCAAATAGTGGTTTATATCTTTTAATAATTTCATTAATTTTACTCGCAGTTTCTGCTGAAATGGATTCATCTAAAACATAATTTAAGGTGTTCGACATCTTATTCCTCAGGGGAATTTTTATAATATCCCTAATTACCAATAAGTTCTTTTTCCTTTCGACCACTGCACCCAGTTCCTTAAGAGTATCATCGCCTATAATACCATCAAAGGTATTAAGACCCGGCAACAAATAAAAGGTGACTAAATCAAATATGTCATGCTTTGCAAAGAATTTTCCTACCACTTTCCTACTTACTTCAATTTTTCCCCCCGCGGTTCAAACGATTATTGGTTTTAGCAGAGGTATACTTCCGGCAGTTAATTTTGTGCTGCAAAAATTTCTATTCGAGCCGGTATCAATCAGAAATTCCAGCGTGGTGTCGTTGGTTACAGCGTATTCTATGTAAGGTAGGCTGGATGGCCTTCCCCCATAAAATTCTGTTCTGTAGCTACGGAATCGAAGTCATCGACTGCCACTTCCTCTTGGGGAGTGAATTCCGTGTCCAGATGGAAAACCCGTGGATGTTTGTCTCTTCTAAACATCTCACTTGCCCTTCTTTTCTCTACATTGTTTGGGTGATTCATGTAGTTTATTCTTCTCGTTTGCATAGAACGATCCGTTTCCATCGGCTCTGGTTTGATTTGTTGAAACTTGGGGTACAATGGTGGTTTATTACTAAAACTGGGTTGTTCATGGTGATAATTATTGTGCCTAAATTTATATAAGTAATTGAAATTAGTCCTTGGAGGTCTCGGTGGCCCTCTAGCGTACACTACCACAGGTGGGGCACTCAAACGTGCTGGTGTCTTAGAGTGTAGTATGTTGTTTCTCATTGTGAGATTCTGGAGTTCTAAGCAAGCCGAATATGCCTCCGGCAGAGTTCTTGGTCGTTGTATAATGACCATTTTTGACAGATCTGGATTAAGCCCACGAATGAAAATATCTAATGCCCTATTCCTGTGCGTGGTTACCAATGCATCGACTGTCTCCTCACTATACGCTTCTGTTTTCAATTTATTCACTATGAGCGATAGTTGGTGGTTTACTGTAGCATAAAATTCGTCTACCTTTGAAGATCCTTGCGAGAGTTGATTGAGTTGGTGCTCAAGCGTTTGGACGTCGCGCTTGTCGGCGTAGTGGAGCGACAGTACCTTCTTGACTTTCTTCTAGTCGTTGTCAAAAATATTGTAGGAGACTAAGGCAGCGTCGGCATCGCCGATTATTTTCTGGCGTATGCTTTGAAGAATTGATCGATATATGGGCTTGTGTTTCACTATTTCAAAATCTTTCAGAATCATCTCTACTGCGTGGACCCAGGACACATAATTCAACGGGTTTCCGTCGAATGTCCTGAGTTCCTTAACACTATCAGGAAGCCTACTTATTGAATTTAACTCTTCTTCATTTCTGGGACCCTGTAAGACCGCGATTTCGTCCCTATGGACAATTGTTTCGTTCGCATTAGGTTGCTCTAGACAGGTCAACCTACTTTTTATTTCGGTCATGTCACTATTCCTTTCTATAATATTAATTCTAGTTTCTATAACCTTCATCTCCTGTATTAGGCGGTTAACCGCACCCGTTAAGGTAGTAGGAGTTTCCTGTACTTCTTCCATTATTACCACTAGTAAGAGGATACCAAGACTCACCTGAGAATTACAGCAGCTTGTCGACTTTAACAACACAGCACTTCACTTCCTTACACTTTTAGATTTTAGATTTTGATATTTATTTATTTGGAATATATATTTTTTCTTTTTAAATTTTTTGTAAAATAGCTTATTTCCTTTTAATTTTTTGCCAGTGGCTTTTTTTATCTTCTTTTTTCCTTTTTGGATTGCTTTTGCAGTATGCTTTACAAATATATTTATCCTTTGTATTTTATTTCAAATAATTTTCTTCCATACAATTTTTTGGTATGGTATTTGCAAATGTCTTTATCTTTAGGGTTTACTCTTTTTTTATTTTTGTGTAATTTTCTGATTTTTCATTATTATTATTGCTTTTGCATATTTATTTTTTCTATTTTACTTAAAAAAAAATTTTTTACACACAATTTATTTTTATGATATGGTATTCGTAATTTTTCTTTTACACTTCTTCTCTATTCTTTGTGTAATTTTTTCCTTATTATTAATCTTGGTTTTTGAGCCTTGGTTTCGCGACGCGAGACACTGGAAAAACCTTTTTTAGTGTTATGTATCGTCACGGAGGGGTTCGTATTATTCCTTTTTGGAAATCCACTTTTACACTCGCGGATACCTACTGCGGTACGAAAACTCTCACTTTCGCTCCGATAACCTTCTGTAATATTGTTGTAAGTGTTGATCACCAAGAATATCGGGTTGGCGAAGGACGATATGTTTTATTTGGTTATTTGGTTTGTATATATTATTCGTCCTGGAGGGTCCCTTGGGATTCACAGAACGTTTTAAGTTACTATGTTATAAGGACACCGTAAGTTTTTACGGCTCCCTGCTCGGGTGCCAGTTAAGGATTCTCCAATGTTTGATATATAAAAAAATTATATAAAGGCGCTCCAACTGCGCCTGTTTCCTTATGGGAATAAAACACTTGTATTGATTAAACTTTAACTTTACTTTTATTTAATATTAATAACAAAACACTTGTGTTGATTAAACTTCAACTTTACTCTTATTTAATATTAATAGACTTATTTAATTCAGCGCGCAACCAAGACTAACTGTTCAACCTCCCATTTCCATTCTTGTCACCTTCCACAATAATTAGGCCGCAGCAACACGCGCGAATATGAGACGCTGATTTAGCAATATTACTTTCTCATTAATTAAATGCAAGCAGGCAATTCTGTTGGATACGCGTGCAGAGGCTAGTGAACTTTGTAGACGTTGAGTCAGCTATATTAGTTATGTTGGCAGTATTAGCGCTGTTGATAACTTATATATGCTTTATGTTAATATTTTTGGAAACATAGATATATTCGAAAACATTTTTTTTTCATATTTCAAAACCAATAAAAGGTCAATAAAAGCAAACAACTATATATATATATATATATATATATATATATATATATATATATGTATATATAGATGTATAACATTTTAGCTGCACTACTGGCAAGAACTCCCCTCAAGACGGCGAGCTTCAGCCGGAGCAACCGCCATAATACCAGCGCGGCCGGTAGTCTGGTAACCCACTGCACATATGGTTACGTCAACTACGACCATATGTGCTACCAATGGGACATTTGTATACATACATACATATAAATACCAAACATCTATATTACATTCTATATATTATATAAAAAATGGCGTCCAACGTGGGGCCCGAAAACTGACTGACCATAAGAAGTTGGTTCTTTGTAGCAGCGATTGACTGGTGTTTAACAGCCGCGTATGACCTGGTAGGTTATGTAAGAGTCCCTATCCAGTAGCGACGCGTGTTGTGGAAAACCAGTGAGTCACTGTGCAACACTTTGCTATGTTAGGTGAGTCAAATAAACTTTTATGAGAAATATCTCCATCACCTATGTAAGTCTCGTTTCGCAAGCCTTAGTAGCTTGGAAACGCGCTGCAAGATAGGTCATGGGGGTTTATTGACTTAGCATTCTACTCTTTTCTACACAACTTGAGACTTAAAATAAATTAAAAATTTACAATATAATTTTAATTGGACAAGTTGTTGAAAAAGGGCTGATTTACAAAGGAATGTTTAACGAGGGGAACTAGAACTTTTGAGTAAGTTTAGAAATAAGCTTATTTCTTCACTTATCCACAATTAGAGACCAGTCCTGGTAGAACAAACCTCAGGGGTTGACACCAGTTGCGGTAAATATATTAGTGGATGGGTGAAGACAACGTTTATCTTCTTATTAGTTCACTCCTGAAACCATTCAAGTACAAATATATCTACTGTTAGCACACATACGATCCGACACAGAAACCTAAAAACGTACCTTGATTCCCTGAAAGTACCGCATAAATACAAATTTAATTTTGATTTTATTTGAGTAATTTTCAGCCTATCGGAAAATTTTTAGCATTTCCTCCGAGTTTGAAAGAAACCATTTTGTCGCATTATTCAGATTGTGATCATTGGCACTATAAATCCAATCGTTGATTATAATTTCGGTTTCTATTATTCATTATATTTTCGCTCTTACTAATCCGTTATATATTACTTTTTATATAGGTATTTATTGCATTTGGTTATTCATTCTTATTATTTTGAATTTTAAAGTTATTTGGGGTACACATATACAGTTCAGTTTTAGACGTTTCGTCTTTTTTTTTTTTTTTTTTTTTTAAGAGTAGGACCAGCACTCTGGGTATGACCCCTACATATGCAATGCATTGCGCCGGAACTGAAAACGAGGGGATAGTATTAAGGGGACAGATGAGAAGATAGACAGTTTTTTTGTAGCTATTTCAACCTTTTACTTCGCCGGCTAATTTTTGCTACAGGGCCGACGAAGGTGGGTGCTGTTACTCTGCTTTTTAGTACATGATAGTGTCAGTCGCCGCCAATTATGTTCAATGACCAGTGACTATGCCTTCATCATTGAAACAGGCTGGCAACAACTAACACAACCACGCACTAATGCTGATCATAAGAATTCAACACAATATTTCTCACGACCCTCCGCTTCATAGTCTCGTGTTCTACTACTTCAGCCAACAGCAGTATAGCTAGTGCTTGTATATTTACCTTAATAATTTATATTGTTTCAAAACGTTTTTAGTGGGTAAAATTTATTAACATACTTAAATTTTTTATTTTGATGTTAATGAGTAGTTTTAATTATTTTAATTTGTCATTTTTAGTATTTGCATCATTTGGCGTTAGAATTTTGGCCGATTGAATTATAAAGGCTAAAATTCTAGGCAACCAGTTGGAGTACTAATTTTTTTTTCTTTTTTTTTATATATAATTTGAATTTATTTGTTTAGCATAATCAATTTGGCAAACCATCTGCGTGGAGGTTTTGGTTTGTTTGGCTAATAGTTTAATATTTTAGTTATACATTTTTTATACCCTCCAAAAAAGAATTTGGAGGGTATATTCACTTTATCATTCCGTTTGTAACGCATCGAAATATCCATCTCAGACCCCTTAAAGTATATATATTCTTGATCAGTGATGAAATCTAAGACGAACTGAGCATGTCCGTCCGTCCGTCTGTCCGTCTGTGGAAATCACGATTCAGTCCAAACGAAAAGATCTAGACTCTTGAAATTTGGCATAAATATATTTTTTTTAGACTTAGAGCAGGTTAAGTTCGAAGATGGGCTAAATCGGGCAAGAGGGAAAAAAGTTCCCCTAAGAAGAACTAAACCAACCCAGAAAAAACAACATAATTTTTAAAGTTTTTTGGTTATTTTGTTAAGCAAATGATATATTTTTATGTCAAATTTGGTCCAGCGCCTTAAACTTGGAGCCATTAAATAAAATAAAAATATTTTTTGACCCCGCCCACTTCAGTGGGCGTTATTATAGGCAAAAATAACATAAAAATTTAACAAATTGTTTTACTTCAGCCTACATTCCTTAAAAATAACACTTTTAAGCTTTAATGACGAAGCTGAGACGAAACCTGGTACTACTCTGCCCTACCCCCTCCTTCCCCTTCGCCCCCTAAATGACCCTACCAAAAAAAAATTTTTTTTTAAATTTTTTATATAATCATCCCAAGCATTTATCTTTAGAGTTTTATGACTGCCGATTTCTGCCCTAACTCCCCCCCCCCACTTCTTCCTCCCCCCCTAAATGACCCTACCAAAAATTTTTTTTTTTAAATTTTGTATATAAACATCCCAAGCATTTATCTTTAGAGTTTTATGACTGCCGATTTGTGCCCTAGCCCCCCCTGCCCGCTTCTTCCTTTGCCCCCTAAATGACCCTACCAAAAAAAAAATTTTTTTTTAAAATTTTGTATATATAGTCATCCCAAGCATTTATCTTTAGAGTTTTATGACTGCCTGTTGCTGCCCTACCCCCTCCTCCCCCTTTGCCCGCTAAATGACCCTATCAAAAAAAAGAAATTTTAATTTTGTATATAATTATCCCAAGCATTTATTTTTAGAGTTTAATGACAAAGGTGAAATGTTTCCCCCACAGCCCTTGCCAGAGCGACCCCGCCAAAATACAGTTTTTATAGCCTCCAAAGAGAATTGCGATGAAGTCTAAGACGGTCTAGCAATGCCCATACGTTCGTCTGTGGAAAACATGATATTGCATATTTTTGAACCCCGCCCCCTTTAGTGGGCGTTGACGTACGATATTATATAAAGGAACTCTGTCCCACACAGTTAAACATTTCAAATTCACTTACTAAATATTTGGAGGGTATTTAAGATTCGACCCGGTCGAATATAACGTTTTTACTTGTTTTCTATTTATTTTATTTATATTTTTCATAATTTTATTTCTTAATTTTTTTTCATTCTTGTTTATTGCCCTATATGCGCAACAACAAGTACCCACCATGTCAATGCTGAAGTATACGAGCAATTAAGAGACTCGTCGTCCTTCAACAGTACCACTGCGGGAAAGAGGGCGGAGCATGAGGAAGCCGTTTACAGCTCTATAGCTGAACAATCTGCCGATCCCAGCGGTATACAGCAGATGATTGAGGCAACTGTGGGTCTAAATCAAGCGAAATGGTCGCGGGAAATCGATTTAAAAATACAAAAGGTGTTAGACGAAGCGAAATAGGCCTTCATAGCCGCAGCAGCAGATAGACCAGGGACGTCACAAGCTACAGCAAATTTGCCATGGGGACCTGGTCCAGCTCAGTCCATAATACCCCAGCCACCAGTTGGTTTCCGGCCTTCTGTCGTGACTGTGGATGCAAACGTGCAACCACAACAACAAGAAAATGCATATGTACCACCGCACAGGCAGAACACTTGCGTACAGCAGCAAGCAGCGATGCCACCATTAGTTCCTGCACCACACAATGTACGTGTAAATGCTGAGGCCCTACACGTAACACAGCCACCAAACGTACCGATCCAATATCGTCTAGTCTCAGGTTATTCACGACCAGAGTACCTGCCAGACCGGTGGTCAGCACCACATTTGCAATCACAGCAGGCAAGTTATCAACTACAAACAGGCAAATTATCAGCAACAGCAGCAAGCAATTTATCAACAAACACATCAGCATCCAAATTATCAACAGCAACACTCTCAGGCCACAAATTACCAGCCGCAGAATTATCAGCCACAGAATTATAATCTGCCATTTGCTATGCCAACGCCACATGAGCCGCTAGATAAATTTAAGCTGGATAAATGGGGCGTGAAATTCGATGGCACAACAAAAACTATGAATGTGCAAGAATTTATTTTTCGGGTGAGCGCATTGAGAAGAGATTATAATTGTCCGGATGGAGAAATATTGCTGCTATTAGAAGGGCCAGCGCTTGAATGGTATTGGGACTACCGTAAAATCGTTAATATTACTACCTGGGAGGAGCTGGAAAAAGCGCTTTTGGCTCAGTATAGGCGTTACGAGAAAGAGTACCAGGTACAAATGAAAATCCTAAGCCGCAGGCAGCTACCTCAAGAGCCATTTGACGACTTCTATAACGCAGTCATCAGGTTGAGAAATCAACAGCAAACACCGTATGATGAGGAGCAGTTAGTGGAAATAATGCGAAGAAATTTAAAACCTGCATTAGCTCAGATGATGTTCAGTGTACATCTGCGAACATTATCGGAATTTTGTCGTGAGGTACGGAGAACCGAAAATTTGCTTGTCACACAGCGACAACTTTCCCCACAGCGGTCTAATTTCACCCATAGGGTGAATGAAGTCAGTTATGAGGAAGATGTTGCTGAGCCGACATACTTGGAAGTGGATGCAATGCGTGATACAGGCCAGTATAAGTGCTGGAATTGCAATGTTGTCGGTCATGCATACATGGATTGTCCTGAGCCAGTCACACGCGTATTTTGTTTCAGGGGTGGCCAGAAAGATGTAGTGGCGCCTAAATGTCCCAGGTGCAAGGGAAACAGGGCACGGAACATGCCTCGAACAAGGCAGGCGCGTTCGACAGCGGTCTAGACCCAGTCGATAGGCCGCAACAACAACAACAAAATAATTTAGGTTTAGTTAGGATGTTAGAAAATAAGGATAGGGTTAAAATAGTTGAGAGCCCAGTTATGAGGGAACTTAAGCCTCTTCATGTTAGCATGCGTGAATATAATGAGGCTAAGTGTAGGTTAGGTTTAATATCAAATAGGATTAAGAAGGCGCGCGAACGATACAAAGCGCGAATGAAACTGCGACTTGAAATTTCAGCCGCATCGCTTTATGAGGGTAACAACTCACGTCTATATACCCGCATAGAGCTAAATGGGCATGAAATTGAGAGTTTGCTCGACAGCGGCGCTACGGTAACATGTCTGGGCCGCAACTGTCTTGATTTTGTAGAGAAGGCTGGCCTTAAAATCCATGACTTTTCTACAATAGTCATGACAGCGGACGGTACTCAGCATGATATTGTAGGTCATGTACGTGCTAGTGTAAAGTTTGGCCAAACAACGCAGCCATATGTGTCAGCCCCGTTTTTTTATAATGACCAAATTATGGCAACAAATCCTCACTGAAGTTGATATAATGACCAAATTATGACAATTAATCCTAACTAAATTTATTATAATGACCAAATTATGACAAACAGTCCTCACTAAAATTGAACCAAATTCCAAAATTATTTCAGATATAAGACTTTTAATGCGTCGTCAGTGACAACTTACGGTTAGTGGCATATGTGTTCTCACCCCCGTTTTTTTAATAATGAACAAATTATGGCAACAAATCCTTTTTTGAACGAAAGAGGTCATCGTCAGCGTACTTAGCCCCGCTTTTTTATAATGACAAATTATGTCAACTTGTCCTCACTAAAATTTATATTATTCGGATCCCAAAATTATTCCAGATATAAGAGTTTTGTGCAAGAAAGAGGACTTCCTCAGCTACAATTTACGGTTTATGGCATATGTGTCAGCCCCGTTTTTTTATAATGACCAAATTTCGACAGCAAATCCTCACTAAAGTTGATATAATGGCCAAATTATGACAACTAATCCTAACTAAATATAATATAATGACCAAATTATGACAAATAGTCCTCACTAAAATTGAACGTTTTTTTATAATGACCAAATTATGACAAATAGTCCTCACCAAATTTTATATTATTCGGAATCCGAAATTATTTTAGATATAAGACTTTTTGTGCAAGAAAGAAGGCGTCCTCAGCTACAATTTATGGGTAGTGGCATATGTGTACTCACCCCTGTTTTTTTATAATGAACAAATTATGACAACTAATCCTCACTAAAGTTGATATAATGGCCAAATTATGACAACTAACCCTCAGTAAATATAATTGGCATTATTCGGATTTCAAAATTTTTTCAGATATAAGACTTTTTGTGCAAGAGAGAGGGCATCCTCAGCTACAATTTACGTATAGTGGCGTATGTGTACTCAGACCTGTTTTTTTATAATGACCAAATTATGACAACTAATCCTAAAGTTGACATAATGACCATATTATGACAACTAGTCGTCACTAAATTTCATATAAAAACCAAATTATGACAAATAGTCCTCACTAAAATTGATATTACACTTTTTGTGTAACAAAGAGGTCGTCGTCACCTACAATTTACGGGTAGTAGCATAAGTGTACTCAGTCCCGTTCTTTTATAAAATAGTCCTCACTAAAATTTTTATTATTCGGATTCCTAAATTATTTCAGATATAAGACTTTTTGTGTAAGAAAGAGGGCGTCCTCAGCTACAATTTACGTATAGTGGCGTAAGTGTACTCAGACCTGTTTTTTTATAATGACCAAATTATGACAAATATTCCTCACCAAATTTTATATTATTCGGAATCCGAAACTATTTTAGATATAAGACTTTTTGTGCAAGAAAGAAGGCGTCCTCAGCTACAATTTATGGGTAGTGGCATATGTGTACTCAGCCCTGTTTTTTTATAATGACCAAATTATGACAACTAATCCTCACTAAAGTTGATAAAATGGCCAAATTATGACAGCTAATCCTCACTAAATATAATTGGCATTATTAGGATATCAAAATTTTCTCAGATATAAGACTTTTTGTGCAAGAAAGATGGCATCCTCAGCTACAATTTATGTGTAGTGGCATATGTGTACTCAGCCCCTTTTTTTTATAAAGACCAAATTATGACAACTAATCCTCTAAAATTTATATAATGTCCAAATTATGACAACTAATCCTCACTAAATTTAATTGGCATTATTCGGATTTCAAAATTTTTTCAGATATAAGACTTTTTGTGCAAGAAAGAGGGCATCCTCAGCTACAATTTACGTGTAGTGGATTATGTGTACTCAGACCTGTTTTTTTATAATGACCAAATTATGACAACTAATCCTCACTAAAGTTGACATAATGACCAAATTATGACAACTAATCGTCACTAAATTTAATATAAAAACCAAACTATGACAAATAGTCCTAAAATTGATATTACACTTTTTGTGTACGAAAGAGGTCGTCGTCAGCTACAATTTACGGGTAGTGGCATATGTGTACTCAGTCCCGTTGTTTTATAAAATAGTCCTCACTAAAATTTATTCTATTCGGATTCCTAAATTATTTCAGATATAAGACTTTTTGTGTAAGAAAGAGGGCGTCCTCAGCTACAATTTACGGGTAGAGGCATATGTGTACTCAGCCCGTTTTTTTATAATGACCAAATTATGACAAGTAGTCCCCACCAAATTTTACATTATTCGGACTCCGAAATTATTTTAGATATAAGACTTTTTGTGCAAGAAAGAAGGCGTCCTCAGCTACAATTTATGGGTAGTGGCATATGTATACTCAGCCCTGTTTTTTTTATGATGACCAAATTATTACAACTAATGCTCACTAAAGTTGATATAATGGCCAAATTATGACAACTAATCCTCACTAAATATAATTGGCATTATTCGGATATCAAAATTTTCTCAGATATAAGACTTTTTGTGCAAGAAAGATGGCATCCTCAGCTACAATTTACGTGTAGTGGCATATGTGTACTCAGCCCTGTTTTTTTATAAAGACTAAATTATGACAACTAATCCTCTAAAATTTTTATAATGTCCAAATTATGACAACTAATATTCACTAAATATAATTGGCATTATTCGGATTTAAAACTTTTTCAGATATAAGACTTTTTGTGCAAGAAAGGGGGCATCCTCAGCTACAATTTACGTGTAGTGGCGTATGTGTACTCAGACCTGTTTTTTTATAATGACCAAATTATGACAACTAATCCTCACTAAAGTTGACATAATGACCAAATTATGACAACTAGTCGTCACTAAATTTAATATAAAAACCAAATTATGACAAATAGTCCTCACTAAAATTGATATTACACTTTTTGTGTAAGAAAGAGGTCGTCGTCAGCTACAATTTACGGGTAGTGGCATATGTGTACTCAGCACCGTTCTTTTATAATATAGTCCTCACTAAAATTTATATTATTCGAATTTCAAAACTATTTTAGATTTAAGACTTTTTGTGTAAGAAAGAGGTCGTCGTCAGCTACAATTTACGGGCAGAGGCATATGTGTACTCAGCCCGTTTTTTTATAATGACCAAATTATGACAAATAGTCCTCACTAAAATTTATTCTATTCGGATTCCTAAATTATTTCAGATATAAGACTTTTTGTGTAAGAAAGAGGGCGTCCTCAGCTACAATTTACGGGTAGAGGCATATGTGTACTCAGCCCTTTTTTTTATAATGACCAAATTATGACAAGTAGTCCCCACCAAATTTTACATTATTCGGACTCCGAAATTATTTTAGATATAAGACTTTTTGTGCAAGAAAGAAGGCGTCCTCAGCTACAATTTATGGGTAGTGGCATATGTATACTCAGCCCTGTTTTTTTATGATGACCAAATTATTACAACTAATGCTCACTAAAGTTGATATAATGGCCAAATTATGACAACTAATCCTCACTAAATATAATTGGCATTATTCGGATATCAAAATTTTCTAAGATATAAGACTTTTTGTGCAAGAAAGATGGCATCCTCAGCTACAATTTACGTGTAGTGGCATATGTGTACTCAGCCCTGTTTTTTTATAAAGACTAAATTATGACAACTAATCCTCTAAAATTTTTATAATGTCCAAATTATGACAACTAATATTCACTAAATATAATTGGCATTATTCGGATTTAAAATTTTTTCAGATATAAGACTTTTTGTGCAAGAAAGAGGGCATCCTCAGCTACAATTTACGTGTAGTGGCGTATGTGTACTCAGACCTGTTTTTTTATAATGGCCAAATTATGACAACTAATCCTCACTAAAGTTGACATAATGACCAAATTATGACAACTAGTCGTCACTAAATTTAATATAAAAACCAAATTATGACAAATAGTCCTCACTAAAATTGATATTACACTTTTTGTGTAAGAAAGAGGTCGTCGTCAGCTACAATTTACGGGTAGTGGCATATGTGTACTCAGCACCGTTCTTTTATAATATAGTCCTCACTAAAATTTATATTATTCGAATTTCAAAACTATTTTAGATTTAAGACTTTTTGTGTAAGAAAGAGGTCGTCGTCAGCTACAATTTACGGGCAGAGGCATATGTGTACTCAGCCCGTTTTTTTATAATGACCAAATTATGACAAATAGTCCTCACTAAATTTTATATTATTCGGAATCCAAAATTATTTCAGATATAAGACTTTTTGTGTAAGAAAGAGGGCGTCCTCAGCTACAATTTACGGGTAGAGGCATATGTGTACTCAGCCCGTTTTTTTATAATGACCAAATTATGACAAATAGTCCTCACCAAATTTTATATTATTCGGAATCCGAAATTATTTTAGATATAAGACTTTTTGTGCAAGAAAGAAGGCGTCCTCAGCTACAATTTATGGGTAGTGGCATATGTATACTCAGCCCTGTTTTTTTATGATGACCAAATTATTACAACTAATGCTCACTAAAGTTGATATAATGGCCAAATTATGACAACTAATCCTCACTAAATATAATTGGCATTATTCGGATATCAAAATTTTCTCAGATATAAGACTTTTTGTGCAAGAAAGATGGCATCCTCAGCTACAATTTACGTGTAGTGGCATATGTGTACTCAGCCCTGTTTTTTTATAAAGACCAAATTATGACAACTAATCCTCTAAAATTTATATAATGTCAAAATTTTGACAACTAAATATAATTGGCATTATTCGGATTTAAAATTTTTTCAGATATAAGACTTTTTGTGCAAGAAAGAGGGCATCCTCAGCTACAATTTACGTGTAGTGGCGTATGTGTACTCAGACCTGTTTTTTTATAATGGCCAAATTATGACAACTAATCCTCACTAAAGTTGACATAATGACCAAATTATGACAACTAGTCGTCACTAAATTTAATATAAAAACCAAATTATGACAAATAGTCCTCACTAAAATTGATATTACACTTTTTGTGTAAGAAAGAGGTCGTCGTCAGCTACAATTTACGGGTAGTGGCATATGTGTACTCAGCACCGTTCTTTTATAATATAGTCCTCACTAAAATTTATATTATTCGAATTTCAAAACTATTTTAGATTTAAGACTTTTTGTGTAAGAAAGAGGTCGTCGTCAGCTACAATTTACGGGCAGAGGCATATGTGTACTCAGCCCGTTTTTTTATAATGACCAAATTATGACAAATAGTCCTCACTAAATTTTATATTATTAGGAATCCAAAATTATTTCAGATATAAGACTTTTTGTGCAAGAAAGAAGGCGTCCTCAGCTACAATTTATGGGTATTGGCATATGTGTACTCAGCCCGTTTTTTTATAATGACCAAATTATGACAAATAGTCCTCACCAAATTTTATATTATTCGGAATCCGAAATTATTTTAGATATAAGACTTTTTGTGCAAGAAAGAAGGCGTCCTCAGCTAAAATTTATGGGTAGTGGGATATGTATACTCAGCCCTGTTTTTTTATGATGACCAAATTATTACAACTAAGGCTCACTAAAGTTGATATAATGGCCAAATTATGACAACTAATCCTCACTAAATATAATTGGCATTATTCGGATATCAAAATTTTCTCAGATATAAGACTTTTTGTGCAAGAAAGATGGCATCCTCAGCTACAATTTACGTGTAGTGGCATATGTGTACTCAGCCCTGTTTTTTTATAAAGACCAAATTATGACAACTAATCCTCTAAAATTTATATAATGTCAAAATTATGACAACTAATATTCACTAAATATAATTGGCATTATTCGGATTTAAAATTTTTTCAGATATAAGACTTTTTGTGGAAGAAAGAGGGCATCCTCAGCTACAATTTACGTGTAGTGGCGTATGTGTACTCAGACCTGTTTTTTTATAATGGCCAAATTATGACAACTAATCCTCACTAAAGTTGACATAATGACCAAATTATGACAACTAGTCGTCACTAAATTTAATATAAAAACCAAATTATGACAAATAGTCCTCACTAAAATTGATATTACACTTTTTGTGTAAGAAAGAGGTTGTCGTCAGCTACAATTTACGGGTAGTGGCATATGTGTACTCAGCACCGTTCTTTTATAATATAGTCCTCACTAAAATTTATATTATTCGAATTTCAAAACTATTTTAGATTTAAGACTTTTTGTGTAAGAAAGAGGTCGTCGTCAGCTACAATTTACGGGCAGAGGCATATGTGTACTCAGCCCGTTTTTTTATAATGACCAAATTATGACAAATAGTCCTCACTAAATTTTATATTATTCGGAATCCAAAATTATTTCAGATATAAGACTTTTTGTGCAAGAAAGAAGGCGTCCTCAGCTACAATTTATGGGTAGTGGCATATGTGTACTCAGCCCGTTTTTTTATAATGACCAAATTATGACAAATAGTCCTCACCAAATTTTATATTATTCGGAATCCGAAATTATTTTAGATATAAGACTTTTTGTGCAAGAAAGAAGGCGTCCTCAGCTAAAATTTATGGGTAGTGGCATATGTATACTCAGCCCTGTTTTTTTATGATGACCAAATTATTACAACTAATGCTCACTAAAGTTGATATAATGGCCAAATTATGACAACTAATCCTTACTAAATATAATTGGCATTATTCGGATATCAAAATTTTCTCAGATATAAGACTTTTTGTGCAAGAAAGATGGCATCCTCAGCTACAATTTACGTGTAGTGGCATATGTGTACTCAGCCCTGTTTTTTTATAAAGACCAAATTATGACAACTAATCCTCTAAAATTTATATAATGTCAAAATTATGACAACTAATATTCACTAAATATAATTGGCATTATTCGGATTTAAAATTTTTTCAGATATAAGACTTTTTGTGGAAGAAAGAGGGCATCCTCAGCTACAATTTACGTGTAGTGGCGTATGTGTACTCAGACCTGTTTTTTTATAATGGCCAAATTATGACAACTAATCCTCAATAAAGTTGACATAATGACCAAATTATGACAACTAGTCGTCACTAAATTTAATATAAAAACCAAATTATGACAAATAGTCCTCACTAAAATTGATATTACACTTTTTGTGTAAGAAAGAGGTCGTCGTCAGCTACAATTTACGGGTAGTGGCATATGTGTACTCAGCACCGTTCTTTTATAATATAGTCCTCACTAAAATTTATATTATTCGAATTTCAAAACTATTTTAGATTTAAGACTTTTTGTGTAAGAAAGAGGTCGTCGTCAGCTACAATTTACGGGCAGAGGCATATGTGTACTCAGCCCGTTTTTTTATAATGACCAAATTATGACAAATAGTCCTCACTAAATTTTATATTATTCGGAATTCAAAATTATTTCAGATATAAGACTTTTTGTGCAAGAAAGAAGGCGTCCTCAGCTACAATTTATGGGTAGTGGCATATGTGTACTCAGCCCGTTTTTTTATAATGACCAAATTATGACAAATAGTCCTCACCAAATTTTATATTATTCGGAATCCGAAATTATTTTAGATATAAGACTTTTTGTGCAAGAAAGAAGGCGTCCTCAGCTACAATTTATGGGTAGTGGCATATGTATACTCAGCCCTGTTTTTTTATGATGACCAAATTATTACAACTAATGCTCACTAAAGTTGATATAATGGCCAAATTATGACAACTAATCCTCACTAAATATAATTGGCATTATTCGGATATCAAAATTTTCTCAGATATAAGACTTTTTGTGCAAGAAAGATGGCATCCTCAGCTACAATTTACGTGTAGTGGCATATGTGTACTCAGCCCTGTTTTTTTATAAAGACCAAATTATGACAACTAATCCTCTAAAATTTATATAATGTCAAAATTATGACAACTAATATTCACTAAATATAATTGGCATTATTCGGATTTAAAATTTTTTCAGATATAAGACTTTTTGTGCAAGAAAGAGGGCATCCTCAGCTACAATTTACGTGTAGTGGCGTATGTGTACTCAGACCTGTTTTTTTATAATGGCCAAATTATGACAACTAATCCTCACTAAAGTTGACATAATGACCAAATTATGACAACTAGTCGTCACTAAATTTAATATAAAAAACAAATTATGACAAATAGTCCTCACTAAAATTGATATTACACTTTTTGTGTAAGAAAGAGGTCGTCGTCAGCTACAATTTACGGGTAGTGGCATATGTGTACTCAGCACCGTTCTTTTATAATATAGTCCTCACTAAAATTTATATTATTCGAATTTCAAAACTATTTTAGATTTAAGACTTTTTGTGTAAGAAAGAGGTCGTCGTCAGCTACAATTTACGGGTAGAGGCATATGTGTACTCAGCCCGTTTTTTTATAATGACCAAATTATGACAAATAGTCCTCACTAAATTTTATATTATTCGGAATCCAAAATTATTTCAGATATAAGACTTTTTGAAGAAAGAAGGAAGGCGTCCTCAGCTACAATTTATGGGTAGTGGCATATGTGTACTCAGTCCTGTTTTTTTATAATGACCAAATTATGACAACTAATCCTCACTAAAGTTGATATAATGGCCAAATTATGACAACTAATCCTCACTAAATATAAGTGGCATTATTCGGATATCATAATTTTCTTAGATATAAGACTTTTTGAGCAAGAAAGATGTTATCCTCAGCTACAATTTACGTGTAGTGGCATATGTGTACCTGCTCAAATTGTAAGTGGCGGGGAAGACATCTGCGGGTAGTTTGTTCCACATACGGACTGTTCGGCCAAAAAACGAATTTTCTCTGTAATGCGTAGTGCGATTCGTTGGAATATCGACCACAAACGCATGCGCTCTTGATGAAAAACGCGTTGAGCGTAAGAAAGAATGGGTTTCAGGAACAAGTTCTCTAATTTCACCAGAGCACCTGCCATTATAGTAACGATAGAACAACGATACGCACCCCACATTGCGACGATGCTCAAGAGAGTCAATAGAGTTGGCTACTCTACTGTCTCCGATGAGTTTCTTCGCCCTCTCCTGTACGCGGTCGAGTAACTTCAAAATAGACTTTGAAGCACCGGCCCAAACATGAGAGTTGTATTCCATCTTCGGTCGGATGTAAGTGGTGTAAATATTAAGGAGATCAGAAGGGGTGAAGTATCTCTTGCACCGTCTTAAGAAGCCAAGGCACTTGAATGCTTCTTTTGCGACCTGAAAGACATGTTCCGTCCATCTGACATCACACTGCACTTTCATGCCCAGAACATCAAGAGCCCCTGACTCCATAATACTTACACCACCCATAGAAACAGATGAAGCAGCATGGTCATATGTACGTCGATGCGTAAGCATACAACACTGGGTCTTACGGGCATTAAAATCGACCCTGTTCGCCTGACCCCATTCGGAGATCTTCGCGAGGTCGGTATCCAGAACGTCATTCATAAACTGCCTCCTCGTCTCGATTTCAGACGTTGACGGCCTGCAGTTGAATGAATAGGAATGCGAAAGGCTGCTATCATCTGCGAAAGAGTAAATAGGACAGGAAGTTTGGGAAAGTAAATCGTTAAGAAAAATTAGAAATAGAGTAGGAGAAAGAACGGAGCCCTGCGGTACCCCTGAGTTGACTCTGAACTCATCGGATGAGACCCCATCTATAACAACTCGTATAGAGCGATCCCTGAGAAAGCTCGATATAAACAGAGAGAAGGTATCTCCGACACCAAATGCAATAAGTTTGGACAGGAGTGCTCCATGCCACACTCTATCGAACGCCTTAGAAATATCTAGAGCCACCACTTTACTTTCGCCAAAACGGTGTATGGAACTACACCAGTTTTCCGAAAGAAGGGCCAATAGGTCACCCGTAGAGCGGCCTCTACGGAAACCATACTGGCGGTCGTTTAGTAAACTGTTGGACTCCAGATATTTCACAAGATGGAAGTTAAGCATAGTTTCCATCACCTTCGATATAGCAGAACATATTGCAATCGGGCGGTAATTTTCGGGGTTAGTAGCCACTCCCTTTTTGGGGATTGGCGTTACATTAGCAACCTTCCAGCACATTGGAAATCTACCGGAGTGGTATAGTGTACTGAAAAGTTTGGCTAATGGACGTGCTAACGTCGAAGAGCACTGCTTCAGGACCAGTGCAGGGATTCCATCCGGCCCAGGAGACTTCCTTGTGCTGAGTTCCGCAAGAACCCTTTTAACTGCACGCGCTCGAAAAAATATCTTAGGCATAGTTACGGATACTCTCTCGAGCGCGGGGAGTGGTTGAGAGCTATCAGGCAAGTGAGAGTTACTTGCAAATATCTCAGCCAATATATTAGCTTTATCAACCGGGTCAGTAAATATGTGGTCATTCCTCAAAAGAGTCGGAATTGAAGAACTAGCACTTTCCTTAACACTTTTGACGAATAACCAGAAACTCTTACTACCCCTGGGGGGTAGTATTCTAGTGCGAATACGCTGCTCGTATAAAGCCTTTTCGCGTCTTAACACTTTGGCACACGAAGATCTTGCCTTCTTGCGTAGCAAATCAGTATTGGCATTTTTGTTATTACGCCAAGTACTGAATGCTGCCTCTCTGGATCGCAACGCATCTTTACATGCCTGGTTAAACCAAGACTTCGTCCTAGGTTTAACCGAAATTTGCTTACAGGGAATAAAAGCTTTCATCCCCAGTAGAATTGTGTTTTCAACCATTTTCGCCATGGAATCGACATCATTGTCAAGAAAACATAGTTTCCAATTAAAATTCCGAAAGAATTCGTTGAGCTCGGCCCAACGACCCTTTTCGTAAATATATTTACTACGCTTCGTGGCTGCACGCGAAACGTTGCGAAGTTTGGAGAACGGAAAGGTTGCGGAAATGGTGCAATGATCCACGTTACCGAGAGGTGCATTGACTGTAACTTCGTACTTTTCAGGATGTGAAGTTAGAAAAAGGTCAAGAGTATTATGTTGGTGCCCTTCAACACATGGAATATGTGTTGGTTCATTAACTAATTGCACAAGGTGATTGTGCGCGGCGAACAACTCAGCAAATTGGCCCTCTGAAGTTGTGTGGCTCGAATGGCGAAGCCAAGATGTGTTATGAACATTGAAATCACCAGCAACTACAATTTCACTGCTCGGACAACTATCAAGAATCTTCGATATGGAGTCGGAAAGAGTATCGAAGCCATGTATGGTAGCATCTCTTTCCGCGTTTGGACTTCTATACAGAAACCCGAAATGTAAAAAGTGTGTACCGACTTTGAATTTAACCCAAAGACAGCTAAATTCTGCGTCAGACATGCCTAATGGTTGCTGGCATTGATACACAACTTCATTACGTACGTATATTGCAAGGCCCCTATGAAGAGTAAAAAGCGACAGGAGGTGATACCCGGGCAAATGAAAATCCTGTGGATCAGCATCCTCATGTACCTGGGTTTCACTTACGGCGAAAACATCCGGCCGATGGAGACAAACGTGAGCATATACAGAAAAAAAATTCGCTCTTAACCCACGTATGTTACAGAAGTCTATTCTAAACTTACCCACCATCACAAAATGAGAGAAAAAACCGAAATCCAAACTCTAGATTAGTGAATACGATGCAATGACAGCAACTTTCTTTCTTACACACTTTCTTGTGTAAGAAAGAAAGCGTCGTCAGCTACAATTTACGGGTAGAGGCATATGTGTACTCAGCCCGTTTTTTTTATAATGACCAAATTATGACAAATAGTCCTCACTAAATTTTATATTATTCGGAATCCAAAATTATTTTACATATAAGACTTCTTGTGCAAGAAAGCGGGCGTCCTCAGCTACAACTTACGGGTAGTGGCATATGTGTACCCAGCCCCGTTTTGTTATAATGACCAAATAATGACAACTAATCTTTACTAAAGTTGACATAATGACCAAATTATGACAACTAATCGTCACTAAATTTAAAATAAAGACCAAATTATGACAAATTGATATCATTCGAATTCCAAAATTATTTCAGATTTAAAACTTTTTGTATAAGAAAGAGGTCGTCGTCAGCTACAATTACGGGTTGTGGCATACGTGTACTCATCCCCGTTCTTTTTTAATATAGTCCTCATTAAAATTGATATTATGCGAATTCCTAAATTATTTCAGATATAATACTTTTTGTGCAAGAAAGAGGGCGTTCTCAACTACAATTTACGGGTAGTGGCATATGTGCACTCAGACCTGTTTTTTTATAATGACCAAATTATGACAACTAATCCTCACTAAAGTTGACATAAAGACCAAATTATGACAACTAATAGTCACTAAATTTAAAATAATGACCACATTATGACAAATAGTCTTCACTAAAATTGATATCATTCGAATTCCAAAATTATTTCAGATTTAGAACTTTTTGTATAAGAAAGAGGTCGTCGTCAGCTACAATTACGGGTAGTGGCATATGTGTACTCATCCCCGTTCTTTTCTAATGACCAAATTATGACAATTAGTGCTTACTAAAATTGTTATTATATGGATTCCAAAATTATTTTAGATATATGACTTTTTGTGAAAGAAAGAGCACGTCCTTAGCTACAATTTACGGGTAGTGGCATATGTGTACTCGCACCTATTTTTTAATCACCAAATTATGACAAATAATTTTTACTAAAGTTGATATATGGGCCAAATTATGCCAACTAATCCTCACTAAATATAATTGGCAAGACTATTTGTGTAAGAAAGAGGTCGTTGTCAGCTACTATTTACGAGTAGTGGCATATGTGTACTCAGTTCCGTTTTTTAGAATATAGTCCTCACTAAAATTGATATTATTCGAATTCCTAAATTATTTCAGATTTAATACTTTTTGTTTAAGAAAGAGGACGTCGTCAGCTAGAATTTACGGGTAGTGAAATATGTGTACTCAGCCCCGGTTTTTGAGAATGACCAAATTATGACAAATAATCCTCTAAAATTGATATAATGTCCAAATTATGACAACTAATCCTCACTAAATATAATTGGCTTTATTCGGATTTCAACATTTTTTCAGATATAAGACTTTTTGTGCAAGAAAGAGGGCATCCTCAGCTACAATTTACGTATAGTGGCATATGTGTACTCAGACCCGTTCTTTTCTAATGACTAAATTATGACAACTAGTGCTTACTAAAATTAATATTATTCGAATTCGTAAATTAATTCAGATATAATACTTGCTAGAAAGAGGGCGTCCTCAGCTACAGTTTATGGGAAGTGGCATATGTGTACTCAGCCCCGTTTTTTTATAATGACCAAATTATGACAAATAGTCCTCACTAAATTTTATATTATTCGGAATTCAAAATTATTTTAGATATAAGACTTTTTGTGCAAGAAAGAAGGTGTCCTCAGCTACAATTTACGTGTAGTGGCATATGTGTACTCAGCCCTGTTTTTTTTATAATGACCAAATGATGACAACTAATCCTCTAAAATTGATATAATGTCCAAATTATGACAACTAATCCTCACTAAATTTAATATAAAAACCAAATTATGACAAATAGTCCTCATTAAAATTGATATTATTCGAATTCCAAAACTATTTCAGATTTAAGACTTTTTGTGTAAGAAAGAGGTCGTCGTCAGCTACAATTACGGGTTGTGGCATATGTGTACTCAGCCTCGTTTTTTTATAATGACCAAATAATGACAACTAATTCTCACTAAAGTTGACATAATGACCAAATTATGACAACTAATCGTCACTAAATTTAAAATAACGACCACATTATGACAACAAATCATCACTAAAATTGATATCATTCGAATTCCAAAATTATTTCAGACTTTTTGTGCAAGAAAGAGGGCATCCTCAGCTACAATTTACATGTAGTGGCATATGTGTACTCAGACCTGTTTTTTATAATGACCAAACTATGAAAACTAATCCTCACTAAAGCTGACATAATGACCAAATTATGATAATTAATCGTCACTATATTTAATGTAAAAACCAAATTATAACAAATAGTCTTCACTGAAATTTATATTATTCGGATTCCTAAATTATTTCAGACATAAGACTTTTTGTGTAAGAAAGAAAGCGTCGTCAATTTACGGGTAGAGGCATATGTGTACTCAGCCCGTTTTTTTTATAATGACCAAATTATGACAAATAGTCCTCACTAAATTTTATATTATTCGGAATCCAAAATTATTTTACATATAAGACTTTTTGTGCAAGAAAGCGGGCTTCCTCAGCTACAACTTACGGGTAGTGGCATATGTGTACCCAGCCCCGTTTTTTTATAATGACCAAATAATGACAACTAATCTTTACTAAAGTTGACATAATGACCAAATTATGACAACTAATCGTCATTAAATTTAAAATTATGACCACATTATGACAAATAGTCCTCACTAAAATTGATATTAATCGAATTCCAAAATTATTTCAGATTTAAAACTTTTTGTATAAGAAAGAGGTCGTCGTCAGCTACAATTACGGGTTGTGGCATACGTGTACTCATCCCCGTTCTTTTCTAATGACCAAATTATGACAACTAGTGCTTACTAAAATTAATATTATGGGGATTATAAACTTATTTTAGATATAAGACTTTTTGTGCAAGAAAGAGGGCATCCTCAGCTACAATTTACGTGTAGTGGCATATGTGTACTCAGCCCTGTTTTTTTATAATGACCAAATTATGACAACTAATTCTCACTAAAGTTGATATAAAGGCCAAATTATGACAACTAATCCTCGCTAAATGTAATTGGCATTATTCGGAGTTCAAAAAATTTTCAGATATAAGACTTTTTGTGCAAGAAAGAGGGCATCCTCAGCTACAATTTACGTGTAGTGGCATATGTGTACTCAGACCTGTTTTTTTATAATGACCAAATTATGACAACTAATCCTCACTAAAGTTGACATAATGACCAAATTATGACAACTAATCGTCACTAAATTTAATATAAAAACCAAATTATGAAAAATAGTCCTCACTAAAATTAATATTATTCGAATTCCAAAATTATTTCAGATTTAAAACTTTTTGTATAAAAAAGAGGTCGTCGTCAGTTACAATTTACGGGTAGAGGCATATGTGTACTCATCCCCGTTATGTTCTAATGCCTAATTTATGACAACTAGTGCTTACTAAAATTATTATTATTCGAATTCATAAATTATTTTAGATATAAGACTTTTTGTGCAAGAAAGAGGGCATCCCCAGCTACAATTTACGTGTAGTGGCTTATGTGTACTCAGCCCTGTTTTTTTATAATGACCAAATTATGACAACTAGTCCTCACTTAAGTTGACACAGTGACCAAATTATGACAACTAATCGTCACTAAATTTAATATAATGACCAAATTATGACAAATACTCCTCTCTAAAATTGATATTATTCGAATTCCAAAACTATTTCAGATTTAAGACTTTTTGTGTAAGAAAGAGGTCGTCATCAGCTACAATTTACGGGTAGAGGCATATGTGTACTTAGCCCGGTTTTTTATAATGACCAAATTTTAATTTATTTTTTTCTTTGACCAGCACTCAGGGGATGACCTTTACATATGCGATGCATTGTGCCAGAACTAGGAAAGTTGGTTATGGGAAGGAGGATAAAGGGAGTAGTGTTTGTGGACGCTCGATTTGAACCTCCCCAAGTTAAAACTGACAGGAAAGACCTCTGCTGGAAGTTTGTTCCACATACGAATCGTTCGGCCAAAGAACGAATTCTCTCTGTAATGCGTGGTGCGATTCACTGACAACTCAACCACAAAAGGATGTGCCCTATGTGAAGAGCGGGTAGCTCGCAGAAATAAACGGTTATCCGACACAAGCTCCCTTATTTCACCAGAACACATTCCGTTGTAGTATCGGTAGAACAGTGAAACACACCCCACGTTGCGTCGATGCTCCAGTGAGTCAATAGAGTTGGCTTCCCTACTGTCACCGATGAGCTTCTTCGCTCTCTCTTGTACGCTGTCGAGCAACTTCAAAACATACTTTGAAGCACCGGCCCATATATGAGAGTTGTATTCCATTTTTGGTCGGATGTAGGTGGTATATATATTCAGGAGATCAGTTGGGGTGAAGTATGTCTTACACCGTCTTAAATAGCCGAGACACTTGAATGCTTCTTTTGAAATATGAAAAATGTGATCTGTCCATCGAACGTCAAACTGTATTTTCATACCAAGAGCTTCTGATTCCCCAATACCTATACCATCCATAAACACGGAGGGCGCAGAACCTTCGGCCAGCCGCCTGCGTCTTATGAGGGTTAAAGTTAACCCTGTTCGCGAGGCCCCATTCGGAGATTGACACGAGATCACTTGTGAGTGACTCGTTCATCCTTTGTCTCCTGGCGTCAATCTCCTCCAGGCTTGGCCGGCTGGTGAAAGAGAAAGAATGGATAATGCTGCTATCATCCGCGAAAGAGTAGATAGGGTTTGAAATCTGACATAGAAGGTCATTTATAAAGATGAGGAAGAGAGTAGAAGATAGAACAGAGCCTTGCGGCACCCCTGAATTTACCTTGAACTCGTTTGATGAGACCCCGTCTATAACAACTCTATAGTGCGGTCTCTGAGGAAGCTCGCTATGAAGCGAGAGAAATCATCACCGACACCAAAAGCAGTCAGTTTTGACAGAAGTGCATCATGCCATACTCTATCAAATGCTTTTGAGATATCTAGAGCCACCACCTTACTCTCGCCGAAATGGTGAATGGAATTGCACCATTTTTCTGTTAACAGAGCGAGCAGGTCTCCTGTAGAGCGAGCTCTGTGAAAACCATACTGCCGGTCGTTAAGTAAGGTGTTGGTCTCCAGATACCTTACCAGGTGGAAGTTGGTCATACTTTCCATGACCTTGGAAATTGCGGAACAGACTGCAGTTGGGCGGTAATTTTCGGGGTATTGCGTCTCTCCCTTCTTAGGGATCGGCGTTACATTGGCTAACTTCCAACACATCGGAAATTTACCGGCATGGTACGATGCACTAAATATTTTAGCCAATGGACGCGCTAGCGTCGAAAAACACTGCTTCAAGACCAGTGCTGGAACGCCATCCGGCCCAGGAGACTTGATTATGTTGAGATTCGCTAAAACCTTTTTAACTGCGCGTGGTCGAAAGAATATTCTTGGCATAGTAACTGATACTCTTTCCATCACGGGCAATTGCTGATTGCTACCTGGCAAGCAAGAATTACCCGCAAACATCTCAGCCAAAAGGTTAGCTTTATCAACAGGTTCAGTGAATATTTGATCATCCCTTAATAGAGTTGGAATTGATGAACTAGCTTTATCCTTTACTCTTTTAATGAATGACCAGAAGCTTTTACTACCTCTCGTGGCGGTAAGAACTTTAGCACGAAGGCGCTGCTCGTATACAGCTTTTTCACACCTTAGCACTCTGGCACACTAAGACCTCGCTTGTTTGCGCAGCGCATCAGTATTTGCGTTTTTGTTATTCCGCCAAGTACTGAATGCTTCCTCTCTGGATCTGATTGCCTCTTTGCAAGATTGGTTAAACCAAGATTTTTGTCTCGGCTTAACCGAAATTTTTTGGATGGGATGAAGTATTTCATTCCCAGCAAAATTATATTTCCAACCATTTCCGCCATTAAATCGATATTTTTATCTAAGAAACATAGTTTCCATTGAAAGTACGATAGAATTCGTTGAGCTCTGCCCAACGAGCTTTTTCGTATACGTATTTTAAACGTTTCGAGGCTGTGGGTGAAACGTTTCGAAGTGCCGAGAACGAAAAAGAAGCGGAGATGATACAATGATCCGAATTACCGAGAGGTGCACTGACGTTCACTTCATACTTTTAAGGGTGTGAAGTTAGGAACAAATCAAGCGTATTTAGTTGGTGCCCTTCAACACACGGTATATGTGTTGGTTCATTCACTAGTTGCGCTAGGTGATTATGCGCGGCGAATAACTCAACATATTGGCCCTCTGAAGTTGTGTGGCTCGAAATGAGTTGTGGACATTGAAATCACCAGCAATAACAATTTCACTGTCCCGACAACTTTCGAGGACTTTTGCTATAGAATCGGAAAGGGAATCGAAGCCCGATAAAGTTTGTTCCCTTCCCGCGTTTGGACTTCTATAAAGGAATCCAAAATGCAAACTATGTGCCCTGATCTTGAATTTAGCCCAACGGCAGATGATCCTGTGGGTCAGCATCCTCAGATACCTGGGTTTCACTTAAGGCTAAAACATCCGGCCGATAGAGACAAACGTGAGCATAAACTGAGAAGAAGTTCGCTCTCAAGCCTCGTATGTTGCAGAAGTCAATTCTGAATCCACCTGCCATGAAATAAGTCTAGGGAAATCCAAATAGTCGTCTATCTTGTTAATATTGATTCCAACGATGGTGTTAAATTAAACTACTTAACCGGTTGAATGTTTGTAAGACACTGTTTATTTTTAAAATATTTCTGCTTAAATACTAACGATGAAAATCTTAAATCTAATATAGAACTCATCTCTTATCTAATTGCTTTCATATATTTTTCATTAGTAATCAGGGTTATTTTCACGGACATGTGTACCACGTATTTGATCTTTTGAATATATATAACTAGCCTAAGTAAATACAAAACATACATTAGTTTGATCATTAGTTTAAGTAAACACAAGGATAAAATATTACAGTTCTAAAATTGGTAGAGATAAAACTATGCTTAAGCATGTGTGCATATAATGCGTATAATAAAATGTATATGTATAGCCTAAACAAATAAGATGTGTATAGACTGATAAAATAAAACCTAAACGAAATTATATTTGTAAACCGTAATTAGACTTAGTACGTAGAATGAAACTTATTTTTATTTCTATGAACTAAAAGAATCTTAAAATTATGTTCAATTGCATTTGAACATTCTGCCGGGCATTTAAAGGCATTGGCGGTGAAAAATCTAACTTAACTACAGTCTTTTTACTGTTGTTACATTTATTCTTGAGGTAGATACAAATTATGATTGTAATTATAATAATAATTAAAATAAATTATGTATGTCCGGATATATGGTGATATTTCATTTTCATCAGTTCAGTGTTGTCTTCCTGCATCTTCTGTAGATCTTGTTGTATATTTTGTATATCTTTGGAGTTATTGATTATCGTTACATCAAATGGCTTTACCAGTTTATTGTTTGCTTGCTGAAATTCTACGCCCCATGAGGATGTCTGAATTGTCGTCGTTGGAATTTTCTGCGTCCGGTAGCTGGATTACCTTATGGATTGGTCGTTTTAGAATATTATTTTGATACCTTATCTTAACCACTCGAACTTTCCCATCCTTTCCTTCGTGTACTTCCGTTATTCATCCAAGAGGCCATCTTCCTGGATGAGTATTTTCATCTCTGACCAAAACTGCTGCTCCTTCTTTCACATTTTTAACTGAATGCCTCCACTTATTCCGTTGTTGGAGCGTCACAAGGTACTCTTCCTTCCAGCGATTCCAAAAATCTTTTTTCAGCCGCTGAATAAGTTTCCATTTATTTAGTGATGATATAACTGCGCTTTCAATATGCTCCCCGGGTTCTTTTACTGGTCTTCCAATGAGAAAGTGACCCAGAGATAACACATCGGCTGCATCAATATCTTCAGCATTCACTTCAACCAAAGGCCTGGAGTTCAAAACAGCTTCTATATGTGCCAGCAAAGTACTTAATTTTTCAAACGTCAATTTTGTTTCGCCAATTATTCTTTTTAGATGACACTTCATCGATCTTACTCCAGACTCCCAAATCCCACCAAAGTGAGGAGCTGCCGGGGGAATAAAATGCCAATTTATTTTTTGTTCAGCCAGAATAGGAATAAGTGTACTATTATTTTTAACTGCTGCTTTAAAATCAGCATCTAACTTTTTACTAGCACCCACAAAATTAGTTCCATTATCAGAATACAGGTGGGAACTAATACCTCTTCTTGCAAAGAATCTTCTCAAAGCCGCATGGAATGCTTCTGTGCTTTGTTGCCATACAGACAAATACGGCAATATAGCCCTTGTAGCTTTTCTGGCCTCTTCCTTTTGAACACCTTAAATGTATCGGTCCAGCGTAATCTACTCCCGTATGAGAAAAAGGATGTGGAACATTCACTCTATAATCTGGTAGACTACCCATTAGTTGTTTAGATATATTTCGTTGATAGCGAATGCATGTTGTACAGCTTCCAATACACTTCTTCACTGCATTTTTTAATCCCATTATCCAATATTTACGTTTTATGGTTGACTCCATAAGTCGATTCCTACCATGGAGCGTGGATATGTGTGTCTGGTGTATTATTAAAGATGAAAGTTCGGACTTTTGTAAAATTATGGGATGTTTGTGATTATAATGTAAATCAGAATTATGCAATCTGCCACCAACTCGAAGAATGCCGTCTTTATCTAAAAAAGGAAAAAGACTTACTATTTTGCTTTTGTTACTAACCGCAAGTCCCTTTTTCAGTCTTATAATCTCATCATGAAATTCGACCTGCTGATGATTAAAAATTATAATATTTTCTGCCATTTCAAGTTCTGGAACGGTCAGATGCTGTGGATATTTTTCGTTCTTCCTTAATTTATTTACAAAACGAAGTATGTAAGCAACAATTCTTCGTAATTTGCCTAGTTTAGAGTATTTGCATGTTAATTTGTTAATAACATTACAGCTGGCCAACCCCACAGCAATCATCAATGCATTTGTCGTTTTTGGATCTTCGTATTTCGGCCAGAATTCGGAAGACTTCAATAACCACTTAGGAGCATTCAACCACAAAGAGTGATGTATTAATTTTTCAGCATTAACACCTCTTGAAGCTACATCCGCAGGGTTGTCCTTACTGCTTATATGATGTCATGACGCCTTAGCCAAATTCGTATTTATTTCGTTAACTTTGTTTCTTACAAATTTGTCTTTATTTTTATTGTTGTGAATCCAACCTAATGTTATAGTTGAATCACTCCATGCATAAACTCTGTATTGTCGATTAAAAATACGAATTACTCTATGTAAGAGCTTGCTTAGGACATGAGCAGCGCACAGTTCTAATTTTGGCAGAGTCTTTTTGTTTTTAATCGGGTTTACTTTACTTTTAGCTGTTAGTAGCCTAACCGATTCATTTTGTTTAATGTAAACTACAGCTGCATAACTTTTTCAGAAGCATCTGAAAACCCGTGAATTTCCAATTCAATCTCGCACGTTGTTTTTACCCATCTTGGGATACGAACTTTTTGAAGAGCGATTACATTTCTCGAAAATTCATACCATTCATTTTGAAACTCATCTGATAACACTTCTTCCCAGGAAGACTGCTGCAACCATAGTATTTGAATAAATAGTTTCGCTAATACAGTAACAGGAGGCAACCAACCCAAATGATCAAAGATTTTCGCCACATCTGAAAGAGCTTGCCTTTTCGTTATTTTATAGTTTTGTGTAAAATTTACCTCAAAATGAAACTCCTCTTTGGCCGGTTCCCATTGTAGGCCTAAAGTTTTGACAGTTTCGTCATCTTTTATTTGAATGACTGTATTTTCCTTGGTGATGTCTTCATGATTTAAAATCGCTTTGTGATTTGAGACACATTTACGTAAATTGAAACCAAAATTACTTAGCTGTGTTTGTATATGATGCTGTATGTTTTTACATTGCTGAACACTATCTGCTCCTGTCATTAGATCATCCATATAGAAATCTTCTTTTATTATTTTCTTAATTAGTTCATCTTCAATTGACATGTGGTCAGCAATGTAAAACAGCGATCTTACTGCTAAAAATGGTGCCGATGACATGCCATATGTTACAGTTGTTAATTTATACTCTTTTATAGGACTGCATTTGTTTTCTCTCCATAATATATGTTGATACGATTGATCTTTGTTTGCTATTTTTACCTGACGGTACATCTTTTCAACATCAGCTACCATAACATATCTCCATAGCCTCCATTTTATTATGATATCGAAGAGGTCTTTTTGTAGTTTAGGACCTGCAAACATCACATCGTTTAAACTTCTTTTATTTGTTGTTTTAACAGAAGCGTCGAACACCACACGCAATTTTGTTGTTAAGCTGTTTTCTCTTATTACAGGTAGGTGTGGCAAATAATACTTCCCGCTGCACTTCTCCTCTACCTCTTCCATATGGCCGAGATTTAAATACTCGTTCATAAATTTTACGTAATTTTGTTTTAGTTCCGGCTCTCGATCGAATTTTCTCTCAAGAGTCAAAAACTTTGCCATTGCTTGCCTTCTGGAATTTCCCAACTCGTGGTCTTCTTTAAGCGGCAATCTAACTACTATATGGCCTTTTGCATCAACTTTGGTTGTTTTCTCATAATGTTTTTTGCAAAATTCATCTTCACGGCATTCCTCTATTTCAGGAAGTTCTTCTAACTCCCAGAACCTCTCCAAGTTAGTTATAGCTGCTAATACTTTTGATGGTTTTACAGCTTTGCTAATTACTCCAGACAATATCCAGCCAAAAATTGCTGATTGTGCTAAGATGCTACCTTTTTTGTGTAATCCTTCTTGCAATATATGAGGTATAATGTCACCTCCAATAACAATATCTATTCGATCAGATTTATTGAATGCTGGATCCGCCAGAATAAAGTTGTTCCAATCTCCAATATTAATTTCAAATGACTGATTTGGATGTGCCCCTTTAATTTTGGCAAAATAAGGGCATTTGCTTCGATTTCATGGTTACTCATAAATCTTGGTTTCAAGATTAATTTTGTTCTTGCTTTAGACAGTCCAACCAGAGTACTGCCGATTCCATGAATTTCTGTTTTGCATTTAATACGTGGTAATGATAAGATCTGGGATGCTTCTTCTGATATTGTTGTTACTTGAGAACCCTGATCGATTAATGCTCTTAGGATTACTGCTTCCCCATTCTTTGCATGTACTTTTACCTGTGCACTTGCTAGAAGTACTGATGTTGCTAAATTTTTGGTAGTCATTGCTGAATTGTTAGGTTTTGATTCTTTAATTTTTTCTTCATTCAGATGTAAAATCTTATGATGACCTTTATTGCAATAACAACACTTAACATTATTTGAACACCACTTGTTGTTTTTATGATCCAAGCATTTAAAACACCATTGATTATTGTAAGCAAGTTTTCTTCGTTCATAAATCGGTAATGCTAAGAATTTTCTGCAAACCACAGTTGTATGGTTATACATATTGCAATGTAAACAATATTTATTCATTGAGTACATCACATTTGAAACTTTTCCAGTTTCAAATAGTTTTTTATTTACTCTTTTTTCTTGCCCTTTGGAAGCTGCTTCTAATTCTTGAACTTGTTGTTCCAAAAAATTTAATACGTCCTTTAGACTTTGAATTTCTTTAGATTTTTTGACTGTTTGTTCGTGATATCGCAAACCGTCTTTATCTAATTTTCTGATAACAATACGCGCTATTAACGGTTCAGCATCTTCTATTTTAATGTCCATACTTTTAAGGGCATAAATACAGCTATTTGTTGTATCTAATAGCTGCTTCAAGCTTGCTGATGATTCGCTATTAGCCATTGGTTGATCCAGTAAAATATCTACTTGATTTGTAAATAACAATCTACGATTTTCATACCTTTGTTTGAGAATGTCGAACGTTGCTTGATAGTTGTTGTCGGTGATTTTTAGATGTTGCACCAATTTTTTAGCTTCGCCTTTAAGTGATGTTACTACCTGTACATCTTTTCCACATTAGAAAGATACTTATTGTCATGCACCAGGCTTTTAAACAAATCATGATATGATGACCATTCATTTATATTGCCACTAAATTCAGGAATTTCAATTTTTCCTAAATGTGCTGAGCTTGAATATTTTTCTTTATTTATGTTGGTCTGTTGTTGCATTGGCTCATTCATGCAATCTGTAATAAGCTCGAGAGCACTAAAATATGTGCTTTCGGCATTTAGCATAATTTTATGCATATTTTTTGGCTTTTTTGATTCGCTTAAATTGTGATACATGTTTTGAAGCTTCTGATATCTAGCTTCTAAATAGTTTTCTTTTATTTGAAGTTTTTTGTTAGACATGTCGGCCACATTAGCTGATATTTCATCATACCATTCAGTTAACCAATCTGCCATTTCAACAAATTGTTCCCATAATTCCGCATCTGATTCAGTAGTTATTAATTTTTCTAATTTACCGTTTTCTCTAGATGTTTGAGAAGATTCTGGAACGTTATTTGATTCTTCTTGCTTCATGGCTTCTTTTATTAGAAGTTGAATCTCTGTTAGAATTCCTGATAACGCCTCATAGTAATTTTTTCAAAATAATCTTCTGATGTAATGCCATATGCCAGAAGTTTTGTGTTATTTTCCGCAAATTCAATTTCAATTTTATTTATTCTTTTTTTGATTTCTGGGAATCTCGTACTACGCATTGTTTTTTGAGCCAGCTTCTCCCGAAAAGCAACAATTTCGTCGCCCAATTCTTTTTGCCTTTCGAAAAGGTTTTCTTTACTTGCCATTTTAATATTTATATAAAGCAAATTTTTTTTTTTATTTAATAATATTTTTTTTAATAGTCACTAGTTCTTTTTGTCGAAGGACCAAATGTTAAATTAAACTACTTAACCGGTTGAATGTTTGTAAGACACTGTTTATTTTTAAAATATTTCTGCTTAAATACTAACGATGAAAATCTTAAATCTAATATAGAACTCATCTCTTATCTAATTGCTTTCATATATTTTTCATTAGTAATCAGGGTTATTTTCACGGACATGTGTACCACGTATTTGATCTTTTGAATATTTATAACTAGCCTAAGTAAATACAAAACAAACATTAGTTTGATCATTAGTTTAAGTAAACACAAGGATAAAATATTACAGTTCTAAAATTGGTAGAGAAAACCTATGCTTAAGCATGTGTGCATATAATGCGTATAATAAAATGTATATGTATAGCCTAAACAAATAAGATGTGTATAGACTGATAAAATAAAACATAAACGAAATTATATTTGTAAACCGTAATTAGACTTAGTACGTAGAATGAAACTTATTTTTATTTCTATAAACTAAAACAACCTTAAAATTATGTTCAATTACATTTGAACAGATGGTGATTACTGCTTTTCAGTGGTTACCAGGTGGTCAGTGCTATACCTTCACCACCAGGCAGCCAAACAGCAACCTCCAAGCCGGAATCAACAATACAAAATTATTATTGTTAGATAGGGGAGGGGGAGAGGCACAATCGCAGAAGTGGACATAAAAGCCCTGAGCTGGTCACTTTGTTCCACGGTGCCATCACTGTTACAGATGACCGTCACTGATTAACACAAAAAAAATTATGACAAATAGTCCTCACTAAATTTTATATTATTCGGAATCCAAAATTATTTTAGATATAAGACTTCTTGTGCAAGAAAGCGGGCGTCCTCAGCTACAATTTACGGATAGTGGCATATGTGTACCCAGCCCCGTTTTCTTATAATGACCAAATTATGACAACTAATCCTCACTAAAGTTGACATAATGACCAAATTATGACAACTAATCGTCACAAAATTTAAAATAATGACCACATTAAGACAAATAGTCCTCACTAAAATTGATATCATTCGAATTCCAAAACCATCTCAGATTTAAGACTTTTTGTGTAAGAAAGAGGTCGTAGTCAGCTACAATTTACGGGTAGTGGCACATGTGTACTCAGCCCCGTTCTTTTATAATATAGTCCTCACTAAAATTGATATCATTCGAATTCCAAAATTATTTCAGATTTAAAACATTTTGTATAAGAAAGAGGTCGTCGTCAGCTACAATTACGGGAAGTGGCATACGTGTAATCATCCCCGTTCTTTTCTAATGACCAAATTATGAGAACTAGTGCTTACTAAAATTAATATTATGAGGATTCCAAACTTATTTTAGATATAAGACTTTTTGTGCAAGAAAGAGGGCATCCTCAGCTACAATTTACGTGTAGTGGCATATGTGTACTCAGCCCTGTTTTTTTATAATGACCAAATTATGACAACTAATCCTCACTAAAGTTGACATAATGACCAAATTATGACAACTAATCGTCACTAAATTTAATATAATGACCAAATTATGACAAATAGTCCTCACTAAAATTGATATTATTCGAATTCCAAAACTATTTCAGATTTAAGACTTTTTGTGTAAGAAAGAGGTCGTCGTCAGCTACTACTTACGGGTAGAGGCATATGTGTACTCAGCCCGTTTTTTTATAATGACCAAATTATGACAAATAGTCCTCACTAAATTTTATATTATTCGGAATCCAAAATTATTTTAGATATAAGAAACTTATTTTAGATATAAGACTTTTTGTGTAAGAAAGAGGTCGTCGTCAGCTACAATTACGGGTTGTGGCATACGTGTACTCATCACCGTTCCTTTCTAATGACCAAATTATGACAACTAGTGCTTACTAAAATTAATATTATGGGGATTCCAAACTTATTATAGATATAAGACTTTTTGTGCAAGAAAGAGGGCATCCTCAGCTACAATTAACGTGTAGTGGCATATGTGTACTCAGCCCTGTTTTTTTTTATAATGAGCAAATTATGAAAACTAATCCTCACTAAAGTTGACATAATGACCAAATTATGACAACTAATCGTCACTAAATTTAATATAATGACCAAATTATGACAAATAGTCCTCACTAAAATTGATATTTTTCGAATTCCAAAACTATTTCAGATTTAAGACTTTTTGTGTAAGAAAGAGGTCGTCGACAGCTACAATTTACGGGTAGAGGCATATGTGTACTTAGCCCTGTTTTTTATAATGACCAAATTATGACAAATAGTCCTCACTAAATTTTATATTATTCGGAATCCAAAATTATATTAGATATAAGCATTTTCTGTGCAAGAAAGCGGGCGTCCTCAGCTCCAATTTCGGGTAGTGGCATATGTGTACCCAGCCCGTTTTTTTATAATGACCAAATTATGACAAATAGTCCTCACTAAATTCTATATTATTCGGAATCCAAAATTATTTTAGATATAAGAATTTTTTGTGCAAGAAAGCGGGCCTCCTCAGCTACAATTTACGGGTAGTGGCATATGTGTACCCAGCCCCGTTTTTTTACAATGACCAAATAATGACAAAGAATCTTCACTAAAGTTGACATAATGACCAAATTATGACAACTAATCGACACTAAATTTTAAATAATGACCACAATGACAAATAGTCCTCACTAAAATTGATATCAATCGAATTCCAAAATTATTTCACATTTAAAACTTTTTGTGTAAGAAAGAGGTCGTCGTCAGCTACAATTACGGGTAGTGGCATACGTGTAATCATCCCCGTTCTTTTCTAATGACCAAATTATGAGAACTAGTGCTTACTAAAATTAATATTATGGGGATTCCAAACTTAATTTAAATATATGACTTTTTGTGCAAGAAAGAGGGCATCCTCAGCTACAATTTACGTGTAGTGGCATATGTGTACTCAGCCCGGTTTTTTTATAATGACCAAATTATGACAAATAGTCCTCACTAAATTTTATATTATTCGGAATCCAAAATTATTTTAGATATAAGAAACTTATTTTAGATATAAGACTTTTTGTGTAAGAAAGAGGTCGTCGTCAGCTACAATTGCGGGTTGTGGCATACGTGTACTCATCCCCGTTCTTTTCTAATGACCAAATTATGACAACTAGTGCTTACTAAAATTAATATAATGGGGACTCCAAACTTATTATAGATATAAGACTTTTTGTGCGAGAAAGAGGGCATCCTCAGCTACAATTAACGTGTAGTGGCATATGTGTACTCAGCCCTGTTTTTTTATAAACAACCAAATTATGAAAACTAATCCTCACTAAAGTTGACATAATGACCAAATAATGACAACTAATCGTCACTAAATTTAATATAATGACCAAATTATGGCAAATAGTCCTAACTAAATTTTATATTATTCGGAATCCAAAATTATATTAGATATAAGCATTTTTTGTGCAAGAAAGCGGGCGTCCTCAGCTCCAATTTCGGGTAGTGGCATATGTGTACCCAGCCCGTTTTTTTATAATGACCAAATTATGACAAATAGTCCTCACTAAATTCTATATTATTCGGAATCCAAAATTATTTTAGATACAAGAATTTTTTGTGCAAGAAAGCGGGCCTCCTCAGCTACAATTTACGGGTAGTAGCATATGTGTACCCAGCCCCATTTTTTTATAATGACCAAATAATGACAAAGAATCCTCACTAAAGTTGACATAATGACCAAATTATGACAACTAATCGACACTAAATTTTAAATAATGACCACAATGACAAATAGTCCTCACTAAAATTGATATCAATCGAATTCCAAAATTATTTCACATTTAAAACTTTTTGTGTAAGAAAGAGGTCGTCGTCAGCTACAATTACGGGTAGTGGCATACGTGTAATCATCCCCGTTCTTTTCTAATGACCAAATTATGAGAACTAGTGCTTACTAAAATTAATATTATGGGGATTCCAAACTTATTTTAGATATATGACTTTTTGTGCAAGAAAGAGGGCATCCTCAGCTACAATTTACGTGTAGTGGCATATGTGTACTCAGTCCGGTTTTTTTATAATGACCAAATTATGACAAATAGTCCTCACTAAATTTTATATTATTCGGAATCCAAAATTATTTTAGATATAAGAAACTTATTTTAGATATAAGACTTTTTGTGTAAGAAAGAGGTCGTCGTCAGCTACAATTGCGGGTTGTGGCATACGTGTACTCATCCCCGTTCTTTTCTAATGACCAAATTATGACAACTAGTGCTTACTAAAATTAATATAATGGGGACTCCAAACTTATTATAGATATAAGACTTTTTGTGCGAGAAAGAGGGCATCCTCAGCTACAATTAACGTGTAGTGGCATATGTGTACTCAGCCCTGTTTTTTTATAAACAACCAAATTATGAAAACTAATCCTCACTAAAGTTGACATAATGACCAAATAATGACAACTAATCGTCACTAAATTTAATATAATGACCAAATTATGGCAAATAGTCCTAACTAAATTTTATATTATTCGGAATCCAAAATTATATTAGATATAAGCATTTTTTGTGCAAGAAAGCGGGCGTCCTCAGCTCCAATTTCGGGTAGTGGCATATGTGTACCCAGCCCGTTTTTTTATAATGACCAAATTATGACAAATAGTCCTCACTAAATTCTATATTATTCGGAATCCAAAATTATTTTAGATACAAGAATTTTCTGTGCAAGAAAGCGGGCCTCCTCAGCTACAATTTACGGGTAGTGGCATATGTGTACTCAACCCCGTTCTTTTATAATATAGTCCTCACTAAAAATAATATTATTCGGATTCCTAAATTATTTTAGATATAAGACTTCTTGTGCAAGAAAGAGGGCGTCCTCACCTACAATTTACGGGTAGTGGCATATGTGTACCCACCCCCGTTTTTTTATAATGACCAAATTATGACAACTAGTCCTCCCTAAAGTTGACATGATGACCAGATACAAGATTTTTTGTGTAAGGAAGAGGGCGTCCTCATCTACAATTTACGGGTAGAGGCATACGTGTACTCAGCCCGTTTTTTTATTATGACCAAATTATGACAAATAGTCCTCACTAAATTTTATATTATTCGGCATCCAAAATTAGATATAAGGCTTTTTGTGCAAGAAAGAAGGCGTCCTCAGCTCCAATTTATGAGTAGTGGCATATGTGTACTCAGCCCTGTTTTTTTATAACGACCAAATTATGACAACTAATCCTCACTAAAGTTGACATGATGACCAGATATAAGACTTTTTGTGTAAGAAAGATGTCGTCGTCAGCTACAATTTACGGGTAGAGACATATGTGTACTCAGTCCGTTTTTTTATAATGACCAAATAATGACAACTAATTCTCTAAAAGTGATATAATGACCAAATTATAACAACTACTCCTCACTAAAATTTATATTATTCGAATTCGTATATTATTTCAGATATAATACTTTTTGTGCTAGAAAGAGGGCGTCCTCAATTACAGTTTATGGGTAGTGGCATTTGTGTACTCAGCCCCGTTTTTTTAGAAGGACCAAATTATGACAACTAATCCTCTAAAAGTGATATAATGACCAAATTATAACAACTAGTCCTCACTAAAATTTATATTATTCGGATTCCTAAATTATTTCAGATATAAGACTTTTTGTGTAGGAAAGAGGGCGTCCTGAGCTACAATTTACGGGTAGAGGCATATGTGTACTCAGCCCGTTTTTTTATAATGACCAAATTATGACAAATAGTCCTCACTAAATTTTATATTATTCGGAATCCAAAATTATTTTAGATATTAGGCTTTTTGTGCAAGAAAGAAGGCGTCCTCAGCTCCAATTTATGAGTAGTGGCATATGTGTACTCAGCCCTGTTTTTTATAGTGACCAAATAATGACAACTAATCCTCACTAAAGTTGACATAATGACCGAATTATGACAACTAATCGTCACTAAATTTAATATAATGACCAAATTATGAAAATATTACTAAAATATATATTATTCGAATTCCAAAACTATTTCAGATTTAAGACTTTTTGTGTAAGAAAGAGGTCGTCATCAGCTACAATTTACGGGTAGTGGTATATGTGTACTCAGCCCCGTTCTTTTATAATATAGTCCTCACTAAAATTGATATTATTCGAATTTCAAAACTATTTCAGATTTAAGTCTTTTTGTATAAGAAAGAGGTCGTCGTCAGCAACATTTACGGGTAGTGGCATACGTGTACTCATCCCCGTTCTTTTCTAATGACCAAATTATGACAACTAGTGCTTACTAAAATTAAAATTATCCGAATTCGTAAATTATTTCAGATATAATACTTTTTGTGCTAGAAAGAGGGCGTCCTCAGCTACAGTTTATGGGTAGTGGCATATGCGTACTCAGCCCCGTTTTTTTAGAATGACCAAATTATGACAACTAATCCTCTAAAAGTGATATAATGACCAAATTATAACAACTAGTCCTCAATAAAATTTATATCATTCGGATTCCTCAATTATTAGAGATATAAGACTTTTTGTGTAAGAAACAGGGCGTCCTCAGCTACAATTTACGGGTAGAGGCATATGTGTACTCATACCGTTTTTTATAATGACCATATTATGCCAAATAGTCCGCACTAAATTTAATATTATTCGGAATCTAAAATTACTTTAGATATAAGACTTTTTGTGCAAGAAAGAAGGCGTCCTCAGCTACAATTTACGTGTAGTGGCATATGTATACTCATTTTTTTATAATGACCAAATTATGACAACTAATCCTCTAAAATTGATATAATGTCCAAATTATGACAACTAATCCTCACTAAATATAATTGGCATTATTCGGATTTCAAAATTTTTTCAGATATAAAACTCATTGTGCAAGAAAGAGGGCATCCTCAGCTACAATTTACGTGTAGTGGCATATGTGTACTCAAACCTGTTTTTTATAATGACCAAATTATGACTACTAATCCTCACTAAAGTTGACATAATGACCAAATTATGACAACTAATCGTCACAAAATTTAATATAAAAACCAAATTATGAGAAATAGTCCTCACTAAAATTGATATTATTCGAATTCCAAACCTATTTCAGATTTAAGTCTTTTTGTATATGAAAGAGGTCGTCGTCAGCTACAATTTACGGGTAGAGGCATATGTGTACTCAGCCCGTTTTTTTATAATGACCAAATTATGATAAATAGTCCTCACTAAATTTTATATTATTCGGAATCCAAAATTAATTTAGATATAAGACTTTTTGTGCAAGAAAGAAGGCTTCTTCAGCTACAATTTATCGTTAGTAAGATTTAAGACTTTTTGTGTAAGAAAGAGGTCGTCGTCAGCTACAATTTACGGGTAGTAGTATATGTTTACTCAGCCCCGTTCTTTTATAATATAGTCCTCACTAAAATTGATATTATTCGAATTTCAAAACTATTTCAGATTTAAGTCTTTTTGTATAAGAAAGAGGTCGTCGTCAGCAACATTTACGGGTAGTGGCATACGTGTACTCATCCCCGTTCTTTTCTAATGACCAAATTATGACAACTAGTGCTTACTAAAATTAAAATTATCCGAATTTGTAAATTATTTCAGATATAATACTTTTTGTGCTAGAAAGAGGGCGTCCTCAGCTACAGTTTATGGGTAGTGGCATATGCGTACTCAGTCCCGTTTTTTTAGAGGGACCAAATTATGACAACTAATCCTCTAAAAGTGATATAATGACCAAATTATAACAACTAGTCCTCAATAAAATTTATATTATTCGGATTCCTCAATTATTAGAGATATAAAACTTTTTGTGTAAGAAAGAGGGCGTCCTCAGCTACAATTTACGGGTAGAGGCATATGTGTACTCAGCCCGTTTTTTTATAATGACCACATTATGATAAATAGTCCTCACTAAATTTTATATTATTCGGAATCCAAAATTAATTTAGATCTAAGACTTTTTGTGCAAGAAAGAAGGCGTCCTCAGCTACAGTTTATGGGTAGTAAGATTTAAGTTTTTTGTATAAGAAAGAGGTCGTCGTCAGCAACATTTACGGGTAGTGGCATACGTGTACTCATCCCCGTTCTTTTCTAATGACCAAATTATGACAACTAGTGCTTACTAAAATTAATATTATTCGAATTCGTAAATTATTTCAGATATAATACTTTTTGTGCTAGAAAGAGGGCGTCCTCAGCTACAATTTATGGGTAGTGGCATAAGTGTACTCAGCCCCGATTTTTTAGAATGACCAAATTATGACAACTAATCTTCTAAAAGTGATATAATGACCAAATTATAACAACTAGTCCTCACTAAAATTTATATTATTCGGATTCTTAAATTATTTCAGATATTAGACTTTTTGTGTAAGAAAGAGGGCGTCCTCAGCTACAATTTACGGGTAGAGGCATATGTGTACTCATACCGTTTTTTATAATGACCATATTATGCCAAATAGTCCGCACTAAATTTAATATTATTCGGAATCTAAAATTACTTTAGATATAAGACTTTTTGTGCAAGAAAGAAGGCGTCCTCAGCTACAATTTACGTGTAGTGGCATATGTATACTCATTTTTTTATAATGACCAAATTATGACAACTAATCCTCTAAAATTGATATAATGTCCAAATTATGACAACTAATCCTCACTAAATATAATTGGCATTATTCGGATTTCAAAATTTTTTCAGATATAAAACTCATTGTGCAAGAAAGAGGGCATCCTCAGCTACAATTTACGTGTAGTGGCATATGTGTACTCAAACCTGTTTTTTATAATGACCAAATTATGACAACTAATCCTCACTAAAGTTGACATAATGACCAAATTATGACAACTAATCGTCACAAAATTTAATATAAAAACCAAATTATGAGAAATAGTCCTCACTAAAATTGATATTATTCGAATTCCAAACCTATTTCAGATTTAAGTCTTTTTGTATATGAAAGAGGTCGTCGTCAGCTACAATTTACGGGTAGAGGCATATGTGTACTCAGCCCGTTTTTTTATAATGACCAAATTATGATAAATAGTCCTCACTAAATTTTATATTATTCGGAATCCAAAATTAATTTAGATATAAGACTTTTTGTGCAAGAAAGAAGGCGTCCTCAGCTACAATTTATCGTTAGTAAGATTTAAGACTTTTTGTGTAAGAAAGAGGTCGTCGTCAGCTACAATTTACGGGTAGTAGTATATGTGTACTCAGCCCCGTTCTTTTATAATATAGTCCTCACTAAAATTGATATTATTCGAATTTCAAAACTATTTCAGATTTAAGTCTTTTTGTATAAGAAAGAGGTCGTCGTCAGCAACATTTACGGGTAGTGGCATACGTGTACTCATCCCCGTTCTTTTCTAATGACCAAATTATGACAACTAGTGCTTACTAAAATTAAAATTATCCGAATTCGTAAATTATTTCAGATATAATACTTTTTGTGCTAGAAAGAGGGCGTCCTCAGCTACAGTTTATGGGTAGTGGCATATGCGTACTCAGTCCCGTTTTTTTAGAGGGACCAAATTATGACAACTAATCCTCTAAAAGTGATATAATGACCAAATTATAACAACTAGTCCTCAATAAAATTTATATTATTCGGATTCCTCAATTATTAGAGATATAAAACTTTTTGTGTAAGAAAGAGGGCGTCCTCAGCTACAATTTACGGGTAGAGGCATATGTGTACTCATCCCTGTTTTTTTATAATGACCAAATTATGACAACTAATCCTCTAAAATTGATATAATGTCCAAATTATGACAACTAATCCTCACTAAATATAATTGCCATTATTCGGATTTCAAAATTTTTTCAGATATAAGACTCTTTGTGCAAGAAAGAGGGCATCCTCAGCTACAATTTACGTGTAGTGGCATATGTGTACTCAAACCGGTTTTTTATAATGACCAAATTATGACAACTAATCCTCACTAAATTTAATATAAAAACCAAATTATGACAAATAGTCCTCACTAAAATTGATATTACACTTTTTGTGTAAGAAAGAGGTCGTCGTCAGCTACAATTTACGGGTAGTAGCATATGTGTACTCAGCCCCGTTCTTTTATAAAATAGTCCTCACTAAAATTTATATTATTCGGATTCCTAAATTATTTCAGATATAAAACTTTTTGCGTAAGAAAGAGGTTGTCCTCAGCTACAATTTACGGGTAGAGGCATATGTGTACTCAGCCCGTTTTTTTTATAATGACCAAATTATGACAAATAGTCCTCACTAAATTTTATATTATTCGGAACAAAAAATTATTTTAGATATAAGACTTTTTGTGCAGCTACAATTTACGTATAGTGGCATATGTGTACTCAGATTTGTTTTTTTATTATGACCAAATTATGACAACTAATCCTCACTAAAGTTGACATAATGACCAAATTATGACAACTAATCGTCACAAAATTTAATATAAAAACCAAATTATGAGAAATAGTCCTCACTAAAATTGATATTATTCGAATTCCAAACCTATTTCAGATTTAAGTCTTTTTGTATATGAAAGAGGTCGTCGTCAGCTACAATTTACGGGTAGAGGCATATGTGTACTCAGCCCGTTTTTTTATAATGACCAAATTATGATAAATAGTCCTCACTAAATTTTATATTATTCGGAATCCAAAATTAATTTAGATATAAAACTTTTTGTGCAAGAAAGAAGGCGTCCTCAGCTACAATTTATCGTTAGTAAGATTTAAGACTTTTTGTGTAAGAAAGAGGTCGTCGTCAGCTACAATTTACGGGTAGTAGTATATGTGTACTCAGCCCCGTTCTTTTATAATATAGTCCTCACTAAAATTGATATTATTCGAATTTCAAAACTATTTCAGATTTAAGTCTTTTTGTATAAGAAAGAGGTCGTCGTCAGCAACATTTACGGGTAGTGGCATACGTGTACTCATCCCCGTTCTTTTCTAATGACCAAATTATGACAACTAGTGCTTACTAAAATTAAAATTATCCGAATTCGTAAATTATTTCAGATATAACACTTTTTGTGCTAGAAAGAGGGCGTCCTCAGCTACAGTTTATGGGTAGTGGCATATGCGTACTCAGTCCCGTTTTTTTAGAGGGACCAAATTATGACAACTAATCCTCTAAAAGTGATATAATGACCAAATTATAACAACTAGTCCTCAATAAAATTTATATTATTCGGATTCCTCAATTATTAGAGATATAAAACTTTTTGTGTAAGAAAGAGGGCGTCCTCAGCTACAATTTACGGGTAGAGGCATATGTGTACTCATCCCTGTTTTTTTATAATGACCAAATTATGACAACTAATCCTCTAAAATTGATATAATGTCCAAATTATGACAACTAATCCTCACTAAATATAATTGCCATTATTCGGATTTCAAAATTTTTTCAGATATAAGACTCTTTGTGCAAGAAAGAGGGCATCCTCAGCTACAATTTACGTGTAGTGGCATATGTGTACTCAAACCGGTTTTTTATAATGACCAAATTATGACAACTAATCCTCACTAAATTTAATATAAAAACCAAATTATGACAAATAGTCCTCACTAAAATTGATATTACACTTTTTGTGTAAGAAAGAGGTCGTCGTCAGCTACAATTTACGGGTAGTAGCATATGTGTACTCAGCCCCGTTCTTTTATAAAATAGTCCTCACTAAAATTTATATTATTCGGATTCCTAAATTATTTCAGATATAAAACTTTTTGCGTAAGAAAGAGGTTGTCCTCAGCTACAATTTACGGGTAGAGGCATATGTGTACTCAGCCCGTTTTTTTTATAATGACCAAATTATGACAAATAGTCCTCACTAAATTTTATATTATTCGGAACAAAAAATTATTTTAGATATAAGACTTTTTGTGCAGCTACAATTTACGTATAGTGGCATATGTGTACTCAGATTTGTTTTTTTATTATGACCAAATTATGACAACTAATCCTCACTAAAGTTGACATAATGACCAAATTATGACAACTAATCGTCACAAAATTTAATATAAAAACCAAATTATGAGAAATAGTCCTCACTAAAATTGATATTATTCGAATTCCAAACCTATTTCAGATTTAAGTCTTTTTGTATATGAAAGAGGTCGTCGTCAGCTACAATTTACGGGTAGAGGCATATGTGTACTCAGCCCGTTTTTTTATAATGACCAAATTATGATAAATAGTCCTCACTAAATTTTATATTATTCGGAATCCAAAATTAATTTAGATATAAAACTTTTTGTGCAAGAAAGAAGGCGTCCTCAGCTACAATTTATGGGTAGTAAGATTTAAGACTTTTTGTGTAAGAAAGAGGTCGTCGTCAGCTACAATTTACGGGTAGTAGTATATGTGTACTCAGCCCCGTTCTTTTATAATATAGTCCTCACTAAAATTGATATTATTCGAATTTCAAAACTATTTCAGATTTAAGTCTTTTTGTATAAGAAAGAGGTCGTCGTCAGCAACATTTACGGGTAGTGGCATACGTGTACTCATCCCCGTTCTTTTCTAATGACCAAATTATTACAACTAGTGCTTACTAAAATTAAAATTATCCGAATTCGTAAATTATTTCAGATATAACACTTTTTGTGCTAGAAAGAGGGCGTCCTCAGCTACAGTTTATGGGTAGTGTCATATGCGTACTCAGTCCCGTTTTTTTAGAGGGACCAAATTATGACAACTAATCCTCTAAAAGTGATATAATGACCAAATTATAACAACTAGTCCTCAATAAAATTTATATTATTCGGATTCCTCAATTATTAGAGATATAAAACTTTTTGTGTAAGAAAGAGGGCGTCCTCAGCTACAATTTACGGGTAGAGGCATATGTGTACTCATCCCTGTTTTTTTATAATGACCAAATTATGACAACTAATCCTCTAAAATTGATATAATGTCCAAATTATGACAACTAATCCTCACTAAATATAATTGGCATTATTCGGATTTCAAAATTTTTTCAGATATAAGACTCTTTGTGCAAGAAAGAGGGCATCCTCAGCTACAATTTACGTGTAGTGGCATATGTGTACTCAAACCTGTTTTTTATAATGACCAAATTATGACAACTAATCCTCACTAAAGTTGACATAATGACCAAATTATGACAACTAATCGTCACAAAATTTAATATAAAAACCAAATTATGAGAAATAGTCCTCACTAAAATTGATATTATTCGAATTCCAAACCTATTTCAGATTTAAGTCTTTTTGTATATGAAAGAGGTCGTCGTCAGCTACAATTTACGGGTAGAGGCATATGTGTACTCAGCCCGTTTTTTTATAATGACCAAATTATGATAAATAGTCCTCACTAAATTTTATATTATTCGGAATCCAAAATTAATTTAGATATAAAACTTTTTGTGCAAGAAAGAAGGCGTCCTCAGCTACAATTTATGGGTAGTAAGATTTAAGACTTTTTGTGTAAGAAAGAGGTCGTCGTCAGCTACAATTTACGGGTAGTGGTATATGTGTACTCAGATCCGTTCTTTTATAATATAGTCCTCACTAAAATTGATATTATTCGAATTTCAAAACTATTTCAGATTTAAGTCTTTTTGTATAAGAAAGAGGTCGTCGTCAGCAACATTTACGGGTAGTGGCATACGTGTACTCATCCCCGTTCTTTTCTAATGACCAAATTATGACAACTAGTGCTTACTAAAATTAAAATTATCCGAATTCGTAAATTATTTCAGATATAATACTTTTTGTGCTAGAAAGAGGGCGTCCTCAGCTACAGTTTATGGGTAGTGGCATATGCGTACTCAGTCCCGTTTTTTTAGAGGGACCAAATTATGACAACTAATCCTCTAAAAGTGATATAATGACCAAATTATAACAACTAGTCCTCAATAAAATTTATATTATTCGGATTCCTCAATTATTAGAGATATAAAACTTTTTGTGTAAGAAAGAGGGCGTCCTCAGCTACAATTTACGGGTAGAGGCATATGTGTACTCAGCCCGTTTTTTTATAATGACCACATTATGATAAATAGTCCTCACTAAATTTTATATTATTCGGAATCCAAAATTAATTTAGATATAAGACTTTTTGTGCAAGAAAGAAGGCGTCCTCAGCTACAGTTTATGGGTAGTAAGATTTAAGTTTTTTGTATAAGAAAGAGGTCGTCGTCAGCAACATTTACGGGTAGTGGCATACGTGTACTCATCCCCGTTCTTTTCTAATGACCAAATTATGACAACTAGTGCTTACTAAAATTAATATTATTCGAATTCGTAAATTATTTCAGATATAATACTTTTTGTGCTAGAAAGAGGGCGTCCTCAGCTACAATTTATGGGTAGTGGCATAAGTGTACTTAGCCCCGATTTTTTAGAATGACCAAATTATGACAACTAATCTTCTAAAAGTGATATAATGACCAAATTATAACAACTAGTCCTCACTAAAATTTATATTATTCGGATTCTTAAATTATTTCAGATATTAGACTTTTTGTGTAAGAAAGAGGGCGTCCTCAGCTACAATTTACGGGTAGAGGCATATGTGTACTCATACCGTTTTTTATAATGACCATATTATGCCAAATAGTCCGCACTAAATTTAATATTATTCGGAATCTAAAATTACTTTAGATATAAGACTTTTTGTGCAAGAAAGAAGGCGTCCTCAGCTACAATTTACGTGTAGTGGCATATGTATACTCATTTTTTTATAATGACCAAATTATGACAACTAATCCTCTAAAATTGATATAATGTCCAAATTATGACAACTAATCCTCACTAAATATAATTGGCATTATTCGGATTTCAAAATTTTTTCAGATATAAAACTCATTGTGCAAGAAAGAGGGCATCCTCAGCTACAATTTACGTGTAGTGGCATATGTGTACTCAAACCTGTTTTTTATAATGACCAAATTATGACAACTAATCCTCACTAAAGTTGACATAATGACCAAATTATGACAACTAATCGTCACAAAATTTAATATAAAAACCAAATTATGAGAAATAGTCCTCACTAAAATTGATATTATTCGAATTCCAAACCTATTTCAGATTTAAGTCTTTTTGTATATGAAAGAGGTCGTCGTCAGCTACAGTTTATGGGTAGTGGCATATGCGTACTCAGCCCCGTTTTTTTAGAGGGACCAAATTATGACAACTAATCCTCTAAAAGTGATATAATGACCAAATTATAACAACTAGTCCTCAATAAAATTTATATTATTCGGATTCCTCAATTATTAGAGATATAAAACTTTTTGTGTAAGAAACAGGGCGTCCTCAGCTACAATTTACGGGTAGTGGCATATGTGTACTCAGCCCCGTTCTTTTATAATATAGTCTTCACTAAAATTTATATTATCCGCATTCCTAAATTATTTCAGATATAAGACTTTTTGTGTAAGAAAGAAGGCGTCCTCAGCTACAATTTACGGGTAGAGGCATATATGTACTTAGCCCGTTTTTTTATAATGACAAATAGTCCTCACTAAATTTTATATTATTCGGAATCAAAAATTATTTCATATATAAGACTTTTTTTTATAATGACCAAATTATGAAAACTAATCGTCACAAAATTTAATATAAAAACCAAATTATGAGAAATAGTCCTCACTAAAATTGATATTATTCGAATTTCAAACCTATTTCAGATTTAAGTCTTTTTGTATATGAAATAGGTCGTCGTCAGCTACAATTTACGGGTAGAGGCATATGTGTACTCAGCCCGTTTTTTTATAATGACCAAATTATGATAAATAGTCCTCACTAAATTTTATATTATTCGGAATCCAAAATTAATTTAGATATAAGACTTTTTGTGCAAGAAAGAAGGCGTCCTCAGCTACAGTTTATGGGTAGTAAGATTTAAGTCTTTTTGTATAAGAAAGAGGTCGTCGTCAGCAACATTTACGGGTAGTGGCATACGTGTACTCATCCCCGTTCTTTTCTAATGACCAAATTATGACAACTAGTGCTTACTAAAATTAAAATTATCCGAATTCGTAAATTATTTCAGATATAATTCTTTTTGGGCTAGAAAGAGGGCGTCCTCAGCTACAGTTTATGGGTAGTGGCATATGCGTACTCAGCCCCGTTTTTTTAGAAGGACCAAATTATGACAACTAATCCTCTAAAAGTGATATAATGACCAAATTATAACAACTAGTCCTCAATAAAATTTATATTATTCGGATTCCTCAATTATTAGAGATATAAGACTTTTTGTGTAAGAAAGAGGGCGTCCTCAGCTACAACTTACGGGTAGAGGCATATGTGTACTCATCCCGTTTTTTTATAATGACCAAATTATGACCAACAGTCCTCACTAAATTTTATATTATTCGGAATCTAAAATTATTTTAGATATAAGACTTTTTGTGCAAGAAAGAGGGCATCCTCAGCTACAATTCACGTGTAGTGGCATATGTGTACTCAAACCTGTTTTTTATAATGACCAAATTATGACAACTAATCCTCACTAAAGTTGACATAATGATCAAATTATGACAACTAATCGTCACTAAATTTAGTATAAAAACCAAATTATGACAAATAGTCCTCACTAAAATTGATATTACACTTTTTGTGTAAGAAAGAGGTCGTCGTCAGCTACAATTTACGGGTAGTGGCATATGTGTACTCAGCCCCGTTCTTTTATAATATAGTCTTCACTAAAATTTATATTATCCGCATTCCTAAATTATTTCAGATATAACACTTTTTGTGTAAGAAAGAGGGCGTCCTCAGCTACAATTTACGGGTAGAGGCATATATGTACTCAGCCCGTTTTTTTATAATGACAAATAGTCCTCACTAAATTTTATATTATTCGGAATCCAAAATTATTTCAGATATAAGACTTTTTGTGTAAGAAAGAGGGCATCCTCAGCTACAATTCACGTGTAGTGGCATATGTGTACTCAGACCTGTTTTTTTATAATGACCAAATTATGACAACTAATCCTCACTAAAGTTGACATAATGACCAAATTATGACAACTAATCGTCACAAAATTTAATATAAAAACCAAATTATGAGAAATAGTCCTCACTAAAATTGATATTATTCGAATTCCAAACCTATTTCAGATTTAAGTCTTTTTGTATATGAAAGAGGTCGTCGTCAGCTACATTTACGGGTAGTGGCATACGTGTACTCATCCCCGTTCTTTTCTAATGACCAAATTATGACAACTAGTGCTTACTAAAATTAATATTATTCAAATTCGTAAATTATTTCAGATATAATCCTTTTTGTGCTAGAAAGAGGGCGTCCTCAGCTACAATTTACGGGTAGTGGCATAAGTGTACTCAGCCCCGATTTTTTAGAATGACCAAATTATGACAACTAATCTTCTAAAAGTGATATAATGACCAAATTATAACAACTAGTCCTCACTAAAATTTATATTATTCGGATTCTTAAATTATTTCAGATATTAGACTTTTTGTGTAAGAAAGAGGGCGTCCTCAGCTACAATTTACGGGTAGAGGCATATGTGTACTCATCCCGTTTTTTATAATGACTAAATTATGACAACTAATCCTCTAAAATTGATATAATGTCCAAATTATGACAACTAATCCTCACTAAATATAATTGGCATTATTCGGATTTCAAAATTTTTTCAGATATAAGACTCTTTGTGCAAGAAAGAGGGCATCCTCAGCTACAATTTACGTGTAGTGGCATATGTGTACTTAAACCTGTTTTTTATAATGACCAAATTATGACAACTAATCCTCACTAAAGTTGACATAATGATCAAATTATGACAACTAATCGTCACTAAATTTAGTATAAAAACCAAATTATGACAAATAGTCCTCACTAAAATTGATATTACACTTTTTGTGTAAGAAAGAGGTCGTCGTCAGCTACAATTTACGGGTAGTGGCATATGTGTACTCAGCCCCGTTCTTTTATAATATAGTCTTCACTAAAATTTATATTATCCGCATTCCTAAATTATTTCAGATATAACACTTTTTGTGTAAAAAAGAGGGCGTCCTCAGCTACAATTTACGGGTAGAGGCATATATGTACTCAGCCCGTTTTTTTATAATGACAAATAGTCCTCACTAAATTTTATATTATTCGGAATCCAAAATTATTTCAGATACAAGACTTTTTGTGTAAGAAAGAGGGCATCCTCAGCTACAATTCACGTGTAGTGGCATATGTGTACTCAGACCTGTTTTTTTATAATGACCAAATTATGACAACTAATCCTCACTAAAGTTGACATAATGACCAAATTATGACAACTAATCGTCACAAAATTTAATATAGAAACCAAATTATGAGAAATAGTCCTCACTAAAATTGATATTATTCGAATTCCAAACCTATTTCAGATTTAAGTCTTTTTGTATATGAAAGAGGTCGTCGTCAGCTACATTTACGGGTAGTGGCATACGTGTACTCATCCCCGTTCTTTTCTAATGACCAAATTATGACAACTAGTGCTTACTAAAATTAATATTATTCAAATTCGTAAATTATTTCAGATATAATCCTTTTTGTGCTAGAAAGAGGGCGTCCTCAGCTACAATTTATGGGTAGAGGCATATGTGTACTCAGCCCCGTTTTTTTAGAAGGACCAAATTATGACAACTAATCCTCTAAAAGTGATATAATGACCAAATTATAACAACTAGTCCTCAATAAAATTTATATTATTCGGATTCCTCAATTATTAGAGATATAAGACTTTTTGTGTAAGAAACAGGGCGTCCTCAGCTACAATTTACGGGTAGTGGCATATGTGTACTCAGCCCCGTTCTTTTATAATATAGTCTTCACTAAAATTTATATTATCCGCATTCCTAAATTATTTCAGATATAAGACTTTTTGTGTAAGAAAGAGGGCGTCCTCAGCTACAATTTACGGGTAGAGGCATATATGTACTTAGCCCGTTTTTTTATAATGACAAATAGTCCTCACTAAATTTTATATTATTCGGAATCAAAAATTATTTCATATATAAGACTTTTTTTTATAATGACCAAATTATGAAAACTAATCGTCACAAAATTTAATATAAAAACCAAATTATGAGAAATAGTCCTCACTAAAATTGATATTATTCGAATTCCAAACCTATTTCAGATTTAAGTCTTTTTGTATATGAAATAGGTCGTCGTCAGCTACAATTTACGGGTAGAGGCATATGTGTACTCAGCCCGTTTTTTTATAATGACCAAATTATGATAAATAGTCCTCACTAAATTTTATATTATTCGGAATCCAAAATTAATTTAGATATAAGACTTTTTGTGCAAGAAAGAAGGCGTCCTCAGCTACAATTTATGGGTAGTAAGATTTAAGACTTTTTGTGTAAGAAAGAGGTCGTCGTCAGCTACAATTTACGGGTAGTGGTATATGTGTAGTCAGCCCCGTTCTTTTATAATATAGTCCTCACTAAAATTGATATTATTCGAATTTCAAACCTATTTCAGATTTAAGTCTTTTTGTATATGAAATAGGTCGTCGTCAGCTACAATTTACGGGTAGAGGCATATGTGTACTCAGCCCGTTTTTTTATAATGACCAAATTATGATAAATAGTCCTCACTAAATTTTATATTATTCGGAATCCAAAATTAATTTAGATATAAGACTTTTTGTGCAAGAAAGAAGGCGTCCTCAGCTACAGTTTATGGGTAGTAAGATTTAAGTCTTTTTGTATAAGAAAGAGGTCGTCGTCAGCAACATTTACGGGTAGTGGCATACGTGTACTCATCCCCGTTCTTTTCTAATGACCAAATTATGACAACTAGTGCTTACTAAAATTAAAATTATCCGAATTCGTAAATTATTTCAGATATAATTCTTTTTGGGCTAGAAAGAGGGCGTCCTCAGCTACAGTTTATGGGTAGTGGCATATGCGTACTCAGCCCCGTTTTTTTAGAAGGACCAAATTATGACAACTAATCCTCTAAAAGTGATATAATGACCAAATTATAACAACTAGTCCTCAATAAAATTTATATTATTCGGATTCCTCAATTATTAGAGATATAAGACTTTTTGTGTAAGAAAGAGGGCGTCCTCAGCTACAATTTACGGGTAGAGGCATATGTGTACTCATCCCGTTTTTTTATAATGACCAAATTATGACCAACAGTCCTCACTAAATTTTATATTATTCGGAATCTAAAATTATTTTAGATATAAGACTTTTTGTGCAAGAAAGAGGACATACTCAGCTACAATTCACGTGTGGTGGCATATGTGTACTCAGACCTGTTTTTTTATAATGACCAAATTATGAGAACTAATCCTCACTAAAGTTGACATAATGACCAAATTATGACAACTAATCGTCACAAAATTTAATATAAAAACCAAATTATGAGAAATAGTCCTCACTAAAATTAATATTATTCGAATTCCAAACCTATTTCAGATTTAAGTCTTTTTGTATATGAAAGAGGTCGTCGTCAGCTACATTTACGAGTAGTGGCATACGTGTACTCATGCCCCGTTCTTTTCTAATGACCAAATTATGACAACTAGTGCATACTAAAATTAAAATTATTCGAATTCGTAAATTATTTCAGATATAATTTTTTTTGTGCTAGAAAGAGGGCGTCCTCAGCTACAGTTTATGGGTAGTGGCATATGCGTACTCAGCCCCGTTTTTTTAGAAGGACCAAATTATGACAACTAATCCTCTAAAAGTGATATAATGACCAAATTATAACAACTAGTCCTCAATAAAATTTATATTATTCGGATTCCTCAATTATTAGAGATATAAGACTTTTTGTGTAAGAAACAGGGCGTCCTCAGCTACAATTTACGGGTAGTGGCATATGTGTACTCAGCCCCGTTCTTTTATAATATAGTCTTCACTAAAATTTATATTATCCGCATTCCTAAATTATTTCAGATATAAGACTTTTTGTGTAAGAAAGAGGGCGTCCTCAGCTACAATTTACGGGTAGAGGCATATATGTACTTAGCCCGTTTTTTTATAATGACAAATAGTCCTCACTAAATTTTATATTATTCGGAATCAAAAATTATTTCATATATAAGACTTTTTTTTATAATGACCAAATTATGAAAACTAATCGTCACAAAATTTAATATAAAAACCAAATTATGAGAAATAGTCCTCACTAAAAAAGATTTAAGTCTTTTTGTATATGAAAGAGGTCGTCGTCAGCTACAATTTACGGGTAGAGGCATATGTGTACTCAGCCCGTTTTTTTATAATGACCAAATTATGATAAATGGTCCTCACTAAATTTTATATTATTCGGAATCCAAAATTAATTTAGATATAAGACTTTTTGTGCAAGAAAGAAGGCGTCCTCAGCTACAATTTATCGTTAGTAAGATTTAAGACTTTTTGTGCAAGAAAGAGGTCGTCGTCAGCTACAATTTACGGGTAGTAGTATATGTGTACTCAGCCCCGTTCTTTTATAATATAGTCCTCACTAAAATTGATATTATTCGAATTTCAAAACTATTTCAGATTTAAGTCTTTTTGTATAAGAAAGAGGTCGTCGTCAGCAACATTTACGGGTAGTGGCATACGTGTACTCATCCCCGTTCTTTTCTAATGACCAAATTATGACAACTAGTGCTTACTAAAATTAAAATTATCCGAATTCGTAAATTATTTCAGATATAATACTTTTTGTGCTAGAAAGAGGGCGTCCTCAGCTACAGTTTATGGGTAGTGGCATATGCGTACTCAGTCCCGTTTTTTTAGAGGGACCAAATTATGACAACTAATCCTCTAAAAGTGATATAATGACCAAATTATAACAACTAGTCCTCAATAAAATTTATATTATTCGGATTCCTCAATTATTAGAGATATAAAACTTTTTGTGTAAGAAAGAGGGCGTCCTCAGCTACAATTTACGGGTAGAGGCATATGTGTACTCATCCCGTTTTTTTATAATGACCAAATTATGACCAACAGTCCTCACTAAATTTTATATTATTCGGAATCTAAAATTATTTTAAATATAAGACTTTTTGTGCAAGAAAGAAGGCGTACTCAGCTACAATTTACGTGTAGTGGCATATGTGTACTCAGCCCTGTTTTTTTATAATGACCAAATTATGACAACTAATCCTCTAAAATTGATATAATGTCCAAATTATGACAACTAATCCTCACTAAATATAATTGGCATTATTCGGATTTCAAAATTTTTTCAGATATAAGACTCTTTGTGCAAGAAAGAGGGCATCCTCAGCTACAATTTACGTGTAGTGGCATATGTGTAATCAAACCTTTTTTAAATAATGACCAAATTATGACAACTAATCCTCACTAAAGTTGACATAATGATTAAATTATGACAACTAATCGTCACTAAATTTAGTATAAAAACCAAATTATGACAAATAGTCTTCACTAAAATTGATATTACACTTTTTGTGTAAGAAAGAGGTCGTCTTCAGCTACAATTTACGGGTAGTGGCATATGTGTACTCAGCCCCGTTCTTTTATAATATAGTCTTCACTAAAATTTATATTATCCGCATTCCTAAATTATTTCAGATATAACACTTTTTGTGTAAGAAAGAGGGCGTCCTCAGCTACAATTTACGTTTTTTTATAATGACAAATAATCCTCACTAAATTTTATATTATTCGGAATCCAAAATTATTTCAGATATAATACTTTTTGTGTAAGAAAGAGGGCATCCTCAGCTACAATTCACGTGTAGTGGCATATGTGTACACAGACCTGTTTTTTTATAATGACCAAATTATGACAACTAATCCTCACTAAAGTTGACATAATGACCAAATTATGACAACTAATCGTCACAAAATTTAATATAAAAACCAAATTATGAGAAATAGTCCTCACTAAAATTGATATTATTCGAATTCCAAACCTATTTCAGATTTAAGTCTTTTTGTATATGAAAGAGGTCTTCGTCAGCTACATTTACGGGTAGTGGCATACGTGTACTCATCCCCGTTGTTTTCTAGTGACCAAATTATGACAACTAGTGCTTACTAAAATTAATATTATTCGAATTCGTAAATTATTTCAGATATAATACTTTTTGTGCTAGAAAGAGGGCGTCCTCAGCTACAATTTATGGGTTGTGGCATAAGTGTACTCAGCCCCGATTTTTTATAATGACCAAATTATGACAACTAATCCTCTAAAATTGATATAATGTCCAAATTATGACAACTAATCCTCACTAAAATTTATATTATTCGGATTCTTAAATTATTTCAGATATTAGACTTTTTGTGTAAGAAAGAGGGCGTCCTCAGCTACAATTCACGTGTAGTGGCATATGTGTACTCAGACCTGTTTTTTTATAATGACCAAATTATGACAACTAATACTCACTGAAGTTGACATAATGACCAAATTATGACAACTAATCGTCACAAAATTTAATATAAAAACCAAATTATGAGAAATAGTCCTCACTAAAATTTATATTATTCGAATTCCAAACCTATTTCAGATTTAAGTCTTTTTGTATATGAAAGAGGTCGTCGTCAGCTACATTTACGGGTAGTTGCATACGTGTACTCATCCCCGTTCTTTTCTAATGACCAAATTATGACAACTAGTGCTTACTAAAATTAATATTATTCGAATTCGTAAATTATTTCAGATATAATACTTTTTGTGCTAGAAAGAGGGCGTCCTCAGCTACAATTTATGGGTAGTGGCATAAGTGTACTCAGCCCCGATTTTTTAGAATGACCAAATTATGACAACTAATCTTCTAAAAGTGATATAATGACCAAATTATAACAACTAGTCCTCACTAAAATTTATATTATTCGGATTCTTAAATTATTTCAGATATTAGACTTTTTGTGTAAGAAAGAGGGCGTCCTCAGCTACAATTTACGGGTAGAGGCATATGTGTACTCATACCGTTTTTTATAATGACCATATTATGCCAAATAGTCCGCACTAAATTTAATATTATTCCGAATCTAAAATTATTTTAGATATAAGACTTTTTGTGCAAGAAAGAAGGCGTCCTCAGCTACAATTTACGTGTAGTGGCATATGTGTACTCATATATAATGACCAAATTATGACAACTAATCCTCTAAAATTGATATAATGTCCAAATTATGACAACTAATCCTCACTAAATATAATTGGCATTATTCGGATTTCAAAATTTTTTCAGATATAAAACTCTTTGTGCAAGAAAGAGGGCATCCTCAGCTACAATTTACGTGTAGTGGCATATGTGTACTCAAACCTGTTTTTTATAATGACCAAATTATGACAACTAATCCTCACTAAAGTTGACATAATGACCAAATTATGACAACTAATCGTCACAAAATTTAATATAAAAACCAAATTATGAGAAATAGTCCTCACTAAAATTGATATTATTCGAATTCCAAACCTATTTCAGATTTAAGTCTTTTTGTATATGAAAGAGGTCGTCGTCAGCTACAATTTACGGGTAGAGGCATATGTGTACTCAGCCCGTTTTTTTATAATGACCAAATTATGATAAATAGTCCTCACTAAATTTTATATTATTCGGAATCCAAAATTAATTTAGATATAAGACTTTTTGTGCAAGAAAGAAGGCGTCCTCAGCTACAATTTATCGTTAGTAAGATTTAAGACTTTTTGTGTAAGAAAGAGGTCGTCGTCAGCTACAATTTACGGGTAGTAGTATATGTGTACTCAGCCCCGTTCTTTTATAATATAGTCCTCACTAAAATTGATATTATTCGAATTTCAAAACTATTTCAGATTTAAGTCTTTTTGTATAAGAAAGAGGTCGTCGTCAGCAACATTTACGGGTAGTGGCATACGTGTACTCATCCCCGTTCTTTTCTAATGACCAAATTATGACAACTAGTGCTTACTAAAATTAAAATTATCCGAATTCGTAAATTATTTCAGATATAATACTTTTTGTGCTAGAAAGAGGGCGTCCTCAGCTACAGTTTATGGGTAGTGGCATATGCGTACTCAGTCCCGTTTTTTTAGAGGGACCAAATTATGACAACTAATCCTCTAAAAGTGATATAATGACCAAATTATAACAACTAGTCCTCAATAAAATTTATATTATTCGGATTCCTCAATTATTAGAGATATAAAACTTTTTGTGTAAGAAAGAGGGCGTCCTCAGCTACAATTTACGGGTAGAGGCATATGTGTACTCATCCCGTTTTTTTATAATGACCAAATTATGACCAACAGTCCTCACTAAATTTTATATTATTCGGAATCTAAAATTATTTTAGATATAAGACTTCTTGTGCAAGAAAGAAGCCGTACTCAGCTACAATTTACGTGTAGTGGCATATGTGTACTCAGCCCTGTTTTTTTATAATGACCAAATTATGACAACTAATCCTCTAAAATTGATATAATGTCCAAATTATGACAACTAATCCTCACTAAATATAATTGGCATTATTCGGATTTCAAAATTTTTTCAGATATAAGACTCTTTGTGCAAGAAAGAGGGCATCCTCAGCTACAATTTACGTGTAGTGGCATATGTGTACTCAAACCTGTTTTTTATAATGACCAAATTATGACAACTAATCCTCACTAAAGTTGACATAATGATCAAATTATGACAACTAATCGTCACTAAATTTAGTATAAAAACCAAATTATGACAAATAGTCTTCACTAAAATTGATATTACACTTTTTGTGTAAGAAAGAGGTCGTCGTCAGCTACAATTTACGGGTAGTGGCATATGTGTACTCAGCCCCGTTCTTTTATAATATAGTCTTCACTAAAATTTATATTATCCGCATTCCTAAATTATTTCAGATATAACACTTTTTGTGTTAGAAAGAGGGCGTCCTCAGCTACAATTTACGGGTAGAGGCATATATGTACTCAGCCCGTTTTTTTATAATGACAAATAGTCCTCACTAAATTTTATATTATTCGGAATCCAAAATTATTTCAGATATAATACTTTTTGTGTAAGAAAGAGGGCATCCTCAGCTACAATTCACGTGTAGTGGCATATGTGTACACAAACCTGTTTTTTTATAATGACCAAATTATGACAACTAATCCTCACTAAAGTTGACATAATGACCAAATTATGACAACTAATCGTCACAAAATTTAATATAAAAACCAAATTATGAGAAATAGTCCTCACTAAAATTGATATTATTCGAATTCCAAACCTATTTCAGATTTAAGTCTTTTTGTATATGAAAGAGGTCTTCGTCAGCTACATTTACGGGTAGTGGCATACGTGTACTCATCCCCGTTGTTTTCTAGTGACCAAATTATGACAACTAGTGCTTACTAAAATTAATATTATTCGAATTCGTAAATTATTTCAGATATAATACTTTTTGTGCTAGAAAGAGGGCGTCCTCAGCTACAATTTATGGGTAGTGGCATAAGTGTACTCAGCCCCGATTTTTTATAATGACCAAATTATGACAACTAATCCTCTAAAATTGATATAATGTCCAAATTATGACAACTAATCCTCACTAAAATTTATATTATTCGGATTCTTAAATTATTTCAGATATTAGACTTTTTGTGTAAGAAAGAGGGCGTCCTCAGCTACAATTTACGGGTAGAGGCATATGTGTACTCATACCGTTTTTTATAATGACCAAATTATGACAACTAATCCTCTAAAATTGATATAATGTCCAAATTATGACAACTAATCCTCACTAAATATAATTGGCATTATTCGGATTTCAAAAATTTTTCAGATATAAAACTCTTTGTGCAAGAAAGAGGGCATCCTCAGCTACAATTTACGTGTAGTGGCATATGTGTACTCAAACCTGTTTTTTATAATGACCAAATTATGACAACTAATCCTCACTAAAGTTGACATAATGACCAAATTATGACAACTAATCGTCACAAAATTTAATATAAAAACCAAATTATGAGAAATAGTCCTCACTAAAATTGATATTATTCGAATTCCAAACCTATTTCAGATTTATGTCTTTTTGTATATGAAAGAGGTCGTCGTCAGCTACAATTTACGGGTAGAGGCATATGTGTACTCAGCCCGTTTTTTTATAATGACCAAATTATGATAAATAGTCCTCACTAAATTTTATATTATTCGGAATCCAAAATTAATTTAGATATAAGACTTTTTGTGCAAGAAAGAAGGCGTCCTCAGCTACAATTTATCGTTAGTAAGATTTAAGACTTTTTGTGTAAGAAAGAGGTCGTCGTCAGCTAAAATTTACGGGTAGTAGTATATGTGTACTCAGCCCCGTTCTTTTATAATATAGTCCTCACTAAAATTGATATTATCCGAATTTCAAAACTATTTCAGATTTAAGTCTTTTTGTATAAGAAAGAGGTCGTCGTCAGCAACATTTACGGGTAGTGGCATACGTGTACTCATCCCCGTTCTTTTCTAATGACCAAATTATGACAACTAGTGCTTACTAAAATTAAAATTATCCGAATTCGTAAATTATTTCAGATATAATACTTTTTGTGCTAGAAAGAGGGCGTCCTCAGCTACAGTTTATGGGTAGTGGCATATGCGTACTCAGTCCCGTTTTTTTAGAGGGACCAAATTATGACAACTAATCCTCTAAAAGTGATATAATGACCAAATTATAACAACTAGTCCTCAATAAAATTTATATTATTCGGATTCCTCAATTATTAGAGATATAAAACTTTTTGTGTAAGAAAGAGGGCGTCCTCAGCTACAATTTACGTGTAGTGGCATATGTGTACTCAGCCCTGTTTTTTTATAATGACCAAATTATGACAACTAATCCTCTAAAATTGATATAATGACCAAATTATGACAACTAATCCTCTAAAATTGATATAATGTCCAAATTATTACAACTAATCCTCACTAAATATAATTGGCATTATTCGGATTTCAAAATTTTTTCAGATATAAGACTCTTTGTGCAAGAAAGAGGGCATCCTCAGCTACAATTTACGTGTAGTGGCATATGTGTACTCAAACCTGTTTTTTATAATGACCAAATTATGACAACTAATCGTCACTAAATTTAGTATAAAAACCAAATTATGACAAATAGTCTTCACTAAAATTGATATTACACTTTTTGTGTAAGAAAGAGGTCGTCGTCAGCTACAATTTACGGGTAGTGGCATATGTGTACTCAGCCCCGTTCTTTTATAATATAGTCTTCACTAAAATTTATATTATCCGCATTCCTAAATTATTTCAGATATAACACTTTTTGTGTAAGAAAGAGGGCGTCCTCAGCTACAATTTACGGGTAGAGGCATATATGTACTCAGCCCGTTTTCTTATAATGACAAATAGTCCTCACTAAATTTTATATTATTCGGAATCCAAAATTATTTCAGATATAATACTTTTTGTGTAAGAAAGAGGGCATCCTCAGCTACAATTCACGTGTAGTGGCATATGTGTACACAGACCTGTTTTTTTATAATGACCAAATTATGACAACTAATCCTCACTAAAGTTGACATAATGACCAAATTATGACAACTAATCGTCACAAAATTTAATATAAAAACCAAATTATGAGAAATAGTCCTCACTAAAATTGATATTATTCGAATTCCAAACCTATTTCAGATTTAAGTCTTTTTGTATATGAAAGAGGTCTTCGTCAGCTACATTTACGGGTAGTGGCATACGTGTACTCATCCCCGTTGTTTTCTAGTGACCAAATTATGACAACTAGTGCTTACTAAAATTAATATTATTCGAATTCGTAAATTATTTCAGATATAATACTTTTTGTGCTAGAAAGAGGGCGTCCTCAGCTACAATTTATGGGTAGTGGCATAAGTGTACTCAGCCCCGATTTTTTATAATGACCAAATTATGACAACTAATCCTCTAAAATTGATATAATGTCCAAATTATTACAACTAATCCTCACTAAATATAATTGGCATTATTCGGATTTCAAAATTTTTTCAGATATAAGACTCTATGTGCAAGAAAGAGGGCATCCTCAGCTACAATTTACGTGTAGTGGCATATGTGTACTCAAACCTGTTTTTTATAATGACCAAATTATGACAACTAATCCTCACTAAAGTTGACATAATGACCAAATTATGACAACTAATCGTCACAAAATTTAATATAAAAACCAAATTATGAGAAATAGTCCTCACTAAAATTGATATTATTCGAATTCCAAACCTATTTCAGATTTAAGTCTTTTTGTATATGAAAGAGGTCGTCGTCAGCTACATTTACGGGTAGTGGCATACGTGTACTCATCCCCGTTCTTTTCTAATGACCAAATTATGACAACTAGTGCTTACTAAAATTAATATTATTCAAATTCGTAAATTATTTCAGATATAATCCTTTTTGTGCTAGAAAGAGGGCGTCCTCAGCTACAATTTATGGGTAGTGGCATAAGTGTACTCAGCCCCGATTTTTTAGAATGACCAAATTATGACAACTAATCTTCTAAAAGTGATATAATGACCAAATTATAACAACTAGTCCTCACTAAAATTTATATTATTCGGATTCTTAAATTATTTCAGATATTAGACTTTTTGTGTAAGAAAGAGGGCGTCCTCAGCTACAATTTACGGGTAGAGGCATATGTGTACTCATCCCGTTTTTTATAATGACCATATTATGCCAAATAGTCCCCACTAAATTTAATATTATTCGGAATCTAAAATTATTTTAGATATAAGACTTTTTGTGCAAGAAAGAAGCCGTCCTCAGCTACAATTTACGTGTAGTGGCATATGTGTACTCAGCCCTGTTTTTTTATAATGACCAAATTATGACAACTAATCCTCTAAAATTGATATAATGTCCAAATTATGACAACTAATCCTCACTAAATATAATTGGCATTATTCGGATTTCAAAATTTTTTCAGATATAAGACTCTTTGTGCAAGAAAGAGGGCATCCTCAGCTACAATTTACGTGTAGTGGCATATGTGTACTCAAACCTGTTTTTTATAATGACCAAATTATGACAACTAATCCTCACTAAAGTTGACATAATGATCAAATTATGACAACTAATCGTCACTAAATTTGGTATAAAAACCAAATTATGACAAATAGTCCTCACTAAAATTGATATTACACTTTTTGTGTAAGAAAGAGGTCGTCGTCAGCTACAATTTACGGGTAGTGGCATATGTGTACTCAGCCCCGCTCTTTTATAATATAGTCTTCACTAAAATTTATATTATCCGCATTCCTAAATTATTTCAGATATAAGACTTTTTGTGTAAGAAAGAGGGCGTCCTCAGCTACAATTTACGGGTAGAGGCATATATGTACTCAGCCCGTTTTTTTATAATGACAAATAGTCCTCACTAAATTTTATATTATTCGGAATCCAAAATTATTTCAGATATAAAACTTTTTGTGTAAGAAAGAGGGCATCCTCAGCTACAATTCACGTGTGGTGGCATATGTGTACTCAGACCTGTTTTTTTATAATGACCAAATTATGACAACTAATCCTCACTAAAGTTGACATAATGACCAAATTATGACAACTAATCGTCACAAAATTTAATATAAAAACCAAATTATGAGAAATAGTCCTCACTAAAATTAATATTATTCGAATTCCAAACCTATTTCAGATTTAAGTCTTTTTGTATATGAAAGAGGTCGTCGTCAGCTACATTTACGGGTAGTGGCATACGTGTACTCATCCCCGTTCTTTTCTAATGACCAAATTATGACAACTAGTGCTTACTAAAATTAATATTATTCAAATTCGTAAATTAATTCAGATATAATCCTTTTTGTGCTAGAAAGAGGGCGTCCTCAGCTAAAATTTATGGGTAGTGGCATAAGTGTACTCAGCCCCGATTTTTTAGAATGACCAAATTATGACAACTAATCTTCTAAAAGTGATATAATGACCAAATTATAACAACTAGTCCTCACTAAAATTTATATTATTCGGATTCTTAAATTATTTCAGATATTAGACTTTTTGTGTAAGAAAGAGGGCGTCCTCAGCTACAATTTACGGGTAGAGGCATATGTGTACTCATCCCGTTTTTTATAATGACCATATTATGCCAAATAGTCCGCACTAAATTTAATATTATTCGGAATCTAAAATTATTTTAGATATAAGACTTTTTGTGCAAGAAAGAAGCCGTCCTCAGCTACAATTTACGTGTAGTGGCATTTGTGTACTCAGCCCTGTTTTTTTATAATGACCAAATTATGACAACTAATCCTCTAAAATTGATATAATGTCCAAATTATGACAACTAATCCTCACTAAATATAATTGGCATTATTCGGATTTCAAAATTTTTTCAGATATAAGACTCTTTGTGCAAGAAAGAGGGCATCCTCAGCTACAATTTACGTGTAGTGGCATATGTGTACTCAAACCTGTTTTTTATAATGACCAAATTATGACAACTAATCCTCACTAAAGTTGACATAATGATCAAATTATGACAACTAATCGTCACTAAATTTGGTATAAAAACCAAATTATGACAAATAGTCCTCACTAAAATTGATATTACACTTTTTGTGTAAGAAAGAGGTCGTCGTCAGCTACAATTTACGGGTAGTGGCATATGTGTACTCAGCCCCGCTCTTTTATAATATAGTCTTCACTAAAATTTATATTATCCGCATTCCTAAATTATTTCAGATATAAGACTTTTTGTGTAAGAAAGAGGGCGTCCTCAGCTACAATTTACGGGTAGAGGCATATATGTACTCAGCCCGTTTTTTTATAATGACAAATAGTCCTCACTAAATTTTATATTATTCGGAATCCAAAATTATTTCAGATATAAAACTTTTTGTGTAAGAAAGAGGGCATCCTCAGCTACAATTCACGTGTGGTGGCATATGTGTACTCAGACCTGTTTTTTTATAATGACCAAATTATGACAACTAATCCTCACTAAAGTTGACATAATGACCAAATTATGACAACTAATCGTCACAAAATTTAATATAAAAACCAAATTATGAGAAATAGTCCTCACTAAAATTAATATTATTCGAATTCCAAACCTATTTCAGATTTAAGTCTTTTTGTATATGAAAGAGGTCGTCGTCAGCTACATTTACGGGTAGTGGCATACGTGTACTCATCCCCGTTCTTTTCTAATGACCAAATTATGACAACTAGTGCTTACTAAAATTAATATTATTCAAATTCGTAAATTATTTCAGATATAATCCTTTTTGTGCTAGAAAGAGGGCGTCCTCACCTAAAATTTATGGGTAGTGGCATAAGTGTACTCAGCCCCGATTTTTTAGAATGACCAAATTATGACAACTAATCTTCTAAAAGTGATATAATGACCAAATTATAACAACTAGTCCTCACTAAAATTTATATTATTCGGATTCTTAAATTATTTCAGATATTAGACTTTTTGTGTAAGAAAGAGGTCGTCGTCAGCTACATTTACGGGTAGTGGCATACGTGTACTCATCCCCGTTCTTTTCTAATGACCAAATTATGACAACTAGTGCATACTAAAATTAAAATTATTCGAATTCGTAAATTATTTCAGATATAATTTTTTTTTGTGCTAAAAAGAGGGCGACCTCAGCTACAGTTTATGGGTAGTGGCATATGCGTACTCAGCACCGTTTTTTTAAAAGGACCAAATTATGACAACTAATCCTCTAAAAGTGATATAATGACCAAATTATAACAACTAGTCCTCACTAAAATTTATATTATTCGGATTCTTAAATTATTTCAGATATTAGACTTTTTGTGTAAGAAAGAGGCCGTCCTCAGCTACAATTTACGGGTAGAGGTATATGTGTACTCAGCCCTGTTTTTTTATATTGACCAAATTATGACAAATAGACCTCACTAAATTTTATATTATTCGGCATCCAAAATTATTTTAGATATAAGGCTTTTTGTGCAAGAAAGAAGGCGTCCTCAGCTCCAATTTATGAGTAGTGGCATATGTGTACTCAGCCCTGTTTTTTTATAACGACCAAATTATGACAACTTATCCTCACTAAAGTTGACATAATGACCAAATTATGACAACTAATCGTCACAAAATTTAATATAAAAACCAAATTATGAGAAATAGTCCTCACTAAAATTGATATTATTCGAATTCCAAACCTATTTCAGATTTAAGTCTTTTTGTATATGAAAGAGGTCGTCGTCAGCTACATTTACGGGTAGTGGCATACGTGTACTCATCCCCGTTCTTTTCTAATGACCAAATTATGACAACTAGTGCTTACTAAAATTAATATTATTCAAATTCGTAAATTATTTCAGATATAATCCTTTTTGTGCTAGAAAGAGGGCGTCCTCAGCTACAATTTATGGGTAGTGGCATAAGTGTACTCAGCCCCGATTTTTTAGAATGACCAAATTATGACAACTAATCTTCTAAAAGTTATATAATGACCAAATTATAACAACTAGTCCTCACTAAAATTTACATTATTCGGATTCTTAAATTATTTCAGATATTAGACTTTTTGTGTAAGAAAGAGGGCGTCCTCAGCTACAATTTACGGGTAGAGGCATATGTGTACTCATCCCGTTTTTTATAATGACCATATTATGCCAAATAGTCCGCACTAAATTTAATATTATTCGGAATCTAAAATTATTTTAGATATAAGACTTTTTGTGCAAGAAAGAAGCCGTCCTCAGCTACAATTTACGTGTAGTGGCATATGTGTACTCAGCCCTGTTTTTTTATAATGACCAAATTATGACAACTAATCCTCACTAAAGTTGACATAATGATCAAATTATGACAACTAATCGTCACTAAATTTGGTATAAAAACCAAATTATGACAAATAGTCCTCACTAAAATTGATATTACACTTTTTGTGTAAGAAAGAGGTCGTCGTCAGCTACAATTTACGGGTAGTGGCATATGTGTACTCAGCCCCGCTCTTTTATAATATAGTCTTCACTAAAATTTATATTATCCGCATTCCTAAATTATTTCAGATATAAGACTTTTTGTGTAAGAAAGAGGGCGTCCTCAGCTACAATTTACGGGTAGAGGCATATATGTACTCAGCCCGTTTTTTTATAATGACAAATAGTCCTCACTAAATTTTATATTATTCGGAATCCAAAATTATTTCAGATATAAAACTTTTTGTGTAAGAAAGAGGGCATCCTCAGCTACAATTCACGTGTGGTGGCATATGTGTACTCAGACCTGTTTTTTTATAATGACCAAATTATGACAACTAATCCTCACTAAAGTTGACATAATGACCAAATTATGACAACTAATCGTCACAAAATTTAATATAAAAACCAAATTATGAGAAATAGTCCTCACTAAAATTAATATTATTCGAATTCCAAACCTATTTCAGATTTAAGTCTTTTTGTATATGAAAGAGGTCGTCGTCAGCTACATTTACGGGTAGTGGCATACGTGTACTCATCCCCGTTCTTTTCTAATGACCAAATTATGACAACTAGTGCATACTAAAATTAAAATTATTCGAATTCGTAAATTATTTCAGATATAATTTTTTTTGTGCTAAAAAGAGGGCGACCTCAGCTACAGTTTATGGGTAGTGGCATATGCGTACTCAGCACCGTTTTTTTAAAAGGACCAAATTATGACAACTAATCCTCTGAAAGTGATATAATGACCAAATTATAACAACTAGTCCTCACTAAAATTTATATTATTAGGATTCTTAAATTATTTCAGATATTAGACTTTTTGTGTAAGAAAGAGGCCGTCCTCAGCTACAATTTACGGGTAGAGGTATATGTGTACTCAGCCCTGTTTTTTTATATTGACCAAATTATGACAAATAGACCTCACTAAATTTTATATTATTCGGCATCCAAAATTATTTTAGATATAAGACTTTTTATGCAAGAAAGAAGGCGTCCTCAGCTCCAATTTATGAGTAGTGGCATATGTGTACTCAGCCCTGTTTTTTTAATATTGACCAAATTACGACAACTAATCCTCACTAAAGTTGACATAATGACCAAATTATGACAACTAATCGTCACTAAGTTTAATATAATGACCAAATTATGAAAATGTTACTAAAATTGATATTATTCGAATTCCAAAACTATTTCAGATTTAAGACTTTTTGTGTAAGAAAGAGGTCGTCGTCAGCTACAATTTACGGGTAGTGGTATATGTGTACTCAGCCCCGTTCTTTTATAATATAGTCCTCACTAAAATTGATATTATTCGAATTTCAAAACTATTTCAGATTTAAGTCTTTTTGTATAAGAAAGAGGTCGTCGTCAGCAACATTTACGGGTAGTGGCATACGTGTACTCATCCCCGTTCTTTTCTAATGACCAAATTATGACAACTAGTGCTTACTAAAATTAAAATTATCCGAATTCGTAAATTATTTCAGATATAATACTTTTTGTGCTAGAAAGAGGGCGTCCTCAGCTACAGTTTATGGGTAGTGGCATATGCGTACTCAGCCCCGTTTTTTTAGAAGGACCGAATTATGACAACTAATCCTCTAAAAGTGATATAATGACCAAATTATAACAACTAGTCCTCAATAAAATTTATATTATTCGGAATCTAAAATTATTTTAGATATAAGACTTTTTGTGCAAGAAAGAAGGCGTCCTCAGCTACAATTTACGGGTAGAGGCATATGTGTACTCATCCCGTTTTTTTATAATGACCAAATTATGACAACTAATCTTCTAAAATTGATATAATGTCCAAATTATGACAACTAATCCTCACTAAATATAATTGGCATTATTCGGATTTCAAAATTTTTTCAGATATAAAACTCTTTGTGCAAGAAAGAGGGCATCCTCAGCTACAATTTACGTGTAGTGGCATATGTGTACTCAAACCTGTTTTTTATAATGACCAAATTATGACAACTAATCCTCACTAAAGTTGACATAATGATCAAATTATGACAACTAATCGTCACTAAATTTAGTATAAAAACCAAATTATGACAAATAGTCCTCACTAAAATTGATATTACACTTTTTGTGTAAGAAAGAGGTCGTCGTCAGCTTCAATTTACGGGTAGTGGCATATGTGTACTCAGCCCCGTTCTTTTATAATATAGTCTTCACTAAAATTTATATTATCCGCATTCCTAAATTATTTCAGAAATAAGACTTTTTGTGTAAGAAAGAGGGCGTCCTCAGCTACAATTTACGGGTAGAGGCATATATGTACTCAGCCCGTTTTTTTATAATGACAAATAGTGCTCACTAAATTTTATATTATTCGGAATCCAAAATTATTTCAGATATAAGACTTTTTGTGTAAGAAAGAGGGCATCCTCAGCTACAATTCACGTGTGGTGGCATATGTGTACTCAGACCTGTTTTTTTATAATGACCAAATTATGACAACTAATCCTCACTAAAGTTGACATAATGACCAAATTATGACAACTAATCGTCACAAAATTTAATATAAAAACCAAATTATGAGAAATAGTCCTCACTAAAATTAATATTATTCGAATTCCAAACCTATTTCAGATTTAAGTCTTTTTGTATATGAAAGAGGTCGTCGTCAGCTACATTTACGGGTAGTGGCATACGTGTACTCATCCCCGTTCTTTTCTAATGACCAAATTATGACAACTAGTGCATACTAAAATTAAAATTATTCGAATTCGTAAATTATTTCAGATATAATTTTTTTTGTGCTAAAAAGAGGGCGACCTCAGCTACAGTTTATGGGTAGTGGCATATGCGTACTCAGCACCGTTTTTTTAAAAGGACCAAATTATGACAACTAATCCTCTGAAAGTGATATAATGACCAAATTATAACAACTAGTCCTCACTAAAATTTATATTATTCGGATTCTTAAATTATTTCAGATATTAGACTTTTTGTGTAAGAAAGAGGCCGTCCTCAGCTACAATTTACGGGTAGAGGTATATGTGTACTCAGCCCTGTTTTTTTATATTGACCAAATTATGACAAATAGACCTCACTAAATTTTATATTATTCGGCATCCAAAATTATTTTAGATATAAGACTTTTTGTGCAAGAAAGAAGGCGTCCTCAGCTCCAATTTATGAGTAGTGGCATATGTGTACTCAGCCCTGTTTTTTTAATATTGACCAAATTACGACAACTAATCCTCACTAAAGTTGACATAATGACCAAATTATGACAACTAATCGTCACTAAGTTTAATATAATGACCAAATTATGAAAATGTTACTAAAATTGATATTATTCGAATTCCAAAACTATTTCAGATTTAAGACTTTTTGTGTAAGAAAGAGGTCGTCGTCAGCTACAATTTACGGGTAGTGGTATATGTGTACTCAGCCCCGTTCTTTTATAATATAGTCCTCACTAAAATTGATATTATTCGAATTTCAAAACTATTTCAGATTTAAGTCTTTTTGTATAAGAAAGAGGTCGTCGTCAGCAACATTTACGGGTAGTGGCATACGTGTACTCATCCCCGTTCTTTTCTAATGACCAAATTATGACAACTAGTGCTTACTAAAATTAAAATTATCCGAATTCGTAAATTATTTCAGATATAATACTTTTTGTGCTAGAAAGAGGGCGTCCTCAGCTACAGTTTATGGGTAGTGGCATATGCGTACTCAGCCCCGTTTTTTTAGAAGGACCGAATTATGACAACTAATCCTCTAAAAGTGATATAATGACCATATTATAACAACTAGTCCTCAATAAAATTTATATTATTCGGAATCTAAAATTATTTTAGATATAAGACTTTTTGTGCAAGAAAGAAGGCGTCCTCAGCTACAATTTACGGGTAGAGGCATATGTGTACTCATCCCGTTTTTTTATAATGACCAAATTATGACAACTAATCTTCTAAAATTGATATAATGTCCAAATTATGACAACTAATCCTCACTAAATATAATTGGCATTATTCGGATTTCAAAATTTTTTCAGATATAAAACTCTTTGTGCAAGAAAGAGGGCATCCTCAGCTACAATTTACGTGTAGTGGCATATGTGTACTCAAACCTGTTTTTTATAATGACCAAATTATGACAACTAATCCTCACTAAAGTTGACATAATGATCAAATTATGACAACTAATCGTCACTAAATTTAGTATAAAAACCAAATTATGACAAATAGTCCTCACTAAAATTGATATTACACTTTTTGTGTAAGAAAGAGGTCGTCGTCAGCTACAATTTACGGGTAGTGGCATATGTGTACTCAGCCCCGTTCTTTTATAATATAGTCTTCACTAAAATTTATATTATCCGCATTCCTAAATTATTTCAGAAATAAGACTTTTTGTGTAAGAAAGAGGGCGTCCTCAGCTACAATTTACGGGTAGAGGCATATATGTACTCAGCCCGTTTTTTTATAATGACAAATAGTGCTCACTAAATTTTATATTATTCGGAATCCAAAATTATTTCAGATATAAGACTTTTTGTGTAAGAAAGAGGGCATCCTCAGCTACAATTCACGTGTAGTGGCATATGTGTACTCAGACCTGTTTTTTTATAATGACCAAATTATGACAACTAATCCTCACTAAAGTTGACATAATGACCAAATTATGACAACTAATCGTCACAAAATTTAATATAAAAACCAAATTATGAGAAATAGTACTCACTAAAATTGATATTATTCGAATTCCAAACCTATTTCAGATTTAAGTCTTTTTGTATATGAAAGAGGTCGTCGTCAGCTACAATTTACGGGTAGAGGCATATGCGTACTCAGCCCGTTTTTTTATAATGACCAAATTATGATAAATAGTCCTCACTAAATTTTATATTATTCGGAATCCAAAATTAATTTAGATATAAGACTTTTTGTGCAAGAAAGAAGGCGTCCTCAGCTACAATTTATGGGTAGTAAGATTTAAGACTTTTTGTAAAAGAAAGAGGTCGTCGTCAGCTACAATTTACGGGTAGTGGTATATGTGTACTCAGCCCCGTTCTTTTATAATATAGTCCTCACTAAAATTGATATTATTCGAATTTCAAAACTATTTCAGATTTAAGTCTTTTTGTATAAGAAAGAGGTCGTCGTCAGCAACATTTACGGGTAGTGGCATACGTGTACTCATCCCCGTTCTTTTCTAATGACCAAATTATGACAACTAGTGCTAGAAAGAGGGCGTCCTCAGCTACAGTTTATGGGTAGTGGCATATGCGTACTCAGCCCCGTTTTTTTAGAAGGACCGAATTATGACAACTAATCCTCTAAAAGTGATATAATGACCAAATTATAACAACTAGTCCTCAATAAAATGTATATTATTCGGAATCTAAAATTATTTTAGATATAAGACTTTTTGTGCAAGAAAGAAGGCGTCCTCAGCTACAATTTACGGGTAGAGGCATATGTGTACTCATCCCGTTTTTTTATAATGACCAAATTATGACAACTAATCTTCTAAAATTGATATAATGTCCAAATTATGACAACTAATCCTCACTAAATATAATTGGCATTATTCGGATTTCAAAATTTTTTCAGATATAAAACTCTTTGTGCAAGAAAGAGGGCATCCTCAGCTACAATTTACGTGTAGTGGCATATGTGTACTCAAACCTGTTTTTTATAATGACCAAATTATGACAACTAATCCTCACTAAAGTTGACATAATGATCAAATTATGACAACTAATCGTCACTAAATTTAGTATAAAAACCAAATTATGACAAATAGTCCTCACTAAAATTGATATTATTCGAATTCCAAACCTATTTCAGATTTAAGTCTTTTTGTATATGAAAGAGGTCGTCGTCAGCTACAATTTACGGGTAGAGGCATATGCGTACTCAGCCCGTTTTTTTATAATGACCAAATTATGATAAATAGTCCTCACTAAATTTTATATTATTCGGAATCCAAAATTAATTTAGATATAAGACCAAAATTATGACAACTAATCTTCTAAAATTGATATAATGTCCAAATTATGACAACTAATCCTCACTAAATATAATTGGCATTATTCGGATTTCAAAATTTCTTCAGATATAAAACTCTTTGTGCAAGAAAGAGGGCATCCTCAGCTACAATTTACGTGTAGTGGCATATGTGTACTCAAACCTGTTTTTTATAATGACCAAATTATGACAACTAATCCTCACTAAAGTTGACATAATGATCAAATTATGATAACTAATCGTCACTAAATTTAGTATAAAAACCAAATTATGACAAATAGTCCTCACTAAAATTGATATTACACTTTTTGTGTAAGAAAGAGGTCGTCGTCAGCTACAATTTACGGGTAGTGGCATATGTGTACTCAGCCCCGTTCTTTTATAATATAGTCTTCACTAAAATTTATATTATCCGCATTCCTAAATTATTTCAGAAATAAGACTTTTTGTGTAAGAAAGAGGGCGTCCTCAGCTACAATTTACGGGTAGAGGCATATATGTACTCAGCCCGTTTTTTTATAATGACAAATAGTGCTCACTAAATTTTATATTATTCGGAATCCAAAATTAATTCAGATATAAGACTTTTTGTGTAAGAAAGAGGGCATCCTCAGCTACAATTCACGTGTAGTGGCATATGTGTACTCATCCCGTTTTTTTATAATGACCAAATTATGACAACTAATCTTCTAAAATTGATATAATGTCCAAATTATGACAACTAATCCTCACTAAATATAATTGGCATTATTCGGATTTCAAAATTTTTTCAGATATAAAACTCTTTGTGCAAGAAAGAGGTCATCCTCAGCTACAATTTACGGGTAGTGGCATATGTGTACTCAAACCTGTTTTTTATAATGACCAAATTATGACAACTAATCCTCACTAAAGTTGACATAATGATCAAATTATGACAACTAATCGTCACTAAATTTAGTATAAAAACCAAATTATGACAAATAGTCCTCACTAAAATTGATATTATTCGAATTCCAAACCTATTTCAGATTTAAGTCTTTTTGTATATGAAAGAGGTCGTCGTCAGCTACAATTTACGGGTAGAGGCATATGCGTACTCAGCCCGTTTTTTTATAATGACCAAATTATGATAAATAGTCCTCACTAAATTTTATATTATTCGGAATCCAAAATTAATTTAGATATAAGACCAAAATTATGACAACTAATCTTCTAAAATTGATATAATGTCCAAATTATGACAACTTATCCTCACTAAATATAATTGGCATTATTCGGATTTCAAAATTTCTTCAGATATAAAACTCTTTGTGCAAGAAAGAGGGCATCCTCAGCTACAATTTACGTGTAGTGGCATATGTGTACTCAAACCTGTTTTTTATAATGACCAAATTATGACAACTAATCCTCACTAAAGTTGACATAATGACCAAATTATGACAACTAGTCGTCACTAAATTTAATATAAAAACCAAATTATGACAAATAGTCCTCACTAAAATTGATATTACACTTTTTGTGTAAGAAAGAGGTCGTCGTCAGCTTCAATTTACGGGTAGTGGCATATGTGTACTCAGCCCCGTTCTTTTATAATATAGTCTTCACTAAAATTTATATTATCCGCATTCCTAAATTATTTCAGAAATAAGACTTTTTGTGTAAGAAAGAGGGCGTCCTCAGCTACAATTTACGGGTAGAGGCATATATGTACTCAGCCCGTTTTTTTATAATGACAAATAGTGCTCACTAAATTTTATATTATTCGGAATCCAAAATTATTTCAGATATAAGACTTTTTGTGTAAGAAAGAGGGCATCCTCAGCTACAATTCACGTGTGGTGGCATATGTGTACTCAGACCTGTTTTTTTATAATGACCAAATTATGACAACTAATCCTCACTAAAGTTGACATAATGACCAAATTATGACAACTAATCGTCACAAAATTTAATATAAAAACCAAATTATGAGAAATAGTCCTCACTAAAATTAATATTATTCGAATTCCAAACCTATTTCAGATTTAAGTCTTTTTGTATATGAAAGAGGTCGTCGTCAGCTACATTTACGGGTAGTGGCATACGTGTACTCATCCCCGTTCTTTTCTAATGACCAAATTATGACAACTAGTGCATACTAAAATTAAAATTATTCGAATTCGTAAATTATTTCAGATATAATTTTTTTTGTGCTAAAAAGAGGGCGACCTCAGCTACAGTTTATGGGTAGTGGCATATGCGTACTCAGCACCGTTTTTTTAAAAGGACCAAATTATGACAACTAATCCTCTGAAAGTGATATAATGACCAAATTATAACAACTAGTCCTCACTAAAATTTATATTATTCGGATTCTTAAATTATTTCAGATATTAGACTTTTTGTGTAAGAAAGAGGCCGTCCTCAGCTACAATTTACGGGTAGAGGTATATGTGTACTCAGCCCTGTTTTTTTATATTGACCAAATTATGACAAATAGACCTCACTAAATTTTATATTATTCGGCATCCAAAATTATTTTAGATATAAGACTTTTTGTGCAAGAAAGAAGGCGTCCTCAGCTCCAATTTATGAGTAGTGGCATATGTGTACTCAGCCCTGTTTTTTTAATATTGACCAAATTACGACAACTAATCCTCACTAAAGTTGACATAATGACCAAATTATGACAACTAATCGTCACTAAGTTTAATATAATGACCAAATTATGAAAATGTTACTAAAATTGATATTATTCGAATTCCAAAACTATTTCAGATTTAAGACTTTTTGTGTAAGAAAGAGGTCGTCGTCAGCTACAATTTACGGGTAGTGGTATATGTGTACTAAGCCCCGTTCTTTTATAATATAGTCCTCACTAAAATTGATATTATTCGAATTTCAAAACTATTTCAGATTTAAGTCTTTTTGTATAAGAAAGAGGTCGTCGTCAGCAACATTTACGGGTAGTGGCATACGTGTACTCATCCCCGTTCTTTTCTAATGACCAAATTATGACAACTAGTGCTTACTAAAATTAAAATTATCCGAATTCGTAAATTATTTCAGATATAATACTTTTTGTGCTAGAAAGAGGGCGTCCTCAGCTACAGTTTATGGGTAGTGGCATATGCGTACTCAGCCCCGTTTTTTTAGAAGGACCGAATTATGACAACTAATCCTCTAAAAGTGATATAATGACCATATTATAACAACTAGTCCTCAATAAAATTTATATTATTCGGAATCTAAAATTATTTTAGATATAAGACTTTTTGTGCAAGAAAGAAGGCGTCCTCAGCTACAATTTACGGGTAGAGGCATATGTGTACTCATCCCGTTTTTTTATAATGACCAAATTATGACAACTAATCTTCTAAAATTGATATAATGTCCAAATTATGACAACTAATCCTCACTAAATATAATTGGCATTATTCGGATTTCAAAATTTTTTCAGATATAAAACTCTTTGTGCAAGAAAGAGGGCATCCTCAGCTACAATTTACGTGTAGTGGCATATGTGTACTCAAACCTGTTTTTTATAATGACCAAATTATGACAACTAATCCTCACTAAAGTTGACATAATGATCAAATTATGACAACTAATCGTCACTAAATTTAGTATAAAAACCAAATTATGACAAATAGTCCTCACTAAAATTGATATTACACTTTTTGTGTAAGAAAGAGGTCGTCGTCAGCTACAATTTACGGGTAGTGGCATATGTGTACTCAGCCCCGTTCTTTTATAATATAGTCTTCACTAAAATTTATATTATCCGCATTCCTAAATTATTTCAGAAATAAGACTTTTTGTGTAAGAAAGAGGGCGTCCTCAGCTACAATTTACGGGTAGAGGCATATATGTACTCAGCCCGTTTTTTTATAATGACAAATAGTGCTCACTAAATTTTATATTATTCGGAATCCAAAATTATTTCAGATATAAGACTTTTTGTGTAAGAAAGAGGGCATCCTCAGCTACAATTCACGTGTAGTGGCATATGTGTACTCAGACCTGTTTTTTTATAATGACCAAATTATGACAACTAATCCTCACTAAAGTTGACATAATGACCAAATTATGACAACTAATCGTCACAAAATTTAATATAAAAACCAAATTATGAGAAATAGTACTCACTAAAATTGATATTATTCGAATTCCAAACCTATTTCAGATTTAAGTCTTTTTGTATATGAAAGAGGTCGTCGTCAGCTACAATTTACGGGTAGAGGCATATGCGTACTCAGCCCGTTTTTTTATAATGACCAAATTATGATAAATAGTCCTCACTAAATTTTATATTATTCGGAATCCAAAATTAATTTAGATATAAGACTTTTTGTGCAAGAAAGAAGGCGTCCTCAGCTACAATTTATGGGTAGTAAGATTTAAGACTTTTTGTAAAAGAAAGAGGTCGTCGTCAGCTACAATTTACGGGTAGTGGTATATGTGTACTCAGCCCCGTTCTTTTATAATATAGTCCTCACTAAAATTGATATTATTCGAATTTCAAAACTATTTCAGATTTAAGTCTTTTTGTATAAGAAAGAGGTCGTCGTCAGCAACATTTACGGGTAGTGGCATACGTGTACTCATCCCCGTTCTTTTCTAATGACCAAATTATGACAACTAGTGCTAGAAAGAGGGCGTCCTCAGCTACAGTTTATGGGTAGTGGCATATGCGTACTCAGCCCCGTTTTTTTAGAAGGACCGAATTATGACAACTAATCCTCTAAAAGTGATATAATGACCAAATTATAACAACTAGTCCTCAATAAAATGTATATTATTCGGAATCTAAAATTATTTTAGATATAAGACTTTTTGTGCAAGAAAGAAGGCGTCCTCAGCTACAATTTACGGGTAGAGGCATATGTGTACTCATCCCGTTTTTTTATAATGACCAAATTATGACAACTAATCTTCTAAAATTGATATAATGTCCAAATTATGACAACTAATCCTCACTAAATATAATTGGCATTATTCGGATTTCAAAATTTTTTCAGATATAAAACTCTTTGTGCAAGAAAGAGGGCATCCTCAGCTACAATTTACGTGTAGTGGCATATGTGTACTCAAACCTGTTTTTTATAATGACCAAATTATGACAACTAATCCTCACTAAAGTTGACATAATGATCAAATTATGACAACTAATCGTCACTAAATTTAGTATAAAAACCAAATTATGACAAATAGTCCTCACTAAAATTGATATTATTCGAATTCCAAACCTATTTCAGATTTAAGTCTTTTTGTATATGAAAGAGGTCGTCGTCAGCTACAATTTACGGGTAGAGGCATATGCGTACTCAGCCCGTTTTTTTATAATGACCAAATTATGATAAATAGTCCTCACTAAATTTTATATTATTCGGAATCCAAAATTAATTTAGATATAAGACCAAAATTATGACAACTAATCTTCTAAAATTGATATAATGTCCAAATTATGACAACTAATCCTCACTAAATATAATTGGCATTATTCGGATTTCAAAATTTCTTCAGATATAAAACTCTTTGTGCAAGAAAGAGGGCATCCTCAGCTACAATTTACGTGTAGTGGCATATGTGTACTCAAACCTGTTTTTTATAATGACCAAATTATGACAACTAATCCTCACTAAAGTTGACATAATGATCAAATTATGATAACTAATCGTCACTAAATTTAGTATAAAAACCAAATTATGACAAATAGTCCTCACTAAAATTGATATTACACTTTTTGTGTAAGAAAGAGGTCGTCGTCAGCTACAATTTACGGGTAGTGGCATATGTGTACTCAGCCCCGTTCTTTTATAATATAGTCTTCACTAAAATTTATATTATCCGCATTCCTAAATTATTTCAGAAATAAGACTTTTTGTGTAAGAAAGAGGGCGTCCTCAGCTACAATTTACGGGTAGAGGCATATATGTACTCAGCCCGTTTTTTTATAATGACAAATAGTGCTCACTAAATTTTATATTATTCGGAATCCAAAATTAATTCAGATATAAGACTTTTTGTGTAAGAAAGAGGGCATCCTCAGCTACAATTCACGTGTAGTGGCATATGTGTACTCATCCCGTTTTTTTATAATGACCAAATTATGACAACTAATCTTCTAAAATTGATATAATGTCCAAATTATGACAACTAATCCTCACTAAATATAATTGGCATTATTCGGATTTCAAAATTTTTTCAGATATAAAACTCTTTGTGCAAGAAAGAGGTCATCCTCAGCTACAATTTACGGGTAGTGGCATATGTGTACTCAAACCTGTTTTTTATAATGACCAAATTATGACAACTAATCCTCACTAAAGTTGACATAATGATCAAATTATGACAACTAATCGTCACTAAATTTAGTATAAAAACCAAATTATGACAAATAGTCCTCACTAAAATTGATATTATTCGAATTCCAAACCTATTTCAGATTTAAGTCTTTTTGTATATGAAAGAGGTCGTCGTCAGCTACAATTTACGGGTAGAGGCATATGCGTACTCAGCCCGTTTTTTTATAATGACCAAATTATGATAAATAGTCCTCACTAAATTTTATATTATTCGGAATCCAAAATTAATTTAGATATAAGACCAAAATTATGACAACTAATCTTCTAAAATTGATATAATGTCCAAATTATGACAACTAATCCTCACTAAATATAATTGGCATTATTCGGATTTCAAAATTTTTTCAGATATAAAACTCTTTGTGCAAGAAAGAGGGCATCCTCAGCTACTATTTACGTGTAGTGGCATATGTGTACTCAAACCTGTTTTTTATAATGACTAAATTATGACAACTAATCCTCACTAAAGTTGACATAATGATCAAATTATGATAACTAATCGTCACTAAATTTAGTATAAAAACCAAATTATGACAAATAGTCCTCACTAAAATTGATATTACACTTTTTGTGTAAGAAAGAGGTCGTCGTCAGCTACAATTTACGGGTAGTGGCATATGTGTACTCAGCCCCGTTCTTTTATAATATAGTCTTCACTAAAATTTATATTATCCGCATTCCTAAATTATTTCAGAAATAAGACTTTTTGTGTAAGAAAGAGGGCGTCCTCAGCTACAATTTACGGGTAGAGGCATATATGTACTCAGCCCGTTTTTTTATAATGACAAATAGTGCTCACTAAATTTTATATTATTCGGAATCCAAAATTAATTCAGATATAAGACTTTTTGTGTAAGAAAGAGGGCATCCTCAGCTACAATTCACGTGTAGTGGCATATGTGTACTCAGACCTGTTTTTTTATAATGACCAAATTATGACAACTAATCTTCACTAAAGTTGACATAATGACCAAATTATGACAACTAATCGTCACAAAATTTAATATAAAAACCAAATTATGAGAAATAGTACTCACTAAAATTGATATTATTCGAATTCCAAACCTATTTCAGATTTAAGTCTTTTTGTATATGAAAGAGGTCGTCGTCAGCTACAATTTACGGGTAGAGGCATATGCGTACTCAGCCCGTTTTTTTATAATGACCAAATTATGATAAATAGTCCTCACTAAATTTTATATTATTCGGAATCCAAAATTAATTTAGATATAAGACTTTTTGTGCAAGAAAGAAGGCGTCCTCAGCTACAATTTATGGGTAGTAAGATTTAAGACTTTTTGTAAAAGAAAGAGGTCGTCGTCAGCTACAATTTACGGGTAGTGGTATATGTGTACTCAGCCCCGTTCTTTTATAATATAGTCCTCACTAAAATTGATATTATTCGAATTTCAAAACTATTTCAGATTTAAGTCTTTTTGTATAAGAAAGAGGTCGTCGTCAGCAACATTTACGGGTAGTGGCATACGTGTACTCATCCCCGTTCTTTTCTAATGACCAAATTATGACAACTAGTGCTTACTAAAATTAAAATTATCCGAATTCGTAAATTATTTCAGATATAATACTTTTTGTGCTAGAATGAGGGCGTCCTCAGCTACAGTTTATGGGTAGTGGCATATGCGTACTCAGCCCCGTTTTTTTAGAAGGACCAAATTATGACAACTAATCCTCTAAAAGTGATATAATGACCAAATTATAACAACTAGTCCTCAATAAAATTTATATTATTCGGATTCCTCAATTATTAGAGATATAAGACTTTTTGTGTAAGAAAGAGGGCGTCCCCAGCTACAATTTACGGGTAGAGGCATATGTGTACTCATCCCGTTTTTTTATAATGACCAAATTATGACCAACAGTCCTCACTAAATTTTATATTATTCGGAATCTAAAATTATTTTAGATATAAGACTTTTTGTGCAAGAAAGAAGGCGTCCTCAGCTACAATTTACGTGTAGTGGCATATGTGTACAGCCCTGTTTTTTTATAATGACCAAATTATGACAACTAATCCTCTAAAATTGATATAATGTCCAAATTATGACAACTAATCCTCACTAAATATAATTGGCATTATTCGGATTTCACAATTTTTTTAGATATAAAACTCTTTGTGCAAGAAAGAGGGCATCCTCAACTACAATTTACGTGTAGTGGCATATGTGTACTCAAACCTGTTTTTTATAATGACCAAATTATGACAACTAATCCTCACTAAAGTTGACATAATGATCAAATTATGACAACTAATCGTCACTAAATTTAGTATAAAAACCAAATTATGACAAATAGTCCTCACTAAAATTGATATTACACTTTTTGTGTAAGAAAGAGGTCGTCGTCAGCTACAATTTACGGGTAGTGGCATATGTGTACTCAGCCCCGTTCTTTTATAATATAGTCTTCACTAAAATTTATATTATCCGCATTCCTAAATTATTTCAGATATAACACTTTTTGTGTAAGAAAGAGGGCGTCCTCAGCTACAATTTACGGGTAGAGGCATATATGTACTCAGCCCGTTTTTTTATAATGACAAATAGTCCTCACTAAATTTTATATTATTCGGAATCCAAAATTATTTCAGATATAAAACTTTTTGTGTAAGAAAGAGGGCATCCTCAGCTACAATTCACGTGTAGTGGCATATGTGTACTCAGACCTGTTTTTTTATAATGACCAAATTATGACAACTAATCCTCACTAAAGTTGACATAATGACCAAATTATGACAACTAATCGTCACAAAATTTAATATAAAAACCAAATTATGAGAAATAGTCCTCACTAAAATTGATATTATTCGAATTCCAAACCTATTTCAGATTTAAGTCTTTTTGTATATGAAAGAGGTCGTCGTCAGCTACATTTACGGGTAGTGGCATACGTGTACTCATCCCCGTTCTTTTCTAATGACAAAATAATGACAACTAGTGCTTACTAAAATTAATATTAATCGAATTCGTAAATTATTTCAGATTTAATACTTTTTGTGCTAGAAAGAGGGCGTCCTCAGCTACAATTTATGGGTAGTGGCATAAGTGTACTCAGCCCCGATTTTTTAGAATGACCAAATTATGACAACTAATCTTCTAAAAGTGATATAATGACCAAATTATAACAACTAGTCCTCACTAAAATTTATATTATTCGGATTCTTAAATTATTTCAGATATTAGACTTTTTGTGTAAGAAAGAGGGCGTCCTCAGCTACAATTTACGGGTAGAGGCATATGTGTACTCATCCCGTTTTTTATAATGACCATATTATGACAAATAGTCCGCACTAAATTTAATATTATTCGGAATCTAAAATTATTTTAGATATAAGACTTTTTGTGCAAGAAAGAAGGCGTCCTCAGCTACAATTTACGTGTAGTGAAATATGTGTACTCAGCCCTGTTTTTTTATAATGACCAAATTATGACAACTAATCCTCTAAAAATGATATAATGTCCAAATTATGACAACTAATCCTCACTAAATATAATTGGCATTATTCGGATTTCAAAATGTTTTCAGACTTTTTGTGCAAGAAAGAGGGCATCCCCAGCTACAATTTACGTGTAGTGGCATATGTGTACTCAGCCCCGTTCTTTTATAATATAGTCCTCACTAAAATTGATATTATTCGATTTTCAAAACTATTTCAGTATTAAGTCTTTTTGTATAAGAAAGAGGTCGTCGTCAGCTACATTTACGGGTAGTGGCATACGTGTACTCATCCCCGTTCTTTTCTAATGACCAAATTATGACAACTAGTGCTTACTAAAATTAAAATTATTCGAATTCGTAAATTATTTCAGATATAATTTTTTTTGTGCTAAAAAGAGGGCGTCCTCAGCTACAGTTTATGGGTAGTGGCATATGCGTACTCAGCCCCGTTTTTTTAGAAGGACCCAATTATGACAAGTAATCCTCTAAAAGTGATATAATGACCAAATTATAACAAGTAGTCTTCACTAAAATTTTTATTATTCGGATTCCTAAATTATTTCAGATATAAGACTTTTTGTGTAAGAAAGAGGCCGTCCTCAGCTACAATTTACGGGTAGAGGCATATGTGTACTCAGCCCTGTTTTTTTATAATGACCAAATTATGACAAATAGAACTCACTAAATTTTATATTATTCGGCATCCAAAATTATTTTAGATATAAGGCTTTTTGTGCAAGAAAGAAGGCGTCCTCAGCTCCAATTTATGAGTAGTGGTATATGTGTTCTCAGCCCTGTTTTTTTATAACGACCAAATTATGACAACTAATCTTCACTAAAGTTGACATGATGACCAGATATAAGACTTTTTGTGTAAGAAAGAGGTCGTCGTCAGCTACAATTTACGGGTAGAGACATATGTGTACTCAGCCCGTTTTTTTATAATGACCAAATAATGACAACTAATCCTCTAAAAGTGATATAATGACCAAACTATAACAACTAGTCCTCACTAAAATTTATATTATTCGAATTCGTATATAATTTCAGATATAATACTTTTTGTGCTAGAAAGAGGGCGTCCTCAGCTACAGATTATGGGTAGTGGCATATGTGTACTCAGCCCCGTTTTTTTAGAAGGATCAAATTATAACAACTAATCCTCTAAAAGTGGTATAATGACCAAATTATAACAACTAGTCCTCACTAAAATTTATATTATTCGGATTCCTAAATTATTTCAGATATAAAACTTTTTGTGTAAGAAAGAGGGCGTCCTCAGCTACAATTTACGGGTAGAGGCATATGTATACTAAGCCCGTTTTTTTATAACGACCAAATTATGACAAATAGTCCTCAGTAAATTTTATATTATTCGGAATCCAAATTAATTTTAGATATAAGACTGTTTGTGCAAGAAAGAAGGCGTCCTCAGCTACAATTTATGGGTAGTGGCATATGTGTACTCAGCCCTGTTTTTTTATAATGACCAAATTATAACAGCTAAACTTCACTAAAGTCGACATAATGACCAAATTATGACAACTAATCGTCACTAAATTTAATATAAAAACCAAATTATTACAAATAGTCCTCACTAAAATTGATATTACACTTTTTATGTAAGAAAGAGGTCGTCCTCACCTACAATTTACGGGTAGTGGCATATGTGTACCGAGCGCCGTTTTTTTATAATGACCAAATAATGACAACTAATCCTCACTAGAGTTGACATAATGACCAAATTATGACAACTAATCGTCATTAATTTAAAATAATGACCACATTAAGACAAATAGTCCTCACTAAAATTGATATCATTCGAATTCCAAAATTATTTCAGATTTAAAACTTTTTGTATAAGAAAGAGGTCATCGTCAGCTAAAATTACGGGTAGTGGCATATGTGTACTCATTCCCGTTCTTTTCTAATGACCAATTTATGACAACTAGTGGTTACTAAAATTAATATTATGGGGATTCCAAACTTCTGTTAGATATAAGACTTTTTGTGCAAGAAAGAGGGCATCCTCAGCTACAATTTACGGGTAGAGGCATATATGTACTCAGCCCGTTTTTTTATAATGACCAAATTATGACAAATAGTCCTCACTAAATTTTATATTATTCGGAATCCAAAATTATTTCAGACATAAGACTTTTTGTGTAAGAAAGAGTGCGTCCTCAGCTACAATTCACGGGTGGAGGCATATATGTATTGAGCCCGTTTTTTTATAATAACCAAATTATGACAAATAGTCCTCACTAAAATTGATATTATTCGAATTCCAAAACTATTTCAGCTTTAAGCCTTTTTGTGTAAGAAAGAGGGCGTCCTCTGCTACAATTTACGGGTAGAGGCATTTGTGTACTCAGCCCGTTTTTTTAAAATGACCAAATTATGACAAATTGTCCTCACTAAATTTTATATTATTCGGAATCCAAAATTATTTTAGATATAAGACTTTTTGTGCAAGAAAGAAGGCGTCCTCAGCTACAGTTTATGGGTAGTGGCATTTGTGTACTCAGCCCTGTTTTTTTATAATGACCAAATTATGACAACTAACCCTCTAAAAGTGATATAATGACCATATTATAACAACTAGTCCTCACTAAAATTTATTTTTTTTTGAATTCGTAAATTATTTCAGATATAATACTTTTTGTGCTAGAAAGAGGGCGTCCTCAGCTACAGTTTATGGGTAGTGGCATATGTGTACTCTGCCCCGTTTTTTTAGAAGGACCAAATTATGACAACTAATCCTCTAAAAGTGATATAATGACCAAATTATAACAACTAGTCCTCACTAAAACTTATAGTATTCGGATTCCTAAATTATTTCAGATATAAGACTTTTTGTGTAAGAAAGAGGGCGTCCTCAGCCACAATTTACGGGTAGAGGCATATGTGTTATCAGCCCGTTTTTTTATAATGACCAAATTATGACAAATAGTCCTCACTAAATTTTATATTATTCGGAATCCAAAAATATTATAGATAAAAGACTTTTTGTGCAAGAAAGAAGGCGTCCTCAGCTACAGTTTATGGGTAGTGGCATATGTGTACTCAGCCCTGTTTTTTTATAATGACCAAATTATGACAACTAATCCTCACTAAAGTTGATATAATTTCCAATTTATGACAACTAATCCTCACTAAAGTTGACATGATGACCAGATATAAGACTTTTTGTGTAAGAAAGAGGGCGTCCTCAGCTACAATTCACGGGTAGAGGCTTATATGTACTCAGCCCTGTTTTTTTATAATGACCAAATTATGACAACTAATCCTCACTAAAGTTGACATAATGACCAAATTATGACAACTAATCGTCACAAAATTTAATATAAAAGCCAAATTATGAGAAATAGTCCTCACTAAAATTAATATTATTCGAATTCCAAACCTATTTCAGATTTAAGTCTTTTTGTATATGAAAGAGGTCGTCGTCAGCTACATTTACGGGTAGTGGCATACGTGTACTCATCCCCGTTCTTTTCTAATGACCAAATTATGACAACTAGTGCATACTAAAATTAAAATTATTCGAATTCGTAAATTATTTCAGATATAATTTTTTTTGTGCTAAAAAGAGTGCGACCTCAGCTACAGTTTATGGGTAGTGGCATATGCGTACTCAGCACCGTTTTTTTAAAAGGACCGAATTATGACAACTAATCCTCTAAAAGTGATATAATGACCAAATTATAACAACTAGTCCTCACTAAAATTTATATTATTCGGATTCTTAAATTATTTCAGATATTAGACTTTTTGTGTAAGAAAGAGGCCGTCCTCAGCTACAATTTACGGGTAGAGGTATATGTGTACTCAGCCCTGTTTTTTTATATTGACCAAATTATGACAAATAGACCTCACTAAATTTTATATTATTCGGCATCCAAAATTATTTTAGATATAAGACTTTTTGTGCAAGAAAGAAGGCGTCCTCAGCTCCAATTTATGAGTAGTGGCATATGTGTACTCAGCCCTGTTTTTTTAATATTGACCAAATTACGACAACTAATCCTCACTAAAGTTGACATAATGACCAAATTATGACAACTAATCGTCACTAAGTTTAATATAATGACCAAATTATGAAAATGTTACTAAAATTGATATTATTCGAATTCCAAAACTATTTCAGATTTAAGACTTTTTGTGTAAGAAAGAGGTCGTCGTCAGCTACAATTTACGGGTAGTGGTATATGTGTACTCAGCCCCGTTCTTTTATAATATAGTCCTCACTAAAATTGATATTATTCGAATTTCAAAACTATTTCAGATTTAAGTCTTTTTGTATAAGAAAGAGGTCGTCGTCAGCAACATTTACGGGTAGTGGCATACGTGTACTCATCCCCGTTCTTTTCTAATGACCAAATTATGACAACTAGTGCTTACTAAAATTAAAATTATCCGAATTCGTAAATTATTTCAGATATAATACTTTTTGTGCTAGAAAGAGGGCGTCCTCAGCTACAGTTTATGGGTAGTGGCATATGCGTACTCAGCCCCGTTTTTTTAGAAGGACCGAATTATGACAACTAATCCTCTAAAAGTGATATAATGACCAAATTATAACAACTAGTCCTCAATAAAATTTATATTATTCGGAATCTAAAATTATTTTAGATATAAGACTTTTTGTGCAAGAAAGAAGGCGTCCTCAGCTACAATTTACGGGTAGAGGCATATGTGTACTCATCCCGTTTTTTTATAATGACCAAATTATGACAACTAATCTTCTAAAATTGATATAATGTCCAAATTATGACAACTAATCCTCACTAAATATAATTGGCATTATTCGGATTTCAAAATTTTTTCAGATATAAAACTCTTTGTGCAAGAAAGAGGGCATCCTCAGCTACAATTTACGTGTAGTGGCATATGTGTACTCAAACCTGTTTTTTATAATGACCAAATTATGACAACTAATCCTCACTAAAGTTGACATAATGATCAAATTATGACAACTAATCGTCACTAAATTTAGTATAAAAACCAAATTATGACAAATAGTCCTCACTAAAATTGATATTACACTTTTTGTGTAAGAAAGAGGTCGTCGTCAGCTACAATTTACGGGTAGTGGCATATGTGTACTCAGCCCCGTTCTTTTATAATATAGTCTTCACTAAAATTTATATTATCCGCATTCCTAAATTATTTCAGAAATAAGACTTATTGTGTAAGAAAGAGGGCGTCCTCAGCTACAATTTACGGGTAGAGGCATATATGTACTCAGCCCGTTTTTTTATAATGACAAATAGTGCTCACTAAATTTTATATTATTCGGAATCCAAAATTATTTCAGATATAAGACTTTTTGTGTAAGAAAGAGGGCATCCTCAGCTACAATTCACGTGTAGTGGCATATGTGTACTCAGACCTGTTTTTTTATAATGACCAAATTATGACAACTAATCCTCACTAAAGTTGACATAATGACCAAATTATGACAACTAATCGTCACAAAATTTAATATAAAAACCAAATTATGAGAAATAGTACTCACTAAAATTGATATTATTCGAATTCCAAACCTATTTCAGATTTAAGTCTTTTTGTATATGAAAGAGGTCTTCGTCAGCTACAATTTACGGGTAGAGGCATATGCGTACTCAGCCCGTTTTTTTATAATGACCAAATTATGATAAATAGTCCTCACTAAATTTTATATTATTCGGAATCCAAAATTAATTTAGATATAAGACCAAAATTATGACAACTAATCTTCTGAAATTGATATAATGTCCAAATTATGACAACTAATCCTCACTAAATATAATTGGCATTATTCGGATTTCAAAATTTTTTCAGATATAAAACTCTTTGTGCAAGAAAGAGGGCATCCTCAGCTACAATTTACGTGTAGTGGCATATGTGTACTCAAACCTGTTTTTTATAATGACCAAATTATGACAACTAATCCTCACTAAAGTTGACATAATGATCAAATTATGATAACTAATCGTCACTAAATTTAGTATAAAAACCAAATTATGACAAATAGTCCTCACTAAAATTGATATTACACTTTTTGTGTAAGAAAGAGGTCGTCGTCAGCTACAATTTACGGGTAGTGGCATATGTGTACTCAGCCCCGTTCTTTTATAATATAGTCTTCACTAAAATTTATATTATCCGCATTCCTAAATTATTTCAGAAATAAGACTTTTTGTGTAAGAAAGAGGGCGTCCTCAGCTACAATTTACGGGTAGAGGCATATATGTACTCAGCCCGTTTTTTTATGACAAATAGTGCTCACTAAATTTTATATTATTCGGAATCCAAAATTATTTCAGATATAAGACTTTTTGTGTAAGAAAGAGGGCATCCTCAGCTACAATTCACGTGTAGTGGCATATGTGTACTCAGACCTGTTTTTTTATAATGACCAAATTATGACAACTAATCCTCACTAAAGTTGACATAATGACCAAATTATGACAACTAATCGTCACAAAATTTAATATAAAAACCAAATTATGAGAAATAGTACTCACTAAAATTGATATTATTCGAATTCCAAACCTATTTCAGATTTAAGTCTTTTTGTATATGAAAGAGGTCGTCGTCAGCTACAATTTACGGGTAGAGGCATATGCGTACTCAGCCCGTTTTTTTATAATGACCAAATTATGATAAATAGTCCTCACTAAATTTTATATTATTCGGAATCCAAAATTAATTTAGATATAAGACTTTTTGTGCAAGAAAGAAGGCGTCCTCAGCTACAATTTATGGGTAGTAAGATTTAAGACTTTTTGTAAAAAGAGGTCGTCGTCAGCTACAATTTACGGGTAGTGGTATATGTGTACTCAGCCCCGTTCTTTTATAATATAGTCCTCACTAAAATTGATATTATTCGAATTTCAAAACTATTTCAGATTTAAGTCTTTTTGTATAAGAAAGAGGTCGTCGTCAGCAACATTTACGGGTAGTGGCATACGTGTACTCATCCCCGTTCTTTTCTAATGACCAAATTATGACAACTAGTGCTTACTAAAATTAAAATTATCCGAATTCGTAAATTATTTCAGATATAATACTTTTTGTGCTAGAATGAGGGCGTCCTCAGCTACAGTTTATGGGTAGTGGCATATGCGTACTCAGCCCCGTTTTTTTAGAAGGACCAAATTATGACAACTAATCCTCTAAAAGTGATATAATGACCAAACTATAACAACTAGTCCTCAATAAAATTTATATTATTCGGATTCCTCAATTATTAGAGATATAAGACTTTTTGTGTAAGAAAGAGGGCGTCCTCAGCTACAATTTACGGGTAGTGGCATATGTGTACAGCCCTGTTTTTTTATAATGACCAAATTATGACAACTAATCCTCTAAAATTGATATAATGTCCAAATTATGACAACTAATCCTCACTAAATATAATTGGCATTATTCGGATTTCACAATTTTTTCAGATATAAAACTCTTTGTGCAAGAAAGAGGGCATCCTCAACTACAATTTACGTGTAGTGGCATATGTGTACTCAAACCTGTTTTTTATAATGACCAAATTATGACAACTAATCCTCACTAAAGTTGACATGATGATCAAATTATGACAACTAATCGTCACTAAATTTAGTATAAAAACCAAATTATGACAAATAGTCCTCACTAAAATTGATATTACACTTTTTGTGTAAGAAAGAGGTCGTCGTCAGCTACAATTTACGGGTAGTGGCATATGTGTACTCAGCCCCGTTCTTTTATAATATAGTCTTCACTAAAATTTATATTATCCGCATTCCTAAATTATTTCAGATATAACACTTTTTGTGTAAGAAAGAGGGCGTCCTCAGCTACAATTTACGGGTAGAGGCATATTTGTACTCTGCCCGTTTTTTTATAATGACAAATATGTAGCCGACGATTACTTTAATTTAAACCAGCCGCTTTGAGTTCATAACATCAACTGCCTTGCTGATCTTTTCTTTATTTCACTTTTACTTAAACCTAGACACAAGCACAATATCATACATATACAGAGAAACATAATAATACATGTGTATAAATATATAAAAGCAGACGTGTTAATACATACAAAGTGTTCTTAAGCTACGGCATACAAAGTGTTCTGATCTTACGGTAAAGTAGATGTGTCTAGACGAAGTCTAGACACCAACTTAAGTCTAGACATACATACGCATAATCACAATATCCACGTGCATATGTATATATAAATATGTATACAAATAATAAATGAAAAGAAAACCATGATATTAGAATATAAAAAAGTGTATGTGCTAGCACTTAAAAGTATAATTACGATATGTAGTAACCATCAATAACAATGTGTCATTACCTAAATACTACTACAAATAGTCCTCACTAAATTTTATATTATTCGGAATCCAAAATTATTTCAGATATAAAACTTTTTGTGTAAGAAAGAGGGCATCCTCAGCTACAATTCACGTGTAGTGGCATATGTGTACTCAGACCTGTTTTTTTATAATGACCAAATTATGACAACTAATGCATTAAACACATTCGCGACAACAGGCTACTAACTACACGACTACATAAATAGAATACTTGTGTTTAAAGGGGAATGATTATTTTCACGGCTACACGGCAGGTTGTTGTCTCTGCTACTCTTCCCATATAAACACATGTATTATATTTCTGTAGTGGTGTAGCCGGTAGCCTGCTGACGTGAATGTGTTTAATGCATAATCCTCACTAAAGTTGACATAATGACCAAATTATGACAACTAATCGTCACAAAATTTAATATAAAAACCAAATTATGAGAAATAGTCCTCACTAAAATTGATATTATTCGAATTCCAAACCTATTTCAGATTTAAGTCTTTTTGTATATGAAAGAGGTCGTCGTCAGCTACATTTACGGGTAGTGGCATACGTGTACTCATCCCCGTTCTTTTCTAATGACAAAATAATGACAACTAGTGCTTACTAAAATTAATATTAATCGAATTCGTAAATTATTTCAGATATAATACTTTTTGTGCTAGAAAGAGGGCGTCCTCAGCTACAATTTATGGGTAGTGGCATAAGTGTACTCAGCCCCGATTTTTTAGAAGGACCCAATTATGACAAGTAATCCTCTAAAAGTGATATAATGACCAAATTATAACAAGTAGTCTTCACTAAAATTTTTATTATTTGGATTCCTAAATTATTTCAGATATAAGACTTTTTGTGTAAGAAAGAGGCCGTCCTCAGCTACAATTTACGGGTAGAGGCATATGTGTACTCAGCCCTGTTTTTTTATAATGACCAAATTATGACAAATAGAACTCACTAAATTTTATATTATTCGGCATCCAAAATTATTTTAGATATAAGGCTTTTTGTGCAAGAAAGAAGGCGTCCTCAGCTCCAATTTATGAGTAGTGGTATATGTGTTCTCAGCCCTGTTTTTTTATAACGACCAAATTATGATAAATAGTCCTCACTAAATTTTATATTATTCGGAATCCAAAATTAATTTAGATATAAGACTTTTTGTGCAAAAAAGAAGGCGTCCTCAGCTACAATTTATGGGTAGTAAGATTTAAGACTTTTTGTAAAAGAAAGAGGTCGTCGTCAGCTACAATTTACGGGTAGTGGTATATGTGTACTCAGCCCCGTTCTTTTATAATATAGTCCTCACTAAAATTGATATTATTCGAATTTCAAAACTATTTCAGATTTAAGTCTTTTTGTATAAGAAAGAGGTCGTCGTCAGCAACATTTACGGGTAGTGGCATACGTGTACTCATCCCCGTTCTTTTCTAATGACCAAATTATGACAACTAGTGCTAGAAAGAGGGCGTCCTCAGCTACAGTTTATGGGTAGTGGCATATGCGTACTCAGCCCCGTTTTTTTAGAATTACCGAATTATGACAACTAATCCTCTAAAAGTGATATAATGGCCAAATTATAACAACTAGTCCTCAATAAAATTTATATTATTCGGAATCTAAAATTATTTTAGATATAAGACTTTTTGTGCAAGAAAGAAGGCGTCCTCAGCTACAATTTACGGGTAGAGGCATATGTGTACTCATCCCGTTTTTTTATAATGACCAAATTATGACAACTAATCTTCTAAAATTGATATAATGTCCAAATTATGACAACTAATCCTCACTAAATATAATTGGCATTATTCGGATTTCAAAATTTTTTCAGATATAAAACTCTTTGTGCAAGAAAGAGGGCATCCTCAGCCACAATTTACGTGTAGTGGCATATGTGTACTCAAACCTGTTTTTTATAATGACCAAATTATGACAACTAATCCTCACTAAAGTTGACATAATGATCAAATTATGACAACTAATCGTCACTAAATTTAGTATAAAAACCAAATTATGACAAATAGTCCTCACTAAAATTGATATAACACTTTTTGTGTAAGAAAGAGGTCGTCGTCAGCTACAATTTACGGGTAGTGGCATATGTGTACTCAGCCCCGTTCTTTTATAATATAGTCTTCACTAAAATTTATATTATCCGCATTCCTAAATTATTTCAGAAATAAGACTTTTTGTGTAAGAAAGAGGGCGTCCTCAGCTACAATTTACGGGTAGAGGCATATATGTACTCAGCCCGTTTTTTTATAATGACAAATAGTGCTCACTAAATTTTATATTATTCGAAATCCAAAATTATTTCAGATATAAGACTTTTTGTGTAAGAAAGAGGGCATCCTCAGCTACAATTCACGTGTAGTGGCATATGTGTACTCAGACCTGTTTTTTTATAATGACCAAATTATGACAACTAATCCTCACTAAAGTTGACATAATGACCAAATTATGACAACTAATCGTCACAAAATTTAATATAAAAACCAAATTATGAGAAATAGTACTCACTAAAATTGATATTATTCGAATTCCAAACCTATTTCAGATTTAAGTCTTTTTGTATATGAAAGAGGTCGTCGTCAGCTACAATTTACGGGTAGAGGCATATGCGTACTCAGCCCGTTTTTTTATAATGACCAAATTATGATAAATAGTCCTCACTAAATTTTATATTATTCGGAATCCAAAATTAATTTAGATATAAGACTTTTTGTGCAAGAAAGAAGGCGTCCTCAGCTACAATTTATGGGTAGTAAGATTTAAGACTTTTTGTAAAAGAAAGAGGTCGTCGTCAGCTACAATTTACGGGTAGTGGTATATGTGTACTCAGCCCCGTTCTTTTATAATATAGTCCTCACTAAAATTGATATTATTCGAATTTCAAAACTATTTCAGATTTAAGTCTTTTTGTATAAGAAAGAGGTCGTCGTCAGCAACATTTACGGGTAGTGGCATACGTGTACTCATCCCCGTTCTTTTCTAATGACCAAATTATGACAACTAGTGCTTACTAAAATTAAAATTATTCGAATTCGTAAATTATTTCAGATATAATTTTTTTTGTGCTAAAAAGAGGGCGTCCTCAGCTACAGTTTACGGGTAGAGGCATATGTGTACTCAGCCCTGTTTTTTTATAATGACCAAATTATGACAAATAGAACTCACTAAATTTTATATTATTCGGAATCCAAAATTATTTTAGATATAAGACTTTTTGTGCAAGAAAGAAGGCGTCCTCAGCTACAGTTTATGGGTAGTGGCATTTGTGTACTCAGCCCTGTTTTTTTATAATGACCAAATTATGACAACTAACCCTCTAAAAGTGATATAATGACCATATTATAACAACTAGTCCTCACTAAAATTTATTTTTTTTGAATTCGTAAATTATTTCAGATATAATACTTTTTGTGCTAGAATGAGGGCGTCCTCAGCTACAGTTTATGGGTAGTGGCATATGCGTACTCAGCCCCGTTTTTTTAGAAGGACCAAATTATGACAACTAATCCTCTAAAAGTGATATAATGACCAAATTATAACAACTAGTCCTCACTAAAATTTATTTTTTTTGAATTCGTAAATTATTTCAGATATAATACTTTTTGTGCTAGAATGAGGGCGTCCTCAGCTACAGTTTATGGGTAGTGGCATATGCGTACTCAGCCCCGTTTTTTTAGAAGGACCAAATTATGACAACTAACCCTCTAAAAGTGATATAATGACCATATTATAACAACTAGTCCTCACTAAAATTTATTTTTTTTGAATTCGTAAATTATTTCAGATATAATACTTTTTGTGCTAGAATGAGGGCGTCCTCAGCTACAGTTTATGGGTAGTGGCATATGCGTACTCAGCCCCGTTTTTTTAGAAGGACCAAATTATGACAACTAATCCTCTAAAATTGATATAATGTCCAAATTATGACAACTAATCCTCACTAAATATAATTGGCATTATTCGGATTTCACAATTTTTTCAGATATAAAACTCTTTGTGCAAGAAAGAGGGCATCCTCAACTACAATTCACGTGTAGTGGCATATGTGTACTCAGACCTGTTTTTTTATAATGACCAAATTATGACAACTAATCCTCACTAAAGTTGACATAATGACCAAATTATGACAACTAATCGTCACAAAATTTAATATAAAAACCAAATTATGAGAAATAGTCCTCACTAAAATTGATATTATTCGAATTCCAAACCTATTTCAGATTTAAGTCTTTTTGTATATGAAAGAGGTCGTCGTCAGCTACATTTACGGGTAGTGGCATACGTGTACTCATCCCCGTTCTTTTCTAATGACAAAATAATGACAACTAGTGCTTACTAAAATTAATATTAATCGAATTCGTAAATTATTTCAGATATAATACTTTTTGTGCTAGAAAGAGGGCGTCCTCAGCTACAATTTATGGGTAGTGGCATAAGTGTACTCAGCCCCGATTTTTTAGAATGAACAAATTATGACAACTAATCTTCTAAAAGTGATATAATGACCAAATTATAACAACTAGTCCTCACTAAAATTTATATTATTCGGATTCTTAAATTATTTCAGATATTAGACTTTTTGTGTAAGAAAGAGGGCGTCCTCAGCTACAATTTACGGGTAGAGGCATATGTGTACTCATCCCGTTTTTTATAATGACCATATTATGACAAATAGTCCGCACTAAATTTAATATTATTCGGAATCTAAAATTACTTTAGATATAAGACTTTTTGTGCAAGAAAGAAGGCGTCCTCAGCTACAATTTACGTGTAGTGACATATGTGTACTCAGCCCTGTTTTTTTATAATGACCAAATTATGACAACTAATCCTCTAAAAATGATATAATGTCCAAATTATGACAACTAATCCTCACTAAATATAATTGGCATTATTCGGATTTCAAAATGTTTTCAGACTTTTTGTGCAAGAAAGAGGGCATCCTCAGCTACAATTTACGTGTAGTGGCATATGTGTACTCAGCCCCGTTCTTTTATAATATAGTCCTCACTAAAATTGATATTATTCGATTTTCAAAACTATTTCAGTATTAAGTCTTTTTGTATAAGAAAGTGGCATACGTGTACTCATCCCCGTTCTTTTCTAATGACCAAATTATGACAACTAGTGCTTACTAAAATTAAAATTATTCGAATTCGTAAATTATTTCAGATATAATTTTTTTTGTGCTAAAAAGAGGGCGTCCTCAGCTACAGTTTATGGGTAGTGGCATATGCGTACTCAGCCCCGTTTTTTTAGAAGGACCCAATTATGACAAGTAATCCTCTAAAAGTGATATAATGACCAAATTATAACAAGTAGTCTTCACTAAAATTTTTATTATTCGGATTCCTAAATTATTTCAGATATAAGACTTTTTGTGTAAGAAAGAGGCCGTCCTCAGCTACAATTTACGGGTAGAGGCATATGTGTACTCAGCCCTGTTTTTTTATAATGACCAAATTATGACAAATAGAACTCACTAAATTTTATATTATTCGGCATCCAAAATTATTTTAGATATAAGGCTTTTTGTGCAAGAAAGAAGGCGTCCTCAGCTCCAATTTATGAGTAGTGGTATATGTGTTCTCAGCCCTGTTTTTTTATAACGACCAAATTATGACAACTAATCTTCACTAAAGTTGACATGATGACCAGATATAAGACTTTTTGTGTAAGAAAGAGGTCGTCGTCAGCTACAATTTACGGGTAGAGACATATGTGTACTCAGCCCGTTTTTTTATAATGACCAAATAATGACAACTAATCCTCTAAAAGTGATATAATGACCAAACTATAACAACTAGTCCTCACTAAAATTTATATTATTCGAATTCGTATATAATTTCAGATATAATACTTTTTGTGCTAGAAAGAGGGCGTCCTCAGCTACAGATTATGGGTAGTGGCATATGTGTACTCAGCCCCGTTTTTTTAGAAGGATCAAATTATAACAACTAATCCTCTAAAAGTGGTATAATGACCAAATTATAACAACTAGTCCTCACTAAAATTTATATTATTCGGATTCCTAAATTATTTCAGATATAAAACTTTTTGTGTAAGAAAGAGGGCGTCCTCAGCTACAATTTACGGGTAGAGGCATATGTATACTAAGCCCGTTTTTTTATAACGACCAAATTATGACAAATAGTCCTCAGTAAATTTTATATTATTCGGAATCCAAATTAATTTTAGATATAAGACTGTTTGTGCAAGAAAGAAGGCGTCCTCAGCTACAATTTATGGGTAGTGGCATATGTGTACTCAGCCCTGTTTTTTTATAATGACCAAATTATAACAGCTAAACTTCACTAAAGTCGACATAATGACCAAATTATGACAACTAATCGTCACTAAATTTAATATAAAAACCAAATTATTACAAATAGTCCTCACTAAAATTGATATTACACTTTTTATGTAAGAAAGAGGTCGTCCTCACCTACAATTTACGGGTAGTGGCATATGTGTACCGAGCGCCGTTTTTTTATAATGACCAAATAATGACAACTAATCCTCACTAGAGTTGACATAATGACCAAATTATGACAACTAATCGTCATTAATTTAAAATAATGACCACATTAAGACAAATAGTCCTCACTAAAATTGATATCATTCGAATTCCAAAATTATTTCAGATTTAAAACTTTTTGTATAAGAAAGAGGTCATCGTCAGCTAAAATTACGGGTAGTGGCATATGTGTACTCATTCCCGTTCTTTTCTAATGACCAATTTATGAACTAGTGGTTACTAAAATTAATATTATGGGGATTCCAAACTTCTGTTAGATATAAGACTTTTTGTGCAAGAAAGAGGGCATCCTCAGCTACAATTTACGGGTAGAGGCATATATGTACTCAGCCCGTTTTTTTATAATGACCAAATTATGACAAATAGTCCTCACTAAATTTTATATTATTCGGAATCCAAAATTATTTCAGACATAAGACTTTTTGTGTAAGAAAGAGTGCGTCCTCAGCTACAATTCACGGGTGGAGGCATATATGTATTGAGCCCGTTTTTTTATAATGACCAAATTATGACAAATATTCCTCACTAAATTTTATATTATTCGGAATCCAAAATTATTTCAGATATAAGCTTTTTGTATAAGAAAGAGGGCGTCCTCTGCTACAATTTACGGGTAGAGGCATATGTGTACTCAGCCCGTTTTTTTATAATGACCAAATTATGACAAATAGTCCTTACTAAAGTTTATATTATTCGGAATCCAAAATTATTTTAGATATAAGACTTTTTGTGCAAGAAAGAAGGCGTCCTCAGCTACAATTTATGGGTAGTGGCATATGTGTACTCAGCCCTGTTTTTTTAAAATGACCAAATTATGACAACTAATCCTCACTAAAGTGGACATAATGACAAAATTATGACAACTAATCGTCACTAATTTTAATATAAAAACCAAATTATGACAAATAGTCCTCACTAAAATTTATATTACACTTTTTGTGTAAGAAAGAGGTCGTCCTCAGCTACAATTTACGGGTAGTGGCATATGTGTACGCAGCGCCGTTTTTTTATAATGACCAAATAATGACAACTAATCCTCACTAGAGTTGACATAATGACCGAATTATGACAACTAATCGTCACTAAATTTAAAATAATGACCACATGTGGGTGCTGTTGGCTGAAGTAGTAGAACACGAGACTATGAAGCGGAGGGTCGTGAGTTCGAGCCCGCGGTGAGTCATGAAACATTGTGTTGAATTCTTCTAAACAGCATTAGTGCGTGGTTGTGTTAGTTGTTGCCAGCCTGTTTCAATGATGAAGGCATAGTCACTAGTCACTGAACATAATTGGCAGCGACTGACACTATCATGTACTAAAAGCAGAGTAACAGCCCCCACCTTCGTCGGCCCTGTAGCAAAAATTAGCCGGCGAAGTAAAAGGTTTAAATAGCTACAAAAAAAAAACTGTCTATCTTCTCATCTTTCCTAATCTGTCTCCTCAATACTATCCCCTCGTTTTCAGTTCCAGCGCAATGCATTTGCATATATAGGGGTCATCCCCTGAGTGCTGGTCCTACTCCTAAAAAAAAAAAAAAAAAAAAAAAAATAGTCCTCACTAAAATTGATATCATTCGAATTCCAAAATTTTTTCAGATTTAAAACTTTTTGTATAAGAAAGAGGTCGTCGTCAGCTACAATTACGGGTAGTGGCATACGTGTACTCTTTTCTAATGACCAAATTATGACAACTAGTGCTTACTAAAATTAATATTATGGGGATTCCAAACTTATGTTAGATATAAGACTTTTTGTGCAAGAAAGAGGGCATCCTCAGCTACTATTTACGTGTAGTGGCATTTGTGTACTAAGCCCTTTTTTTTATAATGACCAAACTATGACACCTAAACTTCACTAAAGTCGACATAATGACCAAATTATGACAACTAATCGTCACTAAATTTAATATAATGACCAAATTATGACAAATAGTCCTCACTAAAATTGATATTATTCGAATTCCAAAACTATTTCAGCTTTAAGCCTTTTTGTGTAAGAAAGAGGTCGTCGTCAGCTACAATTTACGGGTAGATGCATATGTGTACTCAGCCCATTTTTTTATAATGACCAAATTATGACAAATTGTCCTCACTAAATTTTATATTATTCGGAATCCAAAATTATTTTAGATATAAGACTTTTTGTGCAAGAAAGAAGGCGTCCTCAGCTACAGTTTATGGGTAGTGGCATTTGTGTACTCAGCCCTGTTTTTTTATAATGACCAAATTATGACAACTAACCCTCTAAAAGTGATATAATGACCATATTATAACAACTAGTCCTCACTAAAATTTATTTTTTTTGAATTCGTAAATTATTTCAGATATAATACTTTTTGTGCTAGAAAGAGGGCGTCCTCAGCTACAGTTTATGGGTAGTGGCATATGTGTACTCTGCCCCGTTTTTTTAGAAGGACCAAATTATGACAACTAATCCTCTAAAAGTGATATAATGACCAAATTATAACAACTAGTCCTCACTAAAACTTATAGTATTCGGATTCCTAAATTATTTCAGATATAAGACTTTTTGTGTAAGAAAGAGGGCGTCCTCAGCCACAATTTACGGGTAGAGGCATATGTGTTATCAGCCCGTTTTTTTATAATGACCAAATTATGACAAATAGTCCTCACTAAATTTTATATTATTCGGAATCCAAAAATATTATAGATAAAAGACTTTTTGTGCAAGAAAGAAGGCGTCCTCAGCTACAGTTTATGGGTAGTGGCATATGTGTACTCAGCCCTGTTTTTTTTATAATGACCAAATTATGACAACTAATCCTCACTAAAGTTGATATAATGGCCAAATTATGACAACTAATCCTCACTAAAGTTGACATGATGACCAGATATAAGACTTTTTGTGTAAGAAAGAGTGCGTCCTCAGCTACAATTCACGGGTGGAGGCATATATGTATTGAGCCCGTTTTTTTATAATGACCAAATTATGACAAATAGTCCTCACTAAATTTTATATTATTCGGAATCCAAAATTATTTCAGATATAAGCTTTTTGTATAAGAAAGAGGGCGTCCTCTGCTACAATTTACGGGTAGAGGCATATGTGTACTCAGCCCGTTTTTTTATAATGACCAAATTATGACAAATAGTCCTTACTAAAGTTTATATTATTCGGAATCCAAAATTATTTTAGATATAAGACTTTTTGTGCAAGAAAGAAGGCGTCCTCAGCTACAATTTATGGGTAGTGGCATATGTGTACTCAGCCCTGTTTTTTTAAAATGACCAAATTATGACAACTAATCCTCACTAAAGTGGACATAATGACAAAATTATGACAACTAATCGTCACTAATTTTAATATAAAAACCAAATTATGACAAATAGTCCTCACTAAAATTTATATTACACTTTTTGTGTAAGAAAGAGGTCGTCCTCAGCTACAATTTACGGGTAGTGGCATATGTGTACGCAGCGCCGTTTTTTTATAATGACCAAATAATGACAACTAATCCTCACTAGAGTTGACATAATGACCGAATTATGACAACTAATCGTCACTAAATTTAAAATAATGACCACATGTGGGTGCTGTTGGCTGAAGTAGTAGAACACGAGACTATGAAGCGGAGGGTCGTGAGTTCGAGCCCGCGGTGAGTCATGAAACATTGTGTTGAATTCTTCTAAACAGCATTAGTGCGTGGTTGTGTTAGTTGTTGCCAGCCTGTTTCAATGATGAAGGCATAGTCACTAGTCACTGAACATAATTGGCAGCGACTGACACTATCATGTACTAAAAGCAGAGTAACAGCCCCCACCTTCGTCGGCCCTGTAGCAAAAATTAGCCGGCGAAGTAAAAGGTTTAAATAGCTACAAAAAAAAAACTGTCTATCTTCTCATCTTTCCTAATCTGTCTCCTCAATACTATCCCCTCGTTTTCAGTTCCAGCGCAATGCATTTGCATATATAGGGGTCATCCCCTGAGTGCTGGTCCTACTCCTAAAAAAAAAAAAAAAAAAAAAAAAATAGTCCTCACTAAAATTGATATCATTCGAATTCCAAAATTTTTTCAGATTTAAAACTTTTTGTATAAGAAAGAGGTCGTCGTCAGCTACAATTACGGGTAGTGGCATACGTGTACTCTTTTCTAATGACCAAATTATGACAACTAGTGCTTACTAAAATTAATATTATGGGGATTCCAAACTTATGTTAGATATAAGACTTTTTGTGCAAGAAAGAGGGCATCCTCAGCTACTATTTACGTGTAGTGGCATTTGTGTACTAAGCCCTTTTTTTTATAATGACCAAACTATGACACCTAAACTTCACTAAAGTCGACATAATGACCAAATTATGACAACTAATCGTCACTAAATTTAATATAATGACCAAATTATGACAAATAGTCCTCACTAAAATTGATATTATTCGAATTCCAAAACTATTTCAGCTTTAAGCCTTTTTGTGTAAGAAAGAGGTCGTCGTCAGCTACAATTTACGGGTAGATGCATATGTGTACTCAGCCCATTTTTTTATAATGACCAAATTATGACAAATTGTCCTCACTAAATTTTATATTATTCGGAATCCAAAATTATTTTAGATATAAGACTTTTTGTGCAAGAAAGAAGGCGTCCTCAGCTACAGTTTATGGGTAGTGGCATTTGTGTACTCAGCCCTGTTTTTTTATAATGACCAAATTATGACAACTAACCCTCTAAAAGTGATATAATGACCATATTATAACAACTAGTCCTCACTAAAATTTATTTTTTTTGAATTCGTAAATTATTTCAGATATAATACTTTTTGTGCTAGAAAGAGGGCGTCCTCAGCTACAGTTTATGGGTAGTGGCATATGTGTACTCTGCCCCGTTTTTTTAGAAGGACCAAATTATGACAACTAATCCTCTAAAAGTGATATAATGACCAAATTATAACAACTAGTCCTCACTAAAACTTATAGTATTCGGATTCCTAAATTATTTCAGATATAAGACTTTTTGTGTAAGAAAGAGGGCGTCCTCAGCCACAATTTACGGGTAGAGGCATATGTGTTATCAGCCCGTTTTTTTATAATGACCAAATTATGACAAATAGTCCTCACTAAATTTTATATTATTCGGAATCCAAAAATATTATAGATAAAAGACTTTTTGTGCAAGAAAGAAGGCGTCCTCAGCTACAGTTTATGGGTAGTGGCATATGTGTACTCAGCCCTGTTTTTTTTATAATGACCAAATTATGACAACTAATCCTCACTAAAGTTGATATAATGGCCAAATTATGACAACTAATCCTCACTAAAGTTGACATGATGACCAGATATAAGTCTTTTTGTGTAAGAAAGAGGGCGTCCTCAGCTACAATTCACGGGTAGAGGCATATATGTACTCAGCCCTGTTTTTTTATAATGACCAAATTATGACAACTAATCCTCTAAAAGTGATATAATGACCAAATTATAACAACTAGTCCTCACTAAAATTTATATTATTCGGATTCCTAAATTATTTCAGATATAAGACTTTTTGTGTAAGAAAGAGGGCGTCCTCAGCTTCAATTTACGGGTAGAGGCATATGTGTACTCAGCCCGTTTTTTATAATGTTGACATGATGACCAGATATAAGACTTTTTGTGTAAGAAAGAGGGCGTCCACAGCTACAATTCACGGGTAGAGGCATATATGTACTCAGCCCGTTTTTTTATAATGACCAAATTATGCCAAATAGTCCTCACTAAATTTTATATTATTCGCAATTCAAAATTATTTCAGATATAAGATTTTTGTGTAAGAAAGAGGGCGTCCTCAGCTACAATTTACGGGTAGAAGCATATGTGTACTCAGCCCGTTTTTTTATAATGACCAAATTATGACAAATAGTCCTCACTAAATTTTATATTATTTGAAATCCAAAATTATTTCAGATATAAGACTTTTTGTGCAAGAAAGAAGGCGTCCTCAGCTACAATTTATGGGTAGTGGCATATGTGTACTCAGACCTGTTTTTTTATAATGACCAAATTATGACAAATAGTCCTCACTAAATATTATATTATTCGGAATCCAAAATTATTTTAGATATAAGACTTTTTGTGCAAGAAAGAAGGCGTCCTCAGCTACAATTTATGGGTAGTGGGATATGTGTACTCAGCCCTGTTTTTTTATAATGACCATATTATGACAACTAGTGCTTACTAAAATTAATATTATGGGGATTCCATACTTATGTTAGATATAAGACTTTTTGTGCAAGAAAGAGGGCATCCTCAGCTACAATTTACGTGTAGTGGCATATGTGTACTCAGCCCTGTTTTTTTATAATGACCAAATTATGACAACTAAACTTCACTAAGGTCGACATAATGACCAAATTATGACATCTAATCGTCACTAAATTTAATATAATGACCAAATTATGACAAATAGTCCTCAATAAAATTGATATTATTCGAATTCCAAAACTATTTCAGATTTAAGACTTTTTGTGTAAGAAAGAGGTCGTCGTCAGCTACAATTTACGGGTAGATGCATATGTGTACTCAGCCCGTTTTTTTATAATGACCAAATTAAGACAAATAGTCCTCACTAAATTTTATATTATTCGGAATCCAAAATTATTTTAGATATAAAACTTTTTGTGCAAGAAAGAAGGCGTCCTCAGCTACAGTTTATGGGTAGTGGCATATGTGTACGCAGCCCTGTTTTTTTATAATGACCAAATTATGACAACTAATCCTCTAAAAGTGATATAATGACCAAATTATAACAACTAGTCCTCACTAAAATTTATATTATTCGAATTCGTAAATTATTTCAGATATAATACTTTTTGTGCTAGAAAGAGGGCGTCCTCAGCTACAGTTTATGGGTAGTGGCATATGTGTACTCTGTCCCGTTTTTTTTTTGAAGGACCAAATTAAGACAACTAATCCTCTAAAAGTGATATAATGGCCAAATTATAACAACTAGTCCTCACTAAAATTTATATTATTCGGATTCCTAAATTATTTCAGATATAAGACTTTTTGTGTAAGAAAGAGGGCGTCCTCAGCTACAATTTACGGGTAGAGGCATATGTGTACTCAGCCCGTTTTTTTATAATGACCAAATTATGACAAATAGTCCTCACTAAATTTTATACTATTCGGAATTCAAAAATATTTTAGATAAAAGACTTTTTGTGCAAGAAAGAAGGCGTCCTCAGCTACAGTTAATGGGTAGTGGCATATGTGTACTCAGCCCAGTTTTTTTAGAAGGACCAAAATATTACAACTAATCCACACTAAATATAATTGGCATTATTATAATAATTATATAATTATAAGCATTTTTGTGCAAGAAAGATGGCATCCTCAGCTACAATTTACGTGTAGTGGCATATGTGTACTCAGCAATGTTTTTTTATAATGACCAAATTATGACAACTAATCCTCACTAAAGTTGACATGATGACCAGATATAAGACTTTTTGTGTAAGAAAGAGGGCGTCCTCAGCTACAATTTACGGGTAGAGGCATATGTGTACTCAGCCCGTTTTTTTATAATGACCAAATTATGACAAATAGTCCTCACTAAATTTTATATTATTCGGAATCCAAAATTATTTCAGATATAAGACTTTTTGTGTAAGAAAGGGGGCGTCCTCAGCTATAATTTACGGGTAGAGGCATATGTATCCGTTTTTTTATAATGACCAAATTATTACAAATAGTCCTCACTAAATTTTATATATATATTTTTTTTTTAGGAGTAGGATCAGCGCTCAGGGGATGACCCCTACATATGCAGTGCATTGCGCTGGAACTGGGAAAATAGATTTTGGGAAGGAGGATAAAGGGAGTAGTGTCTGTGGATATTCGATTTGAACCTGCTCAAATTGTAAGTGGCGGGGAAGACATCTGCGGGTAGTCTGTTCCACATACGGACTGTTCGGCCAAAAAACGAATTTTCTCCGTAATGCGTAGTGCGATTCGTTGGAATATCGACCACTAACGCATGCGCTCTTGATGAAAAACGCGTTGAGCGTAAGAAAGAATGGGTTTCAGGAACAAGTTACCTAATTTCACCAGAGCACCTGCCATTATAGTAACGAGAGAACAACGATACGCACCCCACATTGCGACGATGCTCAAGAGAGTCAATAGAGTTGGCTACCCTACTGTCTCCGATGAGGTTCATCGCCCTCTCCTGTACGCGGTCGAGTAACTTCAAAATAGACTTTGAAGCACCGGCCCAAATATGAGAGTTGTATTCCATGTTCGGTCGGATGTAAGTGGTGTAAATATTAAGAAGATCAGAAGGGGTGAAGTATCTCTTGCACCGTCTTAAGAAGCCAAGGCACTTGAATGCTTCTTTTGCGACCTGAAAGACATGTTCCGTCCATCTGACATTACACTGCACTTTCATGCCCAGAACATCAAGAGCCCCTGACTCCATAATACTTACACCACCCATAGAAACAGATGCAGCAGCATGGTCATAGGTACGTCGATGCGTAAGCATACAACACTGGGTCTTACGGGCATTAAAATCGACCCTGTTCGCCTGACCCCATTCGGAAATCTTCGCGAGGTCACTATTCAGAACGACATTCATAAACTGCCTCCTTGTCTCGAATTCAGACGTTGACGGCCTGCAGTTAAATGAATAGGAATGCGAAAGGCTGCTTTCGGAATCCAAAGTTATTTTAGATATAAGACTTTTTGTGCAAGAAAGAAGGCGGCCTCAGCTACAATTTGTGGGTAGTGGCATATGTGTACCCAGCGCCGTTTTTTTATAATGACCAAATAATGACAACTAATCCTCACTAGAGTTGACATAATGACCAAATTATGACAACTAATCGTCACTAAATTTAAAATAATGACCACATTATGACAAATAGTCCTCACTAAAATTGATATCATTCGAATTCCAAAATTATTTCAGATTTAAAACTTTTTGTATAAGAAAGAGGTCGTCGTCAGCTACAATTACGGGTAGTGGCATACGTGTACTCATCCCCGTTCTTTTCTAATAACCAAATTATGACAACTAGTGCTTACTAAAATTAATATTATGGGGATTCCAAACTTATGTTAGATATAATACTTTTTGTGCTAGAAAGATGGCGTCCTCAGCTACAGTTTATGGGTAGTGGCATATGTGTACTCAGCCCCGTTTTTTTATAAGGACCAAATTATGACAACTAATACTCAAAAAGTGATATAATGACCAAATTATAATAACTAGTCTTCACTAAAATTTATATTATTCGGATTCCTAAATTATTTCAGATATAAGACTTTTTGTGTAAGAAAGAGGTCGTCGTCAGCTACAATTTATGGGTAGTGGCATATGTGTACTCAGCCCTGTTTTTTTATAGTGACCAAATTATGACAACTAATCCTCACTAAAGTTGACATAATGACCAAATTATGACAACTAATCGTCACTAAATTTAATATAAAACCCAAATTATGACAAATAGTCCTCACTAAAATTTATATTACACTTTTTGTGTAAGAAAGAGGTCGTCCTCAGCTAATATTTACGGGTAGTGGCATATGTGTACTCAGCCCTGTTTTTTTATAATGACCAAATTATGACAACTAGTGCTTACTAAAATTAATATTATGGGGATTCCAAACTTATGTTAGATATAAGACTTTTTGTGCAAGAAAGAGGGCATCCTCAGCTACAATTTAAGTGTAGTGGCATATGTGTACTCAGCCCTGTTTTTTTTTATAATGACCTAATTATGACAACTTAACTTCACTAAATTTTACATAATGACCAAATTATGACAACTAATCGTCACTAAATTTAATATAAAGTTCAAATTATGACAAATAGTCCTCACTAAAATTGATATTATTCGAATTCCAAAACTATTTCAGATTTAAGACTTTTTTGTGTAAGAAAGAGGTCGTCGTCAGCTACAATTTACGGGTAGAGGCATATGTGTACTCAGCCCGTTTTTTTATAATGACCAAATTATGACAAATAGTCCTCACTAAATATTATATTATTCGGAATCCAAAATTATTTTAGATATAAGACTTTTTGTGCAAGAAAGAAGGCGTCCTCAGCTACAATTTATGGGTAGTGGCATATGTGTACTCAGACCTGTTTTTTTATATTGATCAAATTATGACAACTAATCCTCACTAAAGTTGACATAATGACCAAATTATGACAACTAATCGTCACTAAATTTAATATAAAACCCAAATTATGACAAATAGTCCTCACTAAAATTTATATTACACTTTTTGTGTAAGAAAGAGGTCGTCCTCAGCTAATATTTACGGGTAGTGGCATATGTGTACTCAGCCCTGTTTTTTTATAATGACCAAATTATGACAACTAGTGCTTACTAAAATTAATATTATGGGGATTCCATACTTATGTTAGATATAAGAATTTTTGTGCAAGAAAGAGGGCATCCTCAGCTACAATTTACGTGTAGTGGCATATGTGTACTCAGCCCTGTTTTTTTATAATGACCAAATTATGACAACTAAACTTCACTAAAGTCGACATAATGACCAAATTATGACATCTAATCGTCACTAAATTTAATATAATGACCAAATTATAACAACTAGTCCTCACTAAAATTTATATTATTCGGATTCCTAAATTATTTCAGATATAAGACTTTTTGTGTAAGAAAGAGGGCGTCCTCAGCTACAATTTACGGGTAGAGGCATATGTGTACTCAGCCCGTTTTTTTATAATGACCAAATTATGACAAATAGTCCTCACTAAATTTTATACTATTCGGAATTCAAAAATATTTTAGATAAAAGACTTTTTGTGCAAGAGAGAAGGCGTCCTCAGCTACAGTTAATGGGTAGTGGCATATGTGTACTCAGCCCAGTTTTTTTAGAAGGACCAAAATATTACAACTAATCCACACTAAATATAATTGGCATTATTATAATAATTATATAATTATAAGCATTTTTGTGCAAGAAAGATGGCATCCTCAGCTACAATTTACGTGTAGTGGCATATGTGTACTCAGCAATGTTTTTTTATAATGACCAAATTATGACAACTAATCCTCACTAAAGTTGACATGATGACCAGATATAAGACTTTTTGTGTAAGAAAGAGGGCGTCCTCAGCTACAATTTACGGGTAGAGGCATATGTGTACTCAGCCCGTTTTTTTATAATGACCAAATTATGACAAATAGTCCTCACTAAATTTTATATTATTCGGAATCCAAAATTATTTCAGATATAAGACTTTTTGTGTAAGAAAGGGGGCGTCCTCAGCTATAATTTACGGGTAGAGGCATATGTATCCGTTTTTTTATAATGACCAAATTATTACAAATAGTCCTCACTAAATTTTATATATATATTTTTTTTTTAGGAGTAGGATCAGCGCTCAGGGGATGACCCCTACATATGCAGTGCATTGCGCTGGAACTGGGAAAATAGATTTTGGGAAGGAGGATAAAGGGAGTAGTGTCTGTGGATATTCGATTTGAACCTGCTCAAATTGTAAGTGGCGGGGAAGACATCTGCGGGTAGTCTGTTCCACATACGGACTGTTCGGCCAAAAAACGAATTTTCTCCGTAATGCGTAGTGCGATTCGTTGGAATATCGACCACTAACGCATGCGCTCTTGATGAAAAACGCGTTGAGCGTAAGAAAGAATGGGTTTCAGGAACAAGTTACCTAATTTCACCAGAGCACCTGCCATAATAGTAACGAGAGAACAACGATACGCACCCCACATTGCGACGATGCTCAAGAGAGTCAATAGAGTTGGCTACCCTACTGTCTCCGATGAGGTTCATCGCCCTCTCCTGTACGCGGTCGAGTAACTTCAAAATAGACTTTGAAGCACCGGCCCAAATATGAGAGTTGTATTCCATGTTCGGTCGGATGTAAGTGGTGTAAATATTAAGAAGATCAGAAGGGGTGAAGTATCTCTTGCACCGTCTTAAGAAGCCAAGGCACTTGAATGCTTCTTTTGCGACCTGAAAGACATGTTCCGTCCATCTGACATTACACTGCACTTTCATGCCCAGAACATCAAGAGCCCCTGACTCCATAATACTTACACCACCCATAGAAACAGATGCAGCAGCATGGTCATAGGTACGTCGATGCGTAAGCATACAACACTGGGTCTTACGGGCATTAAAATCGACCCTGTTCGCCTGACCCCATTCGGAAATCTTCGCGAGGTCACTATTCAGAACGACATTCATAAACTGCCTCCTTGTCTCGAATTCAGACGTTGACGGCCTGCAGTTAAATGAATAGGAATGCGAAAGGCTGCTTTCGGAATCCAAAGTTATTTTAGATATAAGACTTTTTGTGCAAGAAAGAAGGCGGCCTCAGCTACAATTTGTGGGTAGTGGCATATGTGTACCCAGCGCCGTTTTTTTATAATGACCAAATAATGACAACTAATCCTCACTAGAGTTGACATAATGACCAAATTATGACAACTAATCGTCACTAAATTTAAAATAATGACCACATTATGACAAATAGTCCTCACTAAAATTGATATCATTCGAATTCCAAAATTATTTCAGATTTAAAACTTTTTGTATAAGAAAGAGGTCGTCGTCAGCTACAATTACGGGTAGTGGCATACGTGTACTCATCCCCGTTCTTTTCTAATAACCAAATTATGACAACTAGTGCTTACTAAAATTAATATTATGGGGATTCCAAACTTATGTTAGATATAATACTTTTTGTGCTAGAAAGATGGCGTCCTCAGCTACAGTTTATGGGTAGTGGCATATGTGTACTCAGCCCCGTTTTTTTATAAGGACCAAATTATGACAACTAATACTCAAAAAGTGATATAATGACCAAATTATAATAACTAGTCTTCACTAAAATTTATATTATTCGGATTCCTAAATTATTTCAGATATAAGACTTTTTGTGTAAGAAAGAGGTCGTCGTCAGCTACAATTTATGGGTAGTGGCATATGTGTACTCAGCCCTGTTTTTTTATAGTGACCAAATTATGACAACTAATCCTCACTAAAGTTGACATGATGACCAGATAAAAGATTTTTTGTGTAAGAAAGAGGGCGTCCTCAGCTACAATTTACGGGTAGAGGCATATGTGTACTCAGCCCGTTTTTTTTATAATGACCAAATTATGACAAATAGTCCTCACTAAATTTTATATTATTCGGAATCCAAAATTATATTAGATATAAGACTTTTTGTGCAAGAAAGAAGGCGTCCTCAGCTACAATTTATGGATAGTAAGATTTAAGACTTTTTGTGTAAGAAAGAGGTCGTCGTCAGCTACAATTTACGTGTAGTGGCATATGTGTACTCAGCCCCGTTCTTTTATAATATAGTCTTCACTAAAATTGATTTTATTCGAAATTCAAAACTATTTCAGATTTAAGTCTTTTTGTATAAGAAAGAGGTCGTCGTCAGCTACATTTACGGGTAGTGGCATAAGTGTACTCATTCCCGTTCTTTTCTAATGACCAAATTATGACAACTAGTGCTTACTAAAATTAATATTATTCCAATTCGTAAATTATTTCAGATATAATACTTTTTGTGCTAGAAAGATGGCGTCCTCAGCTACAGTTTATGGGTAGTGGCATATGTGTACTCAGCCCCGTTTTTTTAGAAGGACCAAATTATGACAACTAATACTCTGAAAGTGATATAATGACCAAATTATAACAACTAGTAATCACTAAAATTTATATTATTTGGATTCCTAAATAATTTCAGATATAAGAGCTTTGGTGTAAGAAATATGGCATCCTCAGCTACAATTTACGTGTAGTGGCATATGTGTACTAAGCCCTGTTTTTTTATAGTGACCAAATTATGACAACTAATCCTCACTAAAGTTGACATGATGACCAGATAAAAGATTTTTTGTGTAAGAAAGAGGGCGTCCTCAGCTACAATTTACGGGTAGAGGCATATGTGTACTTAGCCATTTTTTTTTATAATGACCAAATTATGACAAATATTCCTCACCAAATTTTATATTATTCGGAATCCAAAATTTTTTTAGATATAAGACTTTTTGTGCAAGAAAGAAGGCGTCCTCAGCTACATTTTATGGGTAGTGGCATATGTGTACTCAGCCCTGTTTTTTTATAATGACCAAATTATGACAACTAATCCTCACTAAAGTTGACATAATGACCAAATTATGACAACTAATCGTCACTAAATTTAATAAAAAACCAAATTATGACAAATAGTCCTCACTAAAATTGATATTACACTTTTTGTGTAAGAAAGAGGTTGTCCTCAGCTACAATTTACGGGTAATGGCATATGTGTACCCAGCGCCGTTTTTTTATAATTACCAAATAATGACAACTAATCGTCACTTAATTTAAAATAATGACCACATTATGACAAATAGTCCTCACTAAAATTGATATCATTCGAATTCCAAAATTATTTCAGATTTAAAACTTTTTGTATAAGAAAGAGGTTGTCGTCAGCTACAATTACGGGTAGTGGCATACGTGTACTCATCCCCGTTCTTTTCTAATGACCAAATTATGACAACTAGTGCCTACTAAAATTAATATTATAGGGATTCCAAACTTATGTTAGATATAAGACTTTTTGTGCAAGAAAGAGGGCATCCTCAGCTACAATTTACGTGTAGTGGCATATGTGTACTCAGACCTGTTTTTTTATAATGACCAAATTATGACAACTTATCTTCACTAAAGTTGACATAATGACCAAATTATGACAACTAATCGTCACTAAATTTAATATAATGACCAAATTATGACAAATAGTCCTCACTAAAATTGATATTATTTGAATTCCAAAACTATTTCAGATATAAGATTTTTTGTGTAAGAAAGATATCATCCTCAGCTACAATTTACGTGTAGTGGCATATGTGTACTCAGCCCTGTTTTTTTATAGTGACCAAATTATGACAACTAATCCTCACTAAAGTTGACATGATGACCAGATAAAAAATTTTTTGTGTCAGAAAGAGGGCGTCCTCAGCTACAATTTACGGGTAGGGGCATATGTGTACTCAGCCCGTTTTTTTATAATGACCAAATTATGACAAATAGTCCTCACTAAATTTTATATTATTCGGAATCCAAAATTATTTCAGATATAAGACTTTTTGTGTAAGAAAGAGGTCGTCGTCAGCTACAATTACGGGTAGTGGCATACGTGTAGTCATCCCCGTTCTTTTCTAATAACCAAATTGTGACAACTAGTGCTTACTAAAATTAATATTATTCCAATTCGTAAATTATTTCAGATATAATACTTTTTGTGCTAGAAAGATGGCGTCCTCAGCTACAGTTTATGGGTAGTGGCATATGTGTACTCAGCCCCGTTTTTTTAGAAGGACCAAATTATGACAACTAATACTCTGAAAGCGATATAATGACCAAATTATAACAACTAGTCCTCACTAAAATTTATATTATTTGGATTCCTAAATAATTTCAGATATAAAAGTTTTGGTGTAAGAAATATGGCATCCTCAGCTACAATTTACATGTAGTGGCATATGTGTACTAAGCCCTGTTTTTTTATAGTGACCAAATTATGACAACTAATCCTCACTAAAGTTGACATGATGACCAGATAAAAGATTTTTTGTGTAAGAAAGAGGGCGTCCTCAGCTACAATTTACGGGTAGAGGCATATGTGTACTCAGCCCGTTTTTTTATAATGACCAAATTATGACAAATATTCCTTACCAAATTTTATATTATTCGGAATCCAAAATTATTTTAGATATAAGACTTTTTGTGCAAGAAAGAAGGCGTCCTCAGCTACAATTCATGGGTAGTGGCATATGTGTACTCAGCCCTGTTTTTTTATAATGACCAAATTATGACAACTAATCCTCACTAAAGTTGACATAATGACCAAATTATGACAACTAATCGTCACTAAATTTAATAAGAAACCAAATTATGACAACTAGTCCTCACTAAAATTGATATTACACTTTTTGTGTAAGAAAGAGGTCGTCCTCAGCTACAATTTACGGGTAATGGCATATGTGTACCCAGCGCCGTTTTTTTATAATTACCAAATAATGACAACTAATCGTCACTTAATTTAAAATAATGACCACATTATGACAGATAGTCCTCACTAAAATTGATATCATTCGAATTCCAAAATTATTTCAGCTTTAAAACTTTTTGTATAAGAAATAGGTTGTCGTCAGCTACAATTACGGGTAGTGGCATACGTGTACTCATACCCGTTTTTTTCTAATAACCAAATTATGACAACTAGTGCTTACTAAAATTAATATTATTCCAATTCGTAAATTATTTCAGATATAATACTTTTTGTGCTAGAAAGAAGGCGTCCTCAGCTACAATTCATGGGTAGTGGCATATGTGTACTCAGCCCTGTTTTTTTATAATGACCAAATTATGACAACTAATCGTCACTAAATTTAATATAATGACCAAATTATGACAAATAGTCCTCACTAAAATTGATATTATTTGAATTCCAAAACTATTTCAGATATAAGATTTTTTGTGTAAGAAAGATGTCATCCTCAGCTACAATTTACGTGTTGTGGCATATGTGTACTCAGCCCTGTTTTTTTATAGTGACCAAATTATGACAACTAATCCTCACTAAAAATGACATGATGACCAGATAAAAATTTTTTTGTGTCAGAAAGAGGGCGTCCTCAGCTACAATTTACGGGTAGGGGCATATGTGTACTCAGCCCGTTTTTTTATAATGACCAAATTATGACAAATAGTCCTCACTAAATTTTATATTATTCGGAATCCAAAATTATTTCAGATATAAGACTTTTTGTGTAAGAAAGAGGTCGTCGTCAGCTACAATTAAGGGTAGTGGCATACGTGTACTCATCCCCGTTCTTTTCTAATAACCAAATTATGACAACTAGTGCTTACTAAAATTAATATTATGGGGATTCCAAACTTATGTTAGATATAAGACTTTTTGTGTCAGAAAGAGGGCGTCCTCAGCTACAATTTACGTGTAGTGGCATATGTGTACTCAGCCCTGTTTTTTTTTATAATGACCAAATTATGACAACTTATCTTCACTAAAGTTGACATAATGACCAAATTATGACAACTAATCGTCACTAAATTTAATATAATGACCAAATGATGACAAATAGTCCTCACTAAAATTGATATTATTCGAATTCCAAAACTATTTCAGATTTAAGAATTTTTGTGTAAGAAAGAAGTCGTCGTCAGCTACAATTACGGGTAGTGGCATACGTGTACTCATCCCCGTTCTTTTCTAATGGCCAAATTATGACAACTAGTGCTTACTAAAACTAATATTATTCGGAATCCAAAATTATTTCAGATATAAGACTTTTGGTGTAAGAAAGAGGGCGTCCTCAGCTACAATTTACGGGTAGTGGCATATGTGTACTCAGCCCTGTTTTTTTATAATGACCAAATTATGACAACTAATCCTCACTAAAGTTGATATAATGGCCAAATTATGACAACTAATCCTCACCAAATATAGTTGGCATTATTCGGATTTCAAAATTTTTTCAGATGTAAGACTTTTTGTGCAAGAAAGATGGCATCCTCAGCTACAATTTACGTGTAGTGGCATATGTGTACTCAGCCCTGTTTTTTTATAATGACCAAATTATGACAACTAATCCTCACTAATGTTGACATAATAACCAAATTATGACAACTAATCGTCACTAAATTTAATATAATGACCAAATTATAACAAATAGTCCTCACTAAATTTTATATTATTCGGAATCCAAAATTATTTCAGATATAAGACTTTTTGTGTAAGAAAGAGGGCGTCCTCAGCTACAATTTACGGGTAGAGACATATGTGTACTCAGCCTGTTTTTTTATAATGACCAAATTATGACAAATAGTCCTTACTAAATTTTATATTATTCGGAATCCAAAATTATTTTAGATATAAGACTTTTTGTGCAAGAAAGAAGGCGTCCTCTGCTACAATTTATGGGTAGTGGCATATGTGTACTCAGCCCTGTTTTTTTATAATGACCAAATTATGACAACTAAACTTCACTAAAGTTGATATAATGGCCAAATTATGACAACTAATCCTCACTAAATATAATTGGCATTATTCGGATTTCAAAATTTTTTCAGATATAAGACTTTTTGCGCAAGAAAGATGGCATCCTCAGCTATAATTTACGTGTTGTGGCATATGTGTACTCAGCCCTGTTTTTTTATAATAGCCAAATTATGACAACTAATCCTCACTAAAGTTGACATAATGACCAAATTATGACAACTAATCGTCACTACAATTAAAATAAAAACCAAATTATGACAAATAGTTCTCACAAAAATTGATATTACACTTTTTGTGTCGTCAGCTACAATTTACGGGTAGTGGCTTATGTGTACTCAGCACCGTTCTTTTATAATATAGTCCTCACTAAAATTGATATAATTCGAATTCCAAAACTATTTAAGATTTAAGACTTTTTGTGTAAGAAAGAGGTTGTCGTCAGCTACAATTTACGGGTAGAGGCATATGTGTACTCAGCCCGTTTTTTTATAATGACCAAATTATGACAAATAGTCCTCACTAAATTTTATATTATTCGGAATCCAAAGTTATTTCAGATATTAGAAATTTTGTGTAAGAAAGAGGGCGTCCTCAGCTACAATTTCCTCACTAAAGTTGACATGATGACCAGATAAAAGATTTTTTGTGTAAGAAAGAAGGCATCTTTAGTTACAATTTACGGGTAGAGGCATATGTGTACTCAGCCCGTTTTTTTATAATGACCAAATTATGACAAATAATCCTCACTAAATTTTATGTTATTCGGAATCCAAAATTATTTCAGATATAAGACTTTTGGTGTAAGAAACAGGGTGTCCTCAAAATTATTTTAGATATAAGACTTTTTGTGCAAGTAAGAAGGCGTCCTCAGTTACAATTTATGGGTAGTGGCATATGTGTACTCAGCCCTGTTTTTTTATAATGACCAAATTATGACAACTAATGCTCACTAAAGTTGATATAATGGCCAAATTATGACAACTAATCCTCACTAAATATAATTGGCATTATTCGGATTTCAAAATTTTTTCAGACATAAGACTTTTTGTGCAAGAAAGATGGCATCCTCAGCTACAATTTACGTGTAGTGGCATACTCAGTCCTGTTTTTTTATAATGATCAAATTATGACAACTAATCCTCATTAAAGTTGACATAATGACCAAATTATGACAACTAGTCGTCACTAAATTTAATATAAAAACCAAATTATGACAAATAGTCCTCACTAAAATTGATATTATTCGAATTCCAAAATTATTTAAAATTTAAAACTTTTTGTTAAAGAAAGAGGTCGTCGTCAGCTACAATTTACGGGTAGTAGCTAATGTGTACTCAGCCCCGTTCTTTTACAAAATAGTCCTCACTAAATATTATATTATTCGGATTCCTAAATTATTTCAGATATAAGACTTTTTGTGTAAGATAGAGGGTGTCCTCAGCTACAATTTACGGGTAGAGGCATATGTGTACTCAGCCCATTTTTTTATAATGACCAAATTATGACAAATTGTCCTCACTAAATTTTATATTATTCGGAATCCAAAATTATTTTAGATATAAGACTTTTTGTGCAAGAGAGAAGGCGTCCTCAGCTACAATTTATGGGTAGTGGCATATGTGTACACAGCCCTGTTTTTTTTTATAATGACCAAATTATGACAACTAATCCTCACTAAAGTTGATATAATGGCCAAATTATGACAACTAATCCTCACTAAATATATTTGGCATTATTCGGATTTCAAAATTTTTTCAGATATAAGACTTTTTGTGCAAGAAAGGGGGCATCCTCAGCTACAATTACGTGTAGTGGCATATGTGTACTCAGCCCTGTTTTTTTTTTTTTATAATGACCAAATTATGACAACTAATCCTCACTAAAGTTGATATAATGGCCAAATTATGACAAATAATCCTCACTAAATATAATTGGCATTATTCGGATTTCAAAATTTTTTCAGATATAAGACTTTTTGTGCAAGAAAGAAGGCGTCCTCAGCTACAATTTATGGGTAGTGGCATATGTGTACTCAGCCCTGTTTTTTTTTATAATGACCAAATTATGACAACTAATCCTCACTAAAGTTGATATAATGGCCAAATTATGACAACTAATCCTCAATAAATATAATTGGCATTATTCGGATTTACAGGGCTGAGTACACATATGCCACTACCCATAAACTGTAGCTGAGGACACCTTCTTTCTTGCACAAAAAGTCTTATATCTAAAATAATTTTGGATTCCGAATAATATAAGATTTAGTGAGGACTATTTGTCATAATTTGGTCATTATAAAAAAACGGGCTAAGTACACATATGCCTCTACCCGTAGATTGTAGCTGAGGACGCCCTCTTTTTTACACAAAAATTCTTATATCTGAAATAATTTAGGAATCCGAATAATATAGATTTTAGTGAGGACTATTTTATAAAAGAACGGGGCTGAGTACACATATGCCACTACCCGTAAATTGTAGCTGACGACGACCTCTTTCGTACACAAAAAGTGTAATATCAATTTTAGGACTATTTGTCATAGTTTGGTTTTTATACTAAATTTAGTGACGATTAGTTGTCATAATTTGGTCATTATGTCAACTTTAGTGAGGATTAGTTGTCATAATTTGGTCATTATAAAAAAACAGGTCTGAGTACACATAATCCACTACACGTAAATTGTAGCTGAGGATGCCCTCTTTCTTGCACAAAAAGTCTTATATCTGAAAAAATTTTGAAATCCGAATAATGCCAATTAAATTTAGTGAGGATTAGTTGTCATAATTTGGACATTATATAAATTTTAGAGGATTAGTTGTCATAATTTGGTCTTTATAAAAAAAAGGGGCTGAGTACACATATGCCACTACACATAAATTGTAGCTGAGGATGCCATCTTTCTTGCACAAAAAGTCTTATATCTGAGAAAATTTTGATATCCTAATAATGCCAATTATATTTAGTGAGGATTAGCTGTCATAATTTGGCCATTATATCAACTTTAGTGAGGATTAGTTGTCATAATTTGGTCATTATAAAAAAACAGGGCTGAGTACACATATGCCACTACCCATAAATTGTAGCTGAGGACGCCTTCTTTCTTGCACAAAAAGTCTTATATCTAAAATAGTTTCGGATTCCGAATAATATAAAATTTGGTGAGGACTATTTGTCATAATTTGGTCATTATAAAAAAACAGGTCTGAGTACACATACGCCACTATACTTAAATTGTAGCTGAGGACGCCCTCTTTCTTACACAAAAAGTCTTATATCTGAAATAATTTAGGAATCCGAATAATAAAAATTTTAGTGAGGACTATTTTATAAAAGAACGGGACTGAGTACACTTATGCTACTACCCGTAAATTGTAGGTGACGACGACCTCTTTGTTACACAATAAGTGTAATATCAATTTTAGTGAGGACTATTTGTCATAATTTGGTTTTTATATTAAATTTAGTGACGACTAATTGTCATAATTTGGTCATTATGTCAACTTTAGGATTAGTTGTCATAATTTGGTCATTATAAAAAAACAGGTCTGAGTACACATACGCCACTATACGTAAATTGTAGCTGAGGATGCCCTCTCTCTTGCACAAGAAGTCTTATATCTGAAAAAATTTTGAAATCCGAATAATGCCAATTATATTTAGTGAGGGTTAGTTGTCATAATTTGGCCATTATATCAACTTTAGTGAGGATTAGTTGTCATAATTTGTTCATTATAAAAAAACAGGGCTGAGTACACATATGCCACTACCCATAAATTGTAGCTGAGGACGCCTTCTTTCTTGCACAAAAAGTCTTATATCTAAAATAATGTCGGATTCCGAATAATATAAAATTTGGTGAGGACTATTTGTCATAATTTGGTCATTATAAAAAAACGTTCAATTTTAGTGAGGACTATTTGTCATAATTTGGTCATTATATTATATTTAGTTAGGATTAGTTGTCATAATTTGGCCATTATATCAACTTTAGTGAGGATTTGCTGTCGAAATTTGGTCATTATAAAAAAACGGGGCTGACACATATGCCATAAACCGTAAATTGTAGCTGAGGAAGTTCTCTTTCTTGCACAAAACTCTTATATCTGGAATAATTTTGGGATCCGAATAATATAAATTTTAGTGAGGACAAGTTGACATAATTTGTCATTATAAAAAAGCGGGGCTAAGTACGCTGACGATGACCTCTTTCGTTCAAAAAAGGATTTGTTGCCATAATTTGTTCATTATTAAAAAAACGGGGGTGAGAACACATATGCCACTAACCGTAAGTTTTCACTGACGACGCATTAAAAGTCTTATATCTGAAATAATTTTGGAATTTAGTTCAATTTTAGTGAGGACTGTTTGTCATAATTTGGTCATTATAATAAATTTAGTTAGGATTAATTGTCATAATTTGGTCATTATATCAACTTCAGTGAGGATTTGTTGCCATAATTTGGTCATTATAAAAAAACGGGGCTGACACATATGGCTGCGTTGTTTGGCCAAACTTTACACTAGCACGTACACGACCTACAATATCATGCTGAGTACCGTCCGCTGTCATGACTATTGTAGAAAAGTCATGGATTTTAAGGCCAGCCTTCTCTACAAAATCAAGACAGTTGCGGCCCAGACATGTTACCGTAGCGCCGCTGTCGAGCAAACTCTCAATTTCATGCCCATTTAGCTCTATGCGGGTATATAGACGTGAGTTGTTACCCTCATAAAGCGATGCGGCTGAAATTTCAAGTCGCAGTTTCATTTGCGCTTTGTATCGTTCGCGCGCCTTCTTAATCCTATTTGATATTAAACCTAACCTACACTTAGCCTCATTATATTCACGCATGCTAACATGAAGAGGCTTAAGTTCCCTCATAACTGGGCTCTCAACTATTTTAACCCTATCCTTATTTTCTAACATCCTAACTAAACCTAAATTATTTTGTTGTTGTTGTTGCGGCCTATCGACTGGGTCTAGACCGCTGTCGAACGCGCCTGCCTTGTTCGAGGCGTGTTCCGTGCCCTGTTTCCCTTGCACCTGGGACATTTAGGCGCCACTACATCTTTCTGGCCACCCCTGAAACAAAATACGCGTGTGACTGGCTCAGGACAATCCATGTATGCATGACCGACAACATTGCAATTCCAGCACTTATACTGGCCTGTATCACGCATTGCATCCACTTCCAAGTATGTCGGCTCAGCAACATCTTCCTCATAACTGACTTCATTCACCCTATGGGTGAAATTAGACCGCTGTGGGGAAAGTTGTCGCTGTGTGACAAGCAAATTTTCGGTTCTCCGTACCTCACGACAAAATTCCGATAATGTTCGCAGATGTACACTGAACATCATCTGAGCTAATGCAGGTTTTAAATTTCTTCGCATTATTTCCACTAACTGCTCCTCATAATACGGTGTTTGCTGTTGATTTCTCAACCTGATGACTGCGTTATAGAAGTCGTCAAATGGCTCTTGAGGTAGCTGCCTGCGGCTTAGGATTTTCATTTGTACCTGGTACTCTTTCTCGTAACGCCTATACTGAGCCAAAAGCGCTTTTTCCAGCTCCTCCCAGGTAGTAATATTAACGATTTTACGGTAGTCCCAATACCATTCAAGCGCTGGCCCTTCTAATAGCAGCAATATTTCTCCATCCGGACAATTATAATCTCTTCTCAATGCGCTCACCCGAAAAATAAATTCTTGCACATTCATAGTTTTTGTTGTGCCATCGAATTTCACGCCCCATTTATCCAGCTTAAATTTATCTAGCGGCTCATGTGGCGTTGGCATAGCCAATGGCAGATTATAATTCTGTGGCTGATAATTCTGCGGCTGGTAATTTGTGGCCTGAGAGTGTTGCTGTTGATAATTTGGATGCTGATGTGTTTGTTGATAAATTGCTTGCTGCTGTTGCTGATAATTTGCCTGTTTGTAGTTGATAACTTGCCTGCTGTGATTGCAAATGTGGTGCTGACCACCGGTCTGGCAGGTACTCTGGTCGTGAATAACCTGAGACTAGACGATATTGGATCGGTACGTTTGGTGTCTGTGTTACGTGTAGGGCCTCAGCATTTACACGTACATTGTGTGGTGCAGGAACTAATGGTGGCATCGCTGCTTGCTGCTGTACGCAAGTGTTCTGCCTGTGCGGTGGTACATATGCATTTTCTTGTTGTTGTGGTTGCACGTTTGCATCCACAGTCACGACAGAAGGCCGGAAACCAACTGGTGGCTGGGGTATTATGGACTGAGCTGGACCAGGTCCCCATGGCAAATTTGCTGTAGCTTGTGACGTCCCTGGTCTATCTGCTGCTGCGGCTATGAAGGCCTATTTCGCTTCGTCTAACACCTTTTGTATTTTTAAATCGATTTCCCGCGACCATTTCGCTTGATTTAGACCCACAGTTGCCTCAATCATCTGCTGTATACCGCTGGGATCGGCAGATTGTTCAGCTATAGAGCTGTAAACGGCTTCCTCATGCTCCGCCCTCTTTCCCGCAGTGGTACTGTTGAAGGACGACGAGTCTCTTAATTGCTCGTATACTTCAGCATTGACATGGTGGGTACTTGTTGTTGCGCATATAGGGCAATAAACAAGAATGAAAAAAAATTAAGAAATAAAATTATGAAAAATATAAATAAAATAAATAGAAAACAAGTAAAAACGTTATATTCGACCGGGTCGAATCTTAAATACCCTCCAAATATTTAGTAAGTGAATTTGAAATGTTTAACTGTGTGGGACAGAGTTCCTTTATATAATATCGTACGTCAACGCCCACTAAAGGGGGCGGGGTTCAAAAATATGCAATATCATGTTTTCCACAGACGAACGTATGGGCATTGCTAGACCGTCTTAGACTTCATCGCAATTCTCTTTGGAGGCTATAAAAACTGTATTTTGGCGGGGTCGCTCTGGCAAGGGCTGTGGGGGAAACATTTCACCTTTGTCATTAAACTCTAAAAATAAATGCTTGGGATAATTATATACAAAATTAAAATTTCTTTTTTTTGATAGGGTCATTTAGCGGGCAAAGGGGGAGGAGGGGGTAGGGCAGCAACAGGCAGTCATAAAACTCTAAAGATAAATGCTTGGGATGACTATATATACAAAATTTTAAAAAAAAATTTTTTTTTTGGTAGGGTCATTTAGGGGGCAAAGGAAGAAGCGGGCAGGGGGGGCTAGGGCACAAATCGGCAGTCATAAAACTCTAAAGATAAATGCTTGGGATGTTTATATACAAAATTTAAAAAAAAAATTTTTTGGTAGGGTCATTTAGGGGGGGAGGAAGAAGTGGGGGGGGGGAGTTAGGGCAGAAATCGGCAGTCATAAAACTCTAAAGATAAATGCTTGGGATGATTATATAAAAAATTTAAAAAAAAATTTTTTTTGGTAGGGTCATTTAGGGGGCGAAGGGGAAGGAGGGGGTAGGGCAGAGTAGTACCAGGTTTCGTCTCAGCTTCGTCATTAAAGCTTAAAAGTGTTATTTTTAAGGAATGTAGGCTGAAGTAAAACAATTTGTTAAATTTTTATGTTATTTTTGCCTATAATAACGCCCACTGAAGTGGGCGGGGTCAAAAAATATTTTTATTTTATTTAATGGCTCCAAGTTTAAGGCGCTGGACCAAATTTGACATAAAAATATATCATTTGCTTAACAAAATAACCAAAAAACTTTAAAAATTATGTTGTTTTTTCTGGGTTGGTTTAGTTCTTCTTAGGGGAACTTTTTTCCCTCTTGCCCGATTTAGCCCATCTTCGAACTTAACCTGCTCTAAGTCTAAAAAAAATATATTTATGCCAAATTTCAAGAGTCTAGATCTTTTCGTTTGGACTGAATCGTGATTTCCACAGACGGACAGACGGACGGACGGACATGCTCAGTTCGTCTTAGATTTCATCACTGATCAAGAATATATATACTTTAAGGGGTCTGAGATGGATATTTCGATGCGTTACAAACGGAATGATAAAGTGAATATACCCTCCAAATTCTTTTTTGGAGGGTATAAAAAATGTATAACTAAACTATTAAACTATTAGCCAAACAAACCAAAACCTCCACGCAGATGGTTTGCCAAATTGATTATGCTAAACAAATAAATTCAAATTATATATAAAAAAAAAGAAAAAAAAATTAGTACTCCAACTGGTTGCCTAGAATTTTAGCCTTTATAATTCAATCGGCCAAAATTCTAACGCCAAATGATGCAAATACTAAAAATGACAAATTAAAATAATTAAAACTACTCATTAACATCAAAATAAAAAATTTAAGTATGTTAATAAATTTTACCCACTAAAAACGTTTTGAAACAATATAAATTATTAAGGTAAATATACAAGCACTAGCTATACTGCTGTTGGCTGAAGTAGTAGAACACGAGACTATGAAGCGGAGGGTCGTGAGAAATATTGTGTTGAATTCTTATGATCAGCATTAGTGCGTGGTTGTGTTAGTTGTTGCCAGCCTGTTTCAATGATGAAGGCATAGTCACTGGTCATTGAACATAATTGGCGGCGACTGACACTATCATGTACTAAAAAGCAGAGTAACAGCACCCACCTTCGTCGGCCCTGTAGCAAAAATTAGCCGGCGAAGTAAAAGGTTGAAATAGCTACAAAAAAACTGTCTATCTTCTCATCTGTCCCCTTAATACTATCCCCTCGTTTTCAGTTCCGGCGCAATGCATTGCATATGTAGGGGTCATACCCAGAGTGCTGGTCCTACTCTTAAAAAAAAAAAAAAAAAAAAAAGACGAAACGTCTAAAACTGAACTGTATATGTGTACCCCAAATAACTTTAAAATTCAAAATAATAAGAATGAATAACCAAATGCAATAAATACCTATATAAAAAGTAATATATAACGGATTAGTAAGAGCGAAAATATAATGAATAATAGAAACCGAAATTATAATCAACGATTGGATTTATAGTGCCAATGATCACAATCTGAATAATGCGACAAAATGGTTTCTTTCAAACTCGGAGGAAATGCTAAAAATTTTCCGATAGGCTGAAAATTACTCAAATAAAATCAAAATTAAATTTGTATTTATGCGGTATTTTCAGGGAATCAAGGTACGTTTTTAGGTTTCTGTGTCGGATCGTATGTGTGCTAACAGTAGATATATTTGTACTTGAATGGTTTCAGGAGTGAACTAATAAGAAGATAAACGTTGTCTTCACCCATCCACTAATATATTTACCGCAACTGGTGTCAACCCCTGAGGTTTGTTCTACCAGGACTGGTCTCTAATTGTGGATAAGTGAAGAAATAAGCTTATTTCTAAACTTACTCAAAAGTTCTAGTTCCCCTCGTTAAACATTCCTTTGTAAATCAGCCCTTTTTCAACAACTTGTCCAATTAAAATTATATTGTAAATTTTTAATTTATTTTAAGTCTCAAGTTGTGTAGAAAAGAGTAGAATGCTAAGTCAATAAACCCCCATGACCTATCTTGCAGCGCGTTTCCAAGCTACTAAGGCTTGCGAAACGAGACTTACATAGGTGATGGAGATATTTCTCATAAAAGTTTATTTGACTCACCTAACATAGCAAAGTGTTGCACAGTGACTCACTGGTTTTCCACAACACGCGTCGCTACTGGATAGGGACTCTTACATAACCTACCAGGTCATACGCGGCTGTTAAACACCAGTCAATCGCTGCTACAAAGAACCAACTTCTTATGGTCAGTCAGTTTTCGGGCCCCACGTTGGACGCCATTTTTTATATAATATATAGAATGTAATATAGATGTTTGGTATTTATATGTATGTATGTATACAAATGTCCCATTGGTAGCACATATGGTCGTAGTTGACGTAACCATATGTGCAGTGGGTTACCAGACTACCGGCCGCGCTGGTATTATGGCGGTTGCTCCGGCTGAAGCTCGCCGTCTTGAGGGGAGTTCTTGCCAGTAGTGCAGCTAAAATGTTATACATCTATATATACATATATATATATATATATATATATATATATATATATATATATATAGTTGTTTGCTTTTATTGACCTTTTATTGGTTTTGAAATATGAAAAAAAAATGTTTTCGAATATATCTATGTTTTCAAAAATATTAACATAAAGCATATATAAGTTATCAACAGCGCTAATACTGCCAACATAACTAATATAGCTGACTCAACGTCTACAAAGTTCACTAGCCTCTGCACGCGTATCCAACAGAATTGCCTGCTTGCATTTAATTAATGAGAAAGTAATATTGCTAAATCAGCGTCTCATATTCGCGCGTGTTGCTGCGGCCTAATTATTGTGGAAGGTGACAAGAATGGAAATGGGAGGTTGAACAGTTAGTCTTGGTTGCGCGCTGAATTAAATAAGTCTATTAATATTAAATAAGAGTAAAGTTGAAGTTTAATCAACACAAGTGTTTTGTTATTAATATTAAATAAAAGTAAAGTTAAAGTTTAATCAATACAAGTGTTTTATTCCCATAAGGAAACAGGCGCAGTTGGAGCGCCTTTATATAATTTTTTTATATATCAAACATTGGAGAATCCTTAACTGGCACCCGAGCAGGGAGCCGTAAAAACTTACGGTGTCCTTATAACATAGTAACTTAAAACGTTCTGTGAATCCCAAGGGACCCTCCAGGACGAATAATATATACAAACCAAATAACCAAATAAAACATATCGTCCTTCGCCAACCCGATATTCTTGGTGATCAACACTTACAACAATATTACAGAAGGTTATCGGAGCGAAAGTGAGAGTTTTCGTACCGCAGTAGGTATCCGCGAGTGTAAAAGTGGATTTCCAAAAAGGAATAATACGAACCCCTCCGTGACGATACATAACACTAAAAAAGGTTTTTCCAGTGTCTCGCGTCGCGAAACCAAGGCTCAAAAACCAAGATTAATAATAAGGAAAAAATTACACAAAGAATAGAGAAGAAGTGTAAAAGAAAAATTACGAATACCATATCATAAAAATAAATTGTGTGTAAAAAATTTTTTTTTAAGTAAAATAGAAAAAATAAATATGCAAAAGCAATAATAATAATGAAAAATCAGAAAATTACACAAAAATAAAAAAAGAGTAAACCCTAAAGATAAAGACATTTGCAAATACCATACCAAAAAATTGTATGGAAGAAAATTATTTGAAATAAAATACAAAGGATAAATATATTTGTAAAGCATACTGCAAAAGCAATCCAAAAAGGAAAAAAGAAGATAAAAAAAGCCACTGGCAAAAAATTAAAAGGAAATAAGCTATTTTACAAAAAATTTAAAAAGAAAAAATATATATTCCAAATAAATAAATATCAAAATCTAAAATCTAAAAGTGTAAGGAAGTGAAGTGCTGTGTTGTTAAAGTCGACAAGCTGCTGTAATTCTCAGGTGAGTCTTGGTATCCTCTTACTAGTGGTAATAATGGAAGAAGTACAGGAAACTCCTACTACCTTAACGGGTGCGGTTAACCGCCTAATACAGGAGATGAAGGTTATAGAAACTAGAATTAATATTATAGAAAGGAATAGTGACATGACCGAAATAAAAAGTAGGTTGACCTGTCTAGAGCAACCTAATGCGAACGAAACAATTGTCCATAGGGACGAAATCGCGGTCTTACAGGGTCCCAGAAATGAAGAAGAGTTAAATTCAATAAGTAGGCTTCCTGATAGTGTTAAGGAACTCAGGACATTCGACGGAAACCCGTTGAATTATGTGTCCTGGGTCCACGCAGTAGAGATGATTCTGAAAGATTTTGAAATAGTGAAACACAAGCCCATATATCGATCAATTCTTCAAAGCATACGCCAGAAAATAATCGGCGATGCCGACGCTGCCTTAGTCTCCTACAATATTTTTGACAACGACTAGAAGAAAGTCAAGAAGGTACTGTCGCTCCACTACGCCGACAAGCGCGACGTCCAAACGCTTGAGCACCAACTCAATCAACTCTCGCAAGGATCTTCAAAGGTAGACGAATTTTATGCTACAGTAAACCACCAACTATCGCTCATAGTGAATAAATTGAAAACAGAAGCGTATAGTGAGGAGACAGTCGATGCATTGGTAACCACGCACAGGAATAGGGCATTAGATATTTTCATTCGTGGGCTTAATCCAGATCTGTCAAAAATGGTCATTATACAACGACCAAGAACTCTGCCGGAGGCATATTCGGCTTGCTTAGAACTCCAGAATCTCACAATGAGAAACAACATACTACACTCTAAGACACCAGCACGTTTGAGTGCCCCACCTGTGGTAGTGTACGCTAGAGGGCCACCGAGACCTCCAAGGACTAATTTCAATTACTTATATAAATTTAGGCACAATAATTATCACCATGAACAACCCAGTTTTAGTAATAAACCACCATTGTACCCCAAGTTTCAACAAATCAAACCAGAGCCGATGGAAACGGATCGTTCTATGCAAACGAGAAGAATAAACTACATGAATCACCCAAACAATGTAGAGAAAAGAAGGGCAAGTGAGATGTTTAGAAGAGACAAACATCCACGGGTTTTCCATCTGGACACGGAATTCACTCCCCAAGAGGAAGTGGCAGTCGATGACTTCGATTCCGTAGCTACAGAACAGAATTTTATGGGGGAAGGCCATCCAGCCTACCTTACATAGAATACGCTGTAACCAACGACACCACGCTGGAATTTCTGATTGATACCGGCTCGAATAGAAATTTTTGCAGCACAAAATTAACTGCCGGAAGTATACCTCTGCTAAAACCAATAATCGTTTGAACCGCGGGGGGAAAAATTGAAGTAAGTAGGAAAGTGGTAGGAAAATTCTTTGCAAAGCATGACATATTTGATTTAGTCACCTTTTATTTGTTGCCGGGTCTTAATACCTTTGATGGTATTATAGGCGATGATACTCTTAAGGAACTGGGTGCAGTGGTCGAAAGGAAAAAGAACTTATTGGTAATTAGGGATATTATAAAAATTCCCCTGAGGAATAAGATGTCGAACACCTTAAATTATGTTTTAGATGAATCCATTTCAGCAGAAACTGCGAGTAAAATTAATGAAATTATTAAAAGATATAAACCACTATTTGGGTCACTAGACGGCAGTCAGGCGATTTCAACAAATATTCGTGCGGAAATACGCACAACAACGTCAGAACCTATATACGCAAAAAGCTATCCTTACCCAGCCGCCATGAGGGAAGAGGTGGATAAGCAAATCGGGGAATTATTATCTGAAGGGATAATACGTCCTTCAAAAAGCCCTTACAATTCGCCCATCTGGATTGTTCCTAAGAATCCAAAACCAAACGGCGAGAAGCAATACAGACTGGTGGTTGACTACAAGCGACTGAATGCCGTCACAATTCCTGACACCTATCCTATCCCAGATATAAATGCAACTTTGGCCAACTTGGGCAGGTCCAAATACTTCACTACCATTGATCTGACATCAGGCTTCCACCAAATTCCTATGAAGGCCTCAGACATTCAAAAGACCGCCTTCTCAACCATGAATGGGAAATTCGAGTTTCTTCGATTACCCTTCGGATTGAGGAACGCACCAGCTATTTTCCAGCGAATGATTGATGATGTTCTGAGAGAATATATCGGGAAAATATGCTATGTATACATTGACGACATAATCGTGTTAGGTATGACATCATACTACAGGCGATTTATAAAACACTACGCAAAAGTAGCAAAGCCACTAACGAATCTGACAAGAGGGGAAAACTCAGACGTAAAAGCAAATCAATCGAGGAATATCAAAATAAACTTACAAGACAATGCGCTTTCAGCTTTTAAAAAATTAAAGAGCCTTTTAACTACGGCGGAAATTCTTGCTTTTCCTGACTTCGATAAATCCTTTAATCTCACAACGGACGCTTCAAACTACGCCATTGGTGCGGTCCTTTCACAAGGGGATATTGGTAAGGACAAACCAATAGCCTACATCTCCCGTTCTTTAAACAAATATGAGGAAGGATATGCAACTAACGAGAGGGAAATGCTGGCTATCGTGTGGGCGTTGGACAATCTGAGAAATTATCTATACGGAGCCAAAAAGATTAAAATATACACTGACCATCAGCCTCTTACCTACGCGCTTAGTAACAGGAATTTCAATGCTAAGCTGAAACGATGGAAGGCTCGTATAGAGGAGTACAATCACGAATTGATCTACAGGCCAGGTAGATCCAATTTCGTCGCAGATGCACTCTCTCGATTACAGACTAGCGTTAACCACATGAACGACTGTAGCACAGAAACAGCCAGCGAAGCAGATTCACAAGTAAAAGTTGGCCCTGAGCTGCAGGCAACTGAAACTCTGCACAAACACTTTTTGCGTCATTATGCATCCTCACCAGAATGGGACAGCGAAAACCTGTCGGATATACTGAAAAAGACACTGAATCCCAACGTAATAAATGGTATAAAATTGCCCGAAATTTACTTGGCAAGCTTACAAGACCTCTATCTGCAACACTTCTCAAAGTATAAGATTAGAATTACTCAGAAGGAAGTTGCAGATGTGGGAACTGAAAATCGGCAATTTGAAATAATCCAAAAGGAACACCACAGGGTACACAGGAACGCAAGGGAAAATAGGAAACAAATTCTAGATGAATTTTACTTCCCACGAATGTATGCTCTCATCAGAAAGTTTGTTGAGCGATGCGAGATATGTAATAAAAACAAGTATGACAGGAATCCGACAAAACCATTGCTACAAGACACTCCTATTCCAACTATGCCGTGTGAAATATTACACATGGACATTGTCGAAATACAAAACCAGAAGTTTCTGTCTGTCCTTGATAAATTCTCTAAATTTACCAAACTTTTCCATATAAGTGATAGGTCGGTCCTGAACATTAGGGAAAAATTAGTGAAAGTTTTACATTATTTCACCGCACCAAAAATATTGGTAACCGACAATGAGAGCAGTTTCCTCAGTCCCTTGGTTAGAGATTTTATCGAAAGATTGGGGATAAAATTTTTTTTAACGCCTTCACAACGAAGCGAGGTTAATGGATAAGTAGAGCGAGTTCACCCGACTCTTATCGAAATATATAGGTGTCTTAGAGCTGAGAACGAAGAGCTCAGCGTACAAGAATTAATGCATGTTGCCGTGGACAAGTATAAAAAACTATTAGTTTTCACTCCACTACGGGTAAAAGACCCAGTGACGTATTCTTTAACAGGTCAAAGGCAGCCGACATAAAAAGATTGCTCGAGGCTCGCTCCAAGGTCAACAGGGACCTTAGGTATATTATCCGAAGAAATGCTAAAGACAGAAATAAAAGAATGAATAGGAAGCGCACGTCCCCAAAGAAATACAAAAAGGGGGATACTGTTTTTGTTAGAATAAAATATGTTAAAGCTAAGAGTAAACCGATTTATAGGAAAGAAGTAGTGGAAAAGGATAACAAGGTAACAATACTCACGGCCAGTGGTAAGAGGATTCACAAGGCTCACATAAAAAACTTGCAATAACAAGTAACATAGAGAATGAGAAACTTCCAATCCTTTTCACAAGATTTCTAACAAAAATGAATGTAAAAAGAATCAAAATAGCAATAAGAATATATATATATATATATATATATATATATATATATATATATATATATATATATATATATATATATCTATATATATAAAAATGAATGTGTGTTTGTTTGTGGGTTTGTTTGAAGTCTATAGACGGCTAAACGGCCGGACCGATTAATAGAATGAACGAAATCAATAATGGAAAAGAGGCTGAAAAACTTGGGCAGAATACCATGAACCAAGTCCTTGTCCTGAAGGATGCTGTAAATGAGGTAGTGAGGGCTTGTCAGTTAGCCAAGAGTGGAATTATCAACAGAAATCTATTAAAGAGAGCTGAAGTCGATGACATTATTACAGAAATGGAAACATTGCCATACGCTAACGCTGTAGAAGCCATCGAGCACGGGAGCCCATCGATATACTCAAATGGGTCTTTATTGCTATATGTGCTCTCTATTCCGAAGCTGAAAAAGGATCTGTACCACCGAATCATCGCTAGAGCCACGATATTAATGGGCAGACAAGTCGAGTTACCATTTACCGAATTACTTGTCAGCCAAGATGAAACATTTGGTGTGAAAACCCCCTGTTTAACCATTAACAAAGTGACCGTTTGCCAACAAACGTCTCTGACGCAACTTGAGGAAGGAAGCTGTATACCACGACTGCTAAAAGGAGGGAAGGCGAATTGCCGTTATAAGATGACCATGGCACATATAATAGAGATGATCACAACTGGTATAATCTTTCTGACAAATTTCAGAGGTACCATGGAAGTTCGAAGTCGTACGGAAATACTTAATGGCAGTTACGTGATACAGCTGTTCAACGAGAGTATAACGATCAACAATGAAACATTTTCTAGCACGTCTATTTCCAGACTACAACCACTACCTCCCATCCTTGTAAACGTGGCCAATGAGAAGCTGCTTGTGGATATCGATCAAGTCCACAATATAAGTTTGGACAATGTGAATAAGCTTCAATATCTGGGTAACAAACTAAACCTGTCACTCGGATCACACTTTGCCATTGCGGTTGCTATGGGAATTTGCGTGGGCACTCTGTGGCGCAAAATAACCGGAAGAGTCAACTTGCCATCACACCAAATTCCACAGCCAGACGATCCTGCCTTCCAAACAACATAGGTGATCTGCGGGACGCAGATGCTTGAAGAGGGGGGAGTTATCAACAGCGCTAATACTGCCAACATAACTAATATAGCTGACTCAACGTCTACAAAGTTCACTAGCCTCTGCACGCGTATCCAACAGAATTGCCTGCTTGCATTTAATTAATGAGAAAGTAATATTGCTAAATCAGCGTCTCATATTCGCGCGTGTTGC